>CATIUR010000003.1:110322500-111522500 GCA_949592205.1 Helichrysum umbraculigerum | reverse complement strand
ATTCGTGGAGGCAACCTCGCCCGGAATTCTCTATAGGGGACCCGGCCCTCGAGTTAAGCTCAACTATGTGCTCATGGCTGTATACACGATGACTATCATTTAATTGCTGGATGCAATTCATTATTTAATTGCTGGATGCAATTCATTATTTAAATCTTGCGGTTCATACTATATTAACTGATTTCAAACCTGTGAGCTCACCAGCTTTCTAGCTGACCTTTTAGCATATATCGCAGGTACCAAGCAGTAGGATGTTTCTGCTTCAGGATTTTAGCTCGAGTCAGCATACAAACGATCGAGATTTTCTTGCATTAGTATATTTTGTTCAAGTACTTATGTACTGAAATCTCATTTTATTTAAACTCGAGCTATGTAAAGCTTTAAATGTTGTAAACATTTCAATTATCAATATATTTTGTTAAAACGACGCATATAGAGTCGTTTACTATTTATCTTTGTGCTTTGTTATTGATTAGTAACACCCAAATCAAGCTTCCACAAATCATTAAATTTGGGGGTGTTACAAATTGGTATCAGAGCCTAAGGTTATAGTGAACTAGGTTGCATTTAGTGGGCCTAGACTATGACCATTAGGCGGTATTCCTTATTAGGTATAACTGGTTCAGTGATTACATCATACGAGTTTAATTTAACATAGCCTGATCAACTATGTACAATTAAGCAAGGATGATGTAAGATCTGAAAGTTGTTATGGCTGAACAGGGTACAATAGAAGACTCTGACCTCGAGAGAACCGAGACTTAAACATGTTTATGCTAGACACTCAATAGGCTATATTATATAGGAGCTATATGAATATAGGCCTCAATCTTACTAACGTTTTGTCTCAGAAATGGCAAACACACCATCAAATTCATCTCGCTCTCAATCCGGGTCGCAGAACCCAAGGGTAGCTAGGAGGAACGCCAGGTTGCCTCGAGCTGGCCCGTACCCCACTCACTTCACCTTGCCGGCCTTAGCCGCTAGGGTGAACCAACACGAGCAGCGACTTCGCACCATGGATGTCGTGCTGCAGGAAACGAACGAAAACTGGAGACTTACATCCCTTGAACGCATCGAAACCCATACAAACACCAAAAGACTTACATCCTTTCCGTGCCCCGTGTGGTGTTCGTTTTCTCTGTCGTTTAGGCGTTAAATATTTATTTTACGCGTTTAATTATATATTTAAAATTACAAACTTTTGTTAAATAATTTACTTGTATTATTTCTTTAAATCCTTAATAGTTTGAAGTATGATATAGTTTAAATAAATTTAAGTACTTTTGTTTTTAAATCGTGTAAACTTTAATTGAGTGATACGAGATAATTACTAATTATTAGAAGATAGCATTTTGGGCACAATTGCGTTATTTAGTTTATTAACATTTGTTCACCAACGTCCATTTTAATCGAATAGAATTTCATTCTATTTAAGTTGCGTACGATTTAAGTCAAATCGCAAAGTTGTATATATTTACCAATATATAATCCGATACATAAATTAGCCTAACACAAAACTAATTACATGTATTTACAAAGAATTAGGCGCTAATAACTAGCCCTAATTTGGCGGTTGTTACAGTGAGTGTTGATGCAAATAATGGCATATGCAATAGTGGAAGCAGAAACAGCTAAATCATGGGAATGGTTTTTAGAATGTTTGGGAGATGACCTTGATTTGGATTTGAGATCTAATTTCACATTTGTTTCAGACAGGCAAAAGGTATTAACTCAACTATATTCAATTGATTAACTTTCCATTAACAGTCTTTGTTACTAATTACTTCTTTATGTGCAGGGGTTACTTCAAACAATTGCAAGGTTGTTTCCAGGTGCTGAACACAGGTTTTGTGTGAGGCATATATATGAGAATATGAAGTCAACATGGAAGGCAGCTGCATACAAGCAACTATTCTGGAAGTGTGCTACTAGAACTACTGTGGTAGAGTTTGAGAATGCAATGGAGGAAATGAGGCAGTTGGATATTGAATGCTATAACTGGTTGAAGGATATCCCACCACAACACTGGACCAGATCTCATTTCACAGGTAATTCATTGTTAACCAACTTAAATATTTAATTACTTCAAATAGTTGCTTGTATGCAGCTGCCTTCCAATGTTGTATAGGTAGGGCAAAGTGTGACATACTATTGAACAACTTGTGTGAGTCATTTAATAGGAGATTGGTATGTGGGAGGGATCAACCAATAATCACCTGTCTTGAGTTCATAATGGAATACTTGATGAAAAGGATTGTGATAGTACAACAAGTGGCTGAAAAGAGTATTGGTCCATTAACCCCCACTGCAACTAAACTATTTAAGGGTATACAAACTGCAGCTAGTAAGTATGTAGTGACTTGGAATGGGGGAAACAAATACCAGGTTTCTAAGGAGTCTGTAGATAGGTATGTGGTTAACATGAATGATAGATCCTGTTCATGTAGAAAGTGGGACTTGACTGGTTTACCATGTTCACATGCTGTTGCTGCTATATGGAACATGAGCTTGAATGGGATGGAAATTGGTGTTCCTGAAGACTTTGTACATCCAGCATATAGGTTACAGACATGGATAGATGTATACTCCCATAAGATTAATCCCATTAGTGGAAGAAAGTTGTAGAGAAAAAGTTCTTGTCCAACTACTTTGCTACCACCTTTATATCACAAACAACCTGGCAGGCCAAGCAAGAAAAGGAGAAAGAGTCAAGGAGAATTGGAAAGTCAAGCTGCAGCAGCACGTGTCAAAGGAGGTAAGATTACTAGAGCTGGAACTTCCAAAAGGTGTGGCAAGTGTAAACAACTAGGACACAATGCTAAAGGTTGTGGCAAAAGGGGTCAAGGTGGGAGTAGTCAACATGGTGGTGGTCAAGATGGTGGTGGACAAGCTAATGGTGGCCAGAGTGGTGCTGGACAAGCTGGTGGTCAAAGTGGTGGTGGTACAACTGCAAGTCAAACAAGAAAGTCAACGAGGAAAAGGAAGGCTTCTAGTTAGTGATGTTATGCACTGATAGTGTAAAGTGGTTCTTGTTTTGTATCTAGACAATGAAATGTTAACTGTTTCAGTTTGTTACTTGACTTTGATGTCTTTTGGTAAGGTTATTGATAGTCTTTTGGGAATGTTATTTACCTTTTATGGGAAAGCAGTTTGTGAAGACAATTCAGGTCAAACATATGTATTTGTGGTTATTTGATCTCAACTAGTCAACCTTATTGATTTGTTATGTTGTTATTTTTTTACTACAATGTATCATGTTGTGAACATAAAACTGATATGTAAGTAACCATCATTTCATTTAAAAGTGATAGATTTCATCAAATTGCAATTCCATTTCATTCCACCAAAATAACATCCAACTTACATCCTAAAACCACACAATACATCATAAACCATAAACCTACAGTACTAAAACCCATACAAACACCAAAAGACATACTTCCACCACCATACATACTGCCACTTCTTCCTACTTCTTGAAAACAAAAGCACACAGACCAAAGAAAATCCAGCTACACACCAGATACATCTTCAATGTCCGATTCTCTTCTTCAAGTTGGTTTCTTCCCCTTAGTAACCCTGGAATGATTTGTACTGCACGTTCACACATCGGTGTGTCCTTCCAATCTATGAACCCGCAATTACCAACCTGTAAAACCACAAAATGGACACATTAAGTAAAAAAATTAAACCAATTTTAGGGTTTAGATACCCATACCTGTTGGGGACAACAGAAAAAACGGCGGCCAGGGTTTGCTGAGGTCCACGACGTTTTCACCACACCAGGCTTACCACATGAAGTACAAGTAACCACCATGATTTTTAGTTTGTTTGTGTGAAGAAAATTAGATGAAGAGGAAACTGAGTTGCGTGTGTGAAATGTGTGTGTAAATAATGGAGGTTGGTAGTGGTTATAACGGGCAAAAATATAAACGAAGGGGATTAAAAGAAGGTAGGTGGGGGCAGAAGGGAGGAAAAAGACATAAATACCCATCATGTGACAGTCACGTGACGCCATTTAACTGGATTTATTGACGACGTTAGGCCCAAGGACGACCAGTGATTAAAATGGACAAATAGAAGGATGGCCAGTGACTTTAATTGAACTTAAGGACTGCACGTGATTTTTGGGACAAACACAGGGATGAAACGGGCAAATTTCTCTTTTTTTGTTTTTTTAGTCTTAAGAGTAAATTTATAAAAATTCATTGATCAAAGTTTTCAACGACAAAACATTCCTACATGTTGTTACCTGTTTGATTTTATGTTGTCAATTATTATGTAAAGCAACTGAATAACATATTTAAATTACATCAAAGGGTTTTGGATTTAGCAGTGTTAATAACTAGAAAGTTATGAGTTTAGAGACATGTTGTTAAGATCGGGATCGTACATAGAATTGTTTCCGTTTGTGCAAGATCGGAATTGTAGAATCAGATCGGAATCGTAAATTTCTATCAAAATATTATTATTTATTTAATAGATATCCAAATTCGTATAGATTCAAAGAAATTATAGTAACATTCAAACTTTTATATCATAAAAAAATAAATTTTCAACGTATCTTACTTTTAATAAGATAATAAACATACTAATTAAACAAAACATAGTAGTATGCTACAATTGCAAGTCCGAATAAGTTTAAGAGCTTATGAGCCTACAAATGAAAATTACTAGTCTAAGACCGGAACTTCAAACGGAGTGATTCGGGATTGTGGGGTTTTAACCTTTGAGGTTTATTTGGTAAATTGAACTTTGAAATAAATATCATGTGGTAATTTTTGAGCATACATTGGAGTATTGGGCTATGGGCTATATAGGTACTTAACACATATGTAAGCATTTCAAAAAGGTTACAACTTACCTTATTATACAAGTAGGATCGGATCGTACACCGATCTTACTAGCGATCCTACGATTCTTGTGCGATCATACATTTTGAGCGATCCCACTTCTATCCTGCACGTTTTTCGATTCATACGATCTTGATCACGATCTTGACAACCATTTAGAACTTTACTTGAGGCGATGAGTATATAATATTATTGGTGGTCGTATATAATGTGTATTAAATTGTAGAAGGATAAATTCATATCTATTACTCTCTATGGTGACTTTGGGTACTAAGAAATGGAGCAATATTTGATCACTTGGTTACTTGTTTGAACCATGTCGTGAAACTTGAGAGATCTGATTTTTTCCCTATTCGCGGTCAAATAGAACTTGTGCAAAACTTATCAATTTCATGTATGTGAATTCGTGGTCCTTCTAAGATAAAATTCTTTCCAATGTATGATACTTTCCGATGTATAATTGGAGGGGACCTATACAAAACTTACAAATCGACAACCCTTATAATATATTTTTTGTTTTTCATGCACTCCTTAATGCCTTAAATTCGGTAAGATGCGACATTACTATTTTACCCTCCATTCCTACAACTTCAAAAATTTGGAAACCATCAAAATATGGAAACTACGGAGACATTTGGAAACTATATTCATGTTTCATATATCGTAACAAAACAAAATGTCAATCTATTAAATAAATTGAGAAGATGAAATAGGGAAGTCAAAATATGACAAATATTTTTAGAAAATTCAAATTATAATATGAGTCGTTGAAATGAAAAAATGCATAGATTATTCAATATTACTAGCGTTAAGTCCGCGCAAAGCAGCGGGTTATTTATCTTCATTACATATAATGCATTTCCACCATATCTTAATTTGGTACTCAACACATGGAAAAGACAATATTACCCTTGACTTATTTATAACATTTCCATTAATACCCATATCTCATTATCTATTATCTATTCTCCACTAACTACACTTCCATTAATACCCCTATCTCATTATCTATTAATTTTAATTACTACTTATTCTCCACTAACTAAACTTTTCATCCATCAAATATTATATCTACCTATTAAAGTTTTTTTTTATTGGTTAAATATCAAAGTAAACACTTATAATGGGACATCACAAAATAGTAATGTGGACATTTTAAATGGGACGGACGGAGTACAATATGTTTTTATTTTAAAACATTCACTCGCACCTCCATCCACCGTCACCACTTTCACCGTTGCATTGCGCGGGTATTGTGCTAGTTAATTGTTATTCATGATGTTTGACATGTTTTTTGGTTTCTTAATGTTTGATTAGGTTTTTTTTAACCAAAGGAAAGTATATACTGCTTAAATAATTTGGTCAGCTTTTTTAATGTTGGTCAACTTTTTATTAACAAAAGGAAAGTATAGTGGTGAGGGTTAGTTTGGTCATTTCGCATCTTTAAAATCGTAAGTCTTCAAAGAAAATAGATAAACTCTTTATAGGGGAGTATAGATTAACATGTCTTTGACATTTTTTTTTTATTTTAAGCATGCATGTTATTCGGATTAACTATTCAACTTTTTAATATCATTTTTTAATTAACAAAACGTCTCCGCCACATATTGATTCAACAAATCGTTAGCGTTGTATAGCGCGGATTCCGTGCTAGTTTTACGTATGTAGTTTACAAGGTGAAATCCAATGCAAACAAAGGAAGGAGGAGGAATAAAGAAAAGGGAGGGAGAAAGTAGATGTGTTAAAAGTAAAAAGTAAAAAATATAGAAGGGTTGCAAATGAAACTTCATATTTATATTTTATACTTTTAGTCCCTGAAGTATAAAATTTTGATTAAATATACCCTAGTGAAATTTGCACCCTTGATCTTCAAAATGAATGGTTGCGATTTGGAGCTCTTGAAACCTCTCCAAAATTCATGTTCTCCTTTGAACCTCTATCAGACTATCATAGTAAAATGAGATATTTTATAGATAAATTGAAATGTAAATTTATTGCATTATGGTTTATAACAAAATAGGAAGATATTGATGTGGCATAGGAAGGAATAAAGTAATCAATTTTAATTGTTTAATTGTATGACACATCAACCTAAAGAGGAATTTATTTCTATAGTAAAGTAATAAATCTCCCAGACAAGTTATTAAAAATCTTAGTTTTATAAGTAAAATAAAGTTAGATAGATTGGCATCGTATCGAACATAGACACCAACACAACTGTAAAAGTTCATAATTTAATGTTGTTTTAATCTTCAAAATTATTAGAATTCTTTTCTATGGTTTTTCCGTATCATCTTGGATCATATTATATACGACTCGTAATCTTTTCTATGGTTTTTCCGTATCATACGAGTAATCTTTTTTAGAAAATATTATATTACCCAAATCAAATATTGTAGAAAATTTGATTTTTCTTTATATGTTTCCCTTTACCTTTTTATATAGGAATTTAAATTTAAATACAAGTTTTTTTCCTTGATTATCTTCCAACTTGTTATCGGTTTGAGATCATTTCAATATTTCATGTTCAATTTAATGTGAGGGGTATATATGTTCTCACAATTGAAATAATAAGTCCCACATTTTTAATATAAAGTTGGATTAGCTCATTTAACATTAAAATGTGAGGGAGCATTGAAATTTTGTTTCTCATTTCCGCAAGAAAAAATAAATAAAAAGGGTAATTTAGAGGGTTTCTTTGGCCCCGTACCATATTTCAATGGTACGCGTTCACCCTACCCGATAGAAGCATCAACGTCGGCAAATTACATGTCCACAAATCACTCACATATGATGAGGCAAAAATACAAACTCTGACATATCGGTTACACATGTGAGATCTGGACGTTCGCGACACCGATACAATTTGAGCAATTACTTGAGTATAAAAGTATTACGGAGTACTTCACTTGTATTACAGAGTACTCACTATATGAAACGAAATAACATAACAGAACCATAAAAGTCGAAATATCATCATAATCTAAACACAAAAGACCAAAAGATTTCTTGTGAATTAAAAAAAAAATGGTTTTTTATGAAAATAAAAATAGAAACTCCACCAACAAATCCTTCGCCTGGATTTCCTTCCATGCTTTCTTCACAATAATACAAATGATTGTCAACTAAACACGAAATACCAGAAGATTTAATTTCTTGTGGGTAAAAAAAACAAGAAAATTGGATTATGAAATTAAAAATAGAAACTCCACCAACATATCCTTCCTCTTGATTTCCTTCCATTTCTTCTTTCACAATACTACAAAACTCAAAATTTGCATGACGATATTTAACGGCGTTAAACAAACATATAACCTCAAACATCCACATTGCACCTTGCTATTAACTGATACTTAACGGCGGGATCAACAGCATAACCACCATCTTTATTCCCAAACGTTATATACGCCGGACAATTCACATTCAACGAGTACTTACCCGAAACAAAAGTACCAACTTTCCATCTCACTTTTCCACTAGCTTTAATATTAACTAGCACCGTACCGGCTGTCTGGTCCTCACCTAACGAGACAGCTAGATAGGGTGCTAGAGGAACTTCATTTCCATATAAATAAGGAGACCAAACGGTCACGTCTTTATGTCCTTGGTATGATGGTGGTAGCATTGTTTGTAATGTGATTTGTTGGCTATGATAAGTGGCGTACACATCAAGTTTATCGTAAAATATTCCAATACGGGCGTTAGGGTTTCGAGATGATATGGTTATTTGGAAGTTGGATGTGAGGGTGGTTGTGGCGGTTGAGATGTTGAACGCGTTAAGTGTGATGTCTTGGAGGGTGAATTGAGGTTTTGTGGGATGAAGGATTAGGTAAATGATGAGGATTATGGAGGCTACTAGGAAAAATAGTGAGACGAGGCCGATGGCTACGTGGCGGTATAGTCTACGCCTTTCGTCGTCTTCATGGTGGCCGCAATCGTCTTTTTTGGGACTCATGGTGGTTAATGGAGGAAAATGGGTTGCGGTGAGTGGTGGTTTGTTTAAGGTCTTGGTAAGCTTTTGGTGAGAACAGAGGAGATACATTGAGATTCATGATGTACGTGTATATATATACCAATATTAGCCGTACTAACATTAGGTAACTATGTCAAGTAAATAACAGTGTAAAAAAGGTGTCATTGTTTTGATTTGAAGTATATATGTTAACAAATTAGTTTATAGCCATAACGTATCTAATGTATCATATCATATAATTAACTAAAAATAAATAAATTTGTGTAACATAATTTGTGAATCTTGGCGTTATGTATATATATATATAAATGGAAAATGATATATACTTATATTATTTACATAATACTCCCTCCGTCCCATTTAAATAGTAATGTGGATATTTTAAATGGGACGGAGGGAGTAACAACGATTGTTTGCTAAATCTAAAAGTTTTTAGATATCTTAACTTTGAAATCAAGTGAGTATTATAACCCATTGCCTACTTTATGAAGTGAGACAAAAATGAAATCCACTTATAACTCAAACTGGATGATACGTAATACAACAGTAATATGTAAAAAATGTGATAGTGATCGACAATGATACTCGACATAACAATGATATTAATGATTGTATTTGATTAGATTGTTATTGGTTTTAGGTTTCCCTTTTCTTTCTTATTTATACATTTAATTTGTTTTAATTTCTTAATTTATACTTGTATGATCTTCATGATTGTAAATAATAATGGTGATAGATTATAAATTAGAATCTAATTAATCTATTTTAATTAAATGATTGAACTTTATTGATTATTTAGGTTAAATCAAATTAGAATTTATGTGTGGTGTCTAAGTTAAAATAAAGTAAAAATTGATTCAATTTAATTAGCTTCTATATTCTATATTCATGTGTTTAGTGAGAAAGATAGAAATGTAGTTTCGCATTTTCAATATTTTAAGCATTAAGCCTAATGCTTAAATGCTTTATAAGAGTTTATGATTTCATGTGTTTAGTGAGAAAGATAGAAATGCAGTTTCGCATTTTCAATATTTTAAGCATTAAGCCTAATGCTTAAATGCTTTATAAGAGTTTATGATTTATGATTTTGATTTTATCTAATAAAATAGGAAAATAAATAATGTTCGATCCGTCTTATATTTATAGTCAAACGTTTCTTTTTTTAGACATCTCAAATCATTGTCCACTTTCACAACTAGTAGGTATAATTAAATAAACTTCCTATATTACCTCTACTTTATATGTGTCACAAAAATGTTATAAAAAGTAGGAGTAAAACTATCATAGTGCACAAAAGTATAGTGTAATATTATTATTATATACGTATGTCACAAAAAAATGGTAAAAATAAGGGTAAAATTGTCATAATACATGATAGTATAGTGTAATAATTACGCTTTCTTAAATTGCGTATCTTTTATTCGTGAACAAATAAATTCAGGACGGAGGAAATATCAAACTTAAAAGTTAGAACGATGATTGAAAAATCGGTCTCAAGAAAAAGAAATGGATTGAGGGGCTATAGTGTAAAAGATGAGAAAGTGAAGGGGGTGAATATGGTAAAATTCAATTAGTGTAACATAAAGGATAGAGGATGAATGATTAAACATGTTTACCAACTATTATAACCACCCACCATGTGAAAAAGAAGCAAACCTTGCGTTGCGGATGAGGTACGCTTAACCTCATTGTCACATTGATCTTCATCACTTTTTTCCGACTAAATTTATTCCGATCTTATTGGTTTGTGTAACCATATATATCAAATGAAGCGTTATGTTATGTAATAATGTTGTATCCGCGTTACAATATGTGATGTGGTCGTCTGCTCATGATCTCCGATATAATCATAATCGGGGTCTAAAAATGTGTGAAATTACATGTTGAGCCGATAACACTTGAACTAAAATGTTGATATAAATGATATATAATGAGTAGTGACACATGAAACTAAAATGTCTGTCTCGAAAAGTGATGATAAATTTTCATTTTGCTTTTATTTTTGTGCTCATATTGTTTATATATCATCATCATTATCATTGTATTATAAAAACTTAAAAAAAAACATTTATATTGCTTCAATCTATTTAATTTCTTCCATCATTAATACTTGATGATTTTCGGGTTAATGATTGAGTTTCTTGCACATCGTCATTTGTAAAAAATTGCGTAGTAGAGATTTCCCAATCATACGATCAAATTAGGCACAAATCTTGTATCTTAGATGATGCAATAAAGGGTTTGGTTGAAATGTGATTTTTTGGTTGAAATATGATTTTTGATTCGATGAGAATGAGAATAAATTATCAAAATGAAAACCGATTAACATGCATAAACATTTGCCTAACAAAGAATTTGGAGATAAAACAAATCAAAATAAACTTTTACTTGGTTTAAACATCTCATAATTATGAAGACTAATTGTTGTGTTCATGTACTAACATTTCTAGTTAGCTAGTTCAAAGTCGATATGTCATTTTTGCTACCTTTAAAAATTAATTTAATTATATGTTTGGGTAGTCAGGATGAAGGCGGTGTAGGTAGTTGTCTTCTTATGATATTTCGAATTGCGTAAAAAATAATTTTTTTTTATTATTAATGATATTTTATTATTTTTGCCCCTCAAAATTCGAAAGAGAACAAAAAAATTTTCTTCTACCCCTCAATCATCGTATCCCAGCACCATCCACTAAGATTGAAAATTAAAAACCTTCATTAAAATCTTCAGACATGTGGCATATTGAAATTAGGAACAAAACTTTATAAAACCTGAAAATACAAATGCAAAGAAAACACAATAAAATGTTCTTTTATGGTTGGAAAATTTCACATCTTTTGCGTTTGATTCACGGAATTTATGGAATTCGATAGAATTGAAATTGAAATTTCTTTCCTTAGCATATTTGGTTGAGTTATTTATGAACGTGAAATCCATCAAATTCATTTTGGTTAAAGGAATTGAAACTCCTTTTGCTTTGATGGATTCCAATTCCTATAAAAACATTACTCGAACCAAACGCAATTTAGATTTTAAAATGCGATAATTAACTTATACATTCCACGAATTAAATAAGTATCAATCAATAAATGCGGTATACCTTAAACAGTTCCTTAAGAAAAAAAGAAAGTACTTCTGCTTTTTATTTGATGCTTAAGAATCATATTAACGAAGTAAAACCACAATTGAATAACAAATAACTATGCATTCGAAATAAAACGTACATATTCTGTAATGTAAAATTTGTATACTTTTTAACAATAATAATATGTCTATTCTACAGTTGTTAAACTACTTAATTTTAGAATTGTGGGTTCACATTAAATTTAATGAACATATAGTCTGATATTCGTTGTATGTAGTGAACTACTCGGGCATCCATTGTATGTAACGAACTTGTAATTTTCTTACATTGTATGTAATTTATGGTACTTTTTCCACGTGTCGATTATATAAGCCGACACATGGCGTCCCTTAGAACCGTTAATCTGACCAAAATACATACAATGTAAATGAATTACAAGTTCGTAACATACAATGGAGGCTCGAGTAGTTCGCTACATACAATGAATGTCAGACTATAGTTTGTTACATTTGCGCGTACTAATCCCTAAATTTAATGAACATATAAATAGGAAGCAATGAAAGGAAGGTTCTAAGTTCTAACTCATGAACATGGATTCAACTCTAAGAGATGGAATTTGTATATTTTTTTAACAAAACTAATTAAATTCATACAATCATACTTGAGATCAGGATTAGCTAGCTAGACACATAATGTTCATCCGATCCGCCTTATTAAAAGTTGCCAAGACTACTTAGAGCTAGTAGTAATAATATAGAGCGATGAATGTGTATATCAATCAACATCTAAACATTTTAAGTTGTTATGTTATCAAAGAAGAAGAAGAAAAAAAAAAAGCGATTTTATGTATATACAATCACCAACATATAAAATTAAGTACAAGAGCATAAATATCCAAATAAGGGGAATTTTTTTGACGATCCTCTAGTCTAGTGTTAAACTTCAATATTAGATGTCATGTGCTATTCGAACCAAGAGTTAGATGAATTAAGCGAAATCATTTTTATGACATTAAATGAAGAGCCGGTGGTATAATTTGTTTGTGAGAGAACATAACGTCTCATGTTGATTTAACATGAGTCCGAGGATCTCAATTTTATTTACTTAAAGGCAGGGTCGGAGCTAGGATTATTTAATTTCGAGGGTAAAAAAAAAATTGGTTATTTAATAAGTTTTGAGGTGTAAAACTTATAAAATATTATAAACATCCTTAAACATATTTAAATTTGTACATGATTTGAAATATTTTGAGAGACAGCTACCCCCTTCTACATCTGCCCCTGCTTAGAGGTGTCGTTGAACTTAGTATGTAAGTTAATCTAATTGCGCAAATATTTTGTAAGAACTAAAACAGAATATAAAATTACTATTGTTATTGTTATCGTAAAATAAGTGGTAGATAAAACATCTATTTATTAAAAAAAAAAAAAAAAAAAAAAAAAAGCTTATTATATGAAGTAGAGAAATATATATACACCTACTGACCTACATCATGTAAGAAACTTATAAAATTCTAAGTTTTAAAGAAGAAAATATTCTGAAATATCATATCCTTGGTACGAATAATTTGCAGGCAAATCGTACATCACGCAGGAAGTAAAGTAACACCATTGAATCCCAACTTTCCACAGATACAAACATTTTCTGTATCTTCCTATTTATATTCTACAAACAAAATAGCAAAAATAAGTGACAATTAATTTATTAATTAATTAAGAAAATGTTTAAAAGTAAGTTGAATGAGTTATGTAAAAAGAATGGATGGGGATCACCATGTTATTCCACCATCAAGTATGGTGAAGATCATAACCCTGTTTTTAGAGCTACTGTTGTTGTTAAAGGCGCCACCTTTAAATCTTCATCACTTTACAGAACTTCTAAAGCTGCTTATAATGATGTTGCCGAAATCGCTTTCACTCATTTTCTTACGTGTTCGCGTATGTTTATCTTTCTTATTTTCTTTCGAAATCCTAACTTTTTGTGGTTTATATTTGTTGTGCATCTTTGGTTCTCTAGGTGTGATACTGAAAATGAATTTTAACGGTTTAACCTTAGTTACATTAAAAAAGTCTAGATTTACCAAAAAAAAAAAGGAGAAGAAGTAGACATTTTCATGTAAAAATTATTGTTATATTCGGGTAACGTTCAGAGGGGCCGCCCATATCTGAGTGGTAGCAATTCTTCATCTCAGCCATTGATTTCTTTAATCAACGGTACAGATTCACTGCATTTTAAATTCACTGCATTTTATACATAAAATAAGATGCAGTGAATCTGACGTAAAATGCAGTGAACCTGGACCGTTGATCGAGAAAATCAATAGCTAATATGAATTCTTCCCCTCAAATAGGGGTTTCCTCTCTGATCCAACACCATATTCTACTAGTATTTAACCCGGACGTTGTCCAGTTAAATGGATGCCATATAAAAACCTCAGTAATATCGTAAAGTTAATGTACATATACAACTCTATTTGCATGAAAGATGTTAATATTTGTGTTATATTTGGGCATAATAATATGTAACAATGCGTCTGTGTGTAACAACACAATGATGCTCATTTAAGTATTTAAATCTTTAACAATGTTGGTAAATACTACCACGATCATACAGAAAGTTGACATCTGAATTATGTTTGAACTATAAACAACTACAAACTTTGAATTTATAATAAACTTTTAAAATATATTTGAACATTACCATTGACATAATTACATATGTAAAAAAATGATACATGTAAACAGACCCTTAATTGTTGTTATTGATAATAGAGGTTTGAAAGTATGCAAGTCGAATACAACATAAAAAACACACATGAGCAATAATATCAAAATGTATATTATATTCAAAATAATGTTATTAACGTACTATTGTGTTTTTCGCTTTTAACATTTCTTATATAACTTTTTGTATTAATCCAAATATACCACTACGGCTAGTTTATTTTTATCTACATTTTGATACAAAAAAAATTTGATTTCGAGACAAAAGAAAATACGTTCGTTAAATATATATCATATGACGATAAAATTTATATCGAAATGTAGATAAAATTACGCTGATTATAAATATATATTCAGAATTATTTCAAGTATTATATATAAAAAGTTATCAAAGAAAAGGAAAATATTACCTAAATTAAATAAGTAACCTATAATATATTATTAAAACCGACACAAGAAAAAAAACCGTCACAAAAAAAACCGACACAAAAAAAAAACCGTCGATAACCAACATATACAAGTTGCAACGGTCAGGATTAAAAGTTGGGTAGATCTGACGGATGTAAACAAAAGTCAACATGTAACCGCCGATTCAACTCACCGGCAGCCATATATATGGACAATTTACTCTTGATTTATATTTACATTATTATAGTTTTATGAAGTTAGTGGGGGAAACTAGTTAAGATTAAGAAGAAGAAGAAAAATAACCCCGTTGTACTTTACACATTTTTCTTGAAAAAACAAGTTATCCCTGTAACGTTTGTTTGATTTAAAACTATTTAATTTGGTTTCGTGATGATTATGTCAATACTTGTTAAGGGCATTGTTCACAAAATTACAATCTTTTGGCTAAGTAGTAGGCAAGAGGTAAACAAAAAAGTGAGTTACTAAGGCAAAGTAGCTACATTTGTTACAGTGGCCAAATGGTTTTGATATATACGTGCCAAAAATGTATAAATTCTAACTTTTATTATTTTACCAGCTTATTGATCATTTTTAACTTCTATTACTTCTGTAGATGAAAAAGCACCCAAAGTGAAAGTTGACACAGGTATGGAGGTGATATTGGAGTATTTAGTTTCTGTACATTTTATCGGTGTGAAAAACTTCTGTTTGCAATTTTTTGTGTTTGTAATGTCATTTGTTAACCGCATGTCTACTGATAACTCTTTTAGTTGAAGTTTATTTGGTATTGTTATCAGTTGATCAGTGATTTGGTTTTTTTGCGTCAAAAAATAAGCTTGTAGTCTGCAATCCATTTTAAAGTACGTATAACAGTGCTCCAGATATATCGGGCAATATAGATATTACGAATTTGTTGAAATTTCACATAGGGAAAGATTTCTATTTGATTTGATATGGATAAACATAATAGCATTATTATATCGTTCTGATGCTGTTCAGTATATTTAGTATTATGAGCTTACCGATCATTTGTGACTTCTATTAATTTGTGGAAGCAGAAGCAGAAGCACCTATTGCTGTCAAGCAGAAGATTAAGAAAATGAAAGTGCCTACCAACAGTTCAAAGTCAGATGTTGACTCAGGTACGGAGTCGATAATTTAGATTTTAGATGATAAAATTTTAGTATGTTACATTTAGGATCCTGGAAATGACCTATGACATCCTACAGTCATAGATACCCTCTAAATTCAATGAACACTTTGACAAAATTCTACCTACGGATTTTGTTATAACAAACGGTTACTTGAGAGTATTTCAGGTTCCTCTTTCTTTTATACTCTATAGTAGAAGAGGCTTGTTCGACCAATTTGAATGTCAATGGGTCGATTTGGGTAGTACTTTTGCATGATGGTTCAAATGGGAGAAATTGAAATTCTTGGCTAAGATGATGTCAAGTGGGATGAAAGTTGCCCTAAGTGTGATTAGAATGCATTAAACTCCTAATATATCTATTTAGAAAATTAGAGTATTATTGTCCATATACAAAGTTCTTTTAATTAATCTCAATAAAAAAACGATAAACAATCGTTTGTGGGTCGGCATAACCTGACCCATTTCAGCAAGCACTTAAAAACTATATATTCATCTGTTACCCGATTGCTTGACATGTAACCCAAGTACCCAACATGCCTGACCCATCTATCTAAACAGCTCCACTATTTTCGCAGTGTGTTGATGAGCTGTTTTCGTTCTGGTTCAGGTATCTTAAATGGGACCAGTGAGTCCTGGATATCCATTTTGCCAGAAGACGATGCCACAGCAACTGAACTGTCTCATCAATTTGATCTCTCAATCAATGAGCCTAATTCAACTAAGTCTATGGACACATACTTGCTATGCAACAAGGTCAGAGTGCACACGTCCATTCCTGATATGGTTTTGCCTAAGGGATCTGTTGTGCTACCTTTAGGCTATGACAAATGGACCATCGTAAGTTTGGAATCCGCTTAGGAGATGACTAACATAATTATTACTACAAAAACTATATATGTTATTAGACTTCTGTGTTATGGTGCTTCTTTAGTCTATTAAACCTTATGGACCAACTTCTACAATGAAATTGCATATGAATCATATGCTAGCTGGTTTGCTATGAGAAATTTGGGTATGATATTAAGCATCCATTCTTAATTATTACTTTAGTTATTATTTCCATGAGTTCCCCAAAGAGTTGGATATAAAGCTGAAAATACTTTCAATTTTTTGTTAAATCTTACAAGAACGAGAAGAAAAAGATGGTACATACGTGTTGGTTTACAGCAGAGGGCCGGTTCTCTAGCCTACCAAAGATAGTTTTGAGTACACAGAGAGTTCAAAGTGATATTATTCAGCCTCCATGTCTTCTAGATACTTGATGTTCAAATATAAATTGACAAAAACATACATCAATTACGCATTCACAAGCCCCTCTTCTTTGTCACATATAGAAATTTGATTTGATGAACTTAGATGCTAAGTGAACAATTTCGTAAGTGAACAATTCAATAACAATTTCATGCTGGAAAGGGAATCGATTTGTTACAAAGGAGACCCAACATCTCGGGCATAACAGAATCTGAGAAAGGAGTTCAAACTAGCATCCTAAAACTTGTCATCTTCAAAAGCCTCATATTCTGTCCTTTTATATTAGGTGATTATGTTACCTCTTCGTTAAGAAAATAATAGGGATAGTGAGGTCTTAAAATAATAATGTCATACAACAAATCACGTTTCAAGAAGCTTGTTGGTAAAAAAGTTAATCATGCATTTACAGAAACAAGTTATCCCCATAACCTTTCGGTCACAAAAGAATAAGCTGATACGTTTGCTCGAACGCTCATTCCAGATCCCCCCACCCCACCATGAAGCCAATGATCTACCATTTTCATATATACATACAAAAAGTGAAAGAACCCCCATATAACGACTACAATCGTTTTGGTAGACATGGGAACAAAACACCAACTTCTTGGTGAAAAAAAAAAAAAGAAAAGAAAAACTAAACACTTCACAATTTACTCAAGAAAATTTCCCATATCTGCTAATCTTTGGCCCTAAGCCAAGGTATTTGGGGGCGCCATGGTTTTTCAGCCCAAGTTGCCACACCATCTGGCAAATGCTCATGTGAAAGATTGGCCAACAGTTGCAAAAATAAGTTATCTGAGTGACCGGCTCTCCACCCCGGATCATTTCTTAGAATATATAAGGTACTGATCTTGAGCAATAGTTAACACGTCAGGTCTATCTTCCTGGTTATATGTTAAACATCTCCGAATGAATTCCTGCAAGGATAAATATATTTTATGGAATTACAGAACAGAAACGCTTGTAGCGCCAGCCTGATGAATATAGCTGTTCAGGGAACCAAAGTTTACAGCTTGAGTAATGATAGAGTTAGTAAGTGGTGCTCAAAATCATTTCTGTGGTCCAGATATTTGGGATAAAACCTTGATTTCATTTTGCATATTTGAAAAGTATTTATAGTTGTGATAAAGACTAATAAAGGCAGCTAGGGTGCATGGACGCTCTTCAGTTTAAAAATTACTTAATCAGGAAATGAGTTTTACATATGGCGACTGATGGGCCTAGGCCATCTAACAATTCATCTATTTCATCAAACAAACCTCAGAATGAATCAGATATCAATAGAATTTTTGGCTCATGAGTAAGATTCATATAAAAAGAGGAGAACATGAGTTGAAGCATTACCTTTGCTTCATTTGACACAGAAGGTCTAGATGGAAATTCAACTTTTCGGGCTTTAATTATGGTATCTTCACGCAATATGCGTTCTTGTGTCTGATCATGTCCGAAGGGGCGTCTTCCAAAAAGCATTTGGTACAATAAAATACCAGCTGACCACACATCAACCTATTTTCATAAAAAAGAAAGAAAAAGAACTCATTGCAAAATGCAAAGTCAATAATACACATCTCATGAAAGTATATGCCCCCTTTCGAGACATCAACCAATGTAAACCCCAAAAACAATAGATCTTTTTAAAGGAAAACAATAGATAAAGGAAATGGGTAATTTACTAGTAAGAACAGAATGAAGCCAAATCTACCTTTGACGAAATGAGTGGGATCTTACTTAACTCAAAGCATTCTGGTGGGAGGTACCTGAGCATGTAAGGAAGAAATCATTAATTGGCTGCTAACATAAATGATTGGTAGAATGCATGCAGGAGGTGAAAACAATCGCCCTTGCAACTATACAAAGAAAGTTGGTTAACCGAACAAGATTTTAGTACAAAGTTCAAACCCTTGGTTGAAGTTGCAATTGTGGTAAATTCATCCTTAAGTACGAAATCATATAAAAAAGGAACTATTATGTATGTTTCATACAAGATTGAACTTTATACTGAAATAGAATTGGCATATATGATATATACACATATAATTATAATGATAAAAGGAAGATTTCAAAAAAAAAAAAAAAACATTCCAATCAAATTTTTAAGAGGATGACTTATCAAGTGTCAAATTGGTAGATTGTTGAATACTCACCAATACGTTCCAGCTCCCTGAGATGTAAGCTCCATGCCTTGAGACCCAACATCGTCCTCCACAATCTTGCTAAGACCAAAATCAGTTACCTTTGCAACACCCAATTCATCAAATAGAACATTCCCAGGCTTCAAATCATAATGAATAATCCTTTGGTTTCTTTTGTTCAAGTAAACAAGTCCTCTAAATATCTGACAAATAATTATCCTAGCTTCTTTTTCTGGCAGTATGGGGGTTGCTTTAAGAACAGCATCGAGATCTTTGCCTGTATATAGTGTGAACATTAAATGAGAGTAAGTTCGATTTAACCAAATTGTATAGAAAATGATGTTTAGAGTAAGCATACCACTGCAATACTCCAGAATCGTGCAAAAGGTATTTTGATCTATCTCAAAGATGTCCCACAGCCGAACTATGTTATGGTGTACCAATGTTTTGTGAATATTATATTCTCTAATGGCATGACGTATGTAACTTTGCTTCTTATCCTCACTCCATTGGGCGTTTAAACCATGAAGCTTACAAGCAACATATCTATACTCCACCAAATCAAATGCCTGACAAAGAAAACAGTTGCTTCAAATAACTGCAGATGGCAAACTTACACAGTTGTTGATATGTGCAACAAATGATACAGAAACTAGCTGTGGCAAAACGTGTGAGTTGGATTATAGGTCAAACGCATTCAGGTCAAAACTAACCATTTTGGTACAGCCGTACAGGTTGGTTAGATTTCCCCCAAACACCTTATGCCTTGAATATTTTAACTTTTTATAAATCATTAGTGCATCAAATAAGATCACGGAAACTAACGATTTTTTTTTTTTTTTGGGTAAAGAACTAACGATTTCGATAATCCAACTTTGTTAATATTAAAATAATAAGTAACGAGGTTTCGTGTCTTAAAAGTTTGTAAGATTATTTCCGACGTGAGACGAGTTAATTTTACACAAAAAAACCCTTTGTAAGATTTTTTCACCCGTTGCGCATTAGATAGAAAACATGGCCCAAATCAAGACTTAAAAGCTCCACCTCTACAAATAATTCATCGCAAAGCAGAGCTACAATATCAATTCAAAGTTATATTATTGGACTGTGTTCCAATTTGATAATCGTCCAAACTACCCAAAAATCATTATAAGAACAAATACAAAGCATACCTTGTAAACCTCACTGAATCCTCCTTTACCAAGAAGATTTAAAAGAGCATATCGATGGTTCAAGATCTGGTAATTATTAAAACGAGACCCATCCTCGTCTCTAATACGTTTCATTTCACGAATAAGTCGTCCCTTCTCTAGCTCATACCGATCTCGTTCACGAACATAGGTTTCCTCTTCCTGTAGAATATAAACAGCTAAATGAAAACATTAAAATCTAAAAGTTGTATATAATAGTGCAAACAGTAAGGGAGCTTACACGCTTGATGCTGGCTAGACGGGATTTGTAAATTTCATCCTGGATGATAACATCTTCCTCAGGACCTCCTGACTCGGATTCACTTCCATCTCCTTTATCTTTGAAGACGGATTAATAAAATTAGGCTTGGTTAAAAGAGAATACTAATTTCACTTTAAATATAACAGAGTGTGGCAACGCAAATTTGAGAGCCTTATTCAACTGAATTCAAAGATAAAGTAGATGTGTACCTTGCTGCTTCTTCTTAAGTGACTTCCGCTGTCTCTCAACAGCCTCCCGCAATTCTAACAAACGCCTCTAGAAAGCAGAAAATATAACTGTTAAGCATTGTGAATCGCATTGTCCATCTATGTGGTATTTTCTTTTTATAGCATTTAGAAATGAGTTCCAAGCACAATTCTGCATTTTTTATTGATGATGAATGATATAAAACAATATCTAATTTATGAACATGCCACAGTCTGAGTTGTTTAAGCTTTTTTTTTTTACTGTACAGAACATCTGTGTATGTCTTTCTATCAATGACCTTTGTGTTTCTTGTTTGTGTTTTCTTCGTTTCGAAGGAAATCCTTGCAGGTCTTATCATTTAAACCATCTGTGACTTGCGGTTACACTAAACCATTTATATTAAAATTTCAATCATCACCTGATTTCAGGTGCTAGTTAAGTTAGTTGCATATAATTTACAAGTATAACCTAACTTTACAGAGTTCAAACAAGGAGGCGACTACAAATTGGATATCCTGCAACAACTATAGATTCATCAGCAATATTACTTTGCAGTTTTTTATGTTTGAATTTTACAAGGATTTTTTTGGCGACGGTGTTCTTTCTGATTCTACTGTGTGCAAAGTTATATGAACATAAAGGAAACATGAAAATTCAATAGCATCAATAAGAACAAACCAGGTGGGCATTAACATCCTTAATGGCTTGTCCATCTTCCCAAGTCTCAGATATGACTGTTCCTGCTCTGCAGTTTTAGCAAAAAAATATCGGATGAATTTCCATCATAAAGAGTAAGACATACTGTTACTCAAGTGATTCAGGTAAGAGATTGACTATTGACTAAACTGACAAAAAATATTGGAACCTTTACCTGATAACACCCACATTGCCGAGTCTCAGAGAATCATGGCGTACTTTCATTCGTGCTTCTTGTCTCTCAGCTTTAGACACGGATATCAGCAGATCGGATATGACTTTCATCCTCTGCATTAGAGGGAGTAAGTGTAACAATCTTACTGTCAGACTAAAGTTACACCTATTTTTGTAGAAATGCTCTCAAAAGTTGAAATACAGCATAGCAAAACTTACCTTTGGTTTCACCTGCTGTTCATTATGTTTAAGCTCCTTAAGTTCCTGCAAGATGATAATAGATAAATAGGGATTCTATATGCAGCAGGTACAGAAAAGTTCCGGAATACTTGATTAAGAAGCTGACAGCAATTGAACCTTTTCCAACTGTTGGCATAGATGTTGATTTTCTGAGGCCTCTTGGCGCGCTTTTCGTAAGTCCTCCTCTAGAGTCGATATTTTGGCACGCAATGATGTGAGTTCCTCCTAATTTGTTAACAAAAAAAAGACTTTCCGTAAGAACAAGAAACATAGATGACAGTAAGATAAGAACGTGCTAAGACAAGTGCCATTAAACTAACGATATTCAACTCATTCAACAAACAATATTACATGTGGCACTATTAGTTCCTATGAATAACCACATTTCATCCATTTGAAACTTAATTAACTAGTCAACTACCTGGATACTCAACAAACAACCTTCATCGACACATAGAAACTGGTTTATAAAGTTTTCAAGAGATGAGGAGAATGCCTAATCCACATGATTAAAGAATTATTTAATATGTAGAAAGCAGGCATGGGCCAGAAGTGGTTAGAAAAACTACCTCGAAAGAAGCACGCTCATTTTGTCCAAGTTGTTCCTTCAGCCTGTTACTCTCCTGCAATTTGTGGACAGCGGAAGTCATTGCAAGATCAGATGAAAAGGGAATACGATACACAAGGTATAGAAATAAAAGTAACCAGTCACTGTAAACTAGAAAATGACTATCGTTTTACAGACTACTAGAGTACTAGACTAGCATAATCCTATAAGATAAGTAGCCTTTTAGGCAAGCAAAGAATAATAGTAATAAATATTGAAATCTTAACTTAAGACCCTTCCTAAGGATGCAACAACATAATGTTGGATATATTACGCAGTAATGTAGGCCTGATCTCAGCATGATTTGTTTCCATTTATTACATCAGGATGTAACCCAATCAAATCAGGGGTTTCTTTCACAAATAATATACGATAGTACTGAGCAGGCCAGAAATCCACAGAGAGCATTCTGGAACTTCCCAACTAAAGATATGCAGCATGAATTAAAACGTTCGCTTCACTAGAATGAATTTGGTAGTTTTCATGGTATCAAAGCCCTAAAGCTTTAAAACCAAAACTCTAGCGCCTCCATAAAAAGGTCATCTGCAGCAGCTAATGGCTACCTGCAGTTCTTTGCTACTCGCTTCTTGTCAGAGATAAGGGGTGCCTTCTATGTGAGATATTATTATGAAATGGTGTGGCGTCGTGTTATTGCAAAACAAGGGACAGAAAGAGGACAAGAGAGCTGATTACATAAATGGCATTCCATATTTCAATTTCAATTTCAATTAACCTAAGTCCAATCTTTTGGTAAAAAAAAATGTGGTTTAATGTTATATGTCAAGTTGGTCGGTACTTGATATAGATAGCTATGTGAGCCCATTAAATTATGAGCCCAGTCATTGCAACTAATAGCAAACCATTTTATTTCTTGTTGAATGCCATTCTGGCTATACATATAACTTTTATTGTTATGAACGATTGGAGGATGAACAAGGCAATGAAGTCGGTATTTCGGAAGCATAAGTTGTCATTGGTAACTATTTCATGACTTTGTACAAACACTATCATTAAACAGTCCCTAAAAGTGATAAACATGACCTAATCATCTACTACGTTCTACTTGATATTTCTGATCACTGTTGCCCTCTATTATTCATTAAACATATTCCCATGAGAAATTCCTGAAGCAACTTAGGGTGTGCTTGGTTAGTCTTGGGTAATGGGAATAGGAAAGGTAATGGGAATACTAAGGTAATGGAATATTCCCATTGCATTACTTGTGCTTGGTTTAAGAGGCTATAATGAGTAAATATATATTTTTCCTCATAAAAAAATAAATTTTCCTGGTAAAATATTTTCATAAAGATCATTACCTTTAGACAATGATATTGAATATAACTGATTTCGATTAACATTGGAAAATTAAAAACGACCAAAAGTAATACTCCGTATATTGAATGTTTTGTTGTTTGTGGACTTTCAATTTTGCAGACTTTCAATTTTAACATTTCACCATAATCAAACAAAAAAAAAGTGAAATGAATCATTCTTAACAAAAAAAATTGATGAAGCTATGAAATTTGGTGTGAAATGAATCATTAACTTTCAGCAGTAAGTTACCATTTTCCTATTAATCTTCTTTGTTAAAAGTGCCAGGAAAGAAGAAGATAGAGTCATGGCCCACTGGAGTGATGAGTGCTATGTTTCTACCGATGAAAATTAAAAAATGGTGACGGTGGATTTATAAACTATAAAGGAAAAAAATATATTTGAAGAAAAAGAAAGTATAATAGATATATATGAAACGGTTCCTATTTGTCAGGAATATGAAGTTAACATTTTTCATTACCCACTTTTCATTACCCCCAATTTAGCGAGGAATGCTCCATTACCTAAAACTCTAATGATTCTTTCCATCATGGTTAACAAACCACCTTTAATGATTACTTTCCCATTGCTTAGCCTCTGATACCCCCAATTAAGCATCCCCTTAGACTCTTAGAGTAAACGTATATGCAAAAAATATCTTAGACAAAACATGCATAGTAATGCATCCATTAGTGATCTTTCTGAAGGACGGTTTTCAACCAGTTTTATAGATTGGACTTTCATTTGCTAATCAAAAGGATTACATGAATCATAAAAAAGGTAACCTAATGAAATTACCACCCGGATTTTCGTTCTTCACTGTCTAGTACATCTCGTCCATTGCAAATGTACCAGGGTGAGATGTCCAGACTTTTGAGACTTAATCTACTTACTCACCATTGAATTTAATACAGGAATAATTTTTAATTGCTTCAATGTGATGAACGTGTAGCATACTAGATAGAAATCACAACTCACTATGTCCTAAGGCACATGTAAAATCACTTAATTAGCTAGAATGACCATCACTTGTTAGATGGCCATGTAATAACGGATCACAAAACATAACAACAAAACAGAAGGTCTAGGCTTTTGGTACCATGACTAGCAGTAAAATTGGAACTGGTTGCACAGAAACGATACCTTCTGATGTGAGTTCTCAAGAAGACCATTTGAGGTAAAATTTTGTGATCTTGTCTGATCATTAAGTAGGGAACCACGTCCTCTGGCATGAGTAGAATTTCCCTTGCCACGTGCTTGTTTTCTCCTACTTACATCTGATCCACTCTTAAACTCCACAGGTTCTGCAACTTTTTGCTTCGCATCTGCGACTACCTGGATATTTCCGACAAGAATGACTACCCAAATATACTAAGACCAATCCGAAGAAAAAAATACTTGCGTACACAAAAATAAACTAATAACGTGGGATACTGAAAAAGTGAAAATGAAGTGAGGAACATAAGCCTTTTTGTAGTAGCACATCTAAGATTAATTATAATATGATTTAGTCATGAAAAATATAAGCCCTAAATCAACCTTAGTGTTGTCAGGTGCAGTTGAGTCAGCATCATCAGCGAGCTTTCTACGCTTCTGAAAGTTAGCTTGTATGAGAAACTCTCCTCCATTCTGGCAACGAAAATAAAGACTAAGATTAGCTTAACTGGACATCAAAGAACTTAGCAGGTGTGCTTATAAAGTTTAAAGACCTAACTTTTAACAAGATATGGCATAAGAGATTTACTGGTAGTTTTCCATCCAACTGGGTTTCAACTCTTTATATTTGTTTTGTGTTTAACATTTAAAGATATACTTTGGCACAAAATGCTTTTGTGACCAAACAATGAAACAATATGGGTATCAATAATAACATGGCCTAAGCAAAATTCTCAGATTGAAAGGTTAGTATTTAAATGTTTAATAGCAAGCTTAAATGATCAAATACAAGGAAAATAATTTCATTTTCATTAAAATTGAAATGTCCACACACCACCACTTGTTCCAAATATCATGTTATCCTAAACTAGAGAAACTCCACCTTCTACATATGTTCTCGTTTATAATCATACCCTAACCCTTCATTGTGTGGTCACAGTGTCACACACCCAGCTTAAAATTTGTATCTTCCTATACTCCAGAGTATGTATGTTTTGGAACATAATAATTTGTTAGTTAACGTATGGATCCTAAAAGATATCTAATTGAGCTAAGTTTAACTCATTGAGTAGAAACAAACCACAGAAAAATACTTGTACTCTTGAAATATTGGATAAGAAATTCCAGAACCAAAAAAGATATCAAACCCCCAGTTATACAACAACTGGCCATCCTCAGGCAATCTTTGTACAAATATAGTTTAACCAAATACGTAAGCAGCTCTGAGTCCCATGGTAAAGCCTTAGTAATTTGTTTATAAAATATTCAAGCATACAGAGGTTATAAGTATAGTTTTCAACGATTGTATACAACGTATGAATATGAGACACGATAAATGATCCTGAAACTATAATGGAATTTCATGTGATTCACACTCTAATCAGCAAACATGTAACTAACATGTTGAAAAGCCACGCCGTGCTCGATCCAATATCGAACTAGGTTATCTAAAATTCGCACCTACAAAACCTATAATGTCCAAACCTCACTAACACCTAAGGCTCAACCTATACATACATTACCATTGCTTCTAACAGAACTCATTAATCCACATTGTAACATAAATACAAAAAATCAAATAAATTTTCAGCAAAAAACAATTCGAACAACTCACACTATCATCTTCTTCGGAATCGCTAGAATCTAACGATTCTGCACAAATAGCAGCATTAGCATTAGCTCCAAACTTCGCAGCAGCAACAGAAGACGTAACCGAAGACCTTATGGTTGCGATTTGCGAAACAGAAGTAGTAGACACAACGGCAGGGGACGAAGCTGTGGTTTTACCAACCATTCGAGCTTCGAGTTTCGCAATTTTTGACGGCAAAGATTGATCGGATTGATTTGAGGAGTTTGATGTGAAGTGTAGAAGTACGTCTTCTGACATTGTTAAATACAGAAGCTGAAATGAAATTGAGGAGTACAGATATATAATAATGGTGTATGAGACTATGAGAGTGATCGTGTGTCAGAATGGAAGCGTATATGACAAGAATCGGTGATTTGACGAATTAGGGTTTTTATTTTTAACAAATTATTCGATTTGTGATGAGAATTGAATAATGACGTACAGGTGGTAAAGGAAAGGGAGAGAGGAACAATCGGAGATGAACATTTGAAAAGGGCTAACCATTTTGGCTGGTGCCGTGGTTTGGGGTGCGCTCACCTATGAGTCCATGAGTCTATGACCCAATCTACTCTAATTGACTACTGGCTAGGTATGTGTAACGTTCCAGGGTGGGTATGATTTTGTTTAGAGAAAATTACATAAACGGTCCTTATGGTTTTGCTCATTCCACTCATAGTCTTTTAATTAATTTAATTATTTAGATTATCCTTTATTTTGACACTTATTACGTCATTAGTCTTTTACACTAACGATTGTTAACTCTACGTTAAAAAGAACCACGTGTGTAGTTTTTTTTATTCTTTTAAATTTTTTGAATGAATATAAATCGTAAAATATAATATAGCTACATTATCAGGACAAACATCATTCCATTTTCACATTTCATTTAGCAAATGCATCATCAAATTGTTCATCTTCTGCATTGAAAGGTTAAATTTTATAGTTCACAACCATCTTTCACCACTCAAAGACCCTCAGTCACCATTCATCTTATCTCGTTATGACTTTGGTGGCCATCATTTCTTCTCTTTTGCATCCATTCTGATGACCCTAGCTTCCAAGTAAAATGGCATTGAAAAGTGAGAACTAATTAAGCCACAAATATATATTTAGATGGAGAAAGATGATATAAATTAATTTGGGTAGTGGAATATAAAATTTGATGTTTTAGAGGAGTATATGATCAAATTTGATGATGCATAAAATGAGGAAAATGAAAATAATATTATGTGCACCTAATAATGTATCTACACATATGTTAGATTCTATAATTTATATTTTACTCAAAAAATTTAGAAGATAAAATCTTTTACACACATGGTCCTTTTTAACTGAACTTAACAATCGTTAGTGCAAAGGACTATTAACGTAACAAGTTTTCAAATAAATGATGATCGGTGTAATTAAATTAATTAAAGGACTGCAATTGAAATTTTGAGCAAACCATAAGGATGATATACGTAATTTTCTCTTTTGTTTATTAAAATAAATGGTAAACATATTATTGTTTAAATTTTTTATCAGATTATATGACTTTTTTATAACTCTTACTATTTAAATTAAATTTAATATATTTAAAACAAATTTACTTGTCATAACCGAAAAATGGAAGGCACGTGATTATTAGGTCATACTACATAATCTAATCACCACAAATGTTAATGTACAAACTCATGTTGCTTTGTAGCTATTAGATTAAGAGAATGAGTGATTCAGTGTGAAAGCCAATGTGGACGTTAATTGTGACTTCAACGTTTTGAGTCATAGTTAGAGGGAGTGGTTCAATAGTAAATACAATGTGAAAATGGATCCATATGTTAAATTTGTATCTAATAAGATTTAAAAAAAAAAAAAAAAAACGTTCCACACTCACCCATCCTCTCAACCTTAATTCCACAACTTTGGTCTTGCAACACCGAAACCACACTGATAAATATTATTTTAACCTGTGTGAAGGAACGGTTCACTTTAAAAACTCACCACAACTCGTTATACTATGAAGTTAAACCAGGTATTTGAACCGATACTTTGATACTAGTCAATCTATCTATTATAGGATGACAAAACAAATCAAATCCCTCTTATATATTAAAGTAGGAACTGATTATGATAATCAAAAGATTAATAGATTAATCTTGGTCATCAACTTTTGAACCCCTACAAATTAGGACCCATGATCAAGTTTATATGGATTGATTTGTCAATTAATACCATAACTCATTAGTTAATTACTAAAAAGTAGGGAGTACATAATTAGGTATGATTACATGTAAGAGGGATGTCCGCCAATTTGAAACGCCTTAATAACCACAATCCTTAACCCTAAAAATTGAATTCAAAAATTGAGATCTAATTAATTCATTCGCGATTACTTTCTCTCTGGTTCCCAACTGTACGGCATCATATAAAGGCCTTGTCATAAATTGTAACACCCCTAAATTTGTAAGTTTTAAATAATTTAATATGTGTTTATTTATTTAATTATAATATATGTATATTAAATGTATAATGTGTTTAAGTTTTGTTATAAGTTAAAAATTAGTTAGAAAGGACTAAATATGTCAAGTTATTTGTGAGAATAGGACTTGGGATATAAAGAGGAAAAGGTTAGAGGGACTGAAGTTGCTAAATACTATGAGTTCAGGGGTTTAAGTGTAAATCACAGTATGAGATAAGATTTCTTGCAGCTTCTATTCCTTTCTAAAATACAGAAAATAAAAAAAAAAATACGTACTGTAGGTGTGTGTGTCGAATTTTGTGAAGAAGGAAGAAGAAATCTTCAATTAAGCTAGGGTTGTTGATGTTCTTGTGTTTTAGTCCCTAATTCTACTTGTATAAGGTATTACTAACTTCCTTTCTTGCTTAATTTGATAAATTGAAGCTATTGATATAAACCCTAATCTTGGGTTTTGGTTAAAGTTGAATTGAAATGGTGAATTGAGTAAAGAAATGAAAGTTATGTAAGATTAAGGTGATTATTGTATTCATATTGTTAAAAGTTTATGCATAATTAAACATATGATCATGGTTATGATTAATTAGCAAATTATAAAGAGAATTGATATGAAAGTGATGAAGTTAATGATATAAAGTATTATAACGTGTAAATTGAAAGAAGTTTATTAAGATACATGTGTAATTGGGTAAAGAAGTGTTAATGAATCAACACTTATGTTGAAAGTCAAGAAATTTATATGTGATTAAGTGATTTATGTGAATTATGTGCCTATGTGTTTAGGTGATCAAAGTGCTCAAGTTGGACCAAGTGTTTCTTTTAATCTCAAGCAAGGTAAGTAATGGGATTTTGTTAAAGTAGTGATCACTATGTCAATTGCTTGATGTTAGCCAAGGATTGACATTAGGGTCACTTGTGGAAGTAGTTAATCCTTGTGGTTAACTTTGTGGAAGTGATTAAGGATCCTTAATTTGTTTAAGTGTTAAAGTTTTTGTTAAGTATCCCTTACTTACTAAGCAATGTGCTTATTGTTTTAAGTTTATTATTTTTAGGTGGTTCAAATGGTAAGCGGGAAGATTTGGGCAAGGGACCGGCTTAAAGACTAATGGTGGCTTGTTGCTAGTCGGTAACAAGTTTTACATCCTTTTGAATCATGCTCATGATATGTAAAAGATCACCCCATTCTGGTTAAGAATTTATGGTTTTGCTACACTATGTTGAAAGTTAAGTTTTGGATTGTAAATGGATAAAGTATGTAAATTCTAAAGTTGAAGTTTGAATGGCAATAGTGCTTTGGTTTAACTTAAAATAGTCAATATGATGAGAGTTAAGTGTTGGATATGTGGTTATATGGGTAAAGATTTAAACGGGTCAAGAAAGTGTCTAAATGGGCACCAATTGAGTTAAAGAATTAAAATGAGTTATGATGCAAGTATGTAAATTGTAGTCATTGCTTTAAGTCTCATTTTTATAGTTAATGTATGTGTCAAAGTTTGAGAACCTGGTTTGAAATGGTATGTAAATTTATATGTCAAGAAAATTGGTTAAAATGGTCGTTTTTGTGTCATTAGTCCAAATCCCGAATAAATGTGAAATTTTGAAAAGTGAAAATTAGGAAGTGTTTGTAATGTCATATTATAAGTGCCTGCAAAATTTTATGTTCTCAGGTGCTGTCGTTTGAAAGTTATGTGCGTGTAAAGTTCGTGTTTTGGTCATAAAATGTGCAGGTTCAGGTTGGCTGCTGTGACAATGGGAATACGATCGTACTCCCATGAATACGATCGTACTCCCATGAGTACGGCGTACTCCCTGGACCGTACTCCTTAGTTCTGGTTCTGTCCATGGAATTGATGGGGAATACGATCGTACTCCTTTGAGTACGATCGTACTCAGCTGTTTTTCATAAAATTGTATTTTTGTTATTAAACTTCAAATGTAAAGTAATAGCTAGTGTTTTGGGACCAAGTTAAGCAATTAAAAATAAAAAAAAAACGACTCTAAATTTTTGGGGTGTTTCATAAATGAATAATAAAAAATTTAATGGATGGTGATAAATACAACAAATAACTTGATTCATACACCATATTTTATGCATTCAGATGTACTACTGTACAACACTGTAACACCCTCAAATTTCGGTTTGCGGAAGCGATCGGGTCGGGTGTTACCAAATTAAATATCACAGCATAAGATACATAATGAACGACTCTAAATGAGACGTTTGAAAATAATTATACATTTACCAAATAGAACGTTTACAACGTTATAAGTTTATTAAAATTTTCAAATACATAATTTGAAAATACAAAAGTAAATGCAGAGTTGTCCCAAATGTTTGAAATCATGCGACTCGAGCTAGCATAATCTTGTAGTAATCCCTAATCCTGCTGGGCACCTGAGAACACATGCTAAAACAGGTCAGCTATAAAGCTGGTGAGTTCATAGGTTTGTTAGTTGAAAACATAAAGTATACATTTTGTATGTTTTGAGAAGTTGTTCAGAATCCACGATTCTAATTTGTATCAAATTGTAGATGTAATTACCAATGTGTAATTCGAATGTTTAGGTATCTAATACCTAATCAATTGTAGTCCGTACCTAAGTACACAATAATTGAGGCATACCGAGCCTGAATACCTATCTGGTATGAGTAAGTGTATAACGGGAGGCAATACTTGCCTAAGTTGTAACCAAATAACTGTATGACCACGTCATATGATAGTAAGTAACTGTAGTCCCGCAGAACTATGATTTAATATATGAGGTGTTGCATCCAGCAACAAATGTTTGTAGATCCGCAGATCTATGTTTGAATGTTTAGCGTGTCCGTTTACCCGATTAGCATAAGCTAACCCGGACATGAATTGAGCTAACGGCCTCGCGTGGCAGCACCACCGATCCGTTAACTTATTGTGAATCCCGAGTATAACCCGCTGATCCATTGATTGAAGTTTCGTCCACTGCAATACCGTGGTTTCGTTTTGTGCCCACTTTACCGTGGCATCGTTTGGTGCCCGCTGCAATACCGCGGCATCGTTTTTGGAATTGCTCGCAGCAATTTGTGATTGAGCCGGCAGTACAACGACATGCCCGACTAAGTTGTTTGAGAGCCAGCAGTACTCGACATGCCTGACTAAGTAGATCGTATAATAGTATGTAGATATTCATCAGGTGACACCCCTACGGTTGGATTACATCCTGGGCCGGGGGACCATCCCTGGTTGGATTACATCCTGAGCCAGAGTCGTCACCAGTTGAGTCGTATGGATATAAGAAGTCTGTACTAACTTGTGATAATATTGTATACTCCTAACCTAAAGCCTAGCAAGTATATATAACGGAGTCTTGGGAAAATGTTCACTTAAGTTCAGTTCCCATTCTAATGATAATGGAGTGTGTCGACAATTTTAGTTCTTAAAGAATAACTAAACTTGTAACAGTACAGATGTTATTCAGTGTAGGCAGAACTAACTAGTTCTAATGTATTCAATGATATTGTCCCGTGACAATATGGCCAAAAGATTGTGATAACTAAATCAAGTTATGTGTTGGTAATCGTTTTCCAACGACCTAACCGGGTACGATTGTAACCTATCTAGGTTAAGTATTGATATTGTTCTAAAACAATATTGCGGGTGTAATTCCTAAGTATTACACATTTTGTATTACATACAGTAATATAAATAGTTGTAAATTATAAACGATTGTTAATATGATTTGAAAACAGCAATTGAGCATGTGTTTCACCCCGAAAATAGTAAAACAGTTGAAAGAGTGGGGCTATGAAACTCACCTGTGAGTTGTTAGTGATACGATGATACGCGCGTCGTCCGAATGGTAACATTCTAGTGTCCTAAACACGTGAGGTTATATAAGTATGAGACAAATCAGTTTGTCTAAGCGAGTTGTTCATGTATGTATTTGTTGTTGAAGTCTGGGAATGGTGTACGGGGGTCCGGGGGCAGCGCCCCTGGTAGCGGGGTCCAAGGGGTGGCAACCCCTGGCGGGGTCCAAGGGGCAGAGCCCCTGGCTGGGGTCGAGCTGCCAGGTCAGCTTGGAAAATTTTTATTTCTACTACTTTGCTTTAAAGAAAACGCATTCGAAATCCAAATTCGGGTAAAATCGAGTGATAAAATTTGGTTGTCAATACTTAGTGAAAAACATAGGTTTTTAAGGTTCTGCGACGTCAGCTGCGACGTCAGAGGCGACGTAGGGTCTTGCGTCGCTATGTGCGACGTTCGCAAGTCAATGCGACGTTATGGGCTACGTCGCTATATGCAACGTCAGTGTTTAGTGCGACGTAAGGGTTGACGTCGCTATATGCGACGTTCGCAATTTCATGCGACATTGGCTGCGACGTCGCAGCACTGTTTTCGGTCCAAATGCGACGTCGTCTTCTGTTCGACGATTTCAAGATCCAAATCGAGTTTTGGCTCGATTTTTGGGTGTTTTGATGTTATAGAAAGCTTCTAGCATGTATTTTGAAGTAATCTAAGTAATTTATAGAATGAGAAACGATTTCTAGAGAGAGAGTGAGTAAATCCTTACTTTTTGGTAAAAATGGAGATGAAGAGGATGGTGAGGAAGATGATGATGATGGAAGCTTGTTGTTGTTCTTGTTAATGATGATGACGGCGGCGACGGTAGTGGCCGGCGGCGGTAGTGGCCGGCGGTGGTGGCAGCGGCGGTGGGTGGTGGTGATGGTTGGTGGAAGGGTTTTTAGAGAGAGAAAGTAGAGAGGAAGTGAGAGTAGAGAGAGAAGTGAGATGTTGATAATGAGAAAGGAATGGGGAGGTGGGGGATGGTTTTATCCATTTCCAGCTCCCGAGTCGTGGACTGTGGCCTCCAACCGCAGTACAAAATACCCGTGTTTATTTATCCGATGTGATTTAAAATAACTTTTTAAATTCAAAATTTTATTTATATTCTCTCGAAACGTTTTTGTACCGGAATATTTTATAAAAATATTATTTTTGGATTTAAGGTTTAATAATTTGTTTTCGCGCGATTTCGGATAATTAAAATGCGTTTTAAATTAAAACGACTTTCATTTTTTTGAATATTTTGATGTAATCGCATATATATAATACAATTATTTGAAGTTAAATTTTGGCGCGAAAGTTGACTTTTTGACCGGGTGTTACAAACACTGCGATGCATGTTTTTGTTGTATTAATAAAAAAATGTTGTAAATATCAACACGTTAATTTAATCAATGTTGGTGCATTTGCTTTGAAAATACATGACAAGATCATCTAATTAGGAATTCAATCCAACTTCTTTGAACCTTTTGAGGTAGGATTCATTCCAATTTTGTTGTGATATAGGATATGATGTAATTTTGCATATAGTTTGAGTTTACAACTTACAAGTGATGTTTTAACACCTTTAGTCTTTTGATATTAAGCCTTTCCAAAGTTTTAACAAATAATATATCCGATGCATCATATATGATGTTTTGTATCTTATGTGGCCTTGGTAAAATAAATTATATGATGTTCAATTGACATACTTTGATACTTTATAAAGAAATTCAAATTCTTTCGTTTAATAAAAGTCATTTTCTTAAGTATTGCTGCAGTAGTATTGTAACACCCGCCAAATTAGGACTAGTAATTAGTGTCTAATCATACGTTAATACATGTAATTAGTTCTGTGTTAGGCTAATTAATGTATCGAATTATATATATTGTTGAATATATACAAAAATGCGATTTGGTTAAATCGTACGCAATTTAAATCGAATGTATTTCGATTCAATTTAATACGGACGTTGGTGACCAACTTTATTAAATAACGCTTTTATGTCAAAAATATTATTGTGATAATATTTCGTATTCATTCGTATCGTACAAACAGAACTTACACGATTTAAAATATTAAAACGCGCAAACTAAATAAACAAACTTACATTTTATAACTCAAATATAAATTGATTTGTAAAGTATTTAACTAAAACATCGCGTAATAAATTGTATTTTAAAACTTACCATTTAATATGAAAAATAGTTGCTCAAAACGTTAAATGACGGAGAAAACGAACACCGCGCGGAGCGCGGGGCGAAGCCGAAAAGTGGAGGATAACCTCCACCTTTCTTCCTCTTTTTCTCATTTCTCAACCATTTCTCTCTCTCCTCTTTTCCTTTCTCCAAAATCACCAAATCACCACCAACTCACAAAATCGCAAAATAACGCCATTATACGCACTCGGATCATCAATATTTTTAGAGATTCACGACCACCTCGCGACGATCTACATTTCTACCTTTCCGGATTTCCATTTCGGCAATTTGTAAGTTTCCGACAAAATCCCGAAATCTCTCGATTCTTAGTATTTTTCACTTGTAATTGTTATTATAACTTGTTTATGTCCATTACTAAGTATAGAACACGATTTCATAGCTTAAAAACGGATTTGAAATGGGTTTTTGGCCGGAAAAATCTAAACAGCCGAACTTTCTGGGCTGATGTTCTTCCATGCGACACAAGCCTTGTGTCGCATGTTGTGTCGTATTTTACCCTTTGTGTCGCACGTTATGTCGTATTTCCCAGTTATGTCGTACCCTATGCGACACAATATTGTGTCGTACCTTGTGTCGCAAATACTATGCGACACTATCACTATGTCGCTGTTGAATCAGCATTTCGCATCTATGCGACACAACCCTTGTGTCGTATAGATATTGTGTCGCATTTCTATGCGACACAACCCTTGTGTCGCATATCAACTTTTGTGTCGCATATTGTGTCGCAAAACACAGAAAACTCAGATTTTTACTAAGTGTCGAGACTCGAAATTTATCACTCGATTTTACCCGAATTCAGATCCCAGATGCGTTTTTCGTCAAAGCAATATAGTAGAAATAAAAATTTTCCAAGCTGACCTGGCAGCTCGACCCCAGCCAGGGGCTCTGCCCCTTGGACCCCGCTACCAGGGGCGCTGCCCCCGGACCCCCGTACTTAGATTCCGTAACGGCTTCTAAAACACATTTTTCAAGTAAAACGCCACGAAATCAAAATAATAATAGTTGAGATTATTATTACAAATCCGTCACCAACGGGCCGTACACGTTTTCAAACACTTAACAAAATAACCATATCGTAGTAATTTGGACATATATAGTTGTGTAACAACTATAAGGGTGATCTTTTGAGATACCCAGTCATGTTTATAACCATCGCGTGTCGTGGACACCCTCAGGTTACAAGTCTTTGGACTTCATACTCGGCTAATCAACTCAAGTTTATTAAGTTAAACTCACAAGACTCAGGTGAGTCTCATAGCCCCTCTTTTACTGTTTTACTCAGGGGTGTGATATATTGCTCGATTTTTAACATGTGAACGCAAGTACAAACATTTCATATACTACATGAGTTTTTCGAAACTAATCATTTAAAGTCCTCCGTCAGCATAGTTGTTAATACGTTGTAGCGTGAATATTAGTATATGGTACCATATAGGATTGACCCACCTCGTCCGGGTTAGCAAGCACTAACCGGGTAAACGGACGTACTAATATTTGGGAAGACGAATGTTGATTAGGCATTCGTGGAGGCACCTCGCCCGGAATTCTCTATATGGGACCCGGCCCTCGAGTTAAGCTCAACTATGTGCTCATGGCTGTATACACGATGACTATCATTTAATTGCTGGATGCAATTCATTATTTAAATCTTGCGGTTCATACTATATTAACTGATTTCAAACCTGTGAGCTCACCGGCTTTTTAGCTGACCTTTTAGCATATATCGCAGGTACCAAGCAGTAGGATATTTCTGCTTCAGGACTTTAGCTCGAGTCAGCATACAGACGATTGAGATTTTCTCGCATTAGTATATTTTGTACAAGTACTTATGTACTGAAATCTCCTTTTATTTAAACTCGAGCTATGTAAAGCTTTAAATGTTGTAAACATTTCTATTATCAATATATTTTGTTAAAACGACGCATATAGAGTCGTTTACTATATATCTTTGTGCTTTGTTATTGATTAGTAACACCCAAATCAAGCTTCCGCAAATCATCAAATTTGGGGGTGTTACAAGTATATTGCTATACGTGAATATACTAATCGATTCAACTTATCTCCTCAATTTTCATATGTACGGTGAAACGCCCCGAAAACAGAACCATTTTTTTTTTATACTTATACTCTTGTTTAGGTCCCGACACTCAACTAAAATATAACACGTGAATACGTACGCAAGACTACGCAAGTTAACTGCCCAACATACAATCTGGACAAAACTACTCATTTTCAAAACTGCCTCTATTTGCTCAAAACTGCCCTTTTTAAACATGCATAACTTTTGCTCGTTAACAATTAGACAACCAAATTTTGCAGACACATTTACTGTGACAAAATGAACGTTTTTCATTTTTACACTTTCCTCTCAAAACTGCCTCTTTGCCCTCAAAACTACCCTCAAAACTGCCCCGTTGCCCTCAACGCTACCCTCAAAACTGCTCTATTTTCTCAAAACTACCGACATTCAAATACGCATAACTTTTAACTCGGTAAGAGTTAAGACCTGAAATTTTGCACACACAACCACTATAACATTATAAAACTTTCCCTTTTGACATTTTTCAAATTTATCAAAAATAACCATTTTGGACGTGTCACCAATTTGAGGTCGTTTTGACCACTTTTTGGTGTCAACTCAATTCACAAACTACATGTACTTAGACTCTAACTTTTTGCATACTTCATTGACTTATTAAAACACACTTAAAGCATAAGACAAACACAGGGCCATCTCGTTGATTTTATAGGCCCTGCTCGAAAAATATAAATGGGCCCTCTAAAATTAAATCCTATATATAACTAAAAACAATACAATAAATGTTATAATTGTAAAAAATCTACCACAAATACGATAGCAAAGTGTTTTTATCTCACACGTTACAAGTATTGTAATTTATTACTTGAATATTGCAATTCTCCTAGCATTCTTAGAAGCAAAGTCGTCAATCAACTCTTTATAATCAACATTCTTTAGAAGAAGAAACTTTTGACTGTCTTTGGACAAACTTATCCATAGCTCCACTTTGAGACTTAATGAGTTCTTCAATTTTTTGTCTCTTTTTACGCTTTTGATGTCCAGATTCGGGTTTAGGAGTCATAGTTTCTAGAGATGTTCAAACAATAACCACAAATTTATAATTAAATACCTAATAAATTAAAGACATTTATAATATAATCTAAGAATCATAATGGTGTTATTATTTAAATTTAATATGTCAAAATTGAATACTAATTCCTAGAAGTTTTGAAACACACTAACACATAACAACAAAAATTCGAATGCACAATTTAAAATTGATGGAATAATTAATTAATTATATTGATAAACTATTTAGGATAATAGAATTGAGAAAATAAAACTTAAAAAGTTAAGGAACACGTACCAGTTTTAGTCGTTTGACGCAATCGGCAATTCAGAAATCGACAAATCGAAAACTTCTTAAGTTTTCATATTTTCTTATTCTATTTATTTATTATTTATTATTATTATTTATATTATTATAAGAAAGGAATTAAAGATTATTATATTAAAATAAAAATGGGTATATATCCCGATATCCGTGGACCATAAATCTGTGAGAAGCAAATCAGCAATTGGAAAAGGAATGGAAAACATGTTAGTATCTTGGGCTTGGGCTGGGATTCAGCTGGGTCAAAAATTTGGGCTAATATTTATTACCAATATATATAATACACTATTGGGTAAAAAAATGGGCCCTCTATGGATTTTGGGCCCTGTGCGGTGGATCACCTTGCACAGGCCCAAATCCGGCCCTGGACAAACACTCCATAACACTAACACATTCATATTTCACCATACGACAACTTTAGACCCATTTTAACCCCTTTTTGACCCGTTTAAGAAATCAACCATATTTCAACCAAACAACACTCTATTCCATACATGTTTGACTCTTTCAATGTAGTTGACTAATTGTCAACTCCATATTCAACCAACCAATCAAATTCGACACTTTATACTTTTCACCCATTTTTAACCAAACCAAATCAATCGCATGACTTCATACCCTTCAAAACACATATACAAGACACTATACCTCTGTTTGACTTTCAAAGTCATCTACTACATATTGACCAACATATTTAATTCGAAAACTATTTGTTTGGGCGATTTACACAATTGGGCATCAAAACAACAATTCAAAAGAAAGAAGCATATTCTAACCATAAGCATACTCCATATCCATGTCACTAGCTTCCCATAACCCTTCTATCCACATGTCGCTAGCCAAACATCAACCTACAATATAAACACTGAAACGGGTAAGCACAACTGCTTAGTGAGTACACAGACAATTAAACAAGCAATCCACATAACACTTGATACATATCAACACAAATACATAAACACAAAATCACTAAGCTCTGAACACTGAACACTATGCTAACCGCAGTTAGCTCTCTGATCACCACTGAATCTCTGTATATTCTCATTCCACATATTTCAACAACTAAAAATCAAAGCACTTAGAAACAACAACTTTTAACATAATCTTAAATACACACATAAGAAATAAAACGTATGACAAGCAACTTCTACTTGATTGTATGATCCTCTAGCTCGGAAGCTATCCGGAAACACATACAATCAATTCATACACTGTTCACCACATAATCACTATTTAATCAACATATATCAACAAGTCATCTTCCACCCGATTGTGTAGCCTCTTGCTCGAAGCAATCCGGATCCAACACAATCGAATCATACACTATCAATTCTTTTCCTTTACCATTAAGCTAGTATAACACCCCATATTTTCAAGCCAAAAATTTCTTTTTTTTTTTACTGGAAGCGTTATCCCATTCAACAAACTTTACATAATACTAATATCAAAGGTTAGTTATTACACATACTATCATTAAATTATTTTGTGTCAAACTCATAATCTAGTGGTGTTATTTATACAAACGTTTACGCCAAAACAAAGTAATCAAGAGTGCCCAGCTTGTCAAACATTTCACCCAAAACCTCTCAACCGAGCATAAGCAAACTTAACCTGCAAAAGTGAGGTGGGGGATTAGCACGAAGCTAAGTGAATAACGATTCCAACAATCTAACTTAGCATAAACAATCAACTCACAACAATCAACTAATAGTAACAACCCAATTAGAGGATCGGTGGTTCTTGTGGTACCCTCAGCCCGCGGATGGCCCACCAAGAACACTTATAATCCACTGCAGGCCAATACAGAGATTTTACCGATAGTTCAATGCTATCTTTAATCAATATGGACGAATTCACAACGAATGTTCATCAATACCATAAAGATTAACCTATAGCAACTAAACCCAACCGAAATTGACCTCTATCATTCCAACCTATCATGGAATGAGCCACTAGCAATCAATCACTTAACCGCAATCAACTTATCAATAACTCACAATATCAATCTACTAAAAATTGATGTAACTAAATTGTTAACACCAATTTAAACTGTGAGAACCAGTCACTCACCTGTCTCTTTTCAAGCTTCACTCAAAGATCTAATTTTATTGAGTCGTGGTCGGATCTGAAATACAAAAAAATTCAAAGTCAATCCTCACATCACATTGTATATAACTTAATATCAATAATCAAACAAGTATAAAGTTATATAAACATATTAAGCAAACAAATATCACATTCTAAGGTTTAAATTAAAATCTCTGCCAGACCAAGGGAATCCGGCCGTATTCCTTGGAATCCGGCCGTATTCAGGTGAATCCGGCCGTATTCAGGTGAATACGCCCGTATTCCCCAGTCATTTTTGCTTCAATTTCAACCAGAACTCAATCTTAGGAATCCGGTTGGGAATACACCCCGGGAATACGCCGTATTCCCTTGAATCCGTCCGGATTCAGGGGAATCCGACCGTATTCCCACGTCTTCCAGACCTGCACATTTACCATTTCCTGCACAACTCAACTACGAACCAAAAATTGCAATTTCACCAAACTCAGTTCTAAACTCATGTTTTTACTAAATTTCGGTCATAACAACATATACTAACATCATATATCGAAGATTCCAACTTCAAATCATCACCAATTAAATCACTCAACTATAACCTAAAAATTCCCCTTTCAAACCTAAAACTCAAGAAATTTAACTATTTATTCATATAATCATCACTCAAATCAGTTCATGAAGTTTGAACAATCACAATAGATCATCAATCAATCATATAAACACTAGAACACATCATTTCAACTTAAAACCTTAATTATAAACTAAATAGCTATCAACAATTACTTACAATTGAAGAACACAAAGAGATGAGGTTGAAGATGATATAACTAAAGATTTAAGCTCCAATTCTTGTTTATTCTTGCAATTGATCACTAGAAATCATGTAAGTGATTTGAGAATGAGTTTGAGAGAGTTTTGAAGAACACCAAAGAAGTTTGGGGAACAAACTTAAGTCGGCCCCTTTGTTTTAAATTAAACCGCCTCACTTACACACAGTGTAATATTATACCCCTTTTTGACCTATTGTCTGGAACCTCAGTTTCAATTGCGATAAAATTATTTTATTTTACCGTCACCTAAGTTTATTTAAAACAAATTATATTTCACTAATCACAATATTTCCTGAGACTTATTTACCTATAAATTTTACAATCAAACACAAAATACAATTAAATATCATAATTAAATATAAGGAAATACCTGTTTCTTCTAGGCCCAATTTGGGGATGTTACAAATCTTCCCTCCTTAAGAAGATTTCGTCCCCGAAATCTCACTAGACATAAACAAACTAGGATATCTAGTTCTCATACTCTCCTCGGTTTCCCATGTTAAATCGGCACCCAAGCTATGCTTCCATTTAACTAATACCATCGGAATTTCCTTTCTACGAATCTTGGTCACTTTTCTATCTAAAAGTTCAACAGGTTCCTCTACCAGTTTCTTACTTGGGTCAACTCTAAGATCTTGTAAAGGAAGGATTTGGGATTGATCCTCCACATTGCACTTTCTTAAATAACAGACATTAAACGTATCATGAATACCAGCTAATTCAGGAGGAAGTTCCAAAGAAACCGATTGATCATTAATTACTTGTCGAACTTTGAATGGACCAATATAACGGGGAGCTAACTTTCCACGCTTACCAAATCTAATAACACCTTTCCACGGAGAAACTTTCAAATATACAAGTTCACCTTCAACAAACACAACGGGTCGTCTACGTGGATCAGCATACTGTTTTTGTCTATCTCTAGCTGCTTTCAATTTCTCACGTGCAATCTTAACTTTATCAGCTGTAATTTGTACTATATCGGGACCCGCAAATTGTTTTTCTCCTGCTTCTAACCAACATGTTGGAGTTCTACAACGACGACCGTACAACATTTCGTATGGTGGCATACCAATACTAGAATGATAAGAGTTGTTATACGCAAACTCTATCAAAGGTAAGTGTGAATCCCAAGAACCGCCATACTCAAGTACACAAGCTCTTAACATATCCTCTAGAGTCTGAATAGTACGTTCTGACTGCCCATCCGTTTGAGGATGATAAGCTGTACTGAGATTAATTCGGGTACCTAACTCACGCTGCAAACTTTGCCAAAAACCAGAAACAAACCGAGAATCTCGATCGGACACAATAGATAAAGGAATACCATGTCTTACCACAATCTCATTAATATACAAAAGAGATAACAGCGTCAAAGAAGCAGTCTCGTTGGTGGCAAGAAAATGAGCACTTTTAGTTAAACGATCGACAATGACCCAAATCATATCATTCCCTTTCTGTGTACGAGGCAACTTAGTAACAAAATCCATAGTAATATGTTCCCACTTCCACTCAGGGATATCCAACTGTTTTAATGTACCATAAGGTTTCTGATGTTCTGCTTTTACTTGGGAACATATGTGGCAAGTTTCAACCATTCTAGCAACATCGGTTTTCATCGTTGGCCACCAATATAACGGTTTCAAATCATTATACATTTTCGTACTCCCTGGATGTACTGACAACCTCGATTTGTGTGCCTCAGACAAAATCAAATTCCGAAGTCCCCCAATCAATGGAACCCAAACTCGAGACTGAAAAGTTTTCAACCCCCGAGAATCATCAACCAATAAATCTTTTCTTTTCAACAAAATCTCAGATTTTAAATTCTGATCTAACAACGCTTCTAACTGTGCCACTCTCAACTGAGAAATCAAATCAGAAGATATTTCCAAGCGCATAAAGTAGACTCGATTAGAAGATACCTTTCGACTTAAAGCATCGGATACTACATTAGCTTTACCTGGATGATATCGGATTTCACAATCATAATCCTTAATCAATTCTAACCAACGGCGCTGTCTCATATTAAGCTCTTTATGAGAAAACATATACTGGAGACTTTTATGATCTGTACATACAATGCATTTGGTACCGTATAAATAATGTCTCCAGATCTTTAAAGCAAATACCACAGCTGCAAGTTCCAAATCATGCGTAGGATAATTTCTTTCATGAGTTTTGAGCTGACGAGAAGCATACGCAATAACACGATCACGTTGCATTAAAACTGCACCCAACCCAGCATGCGAAGCATCACAATAAACCACAAAACCATCGGAACCATCAGGAAGTGCTAACAATGGAGCTTGACACAACAACTGCTTAAGAGTCTGAAAAGAAGATTCTTGTTTATCACCCCACTGAAACTTAACATCTTTCCTAGTCAATCGAGTCAACGGACCAGCAATCTTAGAAAAATCTTGGATAAATTTCCGATAGTACCCAGCTAAACCAAGGAAACTTTTAATCTCAGAAGGGGATTTAGGAGCATTCCAATTCATAACAGCTTCTACCTTAGAAGGATCTACTTTAACTCCATCATTACAAATGATATGACCAAGAAATTGCACCTCTCGAAGCCAGAATTCACATTTAGAAAATTTAGCATAAAGGTGTTCTCTTTTCAGAATTTCCAGAATCAACCTCAAATGACGTTCATGTTCGGACTCAGATTTAGAATAAATCAATATATCGTCGATAAATACAATTACAAACTTGTCTAGAAAAGGTCGACATATTCGATTCATTAAGTCCATGAAAATAGCAGGGGCATTAGTCAATCCAAAAGGCATGACTAAAAACTCATAATGTCCGTACCTGGTGCGAAAAGCAGTTTTAGGAACATCTTCCTCACGTACTCGCACCTGGTGATAACCGGATCTCAAATCAATCTTAGAAAAATAAGATGATCCTTGCAACTGGTCAAAGAGTTCATCAATTCTGGGCAAAGGGTATTTATTCTTCACTGTTCTCTTATTAAGTTCCCTATAATCGATACACATAAGTAAAGTACCATCTTTCTTTTTCACAAACAATACCGGAGCACCCCACGGGGAAGAACTCGGCCTTATAAACCCTTTATCTAACAATTCCTGAATCTGACCCATCATTTCCCGAATTTCAGCTGGAGCTAATCTATAAGGAGACTTAGCTACTGGAGTCTAACCAGGAATCAAATCAATCTGATATTCTACTTCTCTTACAGGGGGCAAACCAGGCAATTCATCAGGGAACACCTCCGGGTATTCAGAAACCACCCGGATATCGGAAATGGATTTCTTTTCTAATTTTGTATCAACCGCATAACACAAATAAGAATCACAGCCCTTAGCTAGAGATTTTCTAGCCTTCATCACAGAAATCAACGGAATGTTACCTCTTTCCCGTTCCCCTCGAGCCACGACGTGAGACTCATCAGAGACGGGAATTTTTATAATCTTTCTATGACAGTCAATATTAGCTTTATTTAAGCTCAACCAATCCATACCGATAACCGCATCGAAACTCGGAATTGGCATTAACAGAAATGAAATCAGAAAATCATGACCCTCTATCAGTATACTAGCTCCAGTTACCGATGTGGTAACAGGAACTACCTTACCATCAGCAATTTCAACTTCTAACGGTTTTACAATCAAAGAGGGAATCAATTTCAGTTTATCACAAAATTTCACAGATATAAACGAACAATTTGCACCAGAATCAAATAATACACGGGCTGGTACAGAATTTATGAGAAATGTACCCGTTATAACGTCTTCAGTAATGACAGCTTCATCCACTGTCATTTGAAAAGCTCGACTAGCAGCTACTGGTGGTACTTTCCTCTTTTGACCGGAGGATGAGGAACCCTTAGCCATACCCATACTCTGTCTCTTAGCCTCTGTACAATCTCCAGCTCGATGCCCCTCTTTTTGACAATTCCAACACACGCTATTAGGAAACGTACAATCCTTGGCAGCATGTCCAAAAGTTCCACACTTAACACATCTTGAAGTTTGGGGAGTACAAGGACCATTATGTCTAGCCCTACATTTGTTACAATAATTACTATCCATTGGATTAAACCTTCGGTTCTGCTGACCACCTTGCCCCTTTTGTTTACTAGATGAATCTCCTCTTTGTTTCTGTGAATACCTTTCCTTATTCATAACCCTTTTTGCTTGAATATCACCATCTACCGAACGAGCATAATCATATGCTTGTGAAAGGGAACCAGCTAATCTCACTGAAGTACGATAATCTGGAGGCAAAGTCTTCACAAAATGCTCAATCTGAGTTCTATCAGTCGGAACCCACTGTCTCACAAATCGCAATTTATCAGAAAATTGCTTGATAAGCTCTTCAATCGACATTTGATCCGTCTTCTGTAAATCGAGAAACTCTTGTCTAATACGTGATAAGTTGTACTCTGAACAGAATTGCTTACAAACTTCGGCATGAAAGTCTGACCATCTAATCATTTTGATTTGTTCCGATGTCAATGGAGCAGTTACAGCATCCCACCATGACATTGCTTGACCCTTTAACAGCTGAACCGCATATGGTACTTTATCTTTTTCTTCACAATGGCAAACTTCCAATTTTCGCTCCACATCACGTAACCAATCCAAAGTGTCAGTAGGATTAGTACTTCCAGAGAATGAAGAAGGATTGGTGGACATAAAAGTCTTAAGTGAACAACCCACTTTTAACTGCTGAAATGGAGGAATCGCATGTATCTGATAACTAGGAAATCCAGAAGAAGGAAAATGTACAGTAGCTTGATAACTATAACCTTGTTGCTGCTGCTGAGAAACAAAAGGTATAGATACTGGAATCCGCTCAAAAGATACAACAGGAGGAGCAGTAGTTATAACAGGCGGCTGAGTATAAATAGGCTGTCGAGAAGGCCCAGCCCGTTCATTCTGTAATTCCAACACCCGATTCTCTAATCTCATAATGTACTCTTGGTCAGTTTCTGTTTCCACCCCTCTTGGATTAGACATTCCATTGTGCTCCTGACTTTCTGGTGGTGCATTGATCTGAGAGGCTTCATTTAGAGTATGGACAGGTTGCTCATTATCCGACATATCTGAAATCACATCATATCTCAAAATTCGTTAATCATTAGTACTAGCAAACTAATCAAATTTCCTCTCCTAACTAATCCCCATAACATGAAATGTTTGACCAACGGAACTAAGTTTAGGTATAAACATCTAGCATGTTCATTCCCCTAAACTTACGCTCTGATACCAACTTATAACACCCCATATTTTCAAGCCAAAAATTTCTTCTTTTTTTTTACCGGAAGCGTTATCCCATTCAACAAACTTTACATAATACTAATATCAAAGGTTAGTTATTACACATACTATCATTAAATTATTTTGTGTCAAACTCATAATCTAGTGGTGTTATTTATACAAACGTTTACGCCAAAACAAAGTAATCAAGAGTGCCCAGCTTGTCAAACATTTCACCCAAAACCTCTCAACCGAGCATAAGCAAACTTAACCTGCAAAAGTGAGGTGGGGGATTAGCACGAAGCTAAGTGAATAACGATTCCAACAATCTAACTTAGCATAAACAATCAACTCACAACAATCAACTAATAGTAACAACCCAATTAGAGGATCGGTGGTTCTTGTGGTACCCTCAGCCCGCGGATGGCCCACCAAGAACACTTATAATCCACTGCAGGCCAATACAGAGATTTTACCGATAGTTCAATGCTATCTTTAATCAATATGGACGAATTCACAACGAATGTTCATCAATACCATAAAGATTAACCTATAGCAACTAAACCCAATCGAAATTGACCTCTATCATTCCAACCTATCATGGAATGAGCCACTAGCAATCAATCACTTAACCGCAATCAACTTATCAATAACTCACAATATCAATCTACTAAAAATTGATGTAACTAAATTGTTAACACCAATTTAAACTGTGAGAACCAGTCACTCACCTGTCTCTTTTCAAGCTTCACTCAAAGATCTAATTTTATTGAGTCGTGGTCGGATCTGAAATACAAAAAAATTCAAAGTCAATCCTCACATCACATTGTATATAACTTAATATCAATAATCAAACAAGTATAAAGTTATATAAACATATTAAGCAAACAAATATCACATTCTAAGGTTTAAATTAAAATCTCTGCCAGACCAAGGGAATCCGGCCGTATTCCTTGGAATCCGGCCGTATTCAGGTGAATCCGGCCGTATTCAGGTGAATACGCCCGTATTCCCCAGTCATTTTTGCTTCAATTTCAACCAGAACTCAATCTTAGGAATCCGGTTGGGAATACACCCCGGGAATACGCCGTATTCCCTTGAATCCGTCCGGATTCAGGGGAATCCGACCGTATTCCCACGTCTTCCAGACCTGCACATTTACCATTTCCTGCACAACTCAACTACGAACCAAAAATTGCAATTTCACCAAACTCAGTTCTAAACTCATGTTTTTACTAAATTTCGGTCATAACAACATATACTAACATCATATATCGAAGATTCCAACTTCAAATCATCACCAATTCAATCACTCACCTATAACCTAAAAATTCCCCTTTCAAACCTAAAACTCAAGAAATTTAACTATTTATTCATATAATCATCACTCAAATCAGTTCATGAAGTTTGAACAATCACAATAGATCATCAATCAATCATATAAACACTAGAACACATCATTTCAACTTAAAACCTTAATTATAAACTAAATAGCTATCAACAATTACTTACAATTGAAGAACACAAAGAGATGAGGTTGAAGATGATATAACTAAAGATTTAAGCTCCAATTCTTGTTTATTCTTGCAATTGATCACTAGAAATCATGTAAGTGATTTGAGAATGAGTTTGAGAGAGTTTTGAAGAACACCAAAGAAGTTTGGGGAACAAACTTAAGTCGGCCCCTTTGTTTTAAATTAAACCGCCTCACTTACACACAGTGTAATATTATACCCCTTTTTGACCTATTGTCTGGAACCTCAGTTTCAATTGCGATAAAATTATTTTATTTTACCGTCACCTAAGTTTATTTAAAACAAATTATATTTCACTAATCACAATATTTCCTGAGACTTATTTACCTATAAATTTTACAATCAAACACAAAATACAATTAAATATCACAATTAAATATAAGGAAATACCTGTTTCTTCTAGGCCCAATTTGGGGATGTTACAGCTAGTGACAATCTCATTACTTGACTAACATCAAGCTAATGAGATAATCACCAATTTTCTTACCAAGTATCAAGTAATCACATAACATTTAAGAAATTTAACACAACAACTAAATTAGTCAATAAACATAATTAAACAAACATAAACAAATAACTTATTCCTTGATTGTGTAAACCTCTAGCCCGCAAGCTATTCGGTACTACACAATCGCATCACCTGTTTAACCCCCGTATCACTCACCACAGTCTCTTAGACAACGATTTCACCAATGAAAGCACTCCATGTCATCAACACCTACATCATCATACATGACAACATATACACTTAATCATCTTTAGCTTAACTATTAATCATATTAACTCCCTCCCCCACTTTGATTTCACTTGTTTTAATTCTTTAAATCAATTACACCAAACCACCTCACTAATCACTTTTAAACTCACTTCATGAATTCATATGAATCATCATAATCATCACTCATAATTATTTCACTTATCATATTTCACTACTTTAATTCATACTTTATTTTTATAATCATACTCTATTAACCTCATATATCACCTCTTTAAGCTTATATCATCATTTTATAACACTTTGACATAAACCCTAAATTTGCTTAAGAACACTAATCATAATTTCATCACTCTCACTAGGTTAAATGATTACCAACAATCATAAAAACACTTACTAGCACTAATTCAATCAATTTCTAACTTCAATTTCGGTTTAAAACCCTCAATTTATCAAAACCCATCAAAACCCCATGAAAAACCATGAAACTTAAACCCTAGGCTATAATCATAGAAGAAATTCACTTACAACATGATAGAGATGATCAAAAGGAGCTGAATTCGAATTCCTAAGGCTTAATTTGAAGATTAGAAGTTGAATTTGGGGTTTGTATTGCTTCATGCGTATTTTCTCCATCTCAGGGGAGTGTTGGAATGTTTTAGAAAGAAATTGAATTTAAACGTACATACATATCTGGTGGCTTCATCCCCTTTTTAAACCCTATTGTCTGGAACTAGAAAACCATTCTCGTATTCTATTATTTCGTATTATTTAAATAACACCTCTTCAAAATAAATATACCCTCGTGCACTAAAATAAAACCTTTATATTTTTGGGGTGTTACATACGGCTTGCTTAGCAGGCATTATTCTAAAACAATATCTAAAAACAATCCACCATTGCGTTCATTAAGGACCATTGTCCATTGTTATAAATCACTGGCATATCTTTATTAAGTTTTCCATATCATCTTATCAAAATGCATTTTAGATATGTACACAATAATCGTATCTGGATGATCATTGCTCCAAAGAAAGTTTTTGATTCTTATAACCCATATGCAAAACAATCGCATCAATGACAATGTCTTAATGAACATTAATCTCTTATAAGAATACGACATTACGAAAGATTTTCAAGTCATACATTCTAATTAATTTTGAAACACATGAATATAGTTTCTATATCCACACAATTGAGATATGTCATGTTATGTCGATCATGTTTTAACATTCATCTTTGTACTATATCTTTGTTATTCAACTTATGGATTATTATTTCTAAATTTATAAATCATTTTTACAAATGTATATGCAAAGCTACTACCTTTTCACATTCAAAACATTTATCTAGTGTCAAACCTAAAATATATATCAATTGACAGGTTACGTAGTAAAACAAAATTACAATATATATCTTGAATTAAAATAATGTTCTAAGCCTACGAATTCACAGGTTATCATCATACACCCTTATAAAGGGTTTAGGACTTTTCTTCACAAACTTATAATTTTAAAGATTGGAAAAGACATAAATACCCTTATCAAATGGTATGTACTACTTCCATATATAAACATTATGAATTTTGAAAATAATACAATTAGTCAAATGTTTCCTACTAATGTTGACTAATGGAGTATTAATCAATTGGGAGTGAATTATTTCTGGTTTTTTTTTTTCCGATAAAACAAATTATCTAATAGCAAATCACAATCTTTCTTGATGAATTTCATAAACTTATCCTCTGCGTAGCGCGGGTCTATGCTAGTATAATCTAGTATGTTTAATATGTCTGATTTTACAGATTACACAAAATGTAAACATTATATGAGTAGTCTCTGTGAACCCAATTAAAACTTTTTATACCCCCTTAACTTAAAACAATTGTGAAAAATTAGTAAGATAACATTACTAAAGACTTTATAAGGTGATAAGAGTTTTTGTGTTTAACATGAGTTGTTACAAATTCGTCAACTAAATTTTTATTATACCGACATACCTACACACCCATAATCAACATCAATAACCGTATACATTCTAATAAATTATTCCCTAATGCCATTTTAACATCTTGAACTAGGCCATGTTATCAAAATTGAAAAAGAAGGTATGAAGTCTATAGGTGATTGGGTACACATTTTCATGTAATACCTCCTTCTTTACTTTTTATTTTTTATTTTACAATTAAAATTACTTTTATAAAACATAGAATAAATAATATTTTCAAACAAGTGTATATTTTCTAAACCCCCTTTTATTTCAATCCTAAATTCATTATCAAATTTATTTACAAACCATACTACCCAAAATCATGACCAAACCACAACATTTATTATAAAATTAACCTTGTTGATGATACAATTCCGAAGTACATACAAGTACAACACAAGATAGCTTAGCGGTTGGCGTCCTGTTATCCTCACAATAGATTTCAGATTCGAACATCACTAGAAGCATATATATCTTGGGTGGCCACATGAAGGTTCGAAAATGGTCATGGTAACCGTTAGGTCGCGTATATCACAAAGCATAAGCTTAGCCTACCTGGGAAAACATGTAATAATCGGGAATACCTTTTTTAAAAAAAAGAAAAAAAAAGAAAAAAAAAAGGAAAATACAAGTACAAGGGTCGAATCTACTAACTTCATACTATAAAAGGGTTTAAAGTGAACAATTAACAGTTCTAAACTTCTAATAACCCGTAGGCAATTTCATCTGTACGCGAAGCCGACCAAATTCGCCGGAAACCCAATAACAAAGGAAAAAGGGGGCGTCGGAGCAAAGCGAAACGATGGGAGAAGCCAACACATCATCATTATCAATTGATGACGATTTGCTCCTTAAAAATTTCTACGCTGAAGTTAGCGAAGTTGAACGCGATAATGAAGTCGCTAGGTTTTATCATTTCCCTCTTTCATCCTTTTTTTTTTTTTTTTTTTTTTTTCTAATAATATTTAAATTGTAGTATATTCTATGTATGGTTGCTATTGTTTTGTTGCCCTAAATTAATTGTATTGATTACATTAAATTGTATCGTTTGGTATCTATGTGGTTGATTAATATCATGTAGGATACGTAATTAAGTATAATGATTGTTGAATTATGTAAAATATGGAACATGGAGAAGTTATGTAGAACCCTAGGTTGAAGGCTGTAAAACCTAGTTTTACCTTTACCTGGATTTGGCACTCTAATGGGAAGCTTCGGTTCCGTTCGATATGTGCCTTAGTGATATATGTTATGCTTAAAGTGTCAATGGAACTCCAAATAATGGTTTGTTGCATCCCAGATGAAGTTATCGAACGTTAACTAATTAAAAATGAGATGCTTTGTTTGGTTGCTACATTAATTAATATCTATACTGTAACAATGATGGAACTTTTGTAACGGGAAGTTTGATAGGTTTTTTTTGTATTGGATAACTACCACCCCTGAGCTTCCAAAAGTGCGTTTTTAACCATCCGGACAAGAATTGAAGTTATTTAAACGTATTGAAGGATGCCTTGAGCATTAATTTTGTTATTCGTACTAAGATAAGTTTTTTGGAACTTGTGAAGAGGAACTAGTAAAAATCTTTTTAATCAATAGCGTAAGATTTTTTCAATTGGAACTGAGATGATATTTTTTTTCTTTCTGAACATGTATTAGCTCTATCTTGGTCATTGACTGTGCATATAAAGACTGGTTATACGCTTGGGCTAATAGAGAAAAAACTTAAAGTAGTTAGAAGTGTTTTAAAAGCTACGTAGATGTAGTTGATATTGTTCTCTTGTAGCACTTAATTTCAGGAATTTAGTTGCATGTGAATATGCGTAAGTGATTCATTTATAGAAACATAACTGTTTTTAAATTGATGAGAATTAACATTTTTATACAGTTTGGTTCATAAATTACCTTTTTAATGAACATATCCATTCTAATAAGAAGATAACATGCTGATGGAAACTTCAAGAAAGTGGTAATGAATTTGAAGATATTTATTTAATAAGAATAATTGGGATTATTAGGAGTATTATTATATTAGGAGGCATTTAGGTTACTTATTCATGTTAATAGTTGGACTAGGACGATTTTTATCATTTAGACTTAATAGTTAGGACCGTCATGTAGTTCTCTTTTATCCCTATTGATTTTGACTTCTAAATATTCTAGAATATGATCAATGTAATCCTGCATTATGATGATGATTATAGACTATGGAGACGTAAGATTTGTTTATGTTTGTTTGGTTTGTTGTCATAATTGACTCCTTACAAGGGCACCATTATTTGCTCTTATTGTCACTCTTACACTGTATGGGCTAAACACTCTGTATGTTATACAATTTAAGACATTATATCGTAACTAATACATGTGTTCTGGAATAACATTTTTCACAGGATTCTTTCGTGCTTTAAGCTAAATGCATTTGAATATCTAAATCTACCATTTGATTCAACTCCAGAAGAAGTGAAAAGGCAATATCGTAAGGTGATTTCTTCATCCTTATAGTGTAATCTATTAGGATTTTTCTTTTTGGTCACGAGGCCTTTAGTGACACCCTTTAATATCTGTAATGTCTATATGCAGCTATCATTACTGGTCCATCCTGACAAATGCAAGCATCCCAAGGCAAAAGAAGCATTTGGTGGTACGTATAATGTATTTCTGAACATCCTTGGCTTCTGCATTTTCCAGCTTGATTTCTTTTTATTTTAAACTGTTGGAGTTGTTGACAATACAGCTGTTTGACTGACTTTTCTTTAGGAATCACTATACAGTTGGTGTAACAAAAAGTTAATTCTGCTTACTGGTTAAAGTCTTGCTTTTCAATAAAAAAATTGAGAGTTAACCCTTACTAGTTTGAATTTATAATGAATCTTTACATGGTTAAGTTATATAATAACGAGGAGAAGTCAACCATGGTCATAAGTATAAACTCACAATTCGTTTTATAGAAAATCAAGGAGAACACCACGGCGATACATGTTCTTAAGGATTACTTCTCTCTCCGTGATGATATTAATGCTCAACTGTTGCTCCCTTATGGAGCTCAGAATTTTGTGGCGAATTTTATTGAAGTTTTGTGGCCATACATTTGAAGGATGGAATTTTGAAGTTCCTTTTTTTGTAATTGCTCTTTTGGTTGGAGTTATTATAATTGAGGCTATTCAAGTTGCAACAATTTGACATAACTTACAGTTTTCACATTTCATTCTATTGATGAGGTGATAGTGACATCACTCTACATTTCTAAGGCACCTTAAGCTTTTTGAAACCATATAAAGATGCAAGTGTTATTCGAAAGTTTAATAAAAGAAAGGACATTCTAGATAGTGGAAGTAAATTAGTAGCCAAAATCTAATTGAGATGGATGGTCTTCAATAGAAGATACGATTATATCCTGCGAACATAACATTTTTTGTAGGTTCTGTTTGCCTAAAAGAAACTACTTAGAGAATAATTTATCACTTGTGCTTTATTGTCTTGCAAATGCATGTATCATTGCTTGGTAACACATCTTACACTTCAGTAATAATATTGGATTCTGTTTTATGCAGCACTTGCGAAAGCTCAGCAACTATTACTCGATCCACAAGAAAGAGAGTATCTTGTCAACCAAGTTAATGCAGCAAGAGGTTTGTATGAAATCTTAATTATGCTTCTAGTGGGGGTAGTAGGTCATTTAGTTTTCTGATCATGCGACAAAAACTTAATGTCCTCATGTTGCCTTAAAAAAAGTAGTGGCTTAATTCACAGTTGGTGTTGGAATGTTAGAATGCGATGATCAATTTCTGATTTTAGTGATATACGTACTTTATGATTCCGTATGTTATCATATGTGTTCATCCAGTACGATAATAACAAATCTACTTGACACGTTTGCAGAAGAACTTCGAGCAAAGAGGAAAAAGCAACTGAAGAAAGACACTGCATCTAAGCTGAAGTCACTCGTCGATGAGGTGATCAAATCGTAACTTAATTTCTCATATCATGAACGTTAATGTTAATCTGAGAAAAAGTAGCATCTTGTCACTTTGATGCGTAAAGTAATTATGTATGTAAATATAACACAAAACTTCTTGTCATTTGGTTGAAAATATTGTGAAGTTTGATAGTATTAACCAGAACTTTTGGTTTCATTTTTATTTATTTTTAGTGATACATGATCAATTAATGTAAACTCACATTTCCATAAAATTTCCATACTAAGTAAGCGCTAAATGTGTATTATTCTAGTACAAGTATGTAAAATTTTGATATTGTATAATAATGTTGTTGTTATATGAGCTTCCTTGCAGGGAAAATATGAGCAAGAATATGAAAAATCAGATGATTTTCAGAATCAGCTAAAACTGAAGGTTCGGGAAATACTAACTGACCAAGAGTGGCGAAGAAGGAAAATGCAAATGAGAGTATGTTTGAAAATAAACTAGATAATTATAATGTCTTTTTTATTCTGTTCAATTCCTTGAAAATATTAACCTGAATTCTCTACTTTGTCCCAATGTATATGAACTTCTCCTTAAATTATGTGTAGATCTCTGAGGAGGAAGGTAGATTGAAAAAAGATGAGGAAGAATCCAAAGAGATGTGGAAACGAAAGCGTGAACATGAAGAGCAGTGGGAAGGAACGAGGGAAAACAGGGTTCGTATTCTTTTATTAATACTTTTTACAACCTATCATTCTCTACAAAAAAATGATTTAGAAATGAGTATATTTGATGACAAGTCCACAACCCATTTAGAATGTTAAGCAATGAAACTGACTTGGATGTTTTCTAATTATATTTTATTATCATAGTTCATTATATGGTTTAGTGTAACAATTATGTTTTAACTACAACCAGGGTTACTTTTAAGTATTTGAATTTAAATAAGTAATTCATTCAAGCCAAAAAGTCAAACACGTGGTCTTGGGATGAAAGGCTTATTAAGAAAGTTATGGTTTTATGGAGTTATGTTTGTTTACACAGTAAGTTGGATTGAAGTTTATATGTTTTTTTGGTTGCTAAAACGTGCACTCTTTAATAACCGGCTGACAAGCATAGCTGGTTTAAATGTCTGATGTGATCAATATCTTATTTCCCCAAAAGCATATATGCGATGACAAGAGTTGCAACTGTTAATATTATTGTTCTATTTTCTTCACCACACCAAATACAGAAAAAGGAACATGGTTTGTGTGCTGCCGTTAAGCCTTTTGTGTCATTTTACGTTCATCACACAGTTACAAGTTTATACTGAATTGCTGATTACTTTGGACTGTGACTTCCTTTTCAATCAGGTTTCTAGCTGGAGGGACTTCATGAAAGGGGGAAAGAAGGTAACATACTCTGATATGCCTTTTCATTCCTTTCTTTCTGATCTTTTGAGTAAGTTAGGATGTGACCAAATGGGTGGGTTGGGTAACGGTTCAAATTATTGATATCCATGTAGGTCTTGTTGTTTTGGGTTGGGTTGATCTGGACTACCTTTGTCCAATCTCTTAATAAATGATTAGTGTGACAAATATGATCAATACAATTTATACTATGTCAACAACAATCTAGTTTGTTGAATAAAATGATATAGGAGGTTTAATGCAATAAAGTTTACTTTGGGCGGCTTTTGACCCGTTCCACTAATTTGGACCATCTATGTAAAGCTAATTCCATTGATTTTACCTCTTGATACATTAAAGATGAATCACAGCCTAAAAGGCTAATCATAAGTATGTATAAATCGCAATGGCCATCTTTAAAACAACTATACAGAAAGTTGTGTGCAAATAGCTGACTAATGCTGTATAATTATAATGACTTGTAGGTGAAGAAAGGCGAACTTCGACCACCAAAGCTGAAGACAGAAGACCCCAACAAGACATATGTTCAAAGGCCAGTGAAGCGTTAGCCATATTTACAAGTTCTGAATACAACTCAAGCTTGTAACTTAACAGCTCATCTAGTGGTTGAATACAATAACCTTGTAACTTTATATTGTCATCTTGTAGCCCAATATAAGTGCATTGTATATTGCATTTTATTTCTTTGTATTTAAACTCTATCCACATTAAGGCTTTTTTACCCTTCGAGTTTATTTGAACTTTCTAATGTTACACAAAGGACATCATTGCCGGACTTTTTTCTTTGGGTAACTTGAAATTTCTTCTAAACCAAATATGCTGACCTTCACAATTGCCAAAAATCTGTAAGGAACCTGTTTGCAAGACTTCGTATGCAGTGTAGGTCAAGTATAGTTGTTAGTAAACAATATTGCCGATCCCATCGAGTACAAGAAATATGATCATTGTTTGCTAGTAGCCTTAATTACATGTGAGTTATGGTAGCTAAGCCTTTTACAGTTATCTAGAGTGTTGCTAGTTATAGTGTGGATGGTATTCTTACAATAAACTGTGCAAACTGGGTTCCATCTCTGCAAAATTTATTTACCTAAACATGAACTTGTTCAAAACAAAAGTCTTTGTTGGAATTAGGATATACATCCACAAGGGCGTAATTTATGTTATACTCCCAATAAAAGTATCATCTTTAACTATGCACACAGTTTTAGGAATACACTTTTTATCAATCAAATAACCTCTCCAACCATTAAAGGTTTTTCTGATTAGTTGTTACATTAAAGTGGACATTTATTTAGGACAACCCAAAATAGTAACAAAGACGTCTGAAATGGGATGGATGGATGATTATACAATTTTAATCCTTCCCTTTTTTAAGATAAGCAGCTCAAATAGGAACGTATCAGTACGTCACACCCCTGACCATTTCCACTTACGTATTATTATTATTATTGGCAGACTGTGATATCGACACCACCTTTGATGAGTCACTAATTCACGGAATTTATGCAAGGGGCCCTCCATATAAACAGGGCAATTCTCTTTCCTTTCGGAAGGCAGACATGGCTCGAAAGGAATATTGTCGTTAGTGGGGTTTGAACTTGCAACCTCCTTTGGAGGAACCCAAGCTGACGGGGTTTGAACTCTTCAACCGTGCTTAAACATTTTATGTTCATCACTCCGTTTCCACTCTTGCACAATCTTTCCTAGCCACTTCCAAAAAGAATGACAACCGGTCAATAACTATCATCTTATACTTTGCACTAAACTAGTATATAAATAAATAATATATATTATGCTTCAATATCCTTTTTGATTAAAAAGAGTGGTTGGAAAATAGAGGTGATGGGAAAACATAAACATAAACATAAATAATGTAGTGTTAGTCACAACTTGACTTATTTAACAGCACTCTCTGGATTATCTATTTTCTAGAGAAATTTTTTAAAGTTAAAATGTATGTAAAGATGGAATCAAATTCTCATGTTAACTGCTATTGATTTCTTATTATGAGACAGATTTTTACAAACGGATATACTTCTTAAGCATGTATGATGGGTTCAACCTTAGTAACTTGGTCGTCTATCATATGCTAACTCTGGAATTACTAAGACGTGTTTTATTGACTTGTATATAACTAACAACTACAAACTCTTTTCTATTTTCCTATAAAAAGATAGTCGATACTATATTTATTTTGACCCCATAACAAAGAAATTTGTATAGTCTGAAGTAAGATATTTGTACACTTGCTAGGACATCATTATTTTGTTTGCACCATCTTTGACAAGTGCTGCCTGATTCCATTAAAAAGGAATCCGACTCAGATAACTTTCCAGGATATTAGCAACAAAACCACATGCAGTGATACACATATTTACCAACTACAATGTCATACCCCACGCCCCAAAAGGTCGCACCAGTTACATATCTCCCAATTACTTTCGGAAAAGCCATGAGCAGTACCTTCAGAAACATCTTAAGTTAAACCAATAATCAATTGCAGAACACTTTATGTTTCAGAACGTTTCATCAAGTTTTGAACTGACTTGGTTGAACATGAAACCAATTAAACATAAATGAAGATGTTTTTTTTTTTTGGATGAAGGGTCAAATGAAGACGTTGAGTTATGTACGTAAAGGAAAGCACAAGATAGAATAAGAGAAAGCAAACACCACATAAAATATTCTTAAATAGCTCTCAAAAGTGCCAGCATAATCCAGAAACAACAGCATAATAAGGTCGAATGGATAAACTCTAGATTTGTTCTCAAAAACTTTTACATCATTAAAGCAAAAAGAGGGAGCTGAAGGCTCGTATCATTTATATTCCTGTAAATGCTTTCTTCCCACCGCCTGAAGATCCTGCTGGAATCACCTTCAAGACGTTGAACCTCACTGTCTTTGACAATGGTCTGTGAAACCAATAACAAAACAATATTTGTCAGAAGTCAAATACAAGATAAACTTGATAACGAAGTGCCTCTATTTTGTGCAGTTAAGTTTGACTAGCAGGAAAAACCTATTTAAAAACACACACAAAAAATTCATGAAATGAGTTGACAGATTATTCAAGATGAACAAACCTGCATTGCCCAACGGTGACATGATCGCCTTCTTTCACACGGAAACAAGGTGAGATGTGAGCAGGAATGTTTGAGTGCCTCTTCTCGTACCTGTAACAGAAACATGCGTAACCAAATTTAGAAATTCTTGAATAAGTTTGTTAAGGTCAATGTTGTAACATTATTACTAAAACTGTGAACTTACCTTTGGTACTTCTTCACATAATGAAGATAGTCCCTTCGAACGATAATGGTCCTCATCATCTTGGCACTATGGCATGTACCAGCTAGAATACGTCCTCTAATGGATACATCACCAGTGAAAGGACACTTCTTGTCAATGTAGGTTCCTAGAATCCACAAGCCATACCAGATTGAGGTAAATAATCAAGACTACATTCCATTCTTTACACAGAACTACACAGCATATGTGCCATCAGTGATCCACATTTAATATTAACAGCCCTATAACCTCAAATCATTTCATTTCAATATCTTCAACAAAACTACATTCCATTCTTTACACAAAACTACACAGCATATGTACCATACTACCATCAGTGAACCACATTTAATATTAACCACCCTATAACCTCAAATCATTTCCATATCTTCCAACAATTAAGTATCACACAAAATAAATAATCAATACACATATGCATACAAATAAAAATACATTTGTTTAGCTATACAGACATCTGTGTTATAAGCATACCTTCAATGGCCTCTCTAGGAGTCTTAAATCCGAGACCAACACTCTTCCAGAATCTGTTTCCACCCTTTCCAGGTCTCTTTCCTTTACCACTCTTCTTCGAGCTAATTAAACATCATATCATATTATTAAATCATTAATTAATCCATCATTAATTTCAAAACTAATTACAATTAAACAGAGCTTCAGCTTAATTACATAAAATTAATAAGCTAGGGTTTATCACTAACCAAAGGAACACTTTCGGTTGCTTCAAAAACGCCTTTTCGGTCTGTGATTAAATGCAGAAAACATATATAAGAAAACATGATGTATAATAGCTTAATACAACATCAGAAGGTGATATATGTAGAATTACATACCTGTTCAGCCATTGTTGATGAGAGATTAGAAGCTTTAGCAGCGGCGGTTGGAGGTACTGAAATGCAGAAAGTAAACCCTAGGTGACTGTAATTCGGCCATCTATTAAATATACGTGTGTTCAGTTGGTTTTTGGGCCTTTAATTTGGGCTGGGCCTAGTTCGTAGGCATTTTAGAAATTACGAAGTTTATATTCCAATTGGGCTGGGCTGGGTCGAGTATTTTGAGGTGTATGATTTAAAAATTTTTGTAGACTGCACTTTTTAGTTACTTGCGAGTTATACAACACAAAAATTTGATGTTACACCACACAGTACAAGTATTCAAACATACACTACAACTATATCATAACACAATTTTGGTGTATGCATTAATTTGTGTGTTATAGATATCATCACCCTTTTACTTCTGTAAAATACGTAAAATTGTAGATTGTAAAACCTGTAAAAGTTCACTAAGCATTTAAAGTATGTGATCTGACCATAATTTGATTGTATATATGAAAAGTTATATAATTTAAGGTATGTCTAGCGTATATATATGATAAGAACCAGAAGCTTTTACTTGTTCAATTCAATATTTAGTGATTTCAGCTTCTATCAAACTGTTACAAAACCTGTCACCTCTAGGCTGCAGTAGATTGTAATTGATCTCGGTTTCATTTCAAGTGTACACGAACTTGTTTACGATGATAAATTCAACAAGTAGCAACTGGCAATGAATTGAAATGGCATGTTTCATACTTAAAAGTAGAAAAACACAAGACTACAAATGAGGTTCAAACATACACCAGACCAATAATTGAACAATAAATTATTTCATCGGCAGGTGCCTCAACAAGTTTCCGGTAATATATAACATACAGATTGATAGTTACAAATTAATGACTCCATGCCCAACAATCACAACATTGCTAATGAAAAGACTAGATAATTTATTTGTGACAACATGCTCGACTTCTCGAGCCTATCATGGTGCCAACACCACAACAGGCTGGAATACGTAACTCATTTCCATCTCGATGCACCAAATAGTTCATGTATATACAAGCTTCTGGTGTTATAGCCCTTGAGAAGCAGCTTTCTGCATGGTCTTCGATTCCACTTGACTCCGGACAGGAACAAACTTATAAGGAGACCTTTCTGTTTGAGCTTCCAACACCTTTTCCTGTTTTTCCTGTTCAAATAGGCAAAAGAAGAGATGAGAATCTGCTTCAGTTTTATAACTTCCTACTGTTCTTTGTTTCCATTTTATTTCATTCTGCATCGAGTAAACTAGATCTACATTCATATATCACTTTTCAAGAATTAAAAAGAGACCCACAAAATGCAAATGTAAACAAATAGAAAACACAAACGACAAACAAAAAAAAAAGAAAAAAAGAAAAAGAAAAGGTAGACTAAATAGTGTTGCTGCCAGCTAAATAGGGATAAACACCAATATCATGTTTTTATAACAATGATAAACGAGAGGCAGGTGGTGAGGCCCTATTCAACGTTACAAAAAAAAACCCGTCCATTTATAGACCATATATAAGATCTGACACTTCTAATTCCAGCATACTGATCTGCCTTTTTGTATTTCTATTTTTTTACTTGAAACACTCCCAAACATGTTATAAACACAGCACCATATTTCTCAAATCATCACACTATTCGTTTCTGATTCCTACTATTAGACTTTTTGGCTTTTAAAAGACTCACGAAGGGTTGAGCATAATAGCAAAGGTACTAGAAAAATATTATCCGGCGGAGTACTAACTTTATAGGCCATGACTCCTAAACTTGCATGCCAAAGAGTAATTTTACGATTTTGTAGATTGGACAAAACTACTTAAAGAAAGAGTTAGAGAGTAAAGGCTTTAAGGGTCAAATGCATACAACAATAAATAGCTTAAGAGGAGTGGGTGAACGACTCAAAACTTGCCAAAGTGTACTGAAGATGCTTACAATATCCTAATTCAACTTATTTAAACTATATACTACTTTTGAAATAACAATATTTAGAAGCCATCTTTGACATGCTAACTCTATAAATAAATTCGCATGTCTTGTACAAAGTGTTTCAACCTGGACTGCTTTAATTTGTACCAAATAGGTGCCCACCCTGGCCTGACCCCGTTGTGAAGTTTGAACCATGACCCAACAGTCATTTTGCCACCTCTATCTACCAATTTCAACTTCACAAATTTTAATACGAGTACCAAGCACCTATTTACCCTTCATCAGTTTGTGATACTTGTATCATTATGAAAAATGTATTTGTGATACATATATAAATATACGTACATATACACACAAACTATAATAATAGATAGATAGAAGGATAAAGGGAGACAAACTAACCATTACTTGGCAGAGATTGACGTTTCTTTCCCTGACTACCCAATGTTGAGGACCTCTCTTTAGTATTGCTATGTGATCTTGGCTGAACTGAATCTGTGAGTGGCTTTGACTTCGACTTAACAGACAATGATGTAGGAGTTTCCTGCATGCTAGTAGACTTGACAGGGGAAGAACCAGTGCCATCAGATTGAGATTGACCCACTTTCTCGTTTCTCAATTCTGAATCAACATTTGATGCAACAGGTTTCTTGCCAACAGATTTTAACTGATTCTTTATCCCATTTTCCTGCGCTTCTTTAGAAGCAGACCCGTTCTCCTGCATCTTCACTTCATCTCTCGTATTAATATCGAGAAAACGATTCTCCCATGGACGAACAGCCATCCATCTCTCCAGCCAGTTCCAACCCCAGTTACTTTTATCCGGTTCAAATCCAGAAGGAGCTGCCTGTTGTTTAGATCCTGCTTGCCACTGCAACAAACATATAAAAAAGTCATTTACTTTAACAGTTGATCTAAAAGCTACCATTTAGATCAGATTGCCACTACTAGAGGTGGCAAAATGAGCGGATCAGGCAGTGACCATTCGGAATGAATATTTTGTTCAACCATACCCTCAACACTCGACAGAAAAAGTAATCCATCATTTTCAACAATTTTTACCATACAACTCATGAACCTGTCCTTATTTTCCAGCATTACGTAAAAACTAATTAAGATGCATACATAATGATGTCACCATTATCGTTTAGATTTCGTATACCATTACCATACAATATGTGGGTTTTGTTCAATGCTGAATGTACCTTATTATATTTAGTTTACGAAAGGGACAGAATAATTAGCCGACTTTCGTCACAGAGAGTAGTGACCACAAATCAGATGAGCTCGTAATTTTCTAGCAGCATAAGGCACAGTTCACACGATTTTCTATTATCTTGAAAGCAGTGGAAAGGATATATTATGTATGCATCTTCATAATTTCATGCAAGAACGTGAAATTTAATATTACCTGGTGAGCAAGAGCATATGCCATGGCTCTTTCACGTTTTGCAGCTGCCTCCTGTCTCTTTATCAACTTTGCTTGGATTTGTTCAACAGATCCAACACTATCACACCATCCTTGCTGTCAATAAAATCAAGAAAATGTAAGAACGTAAATTAACAAAAGGTGGATGATGATTAGTATTGAAACAATAAGATTCAATATTATATATTGAAGTTCGTTAAATACCGTGTGATTGGAACAACTGACACATTAGCAAAACATCAAAGAAATTAATATTAGGAAATCATGATGCAATGTCTTTATTTATCCAGTTGGATATCATGAGATTAATGTTTCAGTGAACCACTTTCTAATTATTAAGTTTGGTTAAGCTAAGCGAAAAGAGAATTTAGGTTGGTTTAATGGCTCGATTATGGTTCAAAATTTTAGTAACCAACGGATAACCGAAACTAAGAATAATACTACTTCTGTATATTTAGGAAACATATTATTAACATGCAGTCATTTTAAACCTTTAGGGCTCACCTCTATTTCTCGAACATGAGCCTCCTGTTGAAGTTGGTGTTGAAGTTTGTGTTGGTCTGACTCACCTTCCAATGCAATGCGAACACGCCTAGCCCGAACACGTGCCTGAACCCTTACTAACGCTTGCATACAGCGAAGAGTAACTGCAGCTTGCTTTCTCACAGCATGGCCTCTCACAAGAGCCTGTAGTCTGACCAATCCTTTTAGAGCTCTTAGAGCTCGCCTAGCCTGAATAACGTAATAAAGTAGTTCAACGTCAAATAAAGCATTAATGCTGAGATAACCGAAATAAATTGCTAGATATGAACTGTAAAACTTCGTTTATATCGAACACCAATCTTAATAAAAAAGGCAATCATTTACAAATATTTTAAGGCATAATAGTGAATGACTTACACTTTTAGTTTCAAAGGAGCTTGTGCACATAATGTACAAAGGCGATAACTTTTTTAGTTTGTTTTATGTCACAATTAAAATGCAGTTCTTACAGTTTTGAAATTTCATTATTTATATATTCTAATTTGATTGTCAGCGAACTCATGTTATGTAATCTCTAGATGTCACCCAGTTTCTGGAGAAGAATGCAGAACTTAGAGGTGTCAAAACAGACGGGGGTGGGTTACAGGACAAACCTGGTGAAATTTAAGTACAGGTTAGGTTGACGGCCAACGGTTATATGTCCAACGTTTTCCGAATTATATAGCTAACTAATTTGTACAAGTTTACCCATTTCCTATATAGTTCTGTAACCCACACACACACACACCCCTCTAGCAAACTGATCTTTAAGGTTAAAAAATAAGTCTTGGAGTACTATGCAAATGCAAAAGAATAAACCATGACAGTGAAAAGCAAAAAAATATTCATACCAAAAATCCTCGAAAAGCAGTTTGAATGTGTGTAGCTGCCCACTCTTCTCTCATCTGTTGGTCCATTAGAGATGAATCTTGCATTTGATGAGAAATGGAAGAAAATTCGGTAGCATCTTGGATTCCACTGCTATTGCCATCTTCAACATTAAGCTTATTTAAGAAATTGTCACTATTTATCTCTATAGAACCTTTTCTCCGGTGACGCGACTTTCCGGTACTGACTCTCTGAAATCAACAACGCAAATGCAAGTGATGAAATATAAGGCCGACATAGCGCACTGGTTATGAGGATTATATGCCAGCCAAGTACTTTGAATATCACAAAGAGATCATTAGAAAACACGCAGAGATATCTTCTTTATTCATTTTATTTGCATAAACTAAGTGGGGTTATGTGGGCCACTTGACTATCAAGCATACAGATAAGCAACCAACCATTTACAGTAAATTTAAATATTTAACTATTTAAAAGAAATTACAAATGAAAATGCTGTAAAAGAGCGGACCCTTTAACGGCCGTGTAACACTACTCAACTTGATAACATGAAGATCAATGGCCACCCGAGTATCAACTGACATCTCTTAAGTATATGTAGTACAAGTTATACGCACTGGATACATAATTACATCTTAACTTATTGCCTCAAAAAGTCAAATCAATACTTGCACCATAAAGCACGCTTTGACACCACTTGATGATAAGTTGAAAAGCTCACTTACTTTTTGTCATATAATAAATAATAAATCCTAATAATACAATAAAATAAGTACTCTGGACTTCTTTAAACAATGTACATTATACATACAGGTATCACTTGTCACTATTGTGACCATAGAAAGCAAACACTAGTAGTACTAGTAATACATATGTTTCATTAAGACGCACATTCTTTGGCAGCAACAAATCTAGTTCACCAAGAAAACGAGAAACATGCATATAATATAACGAAGTGGCATAACATAGAAAAAGATACTAACTTGCCCATCTTCTCCAGAACGTTGCGATTTTTCTTGTTTCTTCAAACCAACAAGTGCTCTAATCCATTTCCCAGAAACACCCATGACTGTGATCACTTCAAGTTACTAACTTTGAGCCTGTCATAAAAAAAATGGTCTTAGAACTAATTAGATATAAATAGTACCAACAATGAGGATTAGCAAATGCTACCATGCCAAAAATAAGTACTACAACTTATTTCAGTAAGAGATTAAAAGCCAAAGCCAGAAAAACACTCTTCGTTTTCTTCAATCCACCACCACTCTCCCATGCAGGAAAAATAGATTAAACCAATAGCTTCTTTACTTGCACACATTTGTGCTTGTGCAAAAAAATTTAACAATTACCTTGTTGATTTTTCCTATGACTATACGATAATTACATTTGTTATAAAATTTAAAGAAGGCCAAGTTTCTTGTTGTGAAGGTCATTTCACATCTAATGTGGTGTAAATTGATTACTGTAATTCGAAGTATCAACAATCATTCCTGAGTGTTTACCTAAACTGATTATTATTAAGATTTCATAAATCAAAATTAATCAGACCCAATTAGAGCAATGTTCTTTAATCCCTTATCCAATTATACATACCTTAACCACCTCTATTATACATACTTACATTAAATTTAGCAAATTCCCAAAACCCTAGTTCACACTCTACTTCAGTTAACAAATATATTATATAGTGTTTCTGTGCAATGCCAGTCATCCTCCTCAGTTAAATTACATATATAAAAAAATATATTATCCATTGGTGAAAATTCATAGCATGTAAACTTAATTAAGCTAAATTTCATTAATAATTAAAAATCTACAAAAAAAAAAATAACTCTGAATATTGATTAAAAAAAGGCTAAGAGATTATAATAGATATACCCATACAGATATTAACGCTAGGAAAAAAAACCCACATAAGTAAGAAATTAGATTGAAAGAAAAACATATTACCTGAGAAACAGGACTGTGGATTTAAGGATCTGAATGATAGAACATAGCTAATTAATTTCAGTAAATGGGGAAAGAACATCAATGATGAAATGTGGGGTGTTAAAAGGTGTGAACTTGGTTCTGAATTCAGTGGTGGAATGCAGAGGAAGAAGATGAAGATGAAGAAGAATATTTGTGGGGTTAATTTTACAAATTGAGCATTTATTAATAATTAATAATTTGGGAATTAAATTTAAAGTTGACCATAATTTTTGAGGTGTGTGAAGCGTTTATACATGGCAAGAGTAGACATGGTACACTGTTCTGATATCTGCCTACAACAAACAAACAAGGCGTGGTAATAAAATAATCAATTTTATAAAATAAATGCCATGGTCATTTTTTACTTTTTAGGGTGTTAAATAATTGGGTTTATTATCAAAGTTCTACGAGGTGATAGATACAATAAAAAAATTGATTCAAACAATATATAGTGTAATAATTACAGCACATAGTACAAGTATAACATAACACAGTTTTGTTGTATGAAACAATTTATTTGTTGTATATATCAACTCCCATCTTACTACAGTGGTACTTTTTAGTTTTTAGCAACAAATATTATTAGGTGGACATATATGCTTAAGGATGTGTTTAACTACATGTATGAATATATAGAAAAATTAGTAATAATTTGGAGTATGTTTCATTTACCAAAGGGTTTATAACCTAGCGGTATGTGAGGAACTTCACAACTTAGTAGTTGGGGGTTCAAGCCTCATAGAAGTCAATTTATAAATATTCGTGGTGATCGTGGGATAGGTAGTGTAGGGTTGCCAGTCTAAAAAAAATTACATAAAGAGAAAAATCGAATCAAAAAATTCCAAGTATTTAAATTTATATTTTATAATTTTGTTAAAATACATGTCGAAAAAACTGGCGAATTAGAAAAAAGAATGAAATTCTTATGTCAAAATGTGTATATACTATGTGTCCATATACACACTTTTTGACCAATGTAGATTTACTCAGTATACGTAGATATTTTGTCTGTATATTATGTTACATTATTTTATACTTTAACTTCAATAAGATTTGTGTGAATATGACATTCCTTGAATTTGAAAAGTGAAGATCTAATACACTTGACATTTTACACACGAAAATGAATAATTTTTATTTATCGTATATTTAAACACGATTAATAGGCACATCTCTTCTCTTCTCTTTTAATATATTATAATAGAGTGTTAATTAGGTAGTCATTTATAATTTAGGTAACTTTAATCTAATCCCAACCCTCTATTGATTAACCCTTTTTAATTAGAACCATTGATAATTTCTAACCTAAATGACTACCTAAATAGTGAGGGAGAATTGTTTAAATGACTTAATTGCCTATGCTTAATTATGTTGAAATTATTTAAAGCAATCATTTTAAATTTACTTAAATAATTAAAATTATATTCAACATAATTAACAATAAAACTCGTGGGTTTAATATTTGTAAGGACGCATATTTGCACCAAATTACATTTAATTGTATCCATAATTTTAGGAAAATGGGTTATTTAAATATAGGATAAAATCTTACCTTTATATCTTTCATAATCAAAATCAATTTAAATTTAATTAAATTTTGGAGATAGCTTCCACATAACTTTGGGTGCCGAGATTTCTAAATGTTATTACCTATTTAATTTATTGGTATTTAATTAGGTCAATTATATTATTTCTTACATGCACCATTTAAAGCCGAATCACAATTTTTTTTACCTTGAAACTGAATTCAGAATATCATACTACGAAGTATTTTCTTACAATCTTCAAACTTCAATTATTTAATTAACTAACTCTATATATCGTTCTGCCTACACTATTACCTTCAATCCATAGTCAGATTCAAACATACTAGCATATTCATGCTACTACTTTAACAATGACAGCTGACGGTGGTTTATCCCGATAAATCTTATTAACGATGAAAGTGACGAGTGAAAGCTGCGTGTGAAGGTGCTTTTGGTATGGAAGCAAAGCTACCTAAACGATCAGTTACAAGCCGCTTTAATGGAAACCGTACTTATGGATCGGATGGTATATATTGAACTAACTTTATTTGTCTATCATACAATTATAAGTTCATAATTCATTATGTCGAAATTATTTATGTTCATATATGTTTATTATTTTATATATGCTTAATGTATATTGTCAGTTACACTTTCATGATTTTTTGCCAGTGAATTATGTGGAATGTTGAAGCTTTTTGTACAAATCTCTTGAATTCTTTTGTCATGTTCAATTAATGAAATATATAAAGAATGTATCGATTTTAACGCCTCGTGCAGGTTTTGCTTAAGATTTTGCAGAATGCACCACCTAATCTCAATGGGAGATGATATTTCCACCATCCAGTTTGATAGATCCATCAAATATATGCATTAATCAGTTGTACAGTACAACTAATTAATGCACATTTTTGGTGGATCTATCAAACTGGATGGTGGAAATATCACCACCCAATCTCAATTATGAAAGGGACAAGAAGTTTTCAGAGGTTAATTAGTGTCATTTTTGTAAAGTTGCTAAAAATAAAATATTAAGATGCTTTACAAGTAGTTATAGATTATAGATATAGATTATAGAATAGCCAATAACCCGTGCGATGCAGCTGAATTGTAGTTGACAGTGGTAAAAAGGTAGTGAATAATCATTGTAAAATTGATCTGATATATACGTCTTAGATGAAACAATTAATGATAATATAAAGTAATATGATGAACAACTGACAAAAAATCACAGACCATAAAAATTATGCCGCATGCGTGTCTATAGTGACGTGAAAGAGTCCATAAAAAGGTGGTCGAAAAGAATATATATTTTAAAAAGTGAGTGTTTTAGATTTAGTAGTGACTTATGTAGTATAATTTGCATGAAATACATTTGCTTTAAGAGTCAGTGGTAGATCAATTGCAAAAGGTATCATCGTATTCATATGGTGACGTGAAAGAATACATAAAAAGGATGACACTAATTTTATATTAAAAAGAGTATTCATATGGTGATGTTAAAGAGTACATAAAACGATCATAGTAATTTTATATTAATAGTAATTATTTTTGTGGTATCATTATTATGTTTTACTCATATATTTTTTATTATATAAGTAGTAGATCAGTTGCAAAAGCTATTATCGTGTTGACTTTTATCAAATTGTATTTTGTTAACTAAAAAAAAATCTAAATTTTGTTGTGTTAGTAGCTATAAAACTAGAAAATTTTATAGGTTGTGCTAAGCACAACCCCAAATTGTTTTTAAATGGGTTAAGTACACACAAATATATCAAAATATAGTCTGACATTTATATGTAGCGAACTATTCAAATTTATATCGTATGTAACGAAGTTGTAATTTATTTATATTGTATGTATTTTAGTCAAATCAACAGTTGTAAGACACGTCTCGTGTCAGCTTATATGGTCGACACGTGAAAAATGACCAAAAATTACATACAATGTAATGAAACTACAAGTTCATTACATACAATGGACGCATGAGTAGTTCGCTACATACAATGAATGTCAGACTATACTTTGATACATTTTCGCACGACTACCTTTTTAAATCGATGAGGAATCTGATACCATAAATGGTAAGGATAATGAGTTAGGATAAGTATATTACTTTTCGTATACGCTCGGGATAACATCTTGTCTTTATAAGTTGCATTGTAAGTTACAACACAAAGAAACTTACAACATTTTAATTTAATTTTCCTAATCATAGTAAATAGTAATTTTTAAATCACATTCCTATTTTAATTTTGATAATCATAGTATCAAATGGATCCCAATTAAAACCCTTCTAAAAAAAGATAATAGTTGAAAACTCCTTCTTTGTGCCCAAAACCCAACACTTCCTTTGTCGCCTTAGAGAATCCTACAACACATACTTTAAAATCAATCTTTCCATTATATTTTCAAATTTAGTATAAGTATCTTAAAAATATCCGCTATAGTAGGAGTCTTTACTAACTTCTTTTTACATCAATATTTGTCACAAATTTTCACTACAAAATGAAATAACTTTTCAAATGTACATAGCGAACTTTCAATTTTTTTTGTTAAGATGGGTGATATATATTACGTGTCATATGTTTCTCTCATTTCACTTACTAAAAATCTTTATTCTGGAACCTACTCCAGTACTCCTGACAAAGTATTACACAAATAAAAAATAATTAAATATTACTAAACTATAAATTAAAATTTAAAATGTTTAGGATTTGAAATGTTCTATAACGATTAAAATGTATATTAATATTCATGTTCATGTTAAATGAAAGTTGTAAAAGTAATTAAGAATATATCTTTAGTATGCGTTCATATTTAAGATTAAATATAGTTAGTGTTAACATTAACATTAAGATGTCATGTGGCATTTAGTTTTTATCATTAATATTATTACTACTTTACAATAATGATAAAAAATTTAATCTTTTTTTTGTTAATGTTAACACTAACTATATTTAATCCTAAATGACTACCACATGACATCTTAGGAATGAAAATGTCTTTCCTTATATAATAAGTTAAGATATATTACGTGATATGTGATTGATATCAAATTGACAATCTCCGTGGTGTATTATGTAATTAATATTACGTGGTATTGAAGTTAAATGCAATATAATAGTTTCCATATTCTAAAACTCTAAAAATCTTACGTTGGAAACAACTTTTATGGTTTTAATGTGAGGTGTATTTTAGGATTTTCTCATATACTTTTTGTTAAGTTTAAGGAGAAAGTTGGAAATGCTTAATATAGGAAGTATAGATATAGATAATCATGTGTACAATAATGTAAAACTAGATTATAACCCGCGAATTCGCGGGCTACCACATGATATTAATACAAAATTATTTAATATATAGTTAATATTTTTTTTAATTTGTATATCAGTTGATGTGGTCTTAAATTTATCAAGTATAATTAAGTTAGAGTAATCGAAGCATGTCATTTTTATTCAATAATCATACCATTTTATTCCACACAAGTAAATTAATCGATAGGTATTACGTATTTTCTTTAACTTAATGCACGAGACTTGGCAAGTTAAAACATAAAATATTATTTTAAAAGGTGTATTAGATTTGATGAGAATGTTAAACTATTATGCATCTAAGATAATGAATATTCTTATATTCTCGAATGACTTTAACTCTTTTCTAAAATTGAAGATTAATACAAAGAGATAGTACTTTTTGATTGTACATGATTTAGAAGATTACAAGTATTTAGATCCGTGAGTTGTGGGAATTTAGTCAAATAAAATGAATCAGAAACTTGTTTTAGCTATATAATAAAATTATTATTATTGATTAATAATTGTGTATGTATTCGTAACTGTAAATCATAAAAACCATTCTCTTTCCCTGTCTTGGACTCATGTTGTGAAGTTCCATGTATGAGCTTCAAGAGTTGTGGCTAGTTTTTTTTTTTTTACCCATACGATGTACGATATCCTAAAATATGATAGAAAAAACATAATCATAATATCTTTCATCATCTTTCATCATACTTAAAAGTATCTACTACCAACACCATAAATCCAAACACAATGACGAAACTAAAGTGATGTACTGAAACCAAAATTAAAGCCTAAACTATAATAGGATATCAATAATCAGAAAAATATACAATTTGACCTGTTTGTTCATCACAAATAGCCATGGTCAACAATATTCGATTATAACTTTAACATATAGTGAGTCCCACATATACGGGTGTGTACATATATTATAGTTACAACATGTAATTGAACATATACACATGTTCATATACCTGTACATATGCACAAGCATAAAAACTATTCATGTATTAATTTGACTTGTGTGTTTTCTGAAATGCTTAAATATACTCGTTCAAATAATATGTATCACCTACACTTTCTGATGTATCGTTGCTATTTGATATTCAGTTGACCTGCGTAATCAGTTTTAAATAATTTATTAACAATGAATGGCGAAACTTAGTAGAGATTATTGCAAAATGTGACGGCAACGCTACATATCTGAGAATGTGAAGCTTACATCCTTGTATTGATACATGTGACTATAATCAAAATCTGGTAACCACAGTCTGCACCAGTTAGGCCTTGAGTTACCGGACAATGCCTACATCCACGTCTTTCGCATGATAAAGAAGCATGGCAAGATGTTCACAATAATGTATGTGATAAAAATACATATAAACAGATTAATTAAACTACTGAAATGTATTTCATAAAGCCAGTCTTTAATTCTCATTAAATTTTAGAAGTGATTAAGCGATTTTTCATCAACAACAAGCTCAAGAGCCCTATCTCTTTTTCTAAATCCAATAGATAGCAAGTACCTAATGACTTTTCTAAGAGATAACACCAAATTTTAATAAATAAACAAAACACTACAAAACTCATACCCCTTAATTAAATCAGTTTATCGTATGTACTTGGCTTCCGTAATTCATGAAAAAACGCAAGGAAAAAATTATGATTTTTACAAAATTAGGACTAAATTGTACTGAAACTGATTAAGTCTTGGTCTGCTTATAAACATGTCAAGTGAATGGTAAAAGTAGGCGATGAATTAAATAACGACCTGTTACATCTTCAGCTATGAGATTTTCTCGGATCGCTGGGAGTTTGAGATATTTATGGCTGATTGGACAACAGATGCCAGAAGATGATGATCAGTTCCAACGGATTTAGCCAACTCAGAACAATGGGTTGCTGAAATCTGTGTAGCTGAAGCAACAACACTACTCATTCTTAAATCTTCCAACCGGTTGGTTGATGTTGTGCTATTAGTAGTAGTAATGGAACACAAAGCAGTGGCTAGCCCTGCCAACCACAGGGTATATAGTTCAAAGTGTGAGCTATTTCTGTCTGGACTTTGTCTTTCTTTCTCATACTACAACTACTATAACCTTCCTAGGTGTGATGAAGCCATTTCTCTCTTGGCCTAAGCACCCCTAGACCGTTCGATATGTTCATAATTGCAATCCACCTCTAATCGTTCCAGTTCGTGCGAGCTTGTAAAGGCCTTTACGATCTCTTCCTTCACACACTTCAAGAAGCATGTTCATGAAAATCTTTAAGTACATCAATAGATAATTATATTTATTTTTCCTACAAACACACTCATTCACAAAAAAGCACACATAGAAAGATGTATTACCTCAATGAATTTTGCATCTGTCAACATTGCACGATATGCATCACGATCCTTTCTATAAGGAGATATCAGGCTAGCTATACAGACGAAGCTAGTATCTCGTAAACAGCTTTGCTACTTCTCCTAATTAATATGATTATAAAGAATTCCTTGTCAGATCAACAACAATCTTAATATATAAGGCCAATAACTGCTAATCTAAACCTTTATAATGAACTAAGTTAAAAAAAAGGACCCAAAACCGTCTATATAGTACAGATCAGATAGATGACTGATTGATCAAAAACCAAACCAGAATCGAATATTTGAGAATACTCAATTACCATTGCAGCAAGTGTCTTTATCATAAAAATTCCCAAAAACCAATGTTCCTGCACCATCATTCACCTGTTAACAATGAATCCATTTATGAAATATCATTAGTGATGTTAAATCTTCAATGATACAAAATTACAAATTCAAAGCCCAACAATAAAAAATTTGACTAAAATAAGATTTTTTCTATAATGACTTAATCTTTCAGCATATTGATTTAGAAGGTTTTGTGTAGTAAAATACACTTTCTCGATAGCTGTTCAAACCATTTTACCCTATTGTTACTCGTTTGTTTACCCGTTTGACACATTATAGACAAAAATACCCATTTATAAGGATAAATGGCTCAAAGTTCCCACCTCTAGACTGATTAAACTATTTTAATTAGCATAAAGATATAGGCATTAAGCCACTCACTTTCAATGAATCACACCAAATAGATAAAATAAGTTCGCTCCATCATAAATCTCGGTCCAGAAGCGATGCTTAAGTTGTTGTTTCTTTTGATTTTTTTAGCATCCTTGAACTTATCAAGGTGTGTAAGAACACCCAAGACTTTGGGGAATCCATGAACTTGGATAATGTTAAGGAACTCAAACGTTTGCTGCAACATGAAGTCAATATTAACTTAAAGCTAAAAATTAACCGTATGGTGAATTTCAAAAATGTAAACCAATCAAGATGAAAGAAACTATAATTTGGAAGACTCACCATTTCAAATCATAACTTCCATCAATAAGCAGCAGCATCAATCAACAAATCGTAGCCGCCTTTTCTTACCTATGATAAAATAAAAGGGAGGGACATATTACAAAATTCACGAATGTTATGACTACTCATTCAGTACATTATAATCTCTAATACACATACCTAATATGATAGTAAGAGGGCCTCGTACATCTGGTATATTATGCTTGGTGTAGTGCTTCACAAGAGACTGTATAAGTAACAAATTCTCTACCTAGCATACATATATTACAACTACAGTTAATCATACGAAAAAAACTAATACTTACACATCATACAATACGCTAAAGGACATCTTTTTAACCTATTAAAAATTCAATTAATCAAACAATTCGATTTGAAGAGAACTTGAGGATTTAGAAATCTCACATGCCCATTTTGCATGACAACCAACACATATCATGCAATCCCCAATGCTATGTATTTTTCATTAGTGGCATATAAGAATGCAGGTTCTACTCATATATGTTACATTTTAAATGTATGAATCTTCAAATAAATATTTTTTCTTTTATACCTATATCCACCAGCGAAGAAGTACGGAAAAGGTGAAAATACTACGACAAAAGTCAAAACTTGTTTCCTTGATCGTTGTGTGGTGGTGAATCTACCTTTAAAGTTTCTTGAAGGGCTTTGGCAAGCTGCTAACTTTCCTCAATATTAGCATCATCATCATGTAATATTCAAAGCAATATATAAAACAGAATTAACATTTTCAAATACCTTATTCTTTCTTAAATAATTATAGGCTAACACATTTCTACTCACCAATAGTTGGTTGCCTTTATCGTCTTCTTCAGATAGGGAGTTTGATTATGTTTCATCTCCTTCTATGGATAATCACTTAATCACTTAATTTTCTTGTGGCATTTTTCACTGCAAAATCAAATAAACTAATTAGAAACTCATAATCCAAGAACAAACGTGTTGTATAATTACATATAATTATAATACCCACAACCAAGAAAAAATATCTGTAACTTAGCAATCAAGCATAATACAATAAAGTGATGAAAATCAGTTGTACATTTGTAGGAAAATCAAAATCATCAGTAAATTTCAAACTAAGCAACATATTGATCTACAAAATCAAAACCTAAAATTGATGCTACTACAATATATGAGATTTTCTCCTAATCAGCAAACTTCCATTAAAAAATCGAAATAGTATTAACAATCAGAAATTATAATGACAGGTTGGGAGATGGTAACATACTCTCAAATTGTTGAAAAAGAAGAACATGAAATTTGTATAACATGAAATTTTGACTTGTACTGCAAATAAAACCAATCATTCTTAGCATAAAAACTTTAATCATCAATTCATCAATGAATTCCTATACCTGGATGTCAAATAGGGAATGGTTGTTACCTTAATCTACAATTGAACTCGATTAATATTGAAAGAAAGTTCCCTGGTATTTGTATTTTTGGAGAAGCGATTGAAGAGGGTTTCTTTGAGAAGCCATAGAAGATTTTGTTACAGGTAAAGAGAAGCGATAGAAGATGTGTATTGCGTTTTGTATTTTTCGAATATAAACAATTATTAAGGAGGTTATTGGATTTTAATGAGTACCGTATATACACTATAATAATAATTGTAAGTTCCTAAAATTATGGATAATATTCACCAAAATAAGTTCCTAAAATGATGGTAAATATCAATAAATATCAATATATTGATTTGTGATTGAAAAATTTAAACGGGGGTTTATTAATAATTTTAAAATTGAATAGTCATGTGGCATTTTAGTCTTTTGATCAATCATAATCCACTATTTAGGTTGTCATTATATCTTAATCTAATCAAGGGTCCTAATTTAAAAGTCTAATTAATTAGATGGTTAGGATTAAATTATAAGAGGCTATTTTACTAATGACAACCTAATTAACACTTTATTATAATATATAAGAGAGATATGCTTAAATAAAGTTTAATAATTCGTAAAAATAAATTTATAAAATCAACTTTTCTCTATAAAACATGTAGTATAACCCGCAAATTTTGCAGGCTATTTCATAATTTTGATATCAATGTTTATATAATAATCTATTTTAGTGAATAATGTTTAAATCGACATATTTTTTACTGATGACAGTACAAACATATTTGAATTAAAATAGATATGTTTATCTATTGAGAATAACTTTTGATATCTCCATTATTTAAAACGATTTATAACATTAAAAATAAAATAAAAAACTAAACACCAAAAAGGCAACACATAAAGATAAATGTTTAACATGATCAACTTAACGTGCAACGATCAAACAATCAAAAAAATAAAAACCATAAAGTTTGCAAGTCATCGTCATCTTCAATACTAATAAGTGATTTATATTGACCGTCATACCATCTAACTATTGTACAAACCAATGCACACAATTACACGTACACATGATATGACAATAATTGACTGGAAATTATATGAAGATCAAGAAATTTGGTGCCATCAAAGTACTCAAACACATTTGTTATTTTTTAAGTTCAATCATAATAGTGGAAATATACATTGATCATCATAGTAGGTGAAACCAAAATCCCTGTTAAGAATGTTATTAGTTAATGATTGTTCATCTTACATAATAACCATGTGAATGATCATCAACAACTCTTTTCCTACAATACCATAATGCATAAAAAGTTTTAGATATTGCAATGCATATACCATGCCATTTTAGTGATATATATTAACGGTTCCCTTATTTATGCTTGACAGCTATCACAATCATCTACAAATACATCCTGCGAATAACTTTAATAAATATATATATAATTACACCTCACAAATATAAGTAAACAAAATAATAAATTGTTCATAGTTATAATAGTCACGTTAAAGTGTTTTAAAACATTTTCACCAATATTATTAGTAGGATCAAAGTAGAGTATCAATTAGATTTGTCAAAGACCAAATAACTCATCTAAAGTTCAAGTGTGCATAATATCATTGAAAATGAAAGCATATAAGACCTTAAGATGACACTTTCAACTCATTTAATTACGAATTATTCAAGTTGAATTGTATTTTATAGGAATTAAAAGAATTCAGCATAAAAGGCGATGCGTCGCCAAATTCTTTAAGTGCCCCACAACATCTCAAATCGTTTTTTAGATTATATAAAATTTCGATTTGTCGAAGACCAAATAACACGTCATTAGTTGAAGTGTACACAATACCGTTGCAAATGAAAATATACAAGAACTTGAGATGACACTTTCAACCCATTTAATTACGAACTAATTAAGTTGGTTTATATTCGTACAAATTTTAATAATTCAGCAGAGAAGGCGATGCGCCCCATATTATTTAAAGGTCCACAATATCCCAAATCACACAAGAGTTTTGAGATGACACTTTCAACTAGTTTAATTACGAATTAATCAAGTTGGATTATATTTATACGAATTTAAAAAATTCAGCTGAAATGGAGATGCGTCCCAAAATTATTTAAAAGCTCACAACATCCCAAATCATTTTTTTGAATTATATAAAATTTTGATTTATCGAAGACGAAACCCGTTTGTAAGTGTATACAATACTGTTGAAAATGAATACATATAGGAACTTAAGATGACACTTTCAACCCATTTAATAACGAACTAATCAACTTGGGTTATATATATACGAATTTAAAATATTCAGTTGAAAGGCGATGAGTCCTCAAATTATCTAAAGCCCGCAACATCCCAAATCAATTTTATGAATTATAGACTTTTGATTAGTCGAAGACCAAATAACCCGTATGTATAATACCGTTCAAAATGAAAACATATAAGAGCTTGACATGACACTTTCAATCCATTTAATTACGAACTAATCAAGTAGGATTATATTTATACGAATTAGAAAAATTCAACTGAAAAGGCGATGCGAATTATAAAGAATTGGATTTGTTGAAGACCAAATAACCCGTCCATAGTTCAAGTGTGCATAATGCCGTTGAAAATGAAAACATACAATAGATTGAGATAACACCTTCAACCCATTTAAATACGAACTAATTAAACTGGATTATATTTATACAAATTTAAAAATTCAGCTGAAAAGGCGTTGTGTCGCCGAAGATCCTAAATCATTTATTTTATAATTATGTAGAATTTTATTTTTCTTATGTTAAATTATGTATATAATTATGCACACAAATGTAAATTAAATATTTTGATGTATTTTATAAATTACTAAATGAGTTATTAAATTGGATGTAAACCATTCATTAAGCTTTCAAAAACGCGACTACCTAAATAATGTAGAGAATATGACAAAAGACAATTATGACCCTATGTTGACTTTCTTAAAATATTAGTTTGGTAACTATTTATTAATTGGGGATATATTAATGGAAATTTTAAGTACTGATTTTTTTTTTCAAATTAATTATCTCACAAACGGTAAATCAAAAAATTAAAAAAATTGCACCATAAAAGTCAGTGTTTTCTCCTCTTCAATTTAAGATCTCTCAAGGTATACTTTCGACAAGTTTTTTTTCACTTTTTTGTGAGTTTTACAAATTATTAACACATGTGTTATTGTTTCGTTCTATATTTTTAGATTACAATTAAGGTTTATGATTTAGTGTTTAGCGTTTAGTAGGGTTACGGGTTTATGTTATAGTATGGTTTAGGGTTATGATATATCTATTTAGGGTTTAATAAAGCGTTTAGGGTTTTTACATGTGGTAGTAATTTGTATAACCCACCATTATATTTAATTTACATTTATGTGCATAAATTTACTTTTCTAAATTTGTAAAATTATAATCCAATTTAATTAGTTTGTAATTAAATGGGTTAAAAGTGTCATCTCAATCTATTGATTTTTTTTTTCATTTTCAACAGTATTGTGCACACTTGAACTATATACGAGTGATTTGATCTTCAACAAACCAAAATACTTTATAATTCGCATCGCCCTTTCATGCTGAATTTTTTTTTATTCATATAAATATAATCCAACTTGATTAGTTCGTGATTTAGTGAATTGAAAGTGTCATGTCAAGCTCTTGTATGTTTTCATGTTCAACGGTATTATACACACTTGAACTACATACGGTTTATTTGGTCTTAAGCTAATCAAAAGTCTATATAGTTCCAAAAAACGATTTGGAATGTTATGGGCTTATTGTGATAGCTGCCAAACATAAATAGAGGAACCATTAATATATCACTAAAATGTCATAATATATACACTACAATATCTAAAACGTTTTATGCATTATGATATTGAAGGAAAAGAGTTGTTGATGATCATTCACATAGTTATTATGTAAGATGGACAATCATTAACTAAGAACATTTTAACAAGAAATTTGGTTCCACCTACTTTGATTATCAATATATGTTTCCACTATTATGGTTGGACCGAAAGGATAACAAATGTGTTCGACTACTTTGATGGCACCAAATTTCTTGATCGTCATATAATTGCCGATCAATTATTGTCATATCATGTGTACGTGTAATTGTACGCATTTGTTCCGTACGATAGTCAGATGGTATGACGATCAATATGAATCAATTATTATTGTTGAAGATGACGATTGTGAATTTTGTGGTTTATATGTTTTGATTATTTGACCGTTGTACATTAAGTTGATTATGTTAAACATTTATATTTATGTGTTGCCTCTTTGTTGTTTATGTTTTATTATTATATTCAATGTTATAAATCGTTTTTAATAATGGATATCCAAAGCTACTATCAATAGATAAACATATCTATTTCATTTTAAAATATTTGTGTCATGACCAAAATATGTCGATTAAAACATTACTCGCTAAAATAAGTTATAATATAAACATTTATATCAAAATTATGAAGTATCCCGCAAAATTTGCGGGTTATAATCTATCTAGTCAAACATTATATGAACCAGGAAATTAAGTTTACTTGGAATGAATAGTAATTCATTTCCATTACCTTTAACAAAAATACATTTAAAAATTAAAACTCTTTATTTTGTTTATTATTTAGTTTTTTAAAGAAGCACTTAAAGCCTTCAATAGTTCAATTAATGTATTACCAATAGATTTCTATTCTATGCCGACAAAGTTTTTATTTAATCCCGATTAAATGAATAGTACTTTTGATAAACTTTAAACATTTGATTAATTAATTCATTATTTAAACATATTTTTAAGGGTGATGATTCGTACACCACCACTTTTTATTCGTACACCACTAATTGTGTTTTACAGTGTTGTATTGTATAACACCGTAAAGCATGATTAGTGGTGTACGGAGAAAAAGTAGTGGTGTACGAATCACTCCCCTATTTTTAATCCAATCACTAAATGTGTAGTGATATGTATCTCCTCGAAACACGTGGTTACGAAAACCTATTATACAATTTATTTATATGAAACTGCTTTAAATTAGAGTAACATAAGAAATGAAACTTCATATACAAATAACTCGAGCATTGACTTAGTAGTTTATTAGTTAAGGGCATTGATATTTACAACATTAATAATGATAGATCCATCATTATGTACAATTGTTTATTCATATGATACAACTGCTTACTGCACAGTTTTGATGGAAGTATCATTTTTGTTGACAGAAATATCATTTGACATTAGTTAAGTTAAAAAAATTTATCAGGTTTTGGGTGTCAAATATTTTTGTTTAAGATTTTATGTGTATGGATTGCTAAATAATACTCTCTTTTTTTAAAAGGGAATGGAGTTAAATAATGGGTTGGCCAACATAAATGAGCTCGATCCATATGAGGCCCAATCCAACCCAAATGGGCCCCAAATTGGTTAGTTAAATAATGGAGTTAAATACTTAGATTATAAGCATTTGAATCCGACTAGCTTAAAATCTAGCAACAACGTGGATGACTAAATTGCAATTATTATAAAGTTTATTTTTCAATAAAATAAATAAGTGCATATGTTAATGTGCTAAATGTATAGTGTTATGAAATACAATTATATTAGCAGAATTTTTTTTATTAATATTTTTAATAATATTAAATATTTAAGGGGAAGTGTAATTATTTTAATTAAATCTAAATTGTCGGATCAAATTGAAAAATTCCATTGAGTGGTCAAGATTGCTCTATGGTTTTTGGTTGAATTATTTATTTAGATAGATAGATAGATAGATAGATAGATAGATAGATTGCTATAAATTTTGATCGATAATCACTATGGGTTTGAAAGAAAGAAAAAGTTGAAAACTATTGATATGTTCAGATAAATCTAATTGGCGTTGTAATTTGTTTTGTTCATGGGGTCGTGGTTCTTGACTCTATTATAAATTTTACTTCAACCGTCCCGTTGATGTTTGGGTGTTTTTTTAGATTGCTTTGCAAATTGTTCGTTGTCGGTTATTAGTATTTTATAGTATTGCGTTATTTATATTACTTGTGATGTTAACCCTTTGGAACCCTATATATAGGTGATAGGTCATTTGGGGATGTAAAAAATACAATCTTAGTATAGTATATCATGTTCAAAATGACAAATGACTAGTCTTTATAATATAGTTGAACCAAAACACGTATTATCTTTTTATTTTTGGAGTGATCATCTGAGTTTGTATTCAAAGTCGGTAATTTTCCTTATCTATGGCTCCAGGAGAGTGAAACTACCTCAGTAAACTAACTCAGCAGTTATTTTTTCCATTAACTTGCAATTTACACCAGTAGATCACGTTGACTTGCAATCTCAATCGTCCTTGGTATTTTGCTCCAGAGGTGGTTTTCTTCTGGGCTCCAACCGCTCCCACGATCTTCTTTCACCGTATCTAATGTCCTATCTCTAACGCCTCTCAAAATAAGCCCTAAATTGTTTCAGACACAAATCAACGTTTTCTAATACACAAAAATTAACTTTAAATCCAGGGTTGCGAGCACCAAATCAATTAGTTTAATGCAGGGGGAAATTAAGCGACTTTTTTGTATATTATCTTCTTCAATCGCAATGATTTGAGTAAAGGGTTTCGAAATCAAGAATCGATTGTGGGATACTGTTCCTTTAGTTGGTTTCGTTAGAATGATTCTTCATTCCGGCAAGTATTTCTTTGCTTTCTTTGCTTACAGTTCATCGTGGTTGTACATATTTCAAGGACCACCTAACTTGATGCCTCCGGTAAGTTCATTGAATATTTGCTTTAAGTATAGTTGTTTTTATTATCCTCTTATTAGTAAGAGTTGAAATCTTGATGCAATATTCTTTTGGCAGCTACCTATCTGAACTCTTGATATCCATTATTATTTTATTGGCATGTTGGTTCAATGGCTTAAAAGTATAGAAGATAATCTACGTACACACATACTTGAACATTTACCTATCTAAACATCCATTTTCATTGCATTTGATTCGTTGCCCAGTTATTGCTTGTTGTATTAGGAAAAAGACTTGAAGAGTATTAGGATTGTTAAGATGAGAGAAGAGAGGCGTGACATGGAAGCTTCTCTTCAACGAGCAAAAAGGGAAGAAGCACTTGCAGATGGTATCTCATGGGGTATGGATGAGGATGCTGTTGAATAAAATGGGGTTTGTTAGATGACATGCTTTTGGCTTTGAATTGATATAAGATAATTCAACATTTTTTTTTTGTTCGGGGGTCTGTGTTGGAGCTTTGTAACTAATCTGGAATTTTGTTTTAGGACGACCTCGATGAAAGGGAAAACTTACATAGAAGCAGGAGACAGCCCATGAGAAAGTCTTGAAGAGGCATGAAAAGGCAAGTGTTTTATATAAATCTGCTAAACATTGTGCTTTACCGTACCATGCTATGATCTAATGTGAACATCTTGAACACTAGCTTAATCTTGCCTTCTTTTACTTTATTTGATAAGTGGATTACAGATTGCTAATACGAAGAAAGAAATAGATGCTATTCGTGCTAAGGACATCTCCCAAGGTGGTTCAACACTAGGCCAACGGACTCAGATTGCTCATAATTAACAGAGAATGGCTTAGGTAGGTTCTAAATGTTGTTTTATCAGTCTAATTCTTAGGTTGTATGTGACATATTTTTAAACTAATACATGAATATTTAAGTGAATTTTTTGAATGAAGTGGATTACATTCTTGAAGAGCTTAAAAACTTGGAGGAAACTCTAAATGAAACTATTCGTGAAAGTTTGGGGTGTACATGTTGGGAGAGTGCATGGTAACCTCTACCTTTAAAACTCTTACCAAACTGCCTTCCATAGCTGCATCATCTAATTTCTGTGATGCATTTTTTATTTTGTACTTAAGAGTTTGCTGATTTTTGCTGGATTGTGATCATATTTGACACAACAATTATCAAATGATTAGTCATACTGTATAGATTATTTGTGTGCTCTGGACATATAAAAGAAAATTGTCGATTAATAAAGGGGTTCTTGGATTTGCAATTGAAGGGATTTTTGTGAGTTTATAATTTGGAAAACTGTTTTTGGTGAACTGTTATTGTTGTTGCAGGATCAAATTTCATAAATATTTGAGTAACATGCATCATGCTGCTGCAATATACAAAGGGGTACCGGTAATTAAATTATGATATCCCATTCTCTAAATTATGTAATCGTGTTTTGTGTGTGTGTGTGTGTGTATTAGAAACCAATCATTGTTGTGTGAAGTATCGCTTGCTTATGGCTTTTCGTGTATATTTTAATTTATAACTAGAGATGGCATGTCTATGACATATTGGTTGGTGGTTCAGTGAGCATACATATGTAGAGTAGATAAATCCCCTTTCAACTTTGAATTTAATTAGATAATTTAGTTCACACTATTTGAGAACCTTAAATATGTATTTACCTAGCAAGTTGATTACCTTAGAGGTCATGAAGGACACCATGCTCTCTGCTCCATTTAAGCTCTTTGAAGTTGGATTATTGAATTTTGTGTTAAAATGTTAAGGTTTATACTGAGTTCGGTTAACAAATGAAATCTTTTTTCTAATGCTGCCTTTAGGTTGGCTTGGAAAGAATTGGAGCTTGATGAAGGAGTTCCAGTTTAAGATGACCACAGGTAACTAACTGTCATCTTGGTTTGGTTGCCTGGAAATTTCCAAGTACACATGAGTCGAGACATTTTTAATAAAATAGATGCCAAATGGGCCGGTTGTGTAATGAGTCCAAATGGGCTTTGTCAAACCGGTTATTTTTATTACTAGCATTTAGGGTTGACAATATTGTTATAGTTGAAGAACTAAAAGATGGACTACAAGCTTAATACATAACCTACAGAGAAATTTAGTTCCGTGTGATGCATAATGCTCATTTATATTTCCCTTATAATGGATACATTATAACACACTCCAAAATACCAAGGCTAAATTTTTTTTTATTTTTTATTTTTTTTAAACATAACGGAAGCGATAATTAATATTCACAACATAGATTGCAAATTATAACAAAAGTGCAATCCGCACAATATAATTCAAACACTTAACTTAATACAACTTTTTAAATATTACGCCTTAGTGTTATTAAATTCAAACATGATGATAAACTATTAACATGATTGTCCAAAACAGAGTGAGCGGTGTCAAACATTCCATTCCCATACTCTTGCCAACCCACATACAAAAGATAACCTGCAAGAAGTAATGAGGGGGATTAGCACAAAGCTAAGTGAATAGATCTTTAACTATCAACCTAACTCAGATTAACAATTGTTTACAGCTAAGCATCATAAACAGTTAACTTCGAAGAGGATCGGTGGTCCTTGAGGCACCCTACTGCCGCGGTGGCCCCCAAGCAACACTTACAACAACTGAAGGCCAATTCAGTGATCTAACCGATGGTTTGGCACTAGTACTACTTCCAACATCATTTCAATGAACAACACATGTACAAGGCACTGATGTTATCCAAGTAATAGTACCCAAACCCAATCGCAATTGACCTCTGAAAGATTCACATAATTCATAATTATCATGACAATATGCAAATATAAAGGTATAACCACATTTACCCATTGTAACCATATTGTTACAACTAACTTAGATTGTAAGTCATTGATCCACTCACCCTTGACGATCACCGTCTCCACTCAAAGGTCTTATTTTATTGAGTCTTCGGTTTATCTGAGGACATGATCAAAACCCGAGTTAGATTCTCGTATCAAGTTTATTACAATCTAATCATGTATATAATGTCAAATAAGAGCACCTAATATACTTTTAATACTATGTAATTAACATGAATGCACAAGTCACAAGTCATCAAATTCATCAATTTAAAACATGCAAATGCGATCCGGGTTAGGGGTGTCTGGATCGCGTTCCACAGTTCAAAACATTACGTTACTGTTTTTCACTTGCAAACGTGATCCAGACAAGGTGTTGGGATCGCGTTCCCAGGAACAAAACCTAGGTGACCCAAATTACACTTACTAACGCGATCCGGACAAGGGTTTCAGGATCGCGTTTCAAAGAACAAAATGCATTGTAACTAAATAATACTTAGCAACGCGATCCGGGACATGGAGCTGGATCGCGTTCCCATGCTTTGAAACAGAGCATCAGACCTGCAACACATTTCAGCTCGAACCAAAACCCAATTTTCACAAAATTCAGATGCAATACACGATTTTTACCAGTAAATGACCTCACATATCATTTATTAACAACAAACAAACATCATCTAACTTCTTAATTATCACATGCATTTCATCATTCAACCTAATTTCAACCTAAATCCAAAAATTCAATTTATAACTTGAAAACACACTTGATTCATCCTAGATAAGCATGAAATCAGTTTAACAACTATCATATAACCACATTCAAGCATCAATTTCACCACATTCATCATTTATCTCAATTAGTCAAATAGTTTCATGAAGAACTTATGAAATCACTTACAATTTGATGAACACTAGTAGGAGGATGATGGATATCAGATTGTTGCACAAATCACAGCTTCAATTGATGGTTAAATTCTGATTTTTATGAGTTCCTTTTGAGAGCATAAGTGTGTTTGAGTTCAAGAACAAAATGAGGGAGTGTGGAGTTAGGTCGATTATACATCCGACTCCTATATTTTGCGGTGTAAAATTATACCCGTTCTAAATCTATTGTCTGGAACCTAAAATCCATTTGCGAGAAATAAGTTTTATTATACCGACAACTAAATTAATCTAAAACAAGTAATAATTTATTTATCACAATAGGTCATCTGACCATTTGACTTATTAATTTCAATTTCTCAATAAAACCAAATTATTTCCAAATACAATTTAAATACAAATAAAGTAAGGAAAAATACCTTATTTCTACTAGGCACAAATCGAGGATGTTACATACATCGTGCCTTATATTAATGGGAGGTGGTTATTTTTACTGGTTGGGGTTCAAACGGGTCAACACTCGCCCATTGTGTATTGACCGTTAACAATATTTAAAAACATTCTAAATCATTTTATTTCGTATGTAGATCATCATCGTTAATTATAACACCCTTCATTTTACAATCATTTTATTATAATACATCAGAAGCGAAAGTCCGTATATACATTAAATTTCACATTATTTAACCAACATAAAAGTTTAAACTATTTCAAACTATAGTTTATTAACTTAGGTGTTATATGATTTCACAAAACATTTCTGATTTAACCAATCATATATCAGAGTACACGCTCAGTTGTCAAACTTTCCATCCAGCCCAACTTCTTGCCCAACTAATATCCAATCTATAACCTGCAAGAAGGGTTAATGTGGGGGATTAGCTCAAAGCTAAGTGAGTGAATAACAATCAACATTACAAATTAGCATAACAACTCTGTTTACATCAAAGCATCGTAAATATACAATATCACAGAGTATCTAGAGTTCTTGGGGAAACCTTCAGCCAAGAACATACAATTCTATTTCAATGTGATAACATCTCAATACAATAACATGTCAATGAGGATCGGTGGCTCTGGAGATATCATAATACCCGGAGATTCTCCAGTAACACTTACCGTCACACTGTATGGCCAATACAGAATAGACCGATAGTTTGGTACTAATCTCATACGACCTAGTTTCCTATTAACGAGAAGTACAAGGAAATTCCCGTCGTATTACAATAGTAACCAAACCCAACTATCGCGTTGACCTCAATACCATAATGCCCGAAGGCCAAATAACAAGTGATCACATATTCAATCAGGTCAACATATCAGACTAAACAGTTTATCAACAGTATTATTACTACTAGCCATAATCATAATGGAAAACAAAAACAGTAATAATACGTTACTCGTTGTAACTAAACCTGTTACAACTAAATCACACTGAGGTTATAGATCCACTCACCGAATACCTCAGTCGTCCACTCAGTAGTCTAATGTCACTGAGTCTTTCTCCATATCTGAGATTATAATTAAACAAAATGAGTTAGTAACTCATTCATAATCATTGACTCATGTTAATTATTATATCACATGGTTCATAATCTAAATCTCAATGAGTTTTCACTCTAATCATTATATCATATCAGTGTCTCTGTTTCAAACTCATTATTAATATTCAATACATTTAGTAACTATAAACTTCATAGTTAACCAATCACGATCATTTATCAAGTTATGATTATTATAACCACAACATCACTTTAATCACTTTACTTATCACCAAATAGTATGATCAAACCATTACTAAGGTTATTAACCTCAATTATCAAGAATTCATCAAAACCATAATACTAGGTTTAATGAATACTTAACAATTAAGTTCACACAATCATCTTTAATCACCAATTAAGTGTTCTTAGCCATAAACAATGCTAATTTTATCTTATAACCCATTATAATCATCAAATTCATCATTAGTCTCAAGAACACATAATCAATTTCTTCAATCAAATGTTAGACTTAGATTATAATCATGAATTAAGCATCAAATCTCAATTCTACAAGCATTACAAGCTTCAATTTCATATTAACCATCCTAATTTCATCATTTACACAAAAACCCATTTCTAGGTTTATAAAGAATCAAGAAATTGATACTTACAACATGATTAGGATGATCAAGGAATGATTTAATCACGTTATTGAAGCTTAATTCACAGTTCTACAGCTTCAATTTCATTTCAAGACTTGTTTCAAAAGTTTAGAATCGTCCCTGTGGTTTGATACGTACGGCAGGACCAAGATCATGAAGAACAGTGAATTATTTCACTAGTAATTTGGTCATTTAGGTTTGATTAGGGTTTCATGGATATATGTATGAATATACTGTACGCACGTATGTATGTATGGATATATTTGAAACAAACACCGACTCAAAGTCTGAGTCTATTACATAATTGTCCAAATTTCTTTCCCCGTACTTGTCATTGTCTGGAACTAAAAAAACCATTTGCGAGGAAACATTATTTTATTTTACCGTCAACTATGTTAATTTAAAACAATTAATAATTTACTAGTCACAATAAATTATGTGACTCTTTTCCCAATTATTTTCAAATAACGCAAGAAACCTATTTTCTGACACATAAAATAATAATTCATAGTCAGAAAATCTTAAAATACTACCAGACCCGATAACAGGGTGTTACAAATCTCTCCCCCTTAAAGAGATTTTGTCCTCGAAATTTGATCATTCTTAGTCACTCTAATGTAATATAATTACATATATTTATGTAGGTATAACTTACACTCCAACAGTGTGTATTTCAACTGAATTCACATAAACATATACGTTGTGCCTTTAGCTCATTTTAGTACTTAGCATCAAATGCTAAAACCAGCATAAGGTGTAGTAAAATCAACTATTTAATCACAATATACACATATCATACGTTACTCCCTTGAGCAACTTATAAATATATATACATATATTGAATTCTTTTCACATGCACATAACCGAATGTACACGTTTCTATCTTTTCCCCCTGCACATATACTGTGCATATATCCTATCTCTAAACAGATAACTAATCGCTTACACGACTATTTATAACTAGCCATGTATACAATTTAAAACACACATAGTCACATGAACATTTTATTGTTACGTCAATAACAGTAGTGGTAATAAATACCACAATATACACATTAACAATAAAAGTTATACTCAATTCACAACTAGCAATTTAGCTAATAACTATGTATTTCTTTAACTAACACATTGCTAGAATATCTACTTTCGCAACTAGTTCTTTACTGATTTACAACTTGTATTTATACACAACCACTAGGTTATACGAAACTCTTTACTCGAAAGTAATCCAATTCATATAACCATAAACACATAAGAGTAAGCAGTATGTAAAGGTCAAATCCAATAGGTAAAACTATTATCACATATTCAATTAGCATCCTACCATATCCAGTTGGATGCTAAATCAGCACCAGTTGATACCATGCTGCATTAGCATAAATCTTTCAATAACATAAGGTGATGTCTTTAGTCACATATTCAACACATTGTTATTCACAATCAACTGACCTCCACTTTGCTTAGCTCTTATTTTAATTCATACTAGTTGCAATTAACCACATACACATTTCTTGTACCATAGGTATCATAGTAAAACAACAGATTAGTGGTCTAGTACTCTTTTATTTCAGTCAATCAGTGACTATTTCCCCACTACAGGTCAATATATCTTACATGTTATTTCAAAATCACTTTAATTTCTCTGGTACTTGGTAACCTCAACAATTCCATGTAAAATGGCATAATATAAATACGTTGGCCAGACGTCGTCATATTATGTCAGGTACACTTCATTTTCAGGTCACTTCATACCATCAATCTCCAAAGTGATTAACTTTTATTCTCACATTTCTCACAAGGTGATATCAATAATTATCACACGTATAATAATACTTTGTAGCAGTTATATAACCACTTATTAACTTGCTGCCAATTTCATTTATCATTTTGAATGAACAACTAATCACATAATCAGGTAGATATAATTCTTTCCACTATTTCATTAACACAGATGTAATGTCCAACACAATTACATCAATCAACCTCTTTATTACCTGATTCAATTTAATTCACTGGTATAACAATTAATACTTATAGTACATTTAGTACTAAACACTTTGTCACTACTATGTGTATTATTCAACACATATTCATCAATCTAGACAACTTTAGTTGAATTACAATTGAGCATTTCATGTTCAATTATCACATAAGTATGAGCTCAGGTACTTATTTTACAAATTCTTAAAATGCTCAATTTAACACTTTCTAAGAGCACACGGAGTGCCTCCATTTTCGTCACCGTTTTCACGACGAGAACGCCGGGAACCGGCGTTCGGCGCTCCGGACCGGCATTCTCGTCCGGCGTTCTCGTCCGGCGTCGAGCCCAAAACGCTGGTTTCCAACGGTACTTTGTGTTTTTTTTTTTTTTTTTTTTTTAACTAATTAAAATCATATTAAAATAATAACGAGAACACTGACGAGAACACTGAAGCTCAGTGTTAAGCACTACCTCACTTTTCTGCTTCAGTGTTCTCGTTCAGTGTTTTCGAAAACACTGACGAGAACACTGTTTCAGTGTCGAGCACTCCTTGTGCTCTAATACTCTACATGATTTAAATACTTCATCATGTTCAACTAATCCACATAATCCCCTAATCAATGTTTACTAACCCTAGTTAGCAACAATCAACAATACCATTTACTGGTATTTTGTGCAGTTAAATAAACCGCCTGAGAACAACTCATACCCAATAACATATGTGGACCTTTTAAAACAGGTTTTAACATTGCACATATACACAGGACTGATCTCTGGGCTCAAGGAAACAAAAGCCCAATACAAAACATAAGTCAAAGGTCCGAAATAAGGTCCGAAAAACAATAAAATGCCATTTTCGGGCCCCAAACGACCCCGAAGTGTCAAAAACTGACAGGGCTCATAGCAAAGCATGAGCTTTGACCGTTGGGCCATTTTTGAGTGGACATGTAAATTTCGTATTGATCTGACACCGAAATTTCTTAACGGAAATTCTACGTCAAACGTTACGTCGAACGTCAAAAAATTTAATTTTCACTTACTAACGCGATCCAGGGAATAGGTTCAGGATCGCGTTCCCTAGTTAAAATCATTCTGTTATCAAATTAGTCATACAAACGCGATCCGGAGAACTGAGCGGGATCGCGTTCCCAAGAACAAACTCCTCTGATCAAGAAATACACGTGCAAACGCGATCCGGGAAACTTGGCTGGGATCGCGTTCCCAAGTACAAAATCGACTGTGACCAAATTCAGCATGCTAACGCGATCCGGATAATCATGCTAGGATCGCGTTCCTAAGCAATTTTCAAACCTGCAACTTTAGTTGCAAAAATACAAAATTTAAACGCGAATATCTCTCAAACCGTAAAGAATTAAGGTCTGAAATTTTGTAGGCACTTTCATATGATCAAAATGAAACTTTCCCTTTTTACACTTTTTCAATTTACACGTTTTACGAGAAAACGGACATAGGACTCATTTTCGACCATTTTAACCATTTTGGGTGACACACTATATTCCAAATGGCTTACTTTCTGATTTCAACCTTTTGCCAACATGTTTCTATATACATTTGTGACGTGTGGGCACATTCATCACCCTCATATACTCATTCTATCATGTTTTGACTAGTCGACCCGTTTAAGGGTCCAAATGGGCATTTTTTTTTTTTTATCAAATTTAACAAAAATGACTACACTAGCTCTTTCACTACACTTTACTATTATATTTATGACATATAGTCACTTAACATTCGTTGTACTCGAGTCACTACTCATTTTAACCATTCAACCAATAAGTGACCTATTTGGGCACTTTATCGACCCGTTTGGGTTTTAACCCATATAACTACCATTTCATCACCCATTTCACATTACGCTGACTATTACAAGTCAAACTAACCCACTTTCACTATTGGTGTCCTATTATACCCTCAAAACACCAATTTCACATTAAAATCATCATGTTTATAACAATTACAACAAATTCAACTTTGACATTTTAAAAACTTGTCAACGCATATAAAGGTGGGTTAACCACTTTGACTTTCTTATTTTACCACTTGAAATACCTAGATCATAATTCAACCACAATCATGATCCATATTAAACACATAAACATCTAGTCACATATATCACTTTATAACATGGTCATTACACAATTTGACTTTACCAATTTCAACTTTGACTTTTCATAGTCAAAGGAACACATTCCAATCAATGGACACTTTCTAAATTAAACAACAACATGACTCCAAAACTATTGATTGCGATATACCAATATCTATCAATTTCACTATAAGGGGTCACATTGATTCAATTTATCATGTAGCAATTAAATTTCTAGCAAGAATTCATAACTACATCTTGCATTTATCAAATCATAATCACACAATGATTTATACTTTATTTTCACATTGTAGACACACTTAAATCCAATTAATACAACTGTTACACTTTATTTAACAAGGTGTCTACACAATTCAGTTCTAGTTCATTTAGAACTATTCATGATGCTAAACATTTCAATTAATATTCATAGCATCACATTAACAAATAATAATCACCAATGACTCATAACTGGGGAATCATATCAGGCTGACTCAATTTACTTCACTATTAATCAAATCATAGCAAAGTAAACAATTCAAGCTTATGTAAATTCAACAGGCTTATCGAGAAGTACCTGATACACTTAAGCCCACGACTATTGAGGAATCATTGAGAATACCCTTGGGTTCCTCATATTCCTCCGCCTCTGCAACCAAAACACAATCTCGAAACTTGTTATAGGTTAGTACACATTCAATAACCATTTTCTCATGCAACCACTAATCCCACACTCTGGAATGTTTGAATTGACACAACGATAGATTTGGGATTGAACATTACCATTGTCCAATTCACCCAAACCTATGCTCTGATACCAACTTATAACACCCTTCATTTTACAATCATTTTATTATAATACATCAGAAGCGAAAGTCCGTATATACATTAAATTTCACATTATTTAACCAACATAAAAGTTTAAACTATTTCAAACTATAGTTTATTAACTTAGGTGTTATATGATTTCACAAAACATTTCTGATTTAACCAATCATATATCAGAGTACACGCTCAGTTGTCAAACTTTCCATCCAGCCCAACTTCTTGCCCAACTAATATCCAATCTATAACCTGCAAGAAGGGTTAATGTGGGGGATTAGCTCAAAGCTAAGTGAGTGAATAACAATCAACATTACAAATTAGCATAACAACTCTGTTTACATCAAAGCATCGTAAATATACAATATCACAGAGTATCTAGAGTTCTTGGGGAAACCTTCAGCCAAGAACATACAATTCTATTTCAATGTGATAACATCTCAATACAATAACATGTCAATGAGGATCGGTGGCTCTGGAGATATCATAATACCCGGAGATTCTCCAGTAACACTTACCGTCACACTGTATGGCCAATACAGAATAGACCGATAGTTTGGTACTAATCTCATACGACCTAGTTTCCTATTAACGAGAAGTACAAGGAAATTCCCGTCGTAGTACAATAGTAACCAAACCCAACTATCGCGTTGACCTCAATACCATAATGCCCGAAGGCCAAATAACAAGTGATCACATATTCAATCAGGTCAACATATCAGACTAAACAGTTTATCAACAGTATTATTACTACTAGCCATAATCATAATGGAAAACAAAAACAGTAATAATACGTTACTCGTTGTAACTAAACCTGTTACAACTAAATCACACTGAGGTTATAGATCCACTCACCGAATACCTCAGTCGTCCACTCAGTAGTCTAATGTCACTGAGTCTTTCTCCATATCTGAGATTATAATTAAACAAAATGAGTTAGTAACTCATTCATAATCATTAACTCATGTTAATTATTATATCACATGGTTCATAATCTAAATCTCAATGAGTTTTCACTCTAATCATTATATCATATCAGTGTCTCTGTTTCAAACTCATTATTAATATTCAATACATTTAGTAACTATAAACTTCATAGTTAACCAATCACGATCATTTATCAAGTTATGATTATTATGACCACACCATCACTTTAATCACTTTACTTATCACCAAATAGTATGATCAAACCATTACTAAGGTTATTAACCTCAATTATCAAGAATTCATCAAAACCATAATACTAGGTTTAATGAATACTTAACAATTAAGTTCACACAATCATCTTTAATCACCAATTAAGTGTTCTTAGCCATAAACAATGCTAATTTTATCTTATAACCCATTATAATCATCAAATTCATCATTAGTCTCAAGAACACATAATCAATTTCTTCAATCAAATGTTAGACTTAGATTATAATCATGAATTAAACATCAAATCTCAATTCTACAAGCATTACAAGCTTCAATTTCATATTAACCATCCTAATTTCATCATTTACACAAAAACCCATTTCTAGGTTTATAAAGAATCAAGAAATTGATACTTACAACATGATTAGGATGATCAAGGAATGATTTAATCACATTATTGAAGCTTAATTCACAGTTCTACAGCTTCAATTTCATTTCAAGACTTGTTTCAAAAGTTTAGAATCGTCCCTGTGGTTTGATACGTACGGCCAGACCAAGATCATGAAGAACAGTGAATTATTTCACTAGTAATTTGGTGATTTAGGTTTGATTAGGGTTTCATGTGTCACACCCCGTCTAATCTGTCACACCCCGTCTAAAGCGGAAACAACGGGGTATAACGGTGATAGGATCATAACACATCATTATAAAGAATTATATATGAAATACAATATCCAATGTGTCATGATGCCATTAACATGAATAACGGTTCATGTCATGCATACATTTCAACAAAGAATTCAAAATCTTACAAACAAACGTACACTACAATGTTAAGGCAAAACAAGCCTTCACAAATAACCTTAATGATGTGCCACAAGTCTTGAATAACTCTTAATGCAACCCTAAAGGTCCACTAAGTTCTCTGCTTTAAGTCCACTAGTATAACCTGAAAAGATATGCTCAAAAACGTCAACATGAATGTTGGTGAGTTTCGTAGGTTTGAAACCAGACACCAGAAAAATAAACATTTTGCTGTGACGAAAGTAAGTTAGGACAATGCAATAGAAATGTACACAAATGTGAAATAATGCAGTCAATATATCTCAATGTACGGCAATTACCTCACAAGGAAGTAAAGCACGAATGTAAGCAACAATCCCAATGTACGGCAAATACCCCACAAGGAAGTACAACACGGATGTAAGCAACAAATCTCAATGTACGGCAAATACCCCACAAGGAAGTACAGCACGGATGTAAGCAACAAATCTCAATGTACGGCAAATACCCCACAAGGAAGTACAGCACGGATGTAAACAACCAATCTCAATGTACGGCAAATACTTCACAAGGAAGTATAACACGGATGTAAGCAACAAGTCTCAATGCATATAAGTCACATAGTGTCACACATTTCAAGCATATGTCCAAAAATAGAAATGAATACGTTCACAGCATAAAACAGTTGGTAAAACATGTGAGCATACTTTTCCCCCAATGTAAAAATATGTAAAGAAAATGGGGCCATGAAAACTCACCTCAAGAAATGATGTAAGTATCGTCCCTTTAGTTTAGCCACTAATCAACTCGCAATCTACAAACGAATATATACGTAATCGGGTTACAACCTAGACATCTCTATGTCCTTCCATTGTATCCCAAGTCCAAATCACCTTTACTAGATTTCCTCACAACCAATTCCTCAAGTATCTTTACAAAATTTAATCCTCGTTTATTCAAAATATTAGTAACTTTATTCTATCTTGCATTTCAGAATCTGTCCAGAAATTTCATACCACTTCACGAATTTTAATCCATGACTTAACAAAATCATTTGACTCTACAAATTTTACCAGTGACATTTAATGGTGTTAAGAACATCCTGTAATTTTTCCAGAACTTATTTCAATAGTTTACTATTTTTAAAAATTCATCAAAGTAATCTGCTCAAAACCGTTAACTCTTTCTGACTTCACAAAAGTTTTAATTTACTTAAAATACTTATAGGTTTCAAATGATTATCATATTTTTACAGAAAATACTTAACACTTTAAAGAAACTCCATTAAAAATCTCAAGACCTAAATCTTAGTTTAAGGAATGTTTCAAAAATCTACAACTTAACCAAAATCTGGAACTAAGAAACTCAGAATTGACACACAAACTTGTAAAATCATTTTGACCAACTTATTCTCCACATTTAACCATGAAACTGACGCCATTTGAAAGTAGACTCAAAGTACTTAAGTTTAGACTCCTTTTTCATCAAAAATTACCATGAAATGAACAAGTTACAAGCTTCTCAAACCGAAATAAAAATCTGATCAGATTAGGGTTTATAGATAATCAACCCTAATCATTCGTATAAACAATCCAAACCGCAAACACAATCATATTTCTCGATTCTACCACTTATACACTGATTTTAATATTATCCTAATGATTTCATGTACCCGGAATACAATGGAATCGAACCAAAAATAAACGACAATACGAAATAATCACATACGTTTATATGGAAGATTCGGATAGAGAATTATACCAACCAACGAGAAAACCGCACGATGATAACCCTTAGAATCTGTAAATATTGAGAGCATAACCCTTAGAATTCGTTTTCATGGATCGATCAAACGTATACAAGAATTATAGGATCGAAAACTTACCAAAGTTTCTGAAAATTCGTCACCGACAGCAGCAGTTTACGAAATAATTTTTATAAAATAATCTAGAGTGTTTCAGAGGCCGAAACTCGAGATCTTATGGTAAAACTTCGAGATCTACAACTTTGTAGTTTTGACCGAAGGCTGAAAACGAACGTAAATGGGTCAAATCGACCTATGTTCGTGACTGGAATTTTTGGGACGGGATTTTGTATGTTTTTGTGATAGAAAAGTTTTAGGGTTAGGTTTAAGGGTATATTTATAGGTCTAGGGTTCAAGAGGTGTTGGGTTTAGTTGGGTTTGGCTTTTGGGAGTTGGATCATTTTCTTTGGGCCCAAAATTGACAAATCATGAACTAAGTTAGCCAGTGATGTTTTAAAGATTTAATACTCACAATTTAATTATGTTCGTATTCGCGTATATTTATCTAATCGTATAACTTCCATAAATTATTAAGGAAATGTTTTCATGCCCAAAGCGAATATATAAGTTATCATTAACGAACTTGAATACAAATAAGAAATAATTTTGAACTGAGATTTTCGAATTACATTTTTGGTGACGGATGTCACATCATGGATATATGTATGAATATAATGTACGCACGTATGTATGTATGGATATATTTGAAACAAACAACGACTCAAATTCTGAGTCTATTACATAATTGTCCAAATTTCTTTCCCCGTACTTATCATTGTCTGGAACTAAAAAAACCATTTGCGGGGAAACATTATTTTATTTTACCGTCAACTATGTTAATTTAAAACAATTAACAATTTACTAGTCACAATAAATTATGTGACTCTTTTCCCAATAATTTTCAAATAACGCAAGAAACCTATTTTCTGACACATAAAATAATAATTCACAGTCAGAAAATCTTAAAATACTACCAGACCCAATAACAGGGTGTTGCATTAATAAACTTTAAGAAATTATTAAGAAAGTCTTTGACATTTGGCGTGACCCAACCCAACTTGACATGTGGAACGCTTGTAAGCAAGTGATTATGAGTGTGGTGCTCCACCGACTAGATGAACTTTGTCTTCGTAATTAGTAGGCTGATACAATATTCTCTTTGCTTGGGGATCTCTTCTACTTGCAAACAAATGCTAATCTGGAGTTATAAACTTCTTAAAGTTGGATGCGTTATTTTGTCCAGATTTTATTACTTTATGCATAACACTCTGTCAACGATTATAGGTAATCTACTTAGTCAGTGATGGTGACCTGGCTTGAGGTTACATCTTCATCAAAATTTTCTCTGCAATAGAGCCACATTTGTTGTTGTGGATTTTAAGTCAAGTGAAAGAAGTTTGATTTGCCCCTGTACAAAAATTTGTAATGCTTCCAATTGTATGGTCATATGTCTTTTATGATGGATTCATGTATATTTGATTTGCTCTGGTTATCATTTAATAAGAAAATTTGGACTTTGTTTGTGGCTTTGTGCACTTTCTTATCTGCATGCGTATAATTGATTGTTGATCTTGAAAAATGTTATTTTATAATATTAAGATTCAGTTAGAATTTTGAGAATAATGAGTTTCATTTTTGACCAATTATATAAATATATTCTATTCTTTTCGATTGAAGATATCATATAAAATCGTTTTACACATCTACAGCTACATGTCTTTATATTGTAACCATCACTTTATTACATAGTAACCATAAAAACGTTACAAATTAGATCGATGTGTGCATTTTCTTTCAAACCCAAGATATATGGTCCGATATCGTATTTGTATTGATCAAGCGTACACTTTACAACTTGCAACAAGATTTGATGTTTTGGTTTTCATATATAAATTACTCGATATCTATATTATGATTTAATGAAATACATAAGTGTTATATACCATTACGAAATAGGAAACTTCTATGTACATGAACTTGACAATGTTAACGTTTGTTTAATGACTGTCATTTAGCTGGGCAACGCCCGGATTATGTACTAGTTTATATTGAGTGGCAAAATCCCAAATGCTATGAAATGGATAATCTTCCATTTCAAGGAGTGCCCCGAAAAGCACTTGAAACTTGAAATCCAATAACGTCGTCAACCAAACATTTGGAATCAATTCTCCAAATAGAACCACTAACTTAAAATTGCAATCGTGCAACAACTTGCTAATGCAGTAACTTGACTCTAATCATGGGTTCCAACTGTAAAGCTACAATTGTCTGAACTTGAACTTGAACTTGAACATGAATTTTTTAATTTTTTTAGAAAGACAACCCTACACTATCTATCTCACAAATTTTATATACAACCACCACGAATATTTACAAATTGTCTCCCACGAGGTTTGACCCCTAACCACTAGGTAGATAAGTTTCTCACATACCATTAGGCCATAGGCTCTTTGGTGAACTTGAACATGAAAATGCAACCAAAGAAACCTAATTTGATGATTATCAATTTGTTCATTCAATAAGTAATATTGCTCTTTCATTATTTTACATAAGTGTGCTAATAAAACTTGATTGTTGGCTTTCATAAACTTGATCATATCATTATTTAGGAGTTAGGACATACCTTATTGTAACAATCCCAAAATTAGGATCAATTTAAAATTTTCCTAATTACGTGATTATTACTTGTATATAATATGAAATAGGATTATATACGTTATTTACTTTATATATATATATGGATGGAATATATATATATACGCGTATACGATTCGTACATATCGTATGAAACTACAATTGTACAAACTTGCGGACATTGGTAAAACAACTATTAAATAATGTTAATTTATTTAATTACTTTAATTACCATTTTATATTATGTTTATAATATAACGGAAAACGTACGTTTTAATTAAAACGTCACCGAACTCTCCGAAAAACTTGACCAACTGACAAAACAAAACAAAGTTATGTTTTCTAACTTGAAAACAAGCATTTTGATAAAATACTTCCACTTAATTATTGAGTAATATTTCGTATTTTAAAACGTATAATTAAACGCGTATAAAATTATTTTAACGTTTAAACGACCGGGGAAACGAACACCGCACGGAGAGCAAACACGGAGGAGCAAAAAGTGGTGAGACCACATCATGTGGCCCCACCCAAAAACCGGCCCAAGGTGAGGGGGCATTAAGCCCTCACCATTTCCCCCACTCCCTCACTCAATCTCACTCTCACACTCAATCTCTCTCTCTCTCTCCCTCTCAATCGGTTTCTCACTCTCTCTCTAAACTACCATCACTAAACCACCATAAAAACACCATAAAACCACCTCGGAGGCTAGGCTCGTTTTGGAGAAAAGTGATCACGAGAACGAGGGCTACAACTTCATCTTTTCGGTTTCGCGATACGACAACTTGTAAGTTTTCCGGCGACCCGAAACTTTTCCGATTACATTTATTTTACTTCCATGTTGTTTCCCTAACTTAGTAATGTCCGAATATATAATCTAAACTCGTTTTTGAACACGTTAACGTAAATGTCGGTTTTGGTCATTTTAAAGAAAACGACGCCACAAACATTAAAAACGAATACCAATAGTTATTATGAACTTATTACAACATATTAAAACTAGTATAAAAGTTCTAGACCCAACGGAAACCGGAAAATACGTTTTCGGAAACTAAATTTCCGAACAGACCTCTTGTGTCGCATCGGACCGAAATTTCATGCGACACAACACTATGTCGCATGTTATGTCGCACGTTATGTCGCAATGTATGCGACACAACGCTTATGTCGCATTATATATCGTACCATCTACGACACAAAATTTACCTATCGCTTGATTGCGACACAACGACTATGTCGTATCGTAGTGTCGTACCCTTGTCTGCGACACAACCATTGTGTCGCATAAACACTAAATCAGAAACAAATCCATACGACACAGACCATATGTCGCATACGGTCTGCGACACAAGCCTTGTGTCGCAGAAAGCCCAGATCAGAAAACAAAATATATTCTAAGTGTTGGAATCACTTTTCAACTACTAAATCAAATACGATGCTACTTATACCTGAAAATACTATACTTTTGAAAGTATACAACAACACTTGAATACGTACAAGACTGTACAAAACTAACGTGAGATTTCACTCACACACGCACACGAGTTTACACTCGAAATACTTAGGAGATTACACTCCAACGAACTTACACTTGTACATTACACGGGATTACATCCGATACGAACTTACAAGTTCACTCACTAGTTACGTGCTGGATTACACGTTAACTGATACGAACATACACTCGAATACTTACGAGGTTTCACTCGTACCCTTTGGGGTTTAAGCCCATTGGAACTTACGCAAACGATACATGTTGTAATACAAACAAACGATTTTACGAGTATACTTTACAACTGTACAACTACTATGAATACATAATAATAATGGATGGAATTATTATTATACACTGATAACAAACAGACCGTACAACTTTTATACAAACTACGATTTACAAACGAATACAAACGTACAAACAAACTAACGGACATTAACTAGTTTGGGAACAACTAGCATGGATACTTTACAAGTATTCCATTTACTTACTAAACCTTATGCGTATTAGGACGCTAAGGGTTGCTAGTTCCGGATACTACTTGCTTACTTACTGCATTATCTGCCAGACTCAGGTGAGTCTTACAGCCCCTACTTTACTGTTTTTACTCAGGGGTGAGATGCATTACTGTTTTACATGAACACACAAAACTTACTTGCTGCCATGATTTACTTACTGTATGAGATTACGAATACGCCAACTGCATGAGTTTACGACTAATCCAATGAAATCCTCCTGAACCATAGTTGTTAGTTATGTGATAAGCGCGAGTTTTAGTATATGGATCCATATGGGACTGACAATCCCCGCCCGGGGTAGCAAGCACTACCACGAACCGTTCCTGTAGAAACGGGCGTTTCTTACTCGTTCCGTATGAATGTTTTGGATTACATTCATGAGGGGGTACCTATATTTACTGTACGTTAAGCTTCATCTATGGTGGCTCATGGCAATTGTATCAAACGGTTAGCATAACCTGCAACCACCACTTATTAAAACTTAAGTTAACGATGAGCATAACCTGTGATCGTTACTTATTGGCTGGCTATGATTTACAAATACTACTTGTGTGTTCAAACTGTTTACTTACTTACAAACCTGTGAGATTCACCAACCTTTTTGGTTGACCGTTTTAGTAATGCTTCTCAGGTACACAACATCAGTAGGGATGCCCAGCAGGATAAGCTTACTTAGCTCGAGTCGCATGCATTTACCAGCTTGGAGATTTTATTACATTACTTTTGTACTAGTTGTTATGTATTAGAATCTCTAGGAATTTACTTGAACTTGAGCTTGTATTTTGAAACTACTTATGTATTAATGTAATAACTTTTCGAACGTCTCATTTAGAGTCGTTCACTGTATCCTTTGTGCTTGTGATTATTGATTAGTAACACCCAAAAACGTCGCTTCCGCAAACTGTTAAATTTGGGGGTGTTACAGATTGGTATCAGAGCCTAAGGTTATAGTGAACTAGGTTGCATTTAGTGGGCCTAGACTATGACCGTTAGGCAGTATTCCTCATTAGGTATAACTGGTTCAGGAATTACAGCATACGAGTTTAATTTAACATAGCCTGATCAACTATGTACAATTAAATGAAGATGATGTGAGTTCTGAAAGGGGTTATGTTGAACCGGAATGCATTAGCTGACTCTGACCTCGAGAGAACCGGGACTTTTACTTGATTGTGCTAGACACACACTAGGCGGTTATGTGTTATGTATATATATACATAGGCCTCTTTCCCCGATACGATACTCTCTCTCGACTACTACGAGATACACTTTCAAAATTTATCAAACAAACGACAACCCGACTCTCGTCGTTCCATCCTTATTCGATTTTTATAAATTCACGACTACCGACTTACGTTCGAAGACTTCCACACCGTTATAACTGACAACCATAGTTACTCGAACGTCCTTCGATATAAAGATCGAGACCTTGTTTTCATTTACTATTCCTACCTAATTCGAGGTTTATACCATTCTACAACGTACCCCACCGTACCGTTATATGTATCCCAATAAAATCATTTTCAACTCAAGTCTCCGTCAGACTTCAAATTATACAACCGATTTTTAACATCAAAAATTTATAACAAATGTATTTTTGTCAAACATGTTACAAAATTTCTTACAAAATGTTTCATAAAATTTTCAAAAATTTCGAAACTGTATAAACTTATTTATAACCCACAAACTTTGAACCAATTTCAACCGTTGACGAAATTTCTTTAAACGTACTAAATCATCACCGCCATAATTCTTATTCAAATCCTCACATGTTCTTTATTATTGTTTCAAGGAACATGCCTCCTCGACGTCAAATCATGCTTACTGAAGCCGAAGTAGCGGGTATAATTGCCCGTAGCGTGGCTCAAGCCCTAGCTACCCGAACATCAACCCCTGGTAGCGAAGATACAGCTACTAATGGACCACAACCCAAAACCTGCACCTACAAGGATTTCCATAACTGCAAGCCGCTGAACTTTGCAGGAACTGAAGGAGCAATCGGTCTGATTCGATGGACCGAGAAAATTGAATCAGTGTTCCTCATCTGCAACTGCAAGGAAGAGGATAAAATTAAATTCGCCGCCAGCACCTTTTCTGACACCGCCCTTACTTGGTGGAACACTTATGCGCAAACGGTGAGCATTGCCGATGCTTACAAACTACAGTGGGATGAACTAAAGAATATGCTGAGGGGCGAGTACTGCCCGAGAGATGAGCTGAAACAACTAGAGTTAGAATTCTGGAATCACAAGATGCAGGGTGACGACATCACCGGATACACCAACCGCTTTCACCAGCTGGCACTTTTGTGCCCATCCATGGTTGATCCTGAATACAAAAGGATCGAAAAGTACGTTGATGGACTTCCCGAACGACTTCAAGATTTAGTAACTTCGTCCAAACCGGGAACTATTCAGAGCGCCATTCGTATGGCTCATGAGTTAACGGCCAATTCTGTCCGCCGTGGCTCGGCTTCAACCCCACCCGCGAATAACAAACGCAAATGGGAAGTAACCCCCCACTCATCCAACACTACCTCCGACAAAAAGCCTGCAACAGTCAATGCCAATGACTCAAGGGCTTACAAGGGGAGCAAGCCTTACTGCTCCCACTGTAGTCGTCATCATAACGGCTCCTGTCCCTGTTCTAAGTGCAAGAAATTCGGGCACCTGGCCCAAGACTGCCGAACCAACCCCACTGGTACTGATAATTCCGCACCCAAAACCTGCTATGAGTGCAACGGTACCGGGCACTTCAGGAAGGATTGCCCTAAGCTGAAACCCCGAACCAACAATACAAGGAGTAGAGCTTATGTAATCAATGCTAGGGAGGATGACCCAAATCCGAGACTCTGTGATTTACTCAACCCGGGTACGCTTATTCTTTGACCACCCGAATCTGCTTTCTCATAAATCTCTCGCTTAATGACTTATGTATAACTGTATTTTATTCTGTGTGTTTTCTTTGATCCTAAGTACACAATAGGATTAGGAAACGACCGACTACTTAAATCCCGACAACACAATTTGCCTTACACTTCAGATACAGTAACCCAAACTCCCTTCCCAATTATCTCACACTGGTTGAGACCGGGAGCTCGTATGCTATTCGTTACTTTAAACAGATAAATTAATATAACTTCACTTACTTGAGGCAAATTCTTAAATAGAACACTTATTTCGTAGGAAATGACAACTCACTCCGTCAACAACCCTACACTGCAAAATGAACTGCTCAGTGAGGAACCGAAGATGTTTCCTTACCTCCTCGAACTCGAGTGTGATACAGAACACTCCGCTGAATCAGCAATGGCACCTGCTGTCCCTGCTGCTCTAACTGCTGCAAAAGCATCAGTTGATGAAACCTTGACTACTGAATCAGTCAACCACCTTAACCAAACTATTGATTCGCTGCGAAAACAACTTACTGAAGCACGGGAAGACATTGATGACCTACGACGAATTGCTTTCCAAAATGACATACGTATGCGTGAGTACGAGCTACGTTTGATAGCTTTAGAAAACCCTACTTCACCACCAACTTCACAAAGTACTCCTACTGAAGAGGATACCGACACTGACTGTACGCCACCTCCAGCAAAAAGGGTGAAGATTACTCCCTCCAACTCTTCAGGAAACTACTTGGGAAAGAAACCTTTCTGTCCCCAATGCACTCGGCATCATGAAGGACCGTGTACCATACCCGTCGGTCGATGCAAGTCCTACCCTAAGAGTACAAACCCTCCTAAAGTGAAACTTTGCTTCAACTGTGGGAGTGCTGGCCATCTCAAGGCCAAATGCCCACTACCTCCAGGCAACAAAATTTAGGGTACGTTACCACCTGACAACTACTTGATCTCAAACGCTGTAGGACCTACCCTACTACTGTAGGCTACTAGTACACAATTGTAGCTACTTGACTAGTATAGAACTACCGATTACTACTTCGAACAAATTTCGGGACGAAATTTTATTAACAAGGGGAGAATGTAACAACCCCAAAATTAGGATCAATTTAAAATTTTCCTAATTACGTGATTATTACTTGTATATAATATGAAATATGATTATATACGCTATTTACTTTATATATATATATATGGATGGAATATATATATATACGCGTATACGATTCGTACATATCGTATGAAACTACAATTGTACAAACTTGCGGACATTGGTAAAACAACTATTAAATAATGTTAATTTATTTAATTACTTTAATTACCATTTTATATTATGTTTATAATATAACGGAAAACGTACGTTTTAATTAAAACGTCACCGAACTCTCCGAAAAACTTGACCAACTGACAAAACAAAACAAAGTTATGTTTTCTAACTTGAAAACAAGCATTTTGATAAAATACTTCCACTTAATTATTGAGTAATATTTCATATTTTAAAACGTATAATTAAACGCGTATAAAATTATTTTAACGTTTAAACGACCGGGGAAACGAACACCGCACGGAGAGCAAACACGGAGGAGCAAAAAGTGGTGAGACCACATCATGTGGCCCCACCCAAAAACCGGCCCAAGGTGAGGGGGCATTAAGCCCTCACCATTTCCCCCACTCCCTCACTCAATCTCACTCTCACACTCAATCTCTCTCTCTCTCTCCCTCTCAATCGGTTTCTCACTCTCTCTCTAAACTACCATCACTAAACCACCATAAAAACACCATAAAACCACCTCGGAGGCTAGGCTCGTTTTGGAGAAAAGTGATCACGAGAACGAGGGCTACAACTTCATCTTTTCGGTTTCGCGATACGACAACTTGTAAGTTTTCCGGCGACCCGAAACTTTTCCGATTACATTTATTTTACTTCCATGTTGTTTCCCTAACTTAGTAATGTCCGAATATATAATCTAAACTCGTTTTTGAACACGTTAACGTAAATGTCGGTTTTGGTCATTTTAAAGAAAACGACGCCACAAACATTAAAAACGAATACCAATAGTTATTATGAACTTATTACAACATATTAAAACTAGTATAAAAGTTCTAGACCCAACGGAAACCGGAAAATACGTTTTCGGAAACTAAATTTCCGAACAGACCTCTTGTGTCGCATCGGACCGAAATTTCATGCGACACAACACTATGTCGCATGTTATGTCGCACGTTATGTCGCAATGTATGCGACACAACGCTTATGTCGCATTATATATCGTACCATCTACGACACAAAATTTACCTATCGCTTGATTGCGACACAACGACTATGTCGTATCGTAGTGTCGTACCCTTGTCTGCGACACAACCATTGTGTCGCATAAACACTAAATCAGAAACAAATCCATACGACACAGACCATATGTCGCATACGGTCTGCGACACAAGCCTTGTGTCGCAGAAAGCCCAGATCAGAAAACAAAATATATTCTAAGTGTTGGAATCACTTTTCAACTACTAAATCAAATACGATGCTACTTATACCTGAAAATACTATACTTTTGAAAGTATACAACAACACTTGAATACGTACAAGACTGTACAAAACTAACATGAGATTTCACTCACACACGCACACGAGTTTACACTCGAAATACTTAGGAGATTACACTCCAACGAACTTACACTTGTACATTACACGGGATTACATCCGATACGAACTTACAAGTTCACTCACTAGTTACGTGCTGGATTACACGTTAACTGATACGAACATACACTCGAATACTTACGAGGTTTCACTCGTACCCTTTGGGGTTTAAGCCCATTGGAACTTACGCAAACGATACATGTTGTAATACAAACAAACGATTTTACGAGTATACTTTACAACTGTACAACTACTATGAATACATAATAATAATGGATGGAATTATTATTATACACTGATAACAAACAGACCGTACAACTTTTATACAAACTACGATTTACAAACGAATACAAACGTACAAACAAACTAACGGACATTAACTAGTTTGGGAACAACTAGCATGGATACTTTACAAGTATTCCATTTACTTACTAAACCTTATGCGTATTAGGACGCTAAGGGTTGCTAGTTCCGGATACTACTTGCTTACTTACTGCATTATCTGCCAGACTCAGGTGAGTCTTACAGCCCCTACTTTACTGTTTTTACTCAGGGGTGAGATGCATTACTGTTTTACATGAACACACAAAACTTACTTGCTGCCATGATTTACTTACTGTATGAGATTACGAATACGCCAACTGCATGAGTTTACGACTAATCCAATGAAATCCTCCTGAACCATAGTTGTTAGTTATGTGATAAGCGCGAGTTTTAGTATATGGATCCATATGGGACTGACAATCCCCGCCCGGGGTAGCAAGCACTACCACGAACCGTTCCTGTAGAAACGGGCGTTTCTTACTCGTTCCGTATGAATGTTTTGGATTACATTCATGAGGGGGTACCTATATTTACTGTACGTTAAGCTTCAACTATGGTGGCTCATGGCAATTGTATCAAACGGTTAGCATAACCTGCAACCACCACTTATTAAAACTTAAGTTAACGATGAGCATAACCTGTGATCGTTACTTACTGGCTGGCTATGATTTACAAATACTACTTGTGTGTTCAAACTGTTTACTTACTTACAAACCTGTGAGATTCACCAACCTTTTTGGTTGACCGTTTTAGTAATGCTTCTCAGGTACACAACATCAGTAGGGATGCCCAGCAGGATAAGCTTACTTAGCTCGAGTCGCATGCATTTACCAGCTTGGAGATTTTATTACATTACTTTTGTACTAGTTGTTATGTATTAGAATCTCTAGGAATTTACTTGAACTTGAGCTTGTATTTTGAAACTACTTATGTATTAATGTAATAACTTTTCGAACGTCTCATTTAGAGTCGTTCACTGTATCCTTTGTGCTTGTGATTATTGATTAGTAACACCCAAAAACGTCGCTTCCGCAAACTGTTAAATTTGGGGGTGTTACACTTATGAAAAAGAAACACAGAAGTGAGATCACACAGATAATTTTGAAAAATATATACAATTTGTTATCTCATTATCTCAACAGAAAAACTATCCTAATGAAAGTGCAAATTTAACATTAAGCAATTTGAAGATGTGATTATACTAGGGATAAAACATATTTAGAAGATAACAACCCAAGCTATCTATTAGAGCAATTAGGATTAGATTACAATTAGTATAAGATTACAATTGTGATATTGTAGTCTATATCTTCCTACTCATAGAAAGATGGGGTTTTTTACTGTTCACCATTCAATTAAATGATATGTGGGCATTTCCATTTGGGATGGAAAAAAATCAGACTTGGGCTCTTTCAAAACTAAAATACTGAAATGTCTAACAAAGTTTGTCTTCTACCTGGAGTGGTTGAAGTATTCAGGTTTAAAGCTGAATGTCTTGAGTTCGAGACAGTGCTACTAACCATTTTTTTTATTCTTTTTTCTTCTCCTTTTTCTTTTTTGTTTTTTCCATTTTCAATTTTTGTTTTCTTTTTCTTTTTTACCCTTTTCGCCTTAAAAAGATAGAAGTTTACCTATTGATATGATAGGATTGTTTTTCCTTTTTAAGTTTTGGTTATTATTATGATTGCTTGAATAGTTGACAGGAATTTGAAGGTTATTAAATTAAAACTAGCTTGCCCAAAGTTATTTTGAAGTTTACCTATTGATACAATGATTTATCTCTTTTAACTTTAGTTATCGGCTGTAACAACTCACATGGATCGCACATAGTTTATTTACACTTTGATAATTTGGATAAGTATTTGTATATGTATTCAAATTTAGCAAAAATTCTATAGTATGTATCCAACTTATAACACTCAAATTTATCAAAAATTCTATAGTATGTGTAACACCTGCTATAAGGGCCTAGGGGTATTCTGGTAATTTCTTAGCTTTCTTTAATTTATATTATGAGTTAGGAAATTTATTGTTTATTTGAGTCATTGTGACTGATAAATTATTATTTGTTTTAACTGTATATAGTTAATGGTAGAATAAAATTGTTGGATTTGTAAATGATTTTTAGGTTCCAGACAATAGGTTTAGAAGAGGACAGTTTTAAGTGGATACAGAGCCGGTTAGAAAAGTGGGCCGACCTATTTATTACCTTTCCCAATTAGGAAAGTTATTTCACTTCTTTGAACTCAAATATTTCAAAACCTAAAACACTTTGAAACTTAAAGTAACTAAAACTTGAAGCTAAGCAGGAGTAGTGATCTTGAATCAAGTTCCATTATCATCATCATCCTAGTTTATCTTTAATTTGTAAGTTGTAATTTTGGATTTCTATTTCAAAAGAGAATTGTAGGGTAAATGATTTACGTATATGATTGAAAGTGAAATCTGATACTATTAGTTGATATGTGATGATATATGATGATAATTGATGTATTGGAAGTATTAGAAACTGAGTTTGTGAGATTTATTGTGAAAATTTCATGTTCTAGGTTTTGAACAGCTCGTACGGGAAGCTGGATATGGGGTTACCCGGCGGGTACCACCATATCCGGTGGGTAAGTCAATTGAAACGGGTACCCGGCTGGTAACAGGTTACCCGGCGGGTAACCGGGTAAAATGGGCTGGGCCGGGTAAGGTTTTATTAGGTGGGTAAAATGAACGGGTAAATTAAATAAAGTTCTGATCAAAATTGGGTTTGGGTACAACAAAAGTACCTGACGGGTACTTAAGGTTACTCGGCGGGTAACCTTGGTTTGTGTATGATTCTTGTTTGATTTTAGTACTTGTGTTTAAGTTATTTTATATCAATTTAGTACTGAATTACTAATTGATATTATGTTTGTTTATCAGATCAACCGAAGACTCAGTAACATAAGATTTCTGAGTTTGGATCCTGAGATACTCAGGTGAGTGGACTTGTGACTCTCGGTGTAAATTGGTGTAACATGTTTGGTTACTACGAGTAAACATAGTTTTGATGTTTATAGACTATTAGTCTGATTTGATACTTGTGATTATTTGATACTTAGCCTTTGGGCATTATGTTATGTGGAGGTCAACTATGGTTGGACTTGGTTGCTATAGGTTAGTCAATATAGGAATTGTGAACATTTATTGTGAACGAATCCTATGTTGATTAAAGATAGCAATGAGTTATCGGTAAAATCACTACGTGGCCTGTAGTTGGTTATAAGTGTTGCTTGGAGGACCACCGCGGCAATGAGGGTTCCTCAAGGACCACCGATCCTCTGAGATGATTATGTGTTTATGATTAATTGTTATAAACAGATTTGTTAAGTTGAGTTAGACTGTTAATTGTTTATCTATTCACTTAGCTTCGTGTTAATCCCACCACTCTACTTCTTGCAGGTTATGTTTTGATATGTTTTTGAGCAAGAATGTTGGATTTGAAGGAATGTTTGACGATGGTGTACTCTGTTTATGTTTTAAACTTATGTTGTATTATGTTTTGAAAAGTCATATAACGCCCGGTTTCTATATATATCGTTTGGAACAATTTAACTTTTGTTATGTATGGATGATATTATGTAAATTATTAATATATGGAATTGTGATTCCGATAGTTATAAAAAAAATGGCTTCAAATGAGGGGTGTTATAGTATATGTATCCAACTTATAACACTTCTATTGGATGTATCTAACTTTCAAATCTCTATTGTATGTATTGCACGGTATTTTTGATGATGTGTTAAGTTATATGAATGATACGTGACACATTTTAAGAATGATGCGTCATCAAAATATCATTCAATACATACAATAGAGATATTTGAAGTTTAGATGCATACAATTGAGGTGTTATAAGTTTGATACATATTATAGGTTTTTAACTAAAGTTAAATACATTTACAAATACTTATCCCATTGATTTTATTACATTCCTAACATCTTCAAACTGTTAAGATTGGATATTTATAAATTAAACAAACGTTTATACATCATGCACTGAATTTTTAAGAGTTAATTACATCGATTTACATGGGCTATGCGTAACGCATAGCTTGAAAATACCTAGGATATAGATATATACCATGTACCTATAACCTATATTCTTAATAATACAATCTTTTTCTGGTCATAATTCTGGCCACCATATCTCCGGCCACAATTCCGGCAACCACAAAACGGCCTGTTTTCTTGTTCGAGACAGTGCTACTAACCATTTTTTTTATCCATTTTTCTTCTCCTTTTTTTTATTTTTTGTTTTTTCCATTTTTGTTTTCTTTTTCTTTTTTACCCTTTTCACCTTAAAAAGATTGAAGTTTACCTATTGATATGATTGTTTTTCCTTTTTAAGTTTTGGTTATTATTATGATTGCTTGAATAGTTGATAGGAATTTGAAGTTTACCTATTGATACAATGATTTATCTCTTTTAACTTTATTTATCGGCTGTAACAACTCACATGGATCGAACGTAGTTTATTGACACTTTAAAAATTTGGATAAGTATTTGTATATGTATTCAAATTTAGCAAAAATTCTATAGTATGTATCCAACTTATAACACTCAAATTTATCAAAAATTATATAGTATGTGTAACACCTGCTATAAGGGCCTAGGGGTATTCTGGTAATTTCTTAGCTTTCTTTAATTTATATTATGAGTTAGAAAATTTATTGTTTATTTGAGTCATTGTGACTGATAAAATATTATTTGTTTTAACTGTATATAGTTAATGGTAGAATAAAATTGTTGGAATTGTAAATGATTTTTAGGTTCCAGACAATAGGTTTAGAAGGGAACTGTTTTAAGTGGATAAGAAGTCGGTTAGAAAAGTGGGCTGACCTATTTATTACCTTTCCCAATTAGGAAAGTTATTTCACTTCTTTGAACTCAAATATATCAAAACCTAAAACACTTTGAAACTTAAAGTAACTAAAACTTGAAACTAAGCAGGAGTAGTGATCTTGAATCAAGTTCCATTATCATCATCATCCTAGTTTATCTTTAATTTGTAAGTTGTAATTTTGGATTTTTATTTCAAAAGAGAATTGTAGGGTAAATGATTTATGTATATGATTGAAAGTGAAATCTGATACTATTAGTTGATATGTGATGATATATGATGATAATTGATGTATTGGAAGTATTAGAAACTGAGTTTGTGAGATTTATTGTGAAAATTTCATGTTCTAGGTTTTGAACAGCTCGTACGGGAAGCTGGATATGGGGTTACCCGGCGGGTACCACCATATCCGGTGGGTAAGTCAATTGAAACGGGTACCCGGCTGGTAACAGGTTACCCGGCGGGTAACCGGGTAAAATGGGCTGGGCCGGGTAAGGTTTTATCAGGTGGGTAAAATGAACGGGTAAATTAAATAAAGTTCTGATCAAAATTGGGTTTGGGTACAACAAAAGTACCTTACGGGTACTTAAGGTTACTCGGCGGGTAACCTTGGTTTGTGTATGATTCTTGTTTGATTTTAGTACTTGTGTTTAAGTTATTTTATATCAATTTAGTACTGAATTACTAATTGATATTATGTTTGTTTATCAGATCAACCGAAGACTCAGTAACATAAGATTTCTGAGTTTGGATCCTGAGATACTCAGGTGAGTGGACTTGTGACTCTCGGTGTAAATTGGTGTAACATGTTTGGTTACTACGAGTAAACATAGTTTTGATGTTTATAGACTATTAGTCTGATTTGATACTTGTGATTATTTGATACTTGGCCTTTGGGCATTATGTTATGTGGAGGTCAACTATGGTTGGACTTGGTTGCTATAGGTTAGTCAATATAAGAATTGTGAACATTTGTTGTGAATGGATCCTATTTTGATTAAAGATAGCAATGAGTTATCGGTAAAACCACTGCGTGGCCTGTAGTTGGTTATAAGTGTTGCTTGGAGAACCACCGCGGCAATGAGGGTTCCTCAAGGACCACCGATCTTCTGAGATGATTATGTGTTTATGATTAATTGTTGTAAACAGATTTATTAAGTTGAGTTAGAGTGTTAATTGTTTGTCCATTCACTTAGCTTCGTGCTAATCTCACCACTCTACTTCTTGTAGGTTATGTTTTGATATGTTTTTGAGCAAGAATGTTGGATTTGAAGGAATGTTTGACGATGGTGTACTCTGATCATGTTTTAAGCTTATGTTGTGTTATGTTTTGAAAAGTCATATAACACCCAGTTTCTATATAATTTTTGGAAAAATTTAACTTTTGTTATGTATAGATGATATTATGTAAATTAATAATATATGGAATTGTGCTTCCGATAATTATAAAAAAAAATGGCTTCAAATGAGGGGTGTTATAGTATATGTATCCAACTTATAACACTTCTATTGTATGTATCTAACTTTCAAATCTCTATTGTATGTATTGCACGGTATTTTTGATGATGTACGTGTTAAGTTATATGAATGACACGTGACACATTTTAAGAATGATGCGTCATCAAAATATCATTCAATACATACAATAGAGATATTTGAAGTTTAGATGCATACAATAGAGGTGTTATAAGTTTGATACACATTATAGATTTTTAACTAAAGTTAAATACATTTACAAATACTTATCCCATTGATTTTATTACATTCCTAACATCTTCAAACTGTTAAGATTGGATATTTATAAATTAAACAAACGTTTATACATCATGCACTGAATTTTTAAGAGTTAATTACATCGATTTACATGGGCAATGCGTAACGCACAACTTGAAAATACCTAGTATATAGATATATACCATGTACCTGTAACCTATATTCTTAATAATACAATCTTTTTCTGGTCACAATTCTGGCCACCATATCTCCGGCCACAATTCCGGCAACCACAAAACGGCATGTTTTCTTTTTCAGATCTACTCCCCTTCACAACGAATTACAAATAATCGTTTACACCATTAAACTCGTAAACATAAACCTAACAAACCTAAAATTATAACTGCCTGAATCCTTGTCACGCGCCGCCCATCTTCTCGCTGGAATCTGCTGCTGCTGTCGAAATCTGCACTTTTTCCGACTGCGTTTTGTGTCACCTCCTACACCAATCGATCAGTTGGAACATTCTGACGACAACTATACTAGTTCTCTTCTGTTTATCTATCCCCATCGTCGGTTTTACCGTTACATCAGCTGGAAAAAAAAAACAGTTTTTATTTTTATTTTTATTTTTCTACTTCTTTATTTTTAACATGGCTTTGATCTCAGCATTCACTACCGTTGAGAAAACATCTCATAATTCTTGTAAGTTTGCTTTTAGTCTCACACCTACCAACTATGGTTATTGGAAGACCATGATACAACCATTCCTCATCACCAACAACTTGATGGGTTATGTAGATGGATCGATACCTTGTCCACCTACACATATTACACCAACATCCCCTTCGACTGCGCCTAGTGAAGCCGATAAAAACCCTAACCGTAAGATATGGGTCTCTAATGATCAACATGTTCGAATGTTGATCTCTACTATATTTGAAGCCTCTTTTTGCCATGTACAAGGCGAAACAGCACGTGAGCTTTGGGTTGCTCTAGAACAGGCATATGCACCTCACTCATGTTCTAGAAAGTACACTTTAAAGACACAACTTATCCGGATTCAAATGCATGGCGATGAAACTGCAAATGCATACCTTAATCGTGCTAAAGAATATTCTGATGCTCTCGATGCAATTGGCGAACCGGTAAAGGATAAAGACCTAGTCATGCTTACAGTGTCCGGTCTCCGAGAAGAATACAATGGCCTTGGATAAAGACCTAGTCATGCTTACAGTGTCCGGTCTTCGAGAAGAATACAATTGCCTTAAGAGTACTATCAGCGCGCGTTAGTCTCCTACAGCTTTCATTGAACTTCACGCCCTTCTAAGACCATTTGGAGTGCAGCGGTGCGAGGGCGTTGAGGGGCCGAGAACGCCGGCAATGGGGGCGTTCTGGGGCGGCGAGCGACGGAGCACAGGGAGAAAGGGGGCGTTTTGGTGGGACCTACTAATATTTAAATGTTTTTTTCTTTTCGTCCAGACCGTTGCATCAATAAAAAAATATTTGAAAGAAGAAGGAAGTTGCAGTGAATGAAGAAGAAAGTTGCACTGAGGAAGAAGAAGGAAGTTGCACCAATATTTAAAGGGAGCTGATAAATACAACAAAAATAATGATTCAAAAACCAAAATAATGCAATGGCATACTGGTTCTATATGTAAAAACAGTTGTACCCTGTGTTGTAAGTATAAGTTTTTTTGCTGTATTTATCAACTCCCATATTTAAATGTGTTTTTTTTTCTTTTTTGTTTTATGTTTTTCATATTTTTTTTATATTTAGTCCCTATACTATTTGTTAACTTTTATTTTTGGTTTCTTACTAGCATTTTTGTTAATTATTGTGTTTTTTTAATTAAGTATTTTTATTTTTATGTTTAATGAAATGTATTTTGTTTAATTATTGTATTTTTATTAATTAATGATATGTATTTTGTTTTTGTTAAATAAATGAAAAATAAATTAAATTGGTGGGTCCTAGGGGGCATTCTAGACGTTCTGGGTTTACCACTGCAAGCGCTGACGTGGAGTTGACGCTAACGTGGAGCTGAGAATGCCCCATGATGGGCTGCACCACTGCAAGTAGTCTAAGTGATCAGGATTACATGCATGGGAAAACTCGTGCTCCTGCACCATCCCTAATGTTGAGAACCTAGGAAAATAACCTTCACTATCTTCATCTCAACAACATATGATTTCTCAACTCGCTTCACTTGTATCTTCCCTTGGTTTTCAGCTTGTACTCACCACATCCTCATCTCCTCAAGCTTCGTATAGTTCTTGTCCAAACAACAATAATCGTGGAAATCGACGCCGTGGAAACTTTCGTGGCAATAACAATCGTAGCCGTGGGGGTGGGGGTGGTGATTGTCGTCAATTTAATGCGTACGGCTAACTTTGTGGATGGTCGGCCGTCTTCATTTGCTGCCTCCACGGCCTGGTTCCCTGACATAGGAGCCAACAATCATGTAACTCCTGATCTAACAAGCATGGATCACTCTGAAGCATATCATGGCAATGACGCTCTTCATGTTGATAATGGTAAGGGTCTTTCCATTCTTCATATTGGTTCTTCAAAAATTCATTCACCAAATAAAACGTTAATTCTCTCTGACATCCTTCACGTACCTGAAATAACAAAAAACATACTTTCTGTCCAAAAGTTTTGTCTTTGTCTTGACAATCATGTCTTTTTTGAATTTCACTATTTTTTGTTGTTGTTGTGAAGGACGAGTCTACACATATCACGCTTCTCGCGGGCCCCAGTGATCATGGTCTTTATTCACTTCATCTACCCCAGCTCAAGTAAGTCAATCAATCAACAGAGCAACCTCTACCACATGGCATAGGAGGCTCGGACATCCTCATCAATGTCTTTTAGATTTTTATGATTTCTAGTTTTTCACTTCCGGTATCAAATAAATGTTCAACTACTTTATGTACCTCTTGTCAGTTGGGAAAATCTTCCAAATTTTCATCACCTATTTCAAGTTTTCGTAGTAATAAAGTTTTAGATTTAATATATTGTGATGTTTGGGGTCCTGCACCTGTTTTGTCTTTTAAAGGTCACCGATATTTCATGCTATGTGTTGATCACCATTCTAGGTATATGTGGATCTATCCAATTTCTCAAAAATCTGACGTATATGACACATTTAAACACTTTGTTGCGATGGTTGAACGAAAATTTAACACCAAATTAAAAAATGTTCAAACTGACTGGGATGGTGAATTTCGAAATTTATCACACTTTTTCTCATCACTTGGTATTGTTCATTGACGTTCATGTCCTCACACAAGTGAGCAAAACGGCTTTGTAGAACGTCGAAACCGACATGTTGTTGAAACTGACCTCACTCTTCTTGCTCAAGCGAGTGTTCCTCAACGGTTCTAGCATTATGCTTTTGACATTGCTGTTTACCTCATCAATCGTAGCCATCCTATATCGATTAATCGATCACCATTTGAATATCCCTTCAAACATACTCCCGATTACTCTTTTCTTCGAGTCTTTGGTTGCGAGTGTTTTCCCCACTTGCGTCCTTACAACCGACACAAAATTGATTTTCGGTCAACTCCTTGTGTCTTCCTAGGCTACAGCCTTGTTCACCATGGTTATAGGTGTCTTGATATATCGATTGAACGTCTCTATATTGCTCGACATGTTCGTTTTAATGAACACCACTTTCCTTTTGCTATCACTAGCTCACTGTCTTCATCAGCTCCCGCCACTACTCAAGCTCCCGACACTACTAAGTATGACACCGAACTGGTCATTCCTGACTTGTCCGTTCCCGAATCACTTGAACCGATTACTCCTGCGACTCCGGTTGACTCAACTCCGCCGTCTCATGAATCTTCATCTAGTTCTTCTCCCTCGTCACCTCCCTCATCCGCCACACTGCCGCCACCACTACCACTTGTTCGTTCGCGTCCTCCTAATTTACGTCCAAATCCTAAACAAAGGGTTCCTTATAATGCTTTAGCTCATCATGCCACAGTATCTCCGACTCTTGTCGAACCCACTTCCTTTACCATTGCCAACCAAAGTCCCGAGTGGCGTCTAGCTATGGCTGAAGAGTACTCTGCGCTTGTTAAAAATGGCACGTGGTCACTTGTTCCTAATGCAAATGTTGTTGATTGTAAGTGGGTTTACAGGTTGAAACGCGACAAGGATGATGTTGTCACTCGATACAAAGCACGATTAGTAGCAAAAGGGTTTCGCCAACAACAAGGCGTTGATTTTCATGAAACATTTAGCCCCGTCATTAAGTCAACCACAATCCGGGTTGTATTCTCCCTTGCGATCACTCAGAATTGGCCACTACGACAGTTGGATGTTCAAAATGCATTTCTTCATGGCACACTCGTGGAAACAGTTTACATGAAACAACCTCCGGGTTTTGTTGATCCACAACGACCTAATCATACTTGTTTGTTGCACAAGTCGATCTATGGTCTTAAGCAAGCCCCTAGAGCTTGGTTTCGATGTCTTTCTAAGGCTCTTAATGCTCTTGGTTTTTTGGGTTAAAAACAGATCCATCTCTTTTTATATACGCTCATGGGGGCTCTCTTATACATTTTAGTTTATGTCGATGATATTATTGTAACAGGCAACAACTCTGCTGCTATTGAGAGAGTGATTCGTCAACTTGGATCTGATTTTGCGTTGAAAGATCTTGACCCGCTTAACTATTTTTTGGGTATAGAGATTGTTCCAAAAGGTTCTGACATCATACTATCTCAACGTAAATATATCTTGGAGCTTCTACAACGGGCTGGTTTGTCAGATTCAAAACCCATGTCATCTCCCACGACCGCACTTAGTCCACTTTTTCTCGCTGATAGTGAGGCTTTTTCTGATCCACCTAAGTATCGCCAAGTTGTTGGGGCTCTCCAATATGTCACCCTTTCCCGGCCTGATATCACGTTTGCAGTTAATAAGTTTGCCAATTTATGCATGCTCCGACTATTAATCATTGGTCGGCAGTCAAACACATTTTACGCTATCTTCATGGTACAGTTGATTATGGCATGCTTATTCGTCGAGCATCTGGTTTTAAACTTCAGGCCTTTACTGGTACATTGGCGTGGTGATTTCTCTTCTGATGTCTCACCCATTCAGGCATACTCGGATGCTGATTGGGTTAGTTGCCCCGACGATCGTCGGTCCACGGGGGGTTTTGCCATCTATCTGGGATCTAACCTCATTTCGTGGACAGCTCGCAAACAACGTACAGTTTCCCGTTCGTCGAGTGAAGCCGAGTATCTTTACTTGCCGACACGGTAGCTGAGCTTACATGGCTTCGGGCTGTTTTGAAAGAACTTCGTATTAGCACTACTACAGCTCCTATTTTATGGTGTGACAACCTTGGTGCAACCTATCTCTCAGCTAATCCTGTTATTCATGCGCGCACAAAACATGTGGAAGTCGATTTTCACTTTGTTCGAGAAAAGGTTGCACAAGGGGATCTTCGAGTACAAATTATCTCTACAACTGATCAAGTTGCTGATATCTTTTTTTTTGAACGGCAGTTGCTGATATCTTTACAAAACCGTTGTCAACTCCTCGGTTTCTCTTCTTAAGATCCAAGCTGTAGGTCGTTTCCCGCCTTTAGCTTGTGGGGGCGTATTAGAGCAATTAGGATTAGATTACAATTAGTATTCGATTACAATTGTGATATTATAGTCTATATATATATATATACCATGTACTTGTAACCTATATTCATAATAATACAATACAATTCGTGTGGTTTCATACTACCAAACACTGTAAATGTATTTCTGTAACTTTCTGAGAGATTTTTTGATGAATCGAATCTTCAGAGATATCTATCCTGTTTTAGGAATCAATATAAGTACGGGAGGAATATGGATGGATGAACATATTGGTATCCTTGTAGCAGTGCCCAGACTATAAAATTGCGCTATAAAGAAGAGCCCAGATGACTGTTCATAAAATTAGTAAATTTGCATTCTCCATCTTTTTTTTTTTTAAAAATTATAGACACCACTTTAATAAGTATTTACAGATAACCAATATTCAACCATAAAAGAATCTTACATGCAAAAACCAACATTACTACTACTGGCCAACATTCCAAGATCTAAGCCATCAGTCGTGGCATCTCAAGCCTGCCCGACTGGTCCTTCCATGATGCTCAACCGATACAATCCGTGCTCCTTGTATGCTTTCCCAAAAATCTCCTGATCCTTCTTAAGGAAGACTTCCCCGCCTCCAAAAGACAAACCGAACCCATTATCATCAAGCTTACCAATAGATACAACACACTTGTTCATTGTAGGCACATGAAGCACATCGTCAAGAGTCAAAACCTTACCAGTGGTCAACCGAACCATCACTGTATCCATTCCCACCACATGAGCATGTATATCATTGTCCATAATCACATTTTCACCGGTCACTGGGTGGCAGTCCAGAAACATGTCTCTAGAATGTGCATTTTGGTTCTAGAATTCACGTACCAATTTCAAGTCCTTGTGTTACTGTCCTCATCAACATATGTCACAGCAGCCAGTCGATAGAGTCCTCCCTCCATGTATCCTCCCCCCACAATCTGGTCACCCTTCTTAATGACAGCTTTTTCTGCCCAAAAGTTAAATTTAATTCCATCTGATCCATAAGTTTGCCAACGGATACACAACACTTCCTAATTGCAGGCATATGAAAAACATTTGAAAGAGTCAAAACCTATCCTGTGGTCAGTTGAAGCTTCACTTTACCGATCCCAAGCACATCAGCACGGCTACCCAAATCCAAAATCACCTCATGACCATTCATTGGGTGGTACTCAACAAACATGTCCCTGTTATTACACATGTGAACAGAACACCTAGTCATCAGGTACCAGCTTTCAGCCCTTGCGAGAGCTAACACCGGGTTCTCGTAGACAGTCATAAATCCTAATGTTTCATTGAACACAACTTTCACATTCTCAGTGTCAGATTGTACATCTTCGTGACACTTCTCAGTGTTCTCAGGCTTTGAAGTTCCATGGCAGAACTCGTGACATGTGACTTGACCATCCCTTTTGTTTGAAGTCAATGAACCTAAATTCAAATGCTTCAATAGCTTCGTTTCTCTCTGGATTTCACTGCAAGATACTTTTGAACGATAGTTTGCATTCTCCATCTATCATAAGAAGGAAAGTATATCATGATGAAATTGTGCAAGTGATTTGATTGTTTCCAGAAAGTGTTGGTTCTCTTCAGAAAGCGAATTTTTGTTTGTTAGATAGGAACTGGTACATGTGCTATTCAATATGATTTCACGTATCGACCTCTTGTTCATGATGTGCTCAGGTTGAAGGTGAATCGGCTTAGTGTAAGGGAAGAGAATTCAGAGATTAAATCTTACGTCATGTTTGACAAGCGTGCTCCAAAGTCAAACTCTGTAGTGAGCAGTAGTCACAACTCACACGAAAGGACCATACAAAGCTATTGTGTCCATGATCAGAGATGAAAATTATGTAGAATATGGAAGCTTACAAGAGCTTGCTCAATGTCAGCAGCTGCTCAAATATATAATACACGGGTTCTCAAAAGAGGCGATTTGTTGATCAGCTTAGACTGCTGGGTCAAAAGATGGCCATGGCCCATGGGTGGTAAGTACCTGGTGCCACTCTCCTATAAAATCTATTAGACATATGAGTAGGTTTGCAGTATTGTATTTTCATTTTTGTTGCCGCTTAATGCGGGTATACCATGTAAAACTTGATAGGTTAGCTATCATTCTTATCTACTTATTTCATTGGCTCACATTCTTGTAACTGATATACTGGTCTTAACTTTCTTGGTTCGGATGAATGTTTTGAAATTGTATACTTTCAAAATTTGTGTATGCTCTGACCTAATGAAGAGTTGCTTCGATTAGTGAGGCATTCTGATGTTTTGGTGTGCTTAACCACCTTATACCAGTCTGTAACTACCAAAACCGATTGGTACATATATACAGGTAACAGGTCATTTGGGGATGTCAAATCACATTCTTAGCAAACCTTGTCTTAATGACGAGAATTAAATCAAGATTGGTACATTTCAGGAGTGGCAAAATCCCAACAGCATGTAAAATGCAAAGTCTGCCTTTATAGGTGGAGCATCAAAAACCACTAGAGACTTAATGTTCACTGAAATTGCAATCTTGCAAAAACATAGAACTTGCAACTGCAGAACATGACCTCTTGGGTTTTTGCTTTAACACTTGAGACGAAGCATGACATGACTACCTTAACAGAACACAAAAGTTGGAATATATAACCCATAACAGTAAAGCTCCAAATGCTTGCACTTGAACTTGGAAAATGTGTATTGAAAGCAGAGTATACTTAAATATTGATAACCAGATACAAAAGTAATAAATAGGCTTCTTGCCCTCACCTAGTACGACAGAAGTTGGATTGTATTTTTTAAACAAAAACTCAAAACAATGTAACTAATTGTTGAGCAGCATTTTTGCAGCTATAAATGGCAAAAACAATCCGCAAATATAGCAGCTAAACGTGCATTTGTGTTTTCCTTCTTGAAACTATAGAATGAACAAAAAGAAAATAAAGTTGAACATAAAGTTAGATCAGACTTATAGTTTTGAATCAATTGGCCGGGTTTTGGGTTTAAATTGTACTCGACTATTAGTTGGATATTACTTTTTCCCTTGCAATAAATGTTTAACCAGCTATAAACTTTCATGCAAATAGAGAAAGTCTGCAAAACTTTAGAATGTATCTACCATCCCTAAATCCATCATTATGACGTTAGCAAATAGACAATTAACTTTTCAGTATCCCTCACAAACAGCTACCTCTGCAGCCAAAGAAGGTGCATCAGTTGATTCCTTTTGCACAAGGTACCCATCAACCAAAAGAAAGTACCTTTCCTACTTGTTAGTTTTTACATTTTGCAAGACCCTCTTCATTATACGATAAGTACATTCAATTGGAATATGGCCTTGTGCGTTCATCTCATCAAAGATATTGTATGCAGCTGCATAACGTCTGACTTTAAACAATCCTAGCACCATGATGTTGTAAGTTAATGCATCGGGTTTCAGATTTTTTATGGTCATTTCATGAAACATATTCATTGCCTCATCATCTATCTTCATATTCTTGCAATACCCATTCAACATGGTGTTATAAGTTACAACATCAGGTATGGGGCCTCTACTCACCATTGAATCAAAAACTATCCTTGCTTTCCTCATATCACCAAGCAAACTATAACCATTTATAAGTGAACTGTACGTTACTATGTCAGGGGCCATATCTCTCCTAACCATGATTTTGATAACGTTTATTGCATCTTCTACCTTGCCTTCCTTACAAAATGAGTCAACAAATATATTAAAGGTATACATATCTGCATAGACTCCTTTATCCTCCATTAGTTTCAGCATCCAAGTGATCTCATCCCACCGACCCGTGTTACATAAGCCAGAAATCAAAGTGTTATAAGTGATGACATCGGACGGGATGCCTTTGTGTAAAACCATTTCTTTAAAGATCCTAAAAGCACAGTCTATCATTTTGCCCTTGCAAAGACTATCAATGACTGTGGTAAAAGCAACGATATTAAGTTTACAACCATTTTCTTCCATTAGCCTAAGCAAAGCTACGGAGGTAACGTTATTGTCCATCTTGCGAAGCCCTTTAATCATTGTGGAGTATAGAACTACATTAGGTTTACAAAGTTTCTTTTTGATCACCTTCGTAAACAGTCTTTCAGCCTCAAGAATCCTATCTTCTAAGATGAGTCCATCTAAGAGTGTACTATACGTGTAGACAGTAGGTACAATAGCTTGCCTTAAGCAGCTGCCTAGCAGTGCAAACCCATCATTGGTGCGGTACAATTGGCAACAACATTTCATTGTGACGTTAATAGTATAGTGATTAAAACGAACACCAATGGACCACATTCGTTTAAAAAGGTCAATAGAACAAGAATAATGTTCCATTTTAGTAACAGCAGTCAACAACTGATTAAACTCAATAACAGATGGCAGAGGCTGTCTCTGTGTCATTTCATCAAACACAGTCAAAGCATCATTCAAGTTGGTAACTTTTTCAAACATGGGTACACGAGGATCAGGGGTTGAAGAACAATTCAAGCGAAATTGAGCTGAAAATGGGTACAATCTTTGCCCTAATGTGAAACATAAAGAATGGTTTGTTGAAGAAAGAAGCAAACTACCTTGGAATTTGAGGAAAGCATGAACAGAAGCAGCATTCATGCGATTCATCATCGTCGATATCTCCCAATTAATCAGAAACTTTTGAGCATTGATTTGTACTGAGATGATAATGAAACCCTAACCTAACTCGACCATCATTGTGTTTGTTCTAACCTCTAACAATCTTTTTATTTTTATTTTTAAGTTTTTTGAATGCATAATCGTCTAACGTCTGTTTGCCGGATATGGTAGTATAACTGTACGTTAGTTCACTCCTTCAACGGTTCATCAAAATATGCTCTCATTTTAAATTTACACAATACCCGCGCTATGTAGTGAAATACCCATGTTATATAGCAAAGTTTAATACTTATTTTATTGTAAACAGTGATTCAACGATAAGTCCGATAATCATATATTTTTTTTACTATTCAGTGGCAGATTACCATTATTGTGAGTTGTTAGCAATGTTTGTTTGTACGTGAATTTCAAAATTCGAGATACAATTGACGAAGAGTGAAAAATATGTGAAACTGATAGGGTTATATTGTAAAATAGAATTACATAACTAAATATGGACGTGTTGAATCTTAATTTTAAGATTTCCTAAAATGAAATAGCAAGATGTTTTATATATTAGTATAGAAGTATAGATATAGATTAGGATACGGGTGTTCATCGGTTCGGTTTCGGTTTTCGTTTTTCTCTGTTTCATTGGTGTGGTTTATTCTGTTTTGAAGTTTTTGGGAGCAAAACCGAACACCAAATTCATATTCAAAACCGAACCGAACACCAAATTTAAATTCGGTGCGGTTTCGGTTAAAATCGAAAAATATTATGAATTTATCAAAAACACTCTTCAACATACAAAACTGCGATTAATCAAAAGTTAAGTCCAATCTTCGTGACTTCGTAAAGATACTCCATGTGTTAGAATTTTTATATTGCAAGTACTTTATGTGTTTTTACCTATTTCATGATCTAGTTATTTCGGTATGTCGTTATGGTAATGGTAAAAATAATGATAATGACTAACCCCTATTAAACAAGCAACACCAATGCAATGATAATATCTCTTAGTATTGCATTGCATTCCCTTTGCATGTACCATTCCGATTCCCCTATACGAACCAAGGAGACCCTTGGAATATCTATGTCGACAAAAAATTTATATAACCCCGATTAATCAATATTACCTTCGATAAACTTTATACATTTGATTAATTCATTACTTAAACATATTTTTAATCCAATCACTAAATGTGTAGTGATATGTATCTTCTCGAAACACGTGGTTACGAAAACCTATTATACTGTTTATGAAACTGCTTCAAATGTAGGGTAACACTAGTAGGCGTGCGAAAAAATCGGTTTTTTTCGGTTTTCGGTTTTTTAAAAACCGGTTTTTAAAAAACCGGTTTTTTATCGGTTTCGGTTTTTCGGAATCGGTTTTTTTCGGTTTTAAATGTTCGGAATCGGTTTTTATCGGTTTTGACCCGGTTTTAATCGGTTATTTTTTTCGGTTTTTTTCCGGATTCGAATTCGGTATAATTGTATAACAAAATTTAAATTATACAAATGAAAATAAAATATACAAACATAACTTTTATCTAAAAAGTCTATAAAATTCAAACACGTAATTCAATTACAACTAAAAATATAAAATACAAACATAACTTTTATTTGAATGATACAATTACAACTAAAAATATAAAATACAAATACATTTCGAGCTTCGGCATGGCCATCACCCGAAAATGTAATCGTGTAGTAAAGTATATCGAGCTTCGGCATGGCCATCACCCGGATACACTTAACTATTTATGTGACTATGTCATCCCAAACTTCATCCTCATCCACGGATTCAACTTCAAGTTCTTCAAATTCACCTTCATCTAATTCGGTCGTTGGAGGTGATATCCCTAATGCGACTTCTTCATCTTGGATAATATCTTCAACATTACCTAATAGTGGGCCTTCCAACGTTGTTACATTTTGTATCCTATCTACCCCATCCAAGTAATCTTTCAAACATACACATACTTCCACGGATTCAGCGGTTAGTCTTGACCTTCTTTCCGATATGATTCTACCGCTAGTAGAAAAAGCCGATTCGGAAGCTACAGTCGAAGCTTGGACGGCTAATAAATCCCGAGCCATAGCGGATAAAATTGGAAATTGTACATCTCTTTCTTTCCACCAACTCAAAATGTCAAAATTACGAAATTGGTCAACACTTAAAGTGGTTAAAAAGTTTGTAGACTTATAGTGTCCCAACTCGCTTGTTGGAGCCGATGTTCGTTGACGCTTTGAAGCGTCTTCAAGTAAAGCATTATAAAGGTTTACGCTTATGTCACTAGATGATGCTCGAGATGTTCCCGCCCGCATGGAGTCAACAATTGGATTTGGTTGGTAACCAATTTTTGACGCATAAATCTCAAATAATTGTGTAAAACCATTTTCAAATCGAGTAATTTCATTTGGAATATAGTTCGGGTCGTCGGTTAAGTTTAAGTCCAAATTTTCCAAAATTGTTGTGAGTATACGTTGTACGCCGCCAACATTTATAGTTGGATTTAGTGCGGCGGCACAAGTAAAAACCAAAGGCATGTTACCAAAATATTTTATAAATTTCTTTTTTATAACTCTAACCATTTTTCTAAACATTGGATATGACGAAAGTTCAAATTCTTTTAATTTTTCGGTCATTATAAAAACTTGGTTTAGAACTAAGGAGCTAGTTGGGTAATATACACCCGAAAGGATAGTAGTAGCATCTTTAAAAACTACTAAAAAGGAAGTTAAATCATAAAGTTGATCCCATTCATAATCGGTTATAGCTACGGACTTATTTCTATCAACTAGCAACGTATTAAAAGCATTTAAAGTTTCACGTTGTCTTAAAATATTTTCAAACATATCGTGAGTAGAATTCCACCTAGTATTATTATCATAGCATGGTCCTAGGGGAGTTTCACCACATTGTACACGAAAACGTCTATAATTAGCTTGACGTTCGTTACTAGAACTATATATAGTTACTAATAAACTCTTAAATTTTTGACGTAAATTATCACATATTTTTAATGCCGCTTGTACGGCCAAATTTATAATATGAGCAACACAACGAGAATGAAAAAAAGTGCCATTTATAATTGGTTTTAAACGTAATTTTAGTAAATTCATTGCTCTCGTATTGTTTGACGCATTATCTAGTGTGTAGGAAATTTAGACTATAATCCCTCCAAGGTGAGCTAAACCTTTAGAGTTAAAGTAACGACACCTAGTACTATAACCAAACCACGACTAGTTGTTTTGTTGTTGCCTCAGTAACACGGTAAGTATACACTCCTCGTTACGACTATCGTCGATGGGGTTGGAATGACCAACGAGTAATATCCTGGGAGGGTTGTCAAATCGATAGTACTATCTGTATAATCAGTGGCTAGAGTCACCTAGCTAATGGTTATAGGTTGCAAGCACTGGGACTTATGTGCACTACAACTACCTCGCGTAAACCTAGGATCGTACCAAGATCTGTTGTCTTATTCCCAAAATGTTATGAAAACGTTTCATATAATTAATTCAAGTTCAATCAATATGAAAACATTTTATAGAAACAATTCAAGTTTAATTGCATGAAGGAAATCATGTTAATCAGTTTCATATAATATCATGCAACGCAATACATAAAGCATATAGCATGTTATATCACATTATTCTATGTTTTCCACCCCTGGTTTTAAAAGCATTTAAAACAATAAAAGATAGGGGCTGTGAACTCACGTGTAGCAAGTCTTCAGCAAAAACAATAGCTAGCCAAATAATCCAAACGCGTCTCTCAAATACCTAGACGTAAATAATAATACTTGTATAAGTATATGGATTATTTGTTAAGTTGAAATATTTGTAACATTTTAATTTGTTGGTAACGTTTGCGTTCATATAATCGCTAAGTTCAAGTATGTATATTTATATACATATTAGTTGAATATATATATTCTAATATATATATTAGTTGTCATCATTGTTAATATCCATATATACATATACGGTAAATGTCGCGTGTATGTATGTATATATATATAATTGTCGTTGTTGTTGATCATGTCTTCAAAACATGACTATATTATTTATCAAAATAACTTTGTTATATTGTTTACATATGTCGTTTGTTAATTGTCGCGAATAAAACTTAGTTATCGTTTATGTTTTCAAAACATACTTTGTTTGTTATAAAATATAACTCGTTTTTGTTTATCGTATATAGTTTGTACTAGATAAGTTAAATCGTTCCATTTATACATTTCGTTATATATATCTTGCCCGTTTGTTTATACATATATAAATTGTATTTGTTCCAAAGTTTGTCGCGTCCGATTGTCCGTATTAAATAATGTCTCGGATATAATCGTGTCTCATAGTCGTGTCCAATTTACAAAGTCTTCTTGTCATAGTATTTTGTAACATTGGTCAAGTAACAACTTCATATCGTATAGCGTTTAATAATATGTTCATTTTTATAAACGTAAAGTCAGTGGCCAAAAATGATCGGGGATCCGCCGGATCCATGGCGGATCCGCCGGATCTAAACCAATGTTTTTGGATCCTACGGATCGAGTTTTAATTTAACCGGATCGTGTCAAAATATGGTGGATCCGCCGGATCTTCATAAGGATCCGCCGGATCTGTTTACAAAATGGTGGATCCGTCGGATCTTCACAAGGATCCGCCGGATCTTGGTTCAATTTGTGGGTTCCGCCGGATCCTAACACGGATCCGCCGGATCTTGTCTCATTTTAGTGGATCCGCCGGATCTTAACTAAGACCCGCCGGATCTTAATGTATTCACACCGTTTATATCGTATTAAGCTTTAAAAATGTACGAGTTAAAAGAGGGGATCCGCCGGATCTTAACATGTTTTTGGCTTAGGATCCGCCGGATCTTAAGAGGATCCGCCGGATCTTGTTGTGTTACAGCAGCTAGTTCGTCCTCTGTTATAACATACATATACATGATTTTTGGTTTTAATCCGTTTTTAACATGATCAATCATCATTATATGTTATATAAACTTATTATAACATGTTTTTAACAATTTATACCAACAATCATCCAAAAATTTCAAAATTTGAAGAATTTATATAAATGAAATAAAATATAGAAAATGTTCCTCACAATGATTTAGATGAAGATGATGATGATTCTGATGTTGAAGATGATAATAATGACGATCGATGATGATGAGGATGTTTATGTGATCATTTTTGGTGTTTGATTTGTGAGTTTAGAAGTTGAAGATGATGAGGTGAAGAGAATGAAAATGGTGTTGCTTCTTCCTGTTGCTACTCCTTCTGCTTCTCCAGTACGCACAAAACCACAGAGGAAGAAAGTGAAGTGTGTGTGAATTATTGGAGGTGAAATGTAGGTGAAGGTGAAGAGTATGAAATAAGCATACGGGTTTTATTTTTCAAAGAGGGTATGGAGGGAGTATAAATTTGTTCCCCAGATATTTTGTTTAGTGTTATATTGGTAGTTTTTAGCCCGTTAATTTCGTGTACGGGTATAATTTGTGGTACTTCGGGTAATAATAAATTACGCGTTATGTTTCTCTATATCTCGAACTTAGTAATTGATAATCAATCATATACTCGAAATACTTTGGTAAAAGTATAATATAATTATTTTCAGTAAGAGTACTGTATAGTTAAAAACGCGTGCCAGATTTCAGTCAAATTTGGAAATCATATTTTGGAGTAATGTTCTATACATTAAAACAGTAACTAGCGAAATAATACTTTTATTATTTGGAACCTCTAGGCGCGTTTTAAAATTGTTTCTGTTCGTATTACGCGTAACAAAAGTCGTCTAAATGTTTCGTTTTCTTTTCGTTATAATACTTTTATATAATAATTTCAAACTAAAAATTATTCAAAAGTATTTTTGAAGTTCATTTCGGAACTTTATTATTCGCGATTAATACGTTTATTATAAAACGTATAATTTATTATATTATCTCAATAATATAATTTACCATTAGTTGTAATTAATAATTTTCGAATTATTAATTATTTTGTATCACCAACATTATTACATTTAGTTTGTTACGATCAATATGTTTATTTCGTACGTTATTATATATACACATATAACTACAATCAAATACATCACGTATCATATAGTAATTTTCACAAAACTTAACACATAAATTGTTTTGAATTCACTAGTCAGGGAATTACTCTAGGTAATGCATGAAATTAGGTTAAGTATGTACCCTAATTGGAGGATTGTCACATTCTCCCCCCGTTAGCGAAATCTCGTCCCGAGATTTAATTTGTATCATTCGTGTTGATCGCTTGTTCAAACAGGTGAGGGTACTTCTTTCTTATCTCATCCTCACGTTCCCAAGTAAACTCTGGACCATGCTTCGAGTTCCATCGAATTTTGACGAGTTTGATTCGTTTGTTTCGCAGTTTTTGTGTTTTTGTGTCGGTTACTTCGATTGGTTCCTCCACAAAGTTAAGCTTTGAGTTAATGAAGACTTCGTCAGAAGGTATAATTAATGTTTCGTCGGAAAGACACTTCTTCAAATTACACACATGAAAAGTGTCGTGAATACTACTAAGCTCTTGTGGTAACTTTAGTTTGTAGGCAACAGGACCAATCCTCGCAAGGATCTCAAAAGGTCCAACATATCGTGGGTTTAGCTTTCCTCGCTTGCCAAATCGTGCTATCCCTTTCCAAGGCGATACTTTGAGTAGGACTTTGTCACCTACTTGAAACTCAAGAGGTTTACGGCGGTTATCGGCGTAACTCTTTTGTCTATCTCTCGCCGCTTTCAATCGGTTAAGTACTTGAGATATCTTGTCTGTGGTCTCTTGGACAAGTTCGGGTCCGGATAGTTGTCTATCACCCAACTCTGCCCAACAGAGTGGTGATCGGCATTTGCGTCCATACAACACCTCAAATGGTGCCATCTGTATACTGGTGTGATAACTATTGTTGTAGGAGAACTCAGCTAATGGGAGATGAGTATCCCAATTTCCTCCAAAGTCAATCACACATGCTCGCAACAAATCTTTGAGCGTTTGAATCGTTCGTTCACTCTGGCCATCTGTTTGAGGATGATAGGCCGTACTCATATCGAGCCGAGTACCTAAATCCTGTTGTAGCGTTTGCCAGAAATGAGATGTGAATCTGCTATCTATATCATATATAATCGATAGTGGCACACCGTGCAAAGAAACGACTTCTTTGATATAGATCTTTGCCAGTTTCTCTAGTTTGTCAGTCTCTTTGATAGCAATGAAGTGGGCTGATTTCGTCAGTCTATCGACAATCACCCATATTGAATCAACACCAGTTGATGTCTTTGGTAGCTTTATGATGAAATTCATCGTTATGTGCTCCCATTTCCATTGTGGCATCTCTGGTTGTTGCAAAAGTCCTGATGGTTTTTGATACTCAACCTTGACCTTTGAACAAGTTAGACATTTGCTGACATAAGTAGCGATGTCTCTCTTCATGTTAGGCCACCAATAGAATCCTTTCACATCTTGGTACATCTTATCTGCGCCAGGATGAATAGAGTAGTTGGACTTGTGAGCTTCGTCCAAAATCAGCTTATGTAGTTCATCGTCGCACGGTACCCAAATCCTATTCATGAAGTATAAAACTCCATTCTCTTTTGTTTCAAGCTGTTTCTCCATTCCTTTCAGGGATTCGTCTTTCATGCGCTCGGCGGTGAAAGCTAATTGTTGCGCTTCGCGAATTTGAGTAATGAGATTCAAGTGAATTGTTAACACTAAGGCTCGAACTCTGCGAGGCTTAACGTTCTCTTTACGACTTAGGGCATCTGCTACTACATTAGCCTTGCCCGGATGGTACTTAATCTCACAGTCGTAATCGTTCAGCAATTCGACCCAACATCTCTGTCTCATGTTGAGCTCTTTCTGGTCGAATATTTGTTGTAAACTCTTGTGGTCAGTGAAAATTGTACACTTTGTACCATATAGATAGTGTCTCCAAATCTTTAATGCAAAAACGACGGCTCCCAACTCTAAGTCATGAGTCGTATAGTTCTTCTCGTGAATTTTCAATTGACGAGATGCATAAGCGATAACTTTGTCGTTTTGCATGAGAACACAACCTAATCCTTGATGTGAGGCGTCACAATAAACAATGAAGTTCTCTGTTCCCTCAAGTAAAGATAGAATCGGTGCGGTGCTCAACTTTTAATTCAACAGTTGGAGGCGTTCTCTTGTTTCTCTCCCCATTCGAATTTCTTATCCTTCTGAGTTAAAGTGGTGAGTGACTGGGCTATCTTTGAAAAGTTCTCTATAAATCGTCGATAATAACCAGCCAAACCAAGAAATTGTCGAATTTCTGTGGGAGTTTCCGGTGCTTTCCAGTTCTTAATCGCCTCTATTTTGGATGGGTCCACATGAATTCCCTTATCATTTATTACGTGACCTAGGAAGTGAACCTCTCTAATCCAAAATTCGCATTTGGAGAACTTAGCATACAGCTTCTCGTTCTCAAGTAATTGGAGGATAAGTTTCAAATGTTGTTCGTGATCCTCTTTCGTCTTTGAGTAAATCAAAATATCGTCAATGAACACAATGACAAACTTATCTAAGTAAGGTTTGCACACTCGGTTCATGAGATCCATGAATACTGCCAGCGCGTTAGTCAATCCAAACGGCATGACTAGGAACTCATAATGACCATAACGAGTCCTAAACGCTGTCTTCGGCACATCCTCTTCTCGAACCTTCAGTTGATGGTAACCAGAACGAAGATCGATCTTAGAGTAGTAACTCGATCCTTGAAGTTGATCAAACAGATCGTCAATGCGTGGTAACGGATATCGGTTCTTGATAGTTACTTTATTCAACTCTCTGTAGTCAATGCACATGCGCATGGATCCATCTTTCTTCTTGACAAACAAAATCGGAGCTCCCCAAGGTGAAAAGCTCGGTCGGATGAATCCTAAGTCTAAGAGCTCTTGCAACTATGTAGACAGTTCTTGCATTTCTAATGGAGCTAGACGATAAGGTGAGCGAGCGATTGGTGCGGCTCCGGGCACCAGATCGATGCGAAACTCGACTTGTCGCGGAGGTGGTAATCCTGGAACATCATCAGGAAACACTCCCGGATAGTCTCGTACTACAGGTATATCGTCTAAGCGTTTCTCTACAGGTTTCTTCTCCACAACATGTGCCAAAAATGCTGGATATCCCTTTCGGAGATATTTACAAGCTTTTAAGCAATTAATAGTTTTGACGGTGCTCGTTCTCTTATCTCCTTGTATCACCAAAGTTTCTCCAGTTGACAATGGTATACATATCATTTTGTCATAACAAACAATCTCTGCATGGTTCTTCGACAACCAGTCCATACCGACTACGATGTCAAAGCTTCCCAACTCAACCGATAGTAAGTCTATTTTGAAAAGATGACCCTCCAATGCTAGAGTACATCCTGGTACTATTTCTCCTGATTCAATCAACCTACCATCGGCTAGTTCTAATGTGTACTTGTTGTCTAGCTTACGAGATCTAACGTCTAATAGTGGTCTAAAGTCCTTAGACACAAAACTCAAATCGGCGCCAGAATCAAATAATACGGATGCATAATGATCGTTAACTAGAAACGTACCAGTGACAGTGTTGGGGTCCTGGCGTGCCTCTTGCGCTCCAACGACAAATGCACGACCCCTAGCTGGCTGGATGTTGGCGTTTCCACGATTGTTGTTGTTGTTCGGGTTTGCATTGCGGTTTTGATTGTTTTGATTACCGTGGTTCAGTTTAGGGCACTTGTTTCGGAAATGTCCTTGCTCGCCACATTCGAAAGATCCATTAGCGGGTCGATCCCTAATTGCTTGAGTGGTAGGGTTCGCTCTACAGTATTGGGCCAGATGCCCCCAGCGTTTGCAATTCCGACAGAAAGTACAGTCACCATCATGGTGATGTTCACACTTGCCACACTTGGGCTTACTCCCCATGTAAGTCTTTTGTTCAGCAGTAGTGGCAATGTAGGCTTTCGTGGTACTAGCCTGCTTCTTATTCTTGTGACCCTGACGGTCATTCCACTTGCGTTTTCCTTTCCCAGCATCAGCATTGCTGGATTCAACCTTTCCAGTAGCAGCTTTCTTAGTGAGGTTTCCCATTCTGACAGCCTCATCAGTCAAACGTTGTGCTAGTTCCACAGCACTCTTAAAAGTAGCAGGATTTGATGATGTTACCAAACTTCGAATTTGTGGCACTAAACCCCAGATATACCTTTCAGTGCGCTTGTACTCAGGAGTGACCATGTGAGGTACAAGGCGAGCCAGTTCTTGAAATCTGGTGGTATATCCGGTGATATCAGCACCAACCATAGCAATATTCCAGAGCTCAGTCTCAATCTTCTGCAGCTCACTGCGGGGACAAAACTCTTCCATGACCATAGTTTTCAAAGTTTCCCAAGTCAGTGAATGAGCGGCTGGACGTCCAAGTGCTTGTCTTTGACTGTTCCACCAGGTCAAAGCCTTATCACAAAACGTGCATGTAGCATACATTATCATGTCTTCACGGGCACACTTGCTAATTTCTAGCACATACTCCATTTTCTCTATCCAATGGATGACTCCAATGGCACCTTCAGTACCACGGAAATGGCTAGGTTTGCAAGCTAGGAATGTTTTGTATGAACATCCCTTTTGAGTGCTCTCTGGGTTACTGCCAGATACAATCGGGTCAGTATCTCTACTACCACTACGGTTTCGGTCAGTGTCATACTGAGCAAGGGCTTCAGCCATCCTTCGGCTGACCATTTGTTCAGTAGTCTCCTCAACAGTAGGAGGTGCTGTGGGGTTTCGTTGGCTGTTCCTGGTATTTCTACGTTTAGGCGGCATGATTCAGTCCTAACCACACACAAGAAACACTCGTAAGATACCAAATCAAGTCATCACTCATAAAGTATGTGATAAATATAAATATAGTACGAAGTCAATCACCAATTGATATCATTCATAATGTACACAGTGATATAAACCAAACATAAGTTATATATCATAATCATGGGTTAATTGTTGTTACATAAGTTTTGTACAAAGATGGGATTTACTACAAAATATACCCATCGGATCAAACATGATCTACAAAATGTGACGGATTTTAACCTATACATCCATCTAGTCAAAAGTCAACCCAAATACATCATAACTATAGTCCTAATACATCATACATACGGTCTAAAAGAAATACGGTAGACTCCATCCCACAAACATCCTAACAGCTGCCATCAACACATAGAATCCAACTGCGATCCCTATAGTCTCCAAACGACTCTCTAGTCGGATCAGACGTGCTCTAGTAGCATCGGCAGACTCCCTGTCTACCTCGATATGCAACTCAGAAGTCGCAAGGCATCCATATATCGCCAGCACATCATCGTCAAGATGAGAGGCGTCACTGCGCATCACTCGGATGGCAGACTGCGTACCAAAATGAAATCCCAGCAAGGTACGAATAACGGCGACCACAGTAGGGACCGTGAGCTCCAGAGGCTCCTCTGTCAAATGTAGAGATGTCGGTGTATGAGATGACTCCCCAGTCTCATACGTGGAAGGAATCCTCTCTATGGTCCTCCAGTGGCGTAGTATGCGTGGCATCCAGTCCAGATGCGGAACTCTAGCTCTCGGTGTCTGCTGATCACAGCGGATCTCTCGCTCCTCAGTCATCGGCTCCTTGCCGCGAGACGATGAGGGTCCTACGGGAAAATCTCTGACACACGACAGCGGTGTCCTCCTAGGTGTAGGCCGGTAAGAATGCTCTCCAATAAGGTGGCGTCTAGACAGGGAAATAGATCCTAACATATGGGTAGCAGGATCAGTGGATGGCAATGGTGGAGTGGCTATCGAACCATCTGAAGTATCTCTAGGGAATGTGGGTGGGTAAACCTCCTCAGACACGACTGTAGCTATCCCGTCGTATGACCCCTACATGGGCTCCTCCTCAGTATCAGTGAGGTAAATAGGTGCGTGTCTCGACATACCTAGTCAAAGAATCGTGTGTGACGTGTCAGACGTATGCAATAGTATGAATGCAGAAATGTGTTAGCCAAGGCTATAGTCTAGGTCTCTAAGGTTTTCAGTCACTTAAAGACTTCTAGTTCTCTATAACCAATGGCTCTGATACCAAGTTCTGTCACACCCCCAAAATCGGTAATCGCGTTTATTTGGTGTTTAGCTGAAGCTTTTAGTTAATTAGCGAAAGCATTTTAATAATAGTTAAGCGGGGGCGCTGACAGATTCGATAGTGCATTCACTGTATCAGAGCATATGATCAAACAGAACATATAAATATTTAAGATGCCATAAGTTTAAAGTTATTACAAAAGATACGACTTATAAAGTCGTACATAAGTAGGGTTGTCAAAGACAACATAAGTATTTGAAAATACAAGTTTATAAAAGAGGGATTTCATAAGTATAACCAATGGAATTGATAATACAAAGGAAATCCAAGTGTCCCAAAAGTGGCATCATAAATAATCGGGTAGCCTACGTCCTTTATGCATGCAGATGTACCTGAGTCCTAATTCCCTGAAAAACATAGTAAACTGTCAACATTGAATGTTGAGTGAATTCACAGGTTTAAGTTTTGTATAAATCATTCATGTACGCAAACATAATATTTATATGTAAAGTAGGAAACACAAGTATTCTAATTAAAGAAAACATTTCCTAAATATGTAAGAATGTCATTCTTACGACTAGTAGTAATAGTGTAAGAAACACAAGTTTAATCATAAACATTCCCCAATACAATAGTTGCAGGATATACAGGTTTATCAACTAAGTAAACATATCCAATTAAGTTGTTATAGGAAATCAAGTTTATGAATCAAATAAACATTTCCCAACAGATAGTTAACAGGAATCCAAGTTTAACAATAAGGTAAACGTTCCAAAATAGTTATTGCAGGAAACACAGGTTTAACATTTAAGTAAACATTTTGTGGGAAACCAAGTTCAACCATTTAAGGTAAATGTTTCCTAAAAATAGTCTCTCAAAGGAACACCTGTCCTATTAGTCATCACAGGGAATCCCCTTCCCAAATCAAGTTGTTGTTTAGTTGTTTAGTTGTGTAGGAAATTTAGACTATAATCCCTCCAAGGTGAGCTAAACCTTTAGAGTTAAAGTAACGACACCTAGTACTATAACCAAACCACGACTAGTTGTTTTGTTGTTGCCTCAGTAACACGGTAAGTATACACTCCTCGTTACGACTATCGTCGATGGGGTTGGAATGACCAACGAGTAATATCCTGGGAGGGTTGTCAAATAGATAGTACTATCTGTATACTCAGTGGCTAGAGTCACCTAGCTAATGGTTATAGGTTGCAAGCACTGGGACTTATGTGCACTACAACTACCTCGCGTAAACCTAGGATCGTACCAAGATCTGTTGTCTTATTCCCAAAATGTTATGAAAACGTTTCATATAATTAATTCAAGTTCAATCAATATGAAAACATTTTATAGAAACAATTCAAGTTTAATTGCATGAAGGAAATCATGTTAATCAGTTTCACATAATAGCATGCAACGCAATACATAAAGCATATAGCATGTTATATCACATTGTTCTATGTTTTCCACCCCTGGTTTTAAAAGCATTTAAAACAATAAAAGATAGGGGCTGTGAACTCACGTGTAGCAAGTCTTCAGCAAAAACAATAGCTAGCCAAATAATCCAAACGCGTCTCTCAAATACCTAGACGCAAATAATAATACTTGTATAAGTATATGGATTATTTGTTAAGTTGAAATGTTTGTAACATTTTAATTTGTTGGTAACGTTTGCGTTCATATAATCGCTAAGTTCAAGTATGTATATTTATATACATATTAGTTGAATATATATATTCTAATATATATATTAGTTGTCATCATTGTTAATATCCATATATACATATACGGTAAATGTCGCGTGTATGTATGTATATATATATAATTGTCGTTGTTGTTGATCATGTCTTCAAAACATGACTATATTATTTATCAAAATAACTTTGTTATATTGTTTACATATGTCGTTTGTTAATTGTCGCGAATAAAACTTAGTTATCGTTTATGTTTTCAAAACATACTTTGTTTGTTATAAAATATAACTCGTTTTTGTTTATCGTATATAGTTTGTACTAGATAAGTTAAATCGTTCCATTTATACATTTCGTTATATATATCTTGCCCGTTTGTTTATACATATATAAATTGTATTTGTTCCAAAGTTTGTCGCGTCCGATTGTCCGTATTAAATAATGTCTCGGATATAATCATGTCTCATAGTCGTGTCCAATTTACAAAGTCTTGTTGTCATAGTATTTTGTAACATTGGTCAAGTAACAACTTCATATCGTATAGCGTTTAATAATATGTTCATTTTTATAAACGTAAAGTCAGTGGCCAAAAATGATCGGGGATCCGCCGGATCCATGGCGGATCCGCCAGAGCTAAACCAATGTTTTTGGATCCTACGGATCGAGTTTTAATTTAACCGGATCGTGTCAAAATATGGTGGATCTGCCGGATCTTCATAAGGATCCGCCGGATCTGTTTACAAAATGGTGGATCCGTCGGATCTTTACAAGGATCCGCCGGATCTTGGTTCAACATTTTAGTGGATCCGCCGGATCTTAATGTATTCACACCGTTTATATCGTATTAAGCTTTAAAAATGTACGAGTTAAAAGAGGGGATCCGCCGGATCATGATAGGATCCGTCGGATCTTAACATGTTTTTGGCTTAGGATCCGCCGGATCTTAAGAGGATCCGCCGGATCTTGTTGTGTTACAGCAACTAGTTCGTCCTCTGTTATAACATACATATACATGATTTTTGGTTTTAATCCGTTTTTAACATGATCAATCATCATTATATGTTATATAAACTTATTATAACATGTTTTTAACAATTTATACCAACAATCATCCAAAAATTTCAAAATTTGAAGAATTTATATAAATGAAATAAAATATAGAAAATGTTCCTCACAATGATTTAGATGAAGATGATGATGATTCTGATGTTGAAGATGATAATAATGACGATCGATGATGATGAGGATGTTTATGTGATCATTTTTGGTGTTTGATTTGTGAGTTTAGAAGTTGAAGATGATGAGGTGAAGAGAATGAAAATGGTGTTGCTTCTTCCTGTTGCTACTCCTTCTGCTTCTCCAGTACGCACAAAACCACAGAGGAAGAAAGTGAAGTGTGTGTGAATTATTGGAGGTGAAATGTAGGTGGAGGTGAAGAGTATGAAATAAGCATACGGGTTTTATTTTTCAAAGAGGGTATGGAGGGAGTAGAAATTTGTTCCCCAGATATTTTGTTTAGTGTTATATTGGTAGTTTTTAGCCCGTTAATTTCGTGTACGGGTATAATTTGTGGTACTTCGGGTAATAATAAATTACGCGTTATGTTTCTCTATATCTCGAACTTAGTAATTGATAATCAATCATATACTCGAAATACTTTGGTAAAAGTATAATATAATTATTTTAAGTAAGAGTACTGTATAGTTAAAAACGCGTGCTAGATTTCAGTCAAATTTGGAAATCATATTTTGGAGTAATGTTTTATACATTAAAACAGTAACTAGCGAAATAATACTTTTATTATTTGGAACCTCTAGGCGCGTTTTAAAATTGTTTCTGTTCGTATTACGCGTAACAAAAGTCGTCTAAATGTTTCGTTTTCTTTTCGTTATAATACTTTTATATAATAATTTCAAACTAAAAATTATTCAAAAGTATTTTTGAAGTTCATTTCGGAACTTTATTATTCGCGATTAATACGTTTATTATAAAGCGTATAATTTATTATATTATCTCAATAATATAATTTACCATTAGTTGTAATTAATAATTTTCGAATTATTAATTATTTTGTATCACCAACATTATTACATTTAGTTTGTTACGATCAATATGTTTATTTCGTACGTTATCATATATACACATATAACTACAATCAAATACATCACGTATCACATAGTAAGTTTCACAAAACTTAACACATAAATTGTTTTGAATTCACTAGTCAGGGAATTACTCTAGGTAATGCATGAAATTAGGTTAAGTATGTACCCTAATTGGAGGATTGTCACATACCATAACGGCATAACCCTTCGGACCCCTACATATAGGTCATTTGGGGATACCATAAATATAATCTTAGTATATCGTGTCCAAAATGACAAATGACTAATTTTATAATATAGCTGAACCAAAACAGATTTTTTGAATTAATTTTTTTGGAGTGATCATCTGAGTTTATATCCAAATTCAGTACATTTTTATGAGCAAAAATCCAATATGCATTGGAATGGAAAATCTTCCATTTCAAAGAGTGCCCCGAAAACCACTTGAAATTCAATAACGCCGTCAACCAAACATTTGGAATCAATTCTCCAAATAGGACCACTAACTTGAAATTGCAATCTTGCAACAACATACAACTTGTACTGCAGAACATTCTCTGGCTATTTTGTTACAACACTTGACTCTAATCATGGGTTAACCACTTTAAATACCAAAAGCTTGGAACATTAAACTCCAACAGTAAAACTACAATTGTCTGAACCTGAACATAAAATTGCAACCAAAGAAACCTGTAATATTGCTCTTTAATTATTTTAAATAACCGTGATAATAAAACTTGATTGTTATCTTTCATAAACTTGATCATTAGTTAGGACATACCTAGGATAAAGAAACACAGAGGTGCAATTACAAAGAAAAGTTGAAAAATAAACACATTTTGTTTTCTCAGTATCGCTACGGAAAAACTATCCTAATGAAAGTGCAACTTAACATTCAGAAAATGAGATTAAGCAGTTTGAAACACATATAGAAAATGACAACCCAATCTACCAAATACTGTAAATGTATTTCTGTAACTTTCTGAAAGATTTTTTGATGAATCAAATCTTCAGAGATATCTATCCAAGTAAAACAAGCCTTTTAAGTCCAGAACATAATTAGTTTTTACACCATGATCGTTTTCAACATGTTCATCGTGTACGAATAAGTACCCTAGTAACTGTTGTAGCAATCAATATAAGTATGGGAGGAATATGGATGAACATATTGGTATCCTTGTAGCAGTGCCCAGACTAAAAAAAAGCCCAAATAAATGTTCATAAAATTGGTAAATTTGGATTCTCCATCTATTATGAGAAGAAAAATATATCATGATGAAATTGTGCAAGTGATTTGATTGTTTCCAGAAACTGTTGGTTCCCTTCAGAGAGCGAATTTTTGTTTGTTCGATAGGAACTGGTACATGTGTGATTCAACATGATTTCACATATCGACCTCTTGTTCATTATGTGCTCAGGTTGAAGCTGAATCTGCTTAGTGTAAGGGAAGAGAATTCAGAGATTAAATCTTACGTCATGCTTGACAAGCGTGCTCCAAAGTCAAACTCTGTAGCGAGCAGTAGTCACACGAAAGGACCATTCAAAGCTATCGTGTTCATGATCAGAGATGAAAATTATTTAGAATATGGAAGCTTACAAGAGCTTGCTCAATGTTAGCAGCTGCTCAAATATATAATATACGGGTCAACAAAGATTCTCAAAAGAGGCGATTTGTTGATCAGCTTAGACCGCTGGGTCAAAAATGGCCATGGCCCATGGGTTGTAAGTACCAGGTGCCACTCTCCTATAAAAATCTATAGACGTATGAGTAGGTTTGCAGTATTGTATTTTCATTTTTGTTGCCTCTTAATGCGGGTATACCGTTTAAAACTTCATAGGTTAGCTATCATTCTTAGGCTGTTCACAGTTCGGATAAAACCGTATTATCCAATTGGATAACTCGGATCGGACCATATGGTTTGGATAATTGGATTTTTGGATTGGCTCGGATCAAAACCAAACTTATTATTTTGGATCGCGGATTGGTTTTGGTTTGTAAATTACAAACCGAATTATCCAAAAAAACCAAATAACAAATAGATATAAATTTTTTAAACATTATATATAGATGAACATACAAAATAGTTTACTAAATTATAGGGTTAAGTACATTAAAATGTAATTATTTATGGTCTGATGTTCATTGTATGCAAGAAAGTATTTGGACCTCCATTGTGTGTAACAAACTTGTTATTCAGTGCCATTGTATGCAACTTTTGGTATTTTTACATACGTGTCCACTGTATGAGTTACACATGGCATCATTACACGTTGCCACGTCACCTAAATACATACAATAGGAACAAATTGAAAGTTTGTTACACACAATGGAGGTCCAAATACTTTCTTGCATACAATGAACATCAGACCAAAAATAATTACATTTTAATGTACTTAACCCTAAATTATAATATTCTATAAATATCCAAATAAAATAGGTAGTTACAGTTTACAAAATTGTTTATGTAACACCCCCAAATTTATTGTTTAGCGGAAGCACGTTTTGGGTGTTACGAAATCAATAATCACAGCACAAAGATATATAATGAACGACCACTATATGCGTCGTTTTGGACTTGTATTGATAAAACAAAAGTTTACATCAAAAATATCGTTTACATTAGCTCAGCTTGAAATTGAGAGATTTAAGTACATAATTAATCTTTACAAAATATAATAATGCAGCTAAATCTCTGATTGTTTGCATGATGACTCGAGCTAATTGATCCTTACTTGAGCAGTCCAACCTACTGCTGGTCACCTGTGATACATGTTAAAATTGGTCAGCGAAACGCTGGTGAGCTCACACGTTTGTATGTCAACACATATGTTTGTATGAACCGCAAGATTTAATAATTGAATTTAAAATGCAATTAAGCAAAATAAAAGTTATACAGCCATGAGCACATAGTCTGAGCTTAACTTGAGTTGTCAGGCCCACTTAAGGAAACCTAACTTGAAATGCCTCCTACGAGTGCCTAATCTACACTCGTCTTCCCAAATGCTAATACGTCCGTTTGACCAGTTAGTGCGTGCTAACCCGGACGAGGATTGTCAATCCTATATGATATCATATACTAACATTCACGCTACTACGTATTACCAGACTATGCTATGGAGGGCTTTAAATTGATTAGCTTGAAACTCATGTAGTATTTGATTTGATTTGTACTTGCGTTCAACTTGTAAAACAAAACGAGCAATAATATCACACCCCTGATTGAAAAGCAGTAAAATAGGGGCCATGAGACTCACCTGAGCCTTGATTGTTTATCGAATAACTTGAACTAATTAGCTGTGAATTGATGTCCGAAGACTTGTAACCTGAGTGTGTCCACGACACGTAATGGTTATTAATTGTACAGGTATCTCGAAAGACTACCTTTGTAATTGTTTATTTATCTATGATGTCCAAATTACCCTGATTTGGTTGATTGACTTGTCCAAATTACTAAGATTTGGTTGATTGATTTGAGTATTTGAAAACGTGTACGGCCCGTTGGTGATTAATTGTAATAATAGTCTTGATGTTATCACATTGATTTCGAAGCGTTATACTTGAAGGGCAAATTTCATTATGTTTGAAAAGTTGTATCGTATAAACGTTTTGAAGTTGTACGAGTTTGACACTTGGTGAGAAATGTGCTTACGGAATCTAAGTACGGGGGTCCGGGGGCAGCGCCCCTGGATAGCGGGGTTCCAGGGGTGGCAACCCCTGGCGGGGTCCAAGGGGCTGGCCCCTGGCTGGGGTCGAGATGCCAGGTCAGCTCGAAAAATTTTTATTTCTATTAAATTGCTTTGTAGAAAAACGCATCTGGACTTGAATTTGGGTGAAATCAAGTGATAAAATTTTGGTCTCGACACTTGGTAAAAAGTTGTAAATATTCTGTTTTTGGCGACACTAAGATAGTGTCGCTACGGGCTTAGGCGACACTTAGTAAGTGTCGCTATATTTCTGATTTTTGATAGTTGGGCGACACTTGAGTAGTGTCGCTATGGCGACACTTATGAATTTCGGCGTCACTAAGGGAGTGTCGCTAAGTTAAATCTGGTTAAGTAATTTAGCGACACTTAAGTAGTGTCGCTATAGGGGCGACACTTATGCATAGCGACACTTGGCTAGTGTCGCTACTACTGTTTTTGGCTCACTAGCGACACTTCCAACTGTTCGCCGGATTTTGAGCCGAAAACGTGTTTTCCGGTGACCATTGGTTCCAAAACTTTTACCCAACCCTTATATGGACATTTTGGACAATTACCAACCATAAACATGTAAAAATAATCGAAAACGGAGAGTTTCGGGTTTTTGTCGGTGTCGTGATCCCGATCAGTCACGATCGTCAACGCAACGGAAGGAGGACACGGCAGTGGAGTTTTAAATTTATAAGAGCTGGGGACCTAAGTTTTACTACGGCTGTATAGCAGCAATATGACCTAGGGTCGTTCTTCAAGCTAATCGTATTGTGAAACGGGAGTATCAAGACAAGTTGTTTAATTTAGTGATGGGATTTTTCAAACAGATTTTGAATGGGTTTTTTGTTACTTAAGACTTGGTTTGGTGATTATTAACTTTATATTAATGGTTATATTTTAGTCTAGAGCTTTCATCACGGTGTACCATGCGATTATGCATTTCCACAGTTTTCCAGACCCAAGATGTACTAACGGTGTATAGTGCAATTAAGCATTTCCACAGTGTTCCAGATCTTTAGGCGTACTAACGGTGTACAGTGCGATCAAACATTTCCACAGCTCTGAAATCAAACCAGGATGTGACACAGTCTTCAACCACCGACATTTCCTTAACTCCACGTATTTGTACTTCACCAAAGGTGTTTCCAACGTTACACGAAGTACAGTGCCGTTTACCGTGGTCTTTCCGGGGTAACATACTTTATGGTCACTCTAGACTAGTGTAAACTACGTTTGTATTAAAGCCCAACCATCTATGATATAAACCAGCCCTCACTATTTCCCAATAAATCCCTGATTGATTCACGGTGTATTATACGAAAGGTTTTAAACAGTATTTCCACAGCTACGCAATTCAGACCATGTTTATAGTTTCAGAAAACATAGATAGTTAGTGACTGTTTGATCAAGGTTCGCGACTCCTTGTCATAAAGGTTCTAACCACGTTTAATTGGAGGAAAGGCGATTTGGTTTAGAAATTCATAAATACAAGATTAATAGGTCACCGGTTTTCATTTATATAATATAACTGGAAACATTATTTCTACAACGGATTGTGCCCACGACTTTCATAGCTTCCACGTTCCGTACTACACACATAAGTGATGATTCCGGCGCTATACAAATGAAAGCCGTATAACGTTACCTCCGTTATTTCATAATGTTATCCAATTATATGTTTAAAGCAGCATCACCCACACATATATAAACTAACTACATCATAACAAACACACAAGGAAACTACTCACTACGCATAATAACAGATCCTAAATCTAGCATAATAACAATAGCAATTATCATTATAACAGATAAGGAAAGATGTAACCGTTAATAAAGCGTAGATTGAACAAGCATTTAGAGAGAGAGTACAAGCAGAACTTCCGCAATATCCTTGACAATATTACAATAAAAGCCCCTGAACTATTCCCTACGCTATTACAAAAGTAGCCCCTCCGTTAGTTTCAGTTAAATACTAACTGAGAACTAACTGGATCTAACCCTAATTTCTAGAGAGAGAAATAAAGAAAGAGAGTTTAGAGAGAGAGAGAGTGTGTGAGAGAGAAAGTGGAAATGGAGAAATGAATGGAATGTTGAAGTGTGTGGAATGATGGAGGGGTGGCCTCCTATTTATAGGCAAAGCTTGAAATCAGCCGTACAACTCGCGAAGCACGCACGTACAAGCAAACGAAGCACAAACGGGCAGCATATGGGGTACACATGGCCGTATACGGCCTTCATAGGGCCGTATACGGTGTGTTATGGGCCGTATACGGACTATGAAGGGCCGTATACGGTGGCCAAGGCCGTATACGGCTTCCGTCTGATTTCGTTCGTTGCTTAAAACGCGCGTATCTCCTTCGTTATGCGTCCGTTTGACCTGATTCTTTCGCCTGTGTCTTCGTAATTCCGTTACACTTCTAATGGTGCCAATCTCACTGAAATTGGATGTGTACAACTTTAGCATAGCCGAAATCACTTTATAGGAGTTTGTAATCGTCCAGTCTTTTCCGTCCTTGTGTCTGATTTGCATGATTCTTGATTTTCTCATCTCGATTTTACCTATTACATCATATCATGAGGTTAGAATATGTTTGTCATAGGATAAATGAGGGTGCGAGAGTTGGTTGCTGCTTATTTGCTCCGTTTTGTTCGTTATTCGGATGTTTTTACTGATTTTTGTAGCAACGTCTTTATTTTGAGCACTTTAGTGAATTTTAGTAAATAATGATTGTTTTGGAATGTTTTCACTAAAGATGTGCCCAAAAAGTGTGGAATAATGGGTTTGAAAACATGACTTTTTTCGTTACATCAAGTTATCCCACACTTAGACGTTGCTTATCCTCAAGCAATACTCAGTTTCTGAAAACATTTTAAAAACAATTTTTAGAGCGAGCTTCAACATTTTTAAGAGTTACCACTGTCAAATGCAAATAAGATAGTTTCAGGAATATAGGGAAAGATAAGATGATCATTCCTTAAACAAGAAAAGATTCTCTTAGGCATACATCCAAATCTCATGATCTTGGAGTACACATGACTAGGCGATCTCACTAAAGGTGGTCACTCAATTCACACAAGTGTATCGGGTTTCCTATCAGTCTAGAACAAAAGAAATCGCTCAAATAGCCAGTCATGCAGCACTCATCGTCATAGGCTTGGTCGAGAATCGGATCTCCACCACTTAGGTGAGGACGGTGCTAATTATCCCAAGACATTCATGAGGGTTGTAGTGTTTGGTGAGGGGTAAAGGGTATGGATAGTGGTATTTTTGGGTTGTAAGGGTTGCTTATCTTAAAACAACTGAGATCATGAACAACTTTATTTCAGAACGGAGAGAGAGGTAGCTTTTGGTCTTCTATCAGAATCTTGATGATACTTCAAAGGACTTTAAGCTTTATTCTTGTGGAACTATTTTTCTTTCTTTTCTTCTTTTTCTTCTTTTTATTTTATTTTTCTGCTTTTGTATTTTTCTATTTTTTTCTTCTTCAGAATTTCTTTGCCAGAGAATTTCCAAGGATATTTTTCTTCTTTGATTCTTTCAGAAATCCCTTATCTTGAACGTTTCGAGTCTTTTCGCGGTGTCAATTTTTCACACCAAGGATTCTTCAATCTTTTTGAGAGCACGAAAGGGGTAGGATAAGACATTCTAAAAGATGTTCTTCATAACCTCAGAAATTCTAAGATAAGTTTGGGAGTATTTTTGGGAAGTAGGGTTTATTGGGGGTTTTATGAAACGAAAGGTTTAGGCTCAACAGGGTTTACTAGGCGGATCATCGATACTAAAAGTGAGTATCGGAAGGGTTTTGGGTTTGAAGAGATGTGTGAAAAGGGGTTTAAATCCTAGGGAATGTCAAGGTCATCTAATTGCACCTATACCGCGTACGGTACACACCAATGTGGTCTTGAAGCATATGTCAAGAGCAAGTTCTAATTCAGAGATGCATGCATCGGCACACACAAGAAATGATTAGTGAAGCATTAAAGATGAATGCTATTTAGGCTCAAGATACCTCACTGCAAATAGGGTTGTATGTGCTTCGTCATGCTTCCATCAGATTATTATTTCTTGTTTAAGCAATTTCTACCTTATTTTCCCTAGACTCCGAAATATATTACTCACATCTGAAAATAGCTCCTCTCAAAAGATATTTTGGCTCAAAATTAGCAGAGTAAATCAATAGATTTAGCTCATACTTTTAATTTTCTTGAAAAATTTTTGAAAAGTTTGAGGAACATTTTCTGAGTTTACTATTTCGGACATTAAAAATCAAAGAAAACTAACCAAGGTATTCTATACCTGCTATCCCACACTTAGAGGAACATTGTCCCTAATGTTCTCTTTAGTTGAGATTTACTGGAAGTAAAATCCCACACTTAGAGATTGAACATGTAAGAAAATGTTTCTCAAGTGTTAGAATCCCACACTTAGTGATAAGCTTAGGATAGAGTATAGACTACTTTCACAAACTAACAAAACAAATAATAAACAGAATCATAAACAAAAGAGAGTAAAGGTTAAGACACTCCCCAGATAGCGAGCAGCAAAGAAGCTGAGAATCTGAATTTGCTGAAAAGAGGTGTTGCCAAGATCTTTTCCTGCATTCATGAAGAGCGGCACAGCTTCAAGCTTCTTGCTATTTGGTTTCTTTTCCATCCATTATTCCGTTTGTGAATTAATCTCGTAAGTGTGAACACGTTGGTCGTACCAGTTTACAAACTCAAGGTATTTGTAAATGAAAAGATAAATCACCGTTTCAGAACTTTGAAAAGATATTTTCTACTACAAATCATTTTTATAAAACATGTGTTTTTAAACGAGTTCGAGCATAGTGCATAAAAAGTAGTATGCAAGTACCTCAAATGCTCGAAACACATGAATTATCATTTTTCAAATTGATTTCCTTATTTCTGAGATGAGTGGTTTATTTGCAAATGAGTTGTAATGTCAGAAAAGTGTTTTGGTGACGACCAAGTGTGAAGGATAGTCAGAGATATATCTTCACTTATTGACACTGTTCTCTCTACACGTCTTATTACACGGGTTGCCTCCCGAGAAGCGCTGCTTTTAGAGTCGAGAGCTCGACTTTGCCTTCCTTCAGATTTAGTTGGTGCTGGAACCACCAGGACCGGAAGTGCGCAGAAGTGGAATCCTGGGGTTGCGGGGGTATATCCTCAGAAAATGGCGAGCGATGATGTCGACGATGTTTGGAATCTCAGATGAAAATATGGGGAAACTCTGCAGATGCTGCTCTGTAATCTTTTTTATGTGCAGCAGGTCCCAAGTAATCTCCTTTACTGTGCTGGAGATAATTCCGCGGGAATTTACAAAAGAGAATCCATCAGCTTCAATCATCTCTCGTTCAGGATGGTATTGTCTGAGTGAGTCCATAAATCCAAAGAACTGCAGGTGTAAAGTCTCGTGACCTGCAATACTGGAGTTTATTCCAAGTTCTCGGATAGATTCATGAATACCCTGGATGAGACTGGTCTGGTAGTGGGAAAACGTGAGGTCGGAGTTCTTAAAGGTATTGTTCATCATGTCGTAAACCTCACGTAATCCGTAGTTGAATACTTGACTGTGCTCTTCATCAGGTACTTCAGCGAAGATTTCCTTGATTCGATCAGTGAGGAAGTTCGCGATGTTAACCATCGATCCTTCAGGTATAGAAGAAGGGATGACACGCGTCCTCTCGTCAGAACTCTCGTACTCGAGATCTTCGGCAATCTTGTGAGCGTGGTACTCGATGGTGCAGTCAATGTAGAACCGATGAGGAGAAGTCTCATCGATATGATCATTCCTAGCCATAGAATCTAGAAGTCCCCTGGGATCATTCATCAACCAGATGTCTATGTCTGCGTCGGGATTCCCAGTAGCATTGTACATATTGCTGCGATAAGAATTTAAGAACTCGTGTTGCTCAGCAGAATATGGAAATGCGGATCGGAATAGTGTATCATAGATCTTCCTGTACATGCGTCTTTGGTATTCAAAGAACTCTAGCTCCTCAGGTGTTGGTCCAGCAGTGTGGTGCTCTCGTAGCAGCTGAGCAGCAAGGTCTTCGGCAAAGGCATTTATGCGGTTGTGGAAGAATCTGTAATCTTGGGAATTCTCGGCTTGGTTGACCTCAGATTCGGCTATGATTTCCTCAATCAGGTTCCTTTGGTGTGGAGTGTAATCATTGGTGGAGTTAATGATAATGCTTGTCATTATAGGTATGTCATTTTAGAATTCTTCAATAGCACTTATCATTTCCTCATGGTTGGAGATAGTCGGAATTTGGGGAGAAGCGGGAATAGTCGAAGATGCAAGAAGTCGGACAGACCGAATATCTATTGGAACATCAGTATAGATGATGTCATCATCATCACTCTCCTCAGCTGGAGTATCCCTAGCCTGGAAATCAGGGAACTCAACAGTATCGGATGGTGGAAGGGTGTCATCAGTAATCTGAGATATCGGCTGAGAGGAATCCATCTCGATGTCTTTCTCCTCCTGAGAATCAGAATCACGGCTAGATCCGGAAGTACTTCCCTTCTCGAACTGACTTCGAGGTGCAGATGTGTCAAAGGTTTGAATCCTTTGGGGAAGTCGGGATGCTTTATATGCTGCAATCTTTCTCAAGAGTTTGTCTCGAAGCTCCGGGTGCTGTGCGGATAAAGCTATAGTCTTCTCAATATTCAGCAGAGCGTCAAGTCGGGGAGACATGTAACATCCTCTCCAGTGGCCTGGTATTTTTCTATTTAAATTGAGTATTTAATTGTTTTAGAAATTTAATTGATATAACTGTTTAATTGTGAAAGTTGGTGAAATAGGTCTCAGGACTTATTGTGGTTAGTGAAATGTTGTTTGTTTTAATATATTAAAGTTGATGGTATAATAAAATAAATTTCTCATAGTTGATTTTTAGGTTCCAGGCAATAGATTTAGAGCGGGTATAAAATACCCAAAATGTTAAGTCGGCTCAAAAAGGAGGCCGACCTTTATTTTGATCACTTTACCAATTCTTTCTTATCTCTTTTCATTTCAAGAACAAACATATAAACCCTAAGTAAAATCAAGATTAATTCATCAAGAATCATAAACAAGAATTGTGGATTGAAGTTGTGATTCGAGCTAGTTGTTGTCATCCTTTCTATTCATCATCTTCTTCATTTTGAAAGGTAAATGAGGTTTATTTCAAATGTTAGGTTTGATGAATAATTGGTTAATTGAATTTGTTCTTGAGTTTATATGATAACTACTTGTGATATATGATGCTATGTGATGATTATTGATTGATTATATGGATTAAATTCAAGTTCTTGAGCTATGATGGAAGTTAATCAAAAATCTAATTGGGTTTCATGATTTTGGTGTGAATTTAGTGTAAGTGAATGTTATTGTGGTTGGTTAATGTTATATAGGTGTAGTATGATGGTATTTGATGTTAAAAACGTGCCTAAGTCGAATTGTAACTGTAACTTAGTGATTTGGTTAAGTTTGGTTCGAGCTGAAATGTAGTTGCAGGTCTGTACCTGAGCTGAAACGCAGCTCAACGCGATCCCAGCCTCGAGTCCGGATCGCGTTCCCTAGTTATAAAATGTCCCAGTCGAGTTTTGGCCTTGGAAACGCGATCCTGGCCAAATATCCGGATCGCGTTTGCTAGTGATTTTCGGTTACAGAATTTTTTTTCTACTGAAGAACGCGATCCCACCATGCCTAGTCCGGATAGCGTTTGTCTGTTAAATTTTGATGATTATGATAGTTTGTGAACCTGAGTTTATATAATACAAATAGTTATTATTGTTACTCATTGTAACTTGAATTGTGAAGTTAACTATTATTAGTTAGAAACAAGTTACTAACTTGTTTGTTGTGTGATGTTTCAGATACCCCAAAGACTCAGTGATTAGAAGCTGAGTGTAGCGACTTCTGAGGTATCGGTGAGTGGATTCAAAACTCGCCATTTGATTTAGTTATAATCATTTGATTATAAGGGATAAACGTAGATAAGATTATAGAGTTGTTTTATCATTATTGTTGATTGTATATCTATGTGCTATGTGTGATCTTTGGATATTGGTTGCCAATGAGGTCGACAAGTTGATGAACTGTTGGTTGGGTTAGTTGGTTATCGTGTGAATGATACAGGGATATGCTTCATATGTTGTGTGTATTGAACTGTATCTGAGTAGGATAACCACTAGCTATCGGTCTCGTCCGTTATGGCCATACGGATATGGTTGGATAAGAGTTCTTGGGGAGCCGCCCGGGTATTATGGTTATCCCCAGAACCACCGATCCTCATTAAGTGTTGTTGATTGTTGTAGTTAATGGTTATGCTAAGTTGAATGTTGGGTGAGGAACTCTCTCACTTAGCTATGTGCTAATCCCTCATCTTTAATTCCTGCAGATTTTGTAGCTTAATGGGTAGCAGGAATGGGATGCTTTTGGAAGCAATGATAGTTTGACAGCAAGCTACTCTGATCCTTTTTGTACTAAACTAGTTGGTTTTATATAATACCTCGACTTATGTTTTGTTTGGAACAGTTTCACTTTGATGTAACTTAAAGTTGTGAACTTTTGATGTAAATTAATAGTATGTGTAATTATAAATATGGTTAAAATTCCTACGCTTCCGTGTTGCTAATATTATATTGATATCTAAAATGAGGGGTGTTATAAGTTGGTATCAGAGCGTGGTTTTGGGGTAATTGAGCATTGAAGAATGATCAATCCCAAAACTGGAGCATGGTATGTCAAACTTTTCTGGTTATGGGATTTAGCATTGTTGATAATTGTTAGTAGATAGGTACTAATGATTAATATATTTCAAGTGTTGTGTTGATTTCAGAAATGGCAGATAATGAGCAACCGACCACCAACCCCAATAATGCTTCCCGGATTGAAGCTTCGCCTTTTGAGACTAATACTGAGCAACATGATCATGAAGGTGTTTCTCATGCGGTTGGAGAAGAAGCAAATAGGGATGAGTATATACACGAAATGGAGGATGAGTTGATAATTCTTAGAGAATTTAAAAAGAAAGCTGAGGAAGATGCAGCTAGACTACTTGCTCAACAACAAACTTATGTTTTTGGTGCTAATCCATCGTCTCAAACTAGTAAGGTGTGTTCTTTCAAAACTTTCATGTCTAGTAAGCCACCGGTGTTTCATGGAAGTACAAATCCAACTGTGACCTTAAATTGGTTAAGAGATATGGAACGCAAATTTAGTGTGACTCGTTGTGAGGAAGAATCCAAGGTTATGTTCGCTGTCCAGTGTATGAAAGATGAAGCAATGGTTTGGTGGGATTCAGTGACAGGTCATTTAACAGAACAACAAAAGGACTCTATCCAATGGAAAGATTTTCACCAAGCAGTGTGTAATCAATATTGTTCCGACTTTGATATGGCACGGATTAGGAGAGAATTTGTGAATCTCCAGTTGAAAGATAATATGACCATTGATGATTTAATATCCCAATTTACAGAAAAGCTTCGGTTTGTTCAACATTGGGTTCCTGATGATAAAACTCGAATTGAACAGTTTGTGGATACCTTACCTCATAACTACCGTACTACTGTAAGGTTGGCTAATAGTTTATCACATGCTTTTAATCTTGCACGATCGGTTGACAGTGATATTAGAGGTTTTCGTGAAGCACGATCTAGAGACAATTCTGCAAAGTCTAGAGCTGATTCTTCTAACAAAGGAAAATCAAATTCTCAGGGTAGTCGACAGAATAAGAAGTTTGTTAGTAAAAGTGGTTCTTCTGGCAGCTCTAATTGGTGTGGTTCGTGTAGATCTAGGCATGATGGGTCGTGTACTGTGCAAACGAATAAATGTTTGAAATGTGGAGAATTGGGTCATGAGATAAAGAGTTGTCGGTATCCAAATTTTGTGTGTTGGTCTTGCAAGAAGGAGGGGCATCGAGTGGGTCAATGTCCGGAAGCAGGGAAGTCGGGGTCTGGTTCGGTTGGGAGCTCTGCATCTACAGGTCAGAAACGTAAAAACCCTCCACCAGCAACCAGTAGAGCTTTTCAGATGACAGTCGATGAGGCTGTGCACACTGAAGATGTTATAACTGGTACATTTCTTATAAACTCTGTACCGGCGCGTGTGTTATTTGATTCGGGTGCTAATTGTACTTTCATATCTGTGAAATTCTGTGACAAGTTGAAATTAGTGCCTACTGTAATAACAAAGCCTGTAGAAGTAGAAATTGCTAGTGGTAATTTGGTTCCTGTTACCACCTCGGTAACTGGAGCTAACATTGTGATTGATGACCAAACTTTCCTTATTTCTTTCATGTTGATGCCAATCCCTAGTTTTGATGTGATAATTGGTATGGATTGGTTGAGTCAGAATAAAGCTAGCATTGATTGTCATCAGAAGTTAATTAGGATCTCAATCTCTGAAGAGTCACATGTTGTGGCTCGAGGAGAACGGGATAGTTTGGTCTTTCCTTTGATTTCTATGATGAAGGCTAGGAAGTCGTTGTCCAAAGGTTGTGAATCATATCTAGCCTATGTAGTTGATGCCAAACTTAAAAAGAAGACTGTTTTCGATGTTCCGGTAGTTTGTGAATATCCAGAGGTGTTCCCTGATGAATTACATGGTTTACCACCAGTTAGGGAAGTAGAATACCGTATTGATCTTGTTCCTGGCTCGTCGCCTATCGCCAAAGCTCCCTATAGGTTAGCTCCATCTGAAATCCGTGAGATGATGAATCAGATACAGGAATTGTTGGATAAAGGTTTCATTAGACCTAGTGCTTCGCCGTGGGGTGCACCGGTGTTATTTGTGAAAAAGAAAGACGGGTCTTTTCGTATGTGTATCGATTATAGAGAACTGAATAAGAGAACAGTAAAGAATAAATACCCTCTGCCCAGAATAGATGACTTATTTGATCAGTTGCAGGGTTCTTCAGTTTATTCTAAAATTGATCTAAGGTCGGGTTACCATCAGGTTCGTGTTCGTGATGAAGATATTTCTAAAACTGCTTTTCGGACCAGGTATGGTCACTATGAATTCCTGGTTATGCCTTTTGGTTTGACGAATGCACCTGCAGTGTTTATGGACTTAATGAACCGGGTTTGTCGACCTTTCTTGGATAAATTTGTTATTGTCTTCATAGATGATATTCTTGTATATTCGAAATCTGAGGCTGAGCATGCTATGCATTTAAGACTGATTCTAGAAACGTTGAAACGAGAACAGCTTTATGCCAAGTTTTCTAAATGTGAGTTTTGGATTAGGGAAGTGCAATTTTTGGGCCATGTAATTTGTAATGATGGTGTGAAAGTGGATCTATTGAAAGTTGAGGCCGTGATGAATTGGAACGCCCCAAAGTCTGCTTCTGAAATAAAGAGTTTCCTTGGTTTGGCAGGTTATTATCGGAAATTCATAAAAGACTTCTCTAAACTTGCCGGTCCATTAACTAAGTTGACCCGAAAAGATGAAAAGTTTATGTTGACTGATCAACAGGAACAGGCTTTCCAGACTTTAAAACAAATGTTGTGTCAAGCACCTGTTTTAGCCTTACCAGATGGTACAGATGATTTTGTAGTTTACTGTGATGCTTCTTATTCTGGTTTGGGTTGTGTACTTATACAAAGGGATAGAGTTATCGCCTATGCTTCTCGACAGTTGAAACCACATGAACGGAATTATCCAACACATGACATGGAACTTGCAGCGGTTGTATTTGCCTTAAAGCTTTGGAGACACTATTTATTTGGTACTAGATGTGTTGTTTGTACTGACCATAAGAGTTTGCAGTATGTGTTTTCTCAGAAAGAGTTGAACATGCGACAGAGGCGGTGGTTAGAGTTAATCAAGGATTATGACTGTGAAATTAAATACCACCCAGGCAAAGCTAATGTGGTCGCTGATGCTTTAAGTCAAAAAGGTACTTCTGATCGAGTTTATTACTTAAGAGTGGATGTTTCTTCTGACTTGATTTCTCAGATTAAAGTTGCACAAATAGAAGCTTTGAAAGATTTTAATTTGAAATCCGAAGTCATGTTGAAAAGAAAAGATGAATTGGTGGAAGATTCGAGAGGATTACTAACTTATCAATCTCGAGTATGGATTCCTTTATTTGGTAATATTCGTGATTTGATTTTGAATGAGGCACATAAGTCTAGACTATCTATTCATCCTGGAAGTACTCGGATGTATAATGATTTGAAACCGTTGTACTGGTGGCCTACAATGAAAACGGACATTGCTAGATTTGTTGGTACTTGTCATATTTGTGCCCAAGTTAAAGCTGAGCATCAAAAGCCGTACGGATCATTGAAACAGTTGGAAATTCCCGAGTGGAAATGGGAACATATAACGATGGATTTCGTGACTAAACTTCCTCACACTAATCGAGGTAATGACATGGTTTGGGTCATAGTTGATCGGTTGACTAAAAGCGCGCATTTTCTTGCTACTAGCGAATCTGCCTCGTTGACTAAGCTTGCTCAGTTGTACATAAATGAAATTGTCACTAGACATGGTATACCTTTGTCAATTGTGTCAGACCGAGATTCTCGTTTTGTTTCTCGTTTTTGGCAAGGTTTGCAACAAGAGTTGGGTACACGTGTAAATCTTAGCACAGCTTATCATCCTCAGACAGACGGTCAGTCAGAACGTACAATTCAAAATTTAGAGGATATGCTTCGTGCTTGCATTCTGGAATATGGAGGTTCATGGGATTCACATCTCCCATTGGTTGAATTTACTTATAATAATTCGTATCATTCCAGTATTGGTATGCCTCCGTATGAAATGTTGTATGGTCGACGTTGTAGAACACCTACTTGTTGGTTGGAAGCCGGTGAGAAACAGTTTGCTGGACCCGACATTGTACAAATGACAGCTGACAAAGTTACAATTGCACGTGAAAAGTTGAAAGCTGCTCGTGACCGACAGAAACAGTATGCAGATCCGAAAAGACGACCAGTTGTATTTGTTGAAGGTGAATTAGTTTACCTCAAAGTTTCTCTGTGGAAGGGTGTAATCCGTTTTGGAAAACGTGGAAAGTTGGCGCCTAGATATATTGGGCCATTCAGAATTCGCCAAGTTGTAAATGAGCAGTCTGTTTCATTAGATCTTCCACCTGAACTTGCTGGTATTCATGACACGTTTAATGTGTGTTATCTTAGAAGATGCAATATTGAGGATCAGTCGCAAATTCTTCCTCTGCAGGAGTTAAAAGTTGATCAAACTCAGAAATTGGTTGAAGAACCTGTTGAAGTCCTAGATAGGAAGGTTACTAAACTTAGGAAGAAACAAATTCCTATGGTACTAGTAAAGTGGCGACATAGTTTAGGTCCTAATTTGACCTGGGAGACCGAGGAGTTGATGAAATCCAGATATCCTGGATTGTTTGTTGATGTTGAGATTTAGGGGACGAAATCTCTTTAAGGAGGGGAGATTTGTAACATCCTCTCCAGTGGCCTGGTATTTTTCTATTTAAATTGAGTATTTAATTGTTTTAGAAATTTAATTGATATAACTGTTTAATTGTGAAAGTTGGTGAAATAGGTCTCAGGACTTATTGTGGTTAGTGAAATTTTGTTTGTTTTAATATATTAAAGTTGATGGTATAATAAAATAAATTTCTCATAGTTGATTTTTAGGTTCCAGGCAATAGATTTAGAGCGGGTATAAAATACCCAAAATGTTAAGTCGGCTCAAAAAGGAGGCCGACCTTTATTTTGATCACTTTACCAATTCTTTCTTATCTCTTTTCATTTCAAGAACAAACACATAAACCCTAAGTAAAATCAAGATTAATTCATCAAGAATCATAAACAAGAATTGTGGATTGAAGTTGTGATTCGAGCTAGTTGTTGTCATCCTTTCTATTCATTATCTTCTTCATTTTGAAAGGTAAATGAGGTTTATTTCAAATGTTAGGTTTGATGAATAATTGGTTAATTGAATTTGTTCTTGAGTTTATATGATAACTACTTGTGATATATGATGCTATGTGATGATTATTGATTGATTATATGGATTAAATTCAAGTTCTTGAGCTATGATGGAAGTTAATCAAAAATCTAATTGGGTTTCATGATTTTGGTGTGAATTTAGTGTAAGTGAATGTTATTGTGGTTGGTTAATGTTATATAGGTGTAGTATGATGGTATTTGATGTTAAAAACGTGCCTAAGTCGAATTGTAACTGTAACTTAGTGATTTGGTTAAGTTTGGTTCGAGCTGAAATGTAGTTGCAGGTCTGTACCTGAGCTGAAACGCAGCTCAACGCGATCCCAGCCTCGAGTCCGGATCGCGTTCCCTAGTTATAAAATGTCCCAGTCGAGTTTTGGCCTTGGAAACGCGATCCTGGCCAAATATCCGGATCGCGTTTGCTAGTGCTTTTAGGTTACAGAATTTTTTTTCTACTGAAGAACGCGATCCCACCATGCCTAGTCCGGATCGCGTTTGTCTGTTAAATTTTGATGATTATGATAGTTTGTGAACCTGAGTTTATATAATACAAATAGTTATTATTGTTACTCATTGTAACTTGAATTGTGAAGTTAACTATTATTAGTTAGAAACAAGTTACTAACTTGTTTGTTGTGTGATGTTTCAGATACCCTAAAGACTCAGTGATTAGAAGCTGAGTGTAGCGACTTCTGAGGTATCGGTGAGTGGATTCAAAACTCGCCATTTGATTTAGTTGTAATCATTTGATTATAAGGGATAAACGTAGATAAGATTATAGAGTTGTTTTATCATTATTGTTGATTGTATATCTATGTGCTATGTGTGATCTTTGGATATTGGTTGCCAATGAGGTCGAAAAGTTGATGAACTGTTGGTTGGGTTAGTTGGTTATCGTGTGAATGATACAGGGATATGCTTCATATGTTGTGTGTATTGAACTGTATCTGAGTAGGATAACCACTAGCTATCGGTCTCGTCCGTTATGGCCATACGGATATGGTTGGATAAGAGTTCTTGGGGAGCCGCCCGGGTATTATGGTTATCCCCAGAACCACCGATCCTCATTAAGTGTTGTTGATTGTTGTAGTTAATGGTTATGCTAAGTTGAATGTTGGGTGAGGAACTCTCTCACTTAGCTATGTGCTAATCCCTCATCTTTAATTCCTGCAGATTTTGTAGCTTAATGGGTAGCAGGAATGGGATGCTTTTGGAAGCAAGGATAGTTTGACAGCAAGCTACTCTGATCCTTTTTGTACTAAACTAGTTGGTTTTATATAATACCCCGACTTATGTTTTGTTTGGAACAGTTTCACTATGATGTAACTTAAAGTTGTGAACTTTTGATGTAAATTAATAGTATGTGTAATTATAAATATGGTTAAAATTCCTACGCTTCCGTGTTGCTAATATTATATTGATATCTAAAATGAGGGGTGTTATAAGACACGAGAGGTTTGGTGGGATCAATAGCTGATGCAATGAGTTTCTCCATGGTGAGACCAAATTCTGCATCGTGAGAGTAATCAGTCGGTGGATCTTCATCTGATTCATCTTGTGACAGAGGGATGAAGTTCTCGAGGTTCTCGATCTGCATAATCTCTGCTGTCGGTAAAAATGAGTCAGGAAGGTATTGATGAGGTGGTGTGGACTGATATACTTCCTCGGGCTCTGATTCTTCCTGTTCTTCCTCGGATTCTTCCATTTCTTCTGGTTCCGTTTCTTCCATCTCTTCTTCCTCTGGTTCTGTTTCAGGTTGTTCCTCTTCTTCTTCATCCTGCTCTGACTCTTCCTCCTCTTCTATTTCTTCCTCTGGTTCAGATTCTTCCATTTCCTCGTCTTCTGATTCTGACTCTTCAGTAGCTGAAATAAGACAAGTATGCTCGTATGGCCTGTAGGGTTCTGGCTCTGAATCAGAAGTGTCATCATCCGAAGTAATTCTGCCCATGGATATTGCGTATATCTCTGCATGCTCCATTATTGAACAGTTAGTCTGATCAATCTTGTATGATATTGTTTGTCCATGTGCTCGTAGACTGATAACCTGAGAATATACGTCAATAATAGCACGTGCAGTATTCATGAATGGCCTACCTAGGATAATTGGTATGTTAATGTCTTCCTATATATCCATTACTACAAAGTCAGTGGGGAAATAAAACCTGTCAACTTTTACCATGACGTTCTCAGCAATGCCTTTTGGGTATCGGACTGATTGATCGGCAAGCTGGACGCTCATTTTAGTGGGCTGGAGAGGTCCTAATTCTAGTCTGGAGTAGAGCGAGTAAGGCATCAGATTGATACTAGCTCCAAGATCGGCCAAGGAGCGTATTGTGCCTGAGTGATAGATGGAACAGGGCAAGGTGAATCGACCCGTGTCTCCTAGCTTTTCCGGTAAGGCATTCTGGATGACGGCTGAACACTCGGCGTTCAGGGAGACTTTAGGAGTGGAAGGAATCTTGTCCTTGGTTGCCAGCATTCGTCGGATGTACTTCGTACTAGAAGGGATTCTAGACACGGTGTCTAAGAATTTTCCATCAAGTTTGAATGACTTGGCATTGTACTTCTTGTGCAGGCGGTTAGGGAAAGGAATCTCAACTTCACGATTCGGCGTGGGCATTGATTTGGTTTCAACTGTCGGCGGGACAGGAGAATGTTCCCTTGGATAAGCAGTCATAGAAGGAGTTGGTTTATCAGAGTTTAAGGTCTTGGCTTCCTCGATGTGGGTGTTCTGAATAGTATTGCTTGGTAAGGTCCCTTGCGGTCGGGTATCGAGACGTTGGGCTAACTGACCGATCTGGTTCTCAAGGCTTTTCAGGACCGAGAGTTGATTTCGAAGGAATAGATCAGTTTGGTCTTGTCGAGCCGTAGTCTTTTGGTTGAAAGCAGTCTGACCTTGGATGAATTTGTTGAGGTTGTCATCAGTACTCGTGACTGGAATGATGGTCTTTGCAGGCTCAGCAGGCTGGGTATCCTCAGTGGTGGTTAATGAAAGTGGTTGATTGTATAGAAGTTGTGGTTGTTGGGGGTACGTCGGATATCGTGGCTGAAACCTAGGCTGGAAAGGGGGTTGGTTGTTCCGTGGAGGATATTGGTTTCCTCGAGTTCGTGGTGGTGAAGTTCTAGCGAAACCGGGCGGATTTTGAGGTCTGACAGGAAACTGGGCATAGTAGACTGAACCGTCAGTAGGATCTTCGTACTCAACCTCGTATTCTTCAGCGGGATGGTTGGTACAGTTCTGGCAAGCCTGAACTTGGTGGATCTGCTGTGGTTGTTTCTTCAGATCTGCTATTTGTTTTGTCAGAGTCTCAATTTGATCGCTCAGAGACTTAATGGCTTCAGTTTGGCGGGTGTTGTTTGCGGAGAGGGGTAAGGATGAGGATTGCTCATCAGACTTCCAATCGTGGTGATGCAATGTCATATCCTCAATCAAGCTCCATGCTTCATCATCAGTAAGTTTCATGAAGTTTCCTTGAGCTGCTGCGTCAAGATTGATGCGATGGTTAGGATCAAGACCTCGGTAGAAGGTGCACACCTTGTCAGTCTTCGTCATTTGGTGGTTTGGACATTTTCTCAGTAAACTCTTGAATCGCTCCCATGCTGAGTAGATAGATTCATCGTGGGCTTGTTGGAAGTTTGCGATGTCATTCTTTGCCTGAGTTTGTTTGGACGGGGGAAAGTATCTAGCAAGAAACTTATTACCCATGTCGGTCCATGAGGTGATTGAGCCGGTCTCAAGTCCCTCAAACCAGGTAGAAGCATGTAAAGCGAGAGAATAGGGGAACAAGTATAAGCGGAAGATATCCTGCTCAACCCCATTCTGCTTATAGGAGTTTGAAACCCGAATGAATTTATAGATATGAGCGTTGGGATCATCACGGGGTAGACCGTGGAATTGGCAGTTATCTTTTATGAGTTGTACGATGTGGTGTTTAAGCTCAAAAGAAGCTCCGTCAATCACTGGATAGCTAATCGGTCCTCCTCGTCCTTCGATGGATGGTTTAGTGTTGTCGGCGAGAGTAACACGAGCGGCCATTTGTGGAAAACGGGAACGTCTTTCTTTGCGAATGGTACAGATAATCGACTCAGGATCGGGTACGAAAATGAGAGATTCAGATCCGGATGATCTGGTCGAATATCGTTGTGGGATATGGGAAGATATTGTCGGTTGGAACAAGGAAAAGAAAATAAGAATGGGAAAGAAGTATCACTAAATAGAAAACTCATCTGGATGCTTCAGAGTGTTACGATTAACTCCCCGGCAGCGGCGCCAAAAACTTGTCGTGATCCCGATCAGTCACGGTCGTCAACGCAACGGAAGGAGGACACGGCAGTGGAGTTTTAAATTTATAAGAGCTGGGGACCTAAGTTTTACTACGGCTGTATAGCAGCAGTATGACCTAGGGTCGTTCTTCAAGCTAATCGTATTGTGAAACGGGAGTATCAAGACAAGTTGTTTAATTTAGTGATGGGATTTTTCAAACAGATTTTGAATGGGTTTTTTGTTACTTAGGTCCGTAAATTAAAGCAATTAAATAAAAAGTAAATAAAATAGAAATATAGAAATAGGGATGAAATCAGTATGGAGAATATGTGTTTGTTATGACTTCGTTAGCTTATGCGGGGGTGATGCTAGGGTTTTGATATGAAAACGTCTTTTAAAGGTTTGTGTCTTATCTGAGCTTAATTGTTCGTAATGTAAACACTAGTACCCTACTGATTGGGGAAACCAATCAATATGTCACTGAGTACTAGGCCAAATTGAGTCTGATCGGAGGAGGATGCTCAACTCTTCAACGTTATCCAGTGATGGAGTAACGACCCTTCTTGGAATGTTAGTTCCTGGGTGCATGAGATAGAGTAACATACCCACTAAGGTTCCGACCTTTCTTAACACTACGGGGACAACGAAGTCAAACAAGGCATTTAAGATTAAGACTTGGTTTGGTGACTATTAACTTTATATTAATGGTTATATTTTAGTCTATAGCTTTCATCACGGTGTACCATGCGATTATGCATTTCCACAGTTTTCCAGACCCAAGATGTACTAACGGTGTATAGTGCAATTAAGCATTTCCACAGTGTTCCAGATCTTTAGGCGTACTAACGGTGTACAATGCGATCAAACATTTCCACAGCTCTGAAATCAAACCAGGATGTGACACAGTCTTCAACCACCGACATTTCCATAGCTCCACGTATTTGTACTTCACCAAAGGTGTTTCCAACGTTACACGAAGTACAGTGCCGTTTACCGTGGTCTTTCCGGGGTCACATACTTTATGGTCACTCTAGACTAGTTTAAACCACGTTTGTATTAAAGCCCAACCATCTATGATATAAACCAGCCCTCACTATTTCCCAATAAATCCCTGATTGATTCACGGTGTATTATACGAAAGGTTTTAAACAGTATTTCCACAGCTACGCAATTCAGACCATGTTTATAGTTTCAGAAAACATAGATAGTTAGTGACTGTTTGATCAAGGTTCGCGACTCCTTGTCATAAAGGTTCTAACCACGTTTAATTGGAGGAAAGGCGATTTGGTTTAGAAATTCATAAATACAAGATTAATAGGTCACCGGTTTTCATTTATATAATATAACTGGAAACATTATTTCTACAACGGATTGTGCCCACGACTTTCATAGCTTCCACGTTCCGTACTACACACATAAGTGATGATTCCGGCGCTATACAAATGAAAGCCGTATAACGTTACCTCCGTTATTTCATAATGTTATCCAATTATATGTTTAAAGCAGCATCACCCACACATATATAAACTAACTACATCATAACAAACACACAAGGAAACTACTCACTACGCATAATAACAGATCCTAAATCTAGCATAATAACAATAGCAATTATCATTATAACAGATAAGGAAAGATGTAACCGTTAATAAAGCGTAGATTGAACAAGCATTTAGAGAGAGAGTACAAGCAGAACTTCCGCAATATCCTTGACAATATTACAATAAAAGCCCCTGAACTATTCCCTACGCTATTACAAAAGTAGCCCCTCCGTTAGTTTCAGTTAAATACTAACTGAGAACTAACTGGATCTAACCCTAATTTCTAGAGAGAGAAAGAAAGAAAGAGAGTTTAGAGAGAGAGAGAGTGTGTGAGAGAGAAAGTGGAAATGGAGAAATGAATGGAATGTTGAAGTGTGTGGAATGATGGAGGGGTGGCCTCCTATTTATAGGCAAAGCTTGAAATCAGCCGTACAACTCGCGAAGCACGCACGTACAAGCAAACGAAGCACAAACGGGCAGCATATGGGGTACACAAGGCCGTATACGGTTTGTTATGGGCCGTATACGGTCTATGAAGGGCCATATACGGTGGCCAAGGCCGTATACGGCTTCCGTCTGATTTCGTTCGTTGCTTAAAACACGCGTATCTCCTTCGTTATACGTCCGTTTGACCTGATTCTTTCGCCTGTGTCTTCGTAATTCCGTTACGCTTCTAATGGTGCCAATCTCACTGAAATTGGTTGTGTACAAATTTAGCATAGCCAAAATCACTTTATAGGAGTTTGTAATCGTCTAGTCTTTTCCGTCCTTTGTCTGATTTGCATGATTCTTGATTTTCTCGTCTCGATTTTACCTATTACATCATATCATGAGGTTAGAATATGTTTATCATAGGATAAATGAGGGTGCGAGAGTTGGTTGCTGCTTATTTGCTCCGTTTTGTTCGTTATTCGGATGTTTTTACTGATTTTTGTAGCAACGTCTTTATTTTGAGCACTTTAGTGAATTTTAGTAAATAATGATTGTTTTGGAATGTTTTCACTAAAGATGTGCCCAAAAAGTGTGGAATAATGGGTTTGAAAATATGACTTTTTGCGTTACATCAGTCGGAAACTTACACGGTGTCGAAATGAAATTCCGGAAAGATAGGATTGTAGATCGTGACGCGGTGATTCTTTTTCTCTAAAAACTTCAGCGATTTAAGGTCGTTTGAGGTTGTGATTTGGGGTTTGAAGGTGATGGTGGTTGTGTAATGTTTTGAGAGAAAAGAAGATAGAGAGAGAGTGGAAATGGTGAAAGTGAGAGGTGGGGAGGGTTTCCCCCTCTTTTTGGCTGAATTTCGGTGGGGTCCACCGATGTGGGCTTCACCAATTTTTACTCCCTGCATTTGCGCTCCGTGCGGTGGTCGTTTTCCCGATTGTTTAATTGTTTAACTAAATTTAGTTACTTTTAAATATACTTTTTAAAATGCGAATAAATCCCCGATGAATTGGGTTGAAGTATTTTATCAAAATACTTTATGTGGTAGTTATAAATTATAACTTAAACTCGTGTTGCTTTGTCGCGCGTGTTTATATTTTAAATCAAGTAAATTGTTATATATATACGATACGGTTTGAACTGAAATATTATAAAAATAATATTCTCGAGATATAATAATTTCATTAAATAATGTTATGTTATTTAATTAAATTGTTTACCAACGTCCGTATTTAATTGAACCAAATTATATTCGAATTCGGAACTTGTACGATTTAATCAAATCGCATACTTGTATATATTCAACAATATATTATTTGATACACAAATTAGCCTAACACAGAACTAATTACATGTATTAAAACTCGATTAGGCACTAATCACTAGTCCTAATTTTGACGGGTGTCACAGTTTACTTATATATGTAGGTAATTTATAGTTTCGTTTTGCATTTTATTATTATATTACACAGACATGTGTATGTACTGGGATGTACAAATGAGAACCATTTATTTTGTATAATTTTATCATAATATCTAACATATTTTTAGTAGATATTGAATATATTTATGTATGTGTTTGGATGTCCAAAAACCAAACCGATCCATCCAAATAATAATTCAGATGGATTGGTTCGGTTTTTTATTTTGTTTGGACGGATCGGTTTCATATTTTCGAAACCATAATCCATTTGGATTCATGTATACGGATCGGTTTTGAACCGATCCATCCATTTGAACACCCCTAATCATTCTTATCTACTTATTTCTTGATAGGTTAGCTATCATTCTTATCTATTTATTTCATTGGCTCACATTCTTGTAACTGATATACTAGTCTTAACTTTTTTGGTTCGGATGAATGTTTTGAAATTTTATATTTCCAAATTGGTGTATGCTCTAACCTAATGAAGAGTTGCTTCGATTAGTGAGGCATTCTGATGTTTTGGTGTGCTTAACCACCTTATACCAGTCTGTAACTACCAAAACCGATTGGTACATATATATAGGTAACAGGTCATTTGGGGATGTCAAATCACATTCTTAGCAGACCTTGTCTTAATGACGAGTATTCAATCAAGAGTGGTACATATTAGGAGTCGCAAAATCCCAACTGCATGTAAGATGCAAATTCTGCCTTTATCGGTAGAGCACCAAAAAACCACTTTAGACTTAATGTTGACTGAAATTGCAATCTTGCAAAAACATTGAACTTGCAACTACAGAACATGACCTCTTAGGTTTTTGCTTTAACACTTGAGACAAAGCACGACATGACTACCTTAACATAACACAAAAGTTGGAATATATAACCCATAACTGTAAAGCTCCCAATGCTTGAACTATAACTTGGAAAATGTATTGAAAGCAGAGTATACTTAAATATTGATAACCAGATACAAAAGTAATAAATAGGCCTCTTGCCCTCACCTAGTACGACAGAAGTTGGATTGTATTCTTTAAACAAAAACTCAAAACAATGTAACTAACTATTGAGCGGCATTTTTGCAGCTATAAATGGCAAAAACAATCCGCAAATATAGCAGCTATACGTGCATTTGTGTTTTCCTTCTTGAAACTATAGAATGAACAAAAAGAAAATGAAAGTTGAACATAATGTTGGATCAGACTTATAGTTTTGAATCAATTGGCTGGGTTTTGGGTTTAAATTGTACTCGACTATTAGTTGGATATTACTTTTTCCCTTGCAATAAATATTTAACCAGCTATAAACTTTCATGCAAATAGAGAAAGTCTGCAAAACATTAGAATGTATCTACCATCCCTAAATCCATCATTATGACTTTAGCAAATAGACAATTAACTTTCCAATATCCCTCACAAACAGCTACCTCTGCAGCCAAAGAAGGTGCATCAGTTGATTCCTTTTGCACAAGTTACCCATCAACCAAAAGAAAGTACCTTTCCTACTTGTTAGTTTTTGCATTTTGCAAGACCCTCTTCATTATACGATAAGTACATTCATTTGGAATATGGCCTTGTGCATTCATCTCATCAAAGATATTGTATGCAGCTGCATAACGTCTGACTTTAAACAATCCTAGCACCATGATGTTGTAAGTTAATGCATTGGGTTTCAGATTTTTTCTGGCCATTTCATGAAACATATTCATTGCCTCGTCTATCTTCATATCCTTGCAATACCCATTCAACATGGTGTTATAAGTTATAACATCAGGTATGAGGCCTCTACTCACCATTGAATCAAAAACTATCCTTGCTTTCCTCATATCACCAAGCAAACTATAACCATTTATAAGTGAACTGTACGTGACTATGTCAAGGGCCATGTCTCTCCTAACCATGATTTTGATAACGTTTAATGCATCTTCTACCTTGCCTTCCTTACAAAATGAGTCAACTAATATATTAAAGGTATGCATACTTGCATAGACTCCTTTATCCTCCATTAGTTTTAGCATCCAAGAGACCTCACCCCACCGACCCAATTTACAAAAGCCCGAAATCAAAGAGCTATACGTGATGACATCGGGTGGGATGCATTTGTGTAAAACCATTTCTTTAAAGATCCTAAAAGCACAGTCTATCATTTTGTCCTTGCAAAGACTATCAATGACTGTGGTATAAGCAACAATATCAAGTTTACAGCCATTTTCTTACATTAGCCTAAGCAAAGCAATGGATGTAACGTTATTGCCCCTCTTGTGAAGCCCTTTAATCATTGTGGAATATAAAACTACATCAGGTTTACAAAGTTTCTTTTTTATCACCTTGGTAAACAGTCTTTCAGCCTCAAGAATCCTATCTTCTAGGATGAGTCCATCTAAGAGTGTACTATACGTGCAGACGGTAGGAACAATAACTCGCTTTAAGCAGATGCCTAGCAGTGCAAACCCATCATCGGTGCAGTACAATTGGCAACAACACTTCATTGTAATGTTAACAGTATACTGATTAATACGAACACCAATGGACCACATTCGTTTAAAAAGGTCAATAGAACAAGAATAATGTTCTATTTTAGTAACAACAGTCAACAACTGATTAAACTTAATAACAGATGGCAAAGGCTGTCTCTGTGTCATTTCATCAAACACATTCAAAGCATCATTCAAGTTGGTAACTTTTTCAAACATGGGTATACGAGGATCATGGGTTGAAGAACAATTCAAGCGAAATTGAGATGAACACGGGTACAATCTTTGCCCTTATGTGAAACATAAAGAATGGTTTGTTGAAGAAAGAAGCAAACTACCTTGGAATTTGAGGAAAGCATGAACAGAAGCAGCATTTATGCGATTCATCATGGTCGATATCTCCTGATCAGAAACTTATGAGCATTGATACAAAAGTGAGACGATAATGAAACCCTAACCTAAGTCGATCATAATTGTGTTTGTTCTAACTTCTAACAATCTTTTTTATTTTGATGCATTTTCATGTAACGTCTGTTTGCCGGATATATACTCCCTCCTGGTATCTAGGGGTTGGTATATACTACTCTTCAAAATAGATTTTTTTTTTAAAGGCTAATTGTATAAATAAGTCGTCTAAATAGCAAGATGCTATTAGACTCAAATGTACATGCACCAACTATTACACTCCAAGAACTCGATATACCTTGAACAAAAATCCGAACTTGAAAGATACTAAAAGGGATCAAAAAAACCTGAAGAATTTCAGGAAAAAATCTCCGATAATAGGAGCCGAGCCACTGGTTTTCATCCTATATCGTGTTTGATAGTATCCCATGAGGATATAGTTCAAGGCAATCACCACCATCTATAAAACTACAACTCAATATTACACCAAAAAAGCTAAAAAAAACCACACATGTAGTGCATTGATGATACAAGACCATCAAACTACAGCAAGCTCTTCCATAGTTACTCAAACTTGAAATGTAGCCACTGTTTTTCATCCAAGCTCCATTTTGAAAAATGATTCTTCACCCACAAGAAGCCCATTGTTTTAACTTCCTTCAACATTCCTTCTGCATTAATCTTCAACCCCTTAAAGGTCGCTTCGTTGCGTGATTTCCAGATTATCTAGCATGCTACCAAGACAATCGATTGAACAATTGATTTCCGAACACTTGAACCTTTGACCTGCTTATGGAAAAACAACACATCTTTAACAGAGAAGAAAATCATAGGAGATAACTTACACCAAGATCCAACTGCATTCCATAACTCGTTCGATACTTTGCATCCTGTAATTAAGTGATCCAGTGACTCATCTTGCTCCCCACATAAAATACAGGTTGGATTATCCAAATTAATTCCTCGACGTATTAGCTCATCTTTGGAAGGAAGTCGATATAGCATCATCCGCCACCCAAATATATTAAGTTTTGCAGGAATTATCTTGTTCCATGGAAATATTACTCTACTTGCATCATTACCATTCGACGTTAACAAGGATCGAGCCAAACTTACTGTAAAATCTTTGGAGCCATCTATCCCCCATTTCCATTGGTCTTGATTGTTATTGAAATCAACCTGAATATTTAAATCATGCAGGTCAATTAATTCCTTTGTAGCCGATTGTGACCAAATACAACGCCTCCAATTCCAGTTAAAACCGCCGTCATTTAACACCCTATTCACCACCGCCACCTTTTTATCCGATTCTCTTTTGAATAATTCTGGAAATCGTGTGCCTAACTTACCATGACCCGACCAATTGTCCAACCAAAACCTTATATTTTCCCCGTTACCTATTTTCCCATAAAATAAGGCTTCCATGTTTATACCTTTACTTGTAAAAAATTTATCGATGGAGCATATTACTTTCCAATTTCCCGTGGCAACCAACTTGCACGGAACCGGTTTCACCATGAATTGAGAATCATGTAGAGCTGTTATCGTTCGTCTCCACAATCTCTCGCTTTCATTTCTATATCTCCAATGCCACTTTGTTAACAAACTTGTATTGAATTCCCGTAGCGGTGTAAGGCCCAAGCCACCACATTTTTTTGGGCTCGTGACCATCTCCCAAGAGACCCAATTTATACCCCTTTTATCCGTATTATTCCCCCACAAAAACCTCCCACGCAGATCATCAAGTTTGTGTATTAAGCGTACCGGAGCTCTAAAGAGTGAAAAGTAATAAACCGGTAAGCTTTCAAATACCGACTTCAACAACACAACTCTACCTCCAATTGATAAGGTGGTTGCTTTCCACAGCGAAAGACGAGATTCCACTATATCAATCACCGGTTTCCAATTTGAATATTTGTTCATATTTGCACCAATCATAAGCCCAAGGTGAGTAAACAGAAAATTCCCTTTCTTACAACCAAGTTTTGATGCTGCTTCCAATTGCTCAGATTCATCACATCCAACACCATAAAGTGAGGATTTATGCAAGTTAATTTTTAACCCTGACATTAGGTTAAAAATTCTTAAAAATCTTACAAGAAATCTCATATTCTCGTTTGACCATTCACCTATAACCATAACATCATCAACATATAATAAGTGTGATAACGTTGGTCCATTGTTCGGTGTTTTCAGACCCTTAAACAAATCCAAATCGCAACCCTTTTCCATGAAAAATGTGAATGCCTCCATTGCTAATATAAATATGAACGGGGAGAGTGGATCACCTTGACGAACCCCACGTTCATATTGAAATTCCTTAGATGGAGCCCCATTTATTAATACCGAAGCTCTTGCGGATGAAAGAATACCACGCATCCAGGCCCTCCATTTCTTCGAAAAGTTCATACATCCAAGGACCATATCCACAAAATCCCAATTTATTGAATCAAAAGCCTTCTCAAAGTCAATCTTGAAAAATAAAGCCTTTTGTTTAGCACGTTTAGCCCATCCAATTAACTCATTAATGATCAAAGGCCCATCCAGGATGTTTCGACCGGAGATAAAACCGGTTTGCACATCTTATACAACTTTACCAATTACATTCCTCAATCTGTTAGCCAAGACTTTAGAAACCACCTTCGAGACACAACCCAGTAAGCTTATTGGACGAAAATCATTTAGACATGTTGGATCATTCACCTTGGGTATTAGGGTGATAAAACTCGAAGAAATACCCTTATGCATGATTCCATCAAAATGGAATTGGTGCAGCATATTCATAAAGTCATCCTCCAAGATTTTCCAGAAACGTTTAATAAAATTGAAATTGAAACCATCCGGCCCCGGAGCTCGATTCCCCTCACAATCTTTAACCGCAGTGATCACTTCCTCGACGGAGAATCTACGATCAAGATTATCTCTATCATTATCAGAAATTCCCTTAATACCAATGAATTCAAAAGTTGGCCTGATCTTTATTGGTTCACTGAATCGAGAAGCAAAGTGCTCTTGAGCCTCCTGTTTGATACTACTAGGCACCCTGCACCATTCATGATTTATAAAGAGACCATTGATTTGGGATTTACAAATTCTATTCTTGATGTAGCCGTGGAAAAAAGCGTTGTTTTCGTCTCCTTCTATTGCCCATTTCACCCTCGCCTGTTGTTTGAGATCCAATGTTTGAGATCCATACGACATTCCAATTCATGATTGAGCTCGTATTCTGATAGAATTCGTTCCTCCATTATCTCTTCATATTTTCTGACCACCTCTTTGACCTCCACGGCATGCCTGCTCTGATTCTGCTTGATTGTGTTTATCCAGATTTTGATCTCATTTTTCATGTTTTTTAATTTGAGTGCCAAGATTTTTGAAGGAGCCCCATGCATATACACTTTTGCACAGCTACGTTCAACTACCTCAGGTAATTCATTATGATTAAGCCACGAATTAAAAAACTTGAATGGCCTAGGACCAAAATTGCGAGAGTCCGTTAGGAGAATAATTGGACAATGATCCGATGCTCCCATATCTAGAGCCGTAAAGGTTGCTTCAGGCCATTCATTCCAAAAAAACTCACAAACGAGTGCCCGATCTATTTTGCTTAACTTCTGTGAATTACCAGCTCTGAAAGTAAATTTACGCCTTCCCATGGAATATTCCATAAGCCCTGAACGGTAGATAAACTCATTGAAAAGTTGAGCCCCAACATAATTAAAAACCGAGTTAAATCTGTCCTCCGGAAACCTAACTTCATTGAAATCACCAATGAATATCCATTTCCCTTCAAATCTCTCTTTAAGAGATGCCATCTTGTTCCATAATTCTATTTTTTCCATTGAAATCACCAATGAATATCCATTTCCCTTCAAATCTCTCTTTAAGAGATGCCATCTTGTTCCACAATTCTATTTTTTCCATTCTACCCTGTGGCCCATAAATATTGACGATTGATAAAGCATTTAAAGAACCCACAATCCAACCTTGAATCATGAGGAAATTCCTATCCTTAATGATTTGTTGCCTAACAAATACGTTAGGATCCCATAACGATACCAGACCCCCGGATCTACCAGATGCATTCACCCATTCTACCTCATATTTACCCTTACCCCAGAATTGGTTAAAACGTATTTTAGAACTATCCTCTAATGATGTTTCCTGCATACAAATGAAAGTTATATCGTTCTCTTTTCGTAGTTCTCTTATCCAACTTTCTTTGCGACAATCAGCCGCCCCCTTTATGTTGATAGATAGAAAATTCATTGGATATCAGCATGCTTCTCCTCATTAACGATATTAATGAGATGATCCTGGAAACCATTCAAATTAATACCGAGATTATCCGCCAGTCGAATTGTATCTTCCACTTCCTTCATTACCTCGCAATCACCAACCAGATTGTTGTTCATAACAATGTTTTTCCCAGGATTATCATTAGCCGTATTCTCAACATATTGCCCATTTAACGATGGACAAATCACTGTTTCATCAACTACGGAGTCATTATCCGCCAAAACCTCCCAATCAGGAAGAGTTTTTGAAATTCCAGAACTAGAGTTAACCGTATCGTCTAACTTTGTCCTTTTTCTATTTGGTCCACCTGTTTCCAAAGGCATCAAGTTTGCACCACCCTTTTTTCTTTTTTTGGAATTAAATCCCATCCCAATTCTTTCAATAAGACTTCCTAAATTAAAAGGATCTTCCATATCCTCATTTAGATCAGGAATCACAAACTTTTTATCAATTTTCTTCTCTTTATTTTTCTTCTTATTTGATTTCCTTTTATGAATCCCATTTTTGCTAACATTATGCTTAACGGGCAATGATGTTGTATTGGACATAGAATCATTTACCAAACCCAACCCAGTAAATTTAACCGGCCCATCAAGCCCAATCGAATAAGAGGGAGAGAAAGGACAATTAACCTGTGGGTGGGCCCAATTATTAGATTGTGATCCATGGTTCGGTTGTGATCCTTGGCAGTCAACATCTCCTGTATTGTTCGATTTCCCATGCCACCGGTTGGAATTCCCATGAGTCTGTAAGTCTTCCAACGATCTACCTTCCACTTCTTCCTGAAAATTCCGATCACCTTGAAAGATTTCCGGCCGGTCATCACCTTCTAATTTTTCATTGAAATTCCATCTCAGATCCACCTCCTTGATCCATATATTACAGTTTCCATATGGGTGATTTAGTTGGTATTCTTCTGAGAATAATTTCCCATATTTGATTAACACAATGCACTCCCCATACGATACATCGAAGGATTCCCATCCAAATTTAGATTCAATCACTTCCAGCCCCATTTGCGTGCAAATATTTTCATATACATCATTATCTCTGATTCTGCAAGGAACCCCGTATATTCTAACCCTGGCCAGCCTATCATTGCTAGTACATTGCCCTTTCCATAACACAGCATCTGAAAAAATATGACTCCAAATTCCCTCTTTTTCAGATAAGAATTTCATTGCAGTTATATTATCCTTAAAAGTTATGAGTACGTTCCGCCCTCCAACATATGACATGGCAATGTTACTGTACCCATGTTTTGATATCCTGCTCTTAAGGTTGATGATATAATTTAACTTGATAACAGTACCCAAAACAGAATTATTAATGCAATGTTCCGCATATAGATTCTTAACCTTCTCTATCATAATGGTTTTTGGCTCATTCTTTCCCATTGGTGCCATACAAGCGTCTTTGTATGACCTACCTTTAACATCATTAACATGTCTATCTTGAACGTTGTTATTCATATCAGAACCCCGGTCATAAGCATGTTGACATGATTTCATCGGCTTTTCATTCCTTTGGTGGTAATCTTCATAGTTGATAGGTTCATGCTTACGATTAAATCTAGCAAGATTAACTTCCAGCACGGCTCCCTTCCATTTAATACCTTTCAAAGTATTCTCAAACTGAATAGGATTTGAGATACCTTTGAACTTGACAAAACAAAGGTATAATTCCTATTTTGTTTTTTCCTAGCCACGAAAGAATCACATATATCACCAAATCCTTCAAAGATCCTCCATAACTTGTTAGCACTTGTGAGTTCCGGAAGATTGGCCACAAAGTAAGTTATGATTGAAGGGTCTTCCGAAAAATGTTTCCTTTGCACCTGAGTTGTCTTGTTTTTTCGATTTGATACCTTAATCCATTCAGAATCCCTATATCCATTCCGATCTTCTTGATGATCTCTCCGAGTATGATCCACAAATCTGTGCTCCAATGGTTTGTCTTTTCGTCTTCTATCTCGCTCTCGCTCTCGCTCCATATCTCGCTCTCGCTCCATATCTCGCTCTCGCTCTCGCTCCATATCTCGCTCTTATTTATTTATTTAAACTTATTGATCAAAATAGATGTATCCGAATTCGATATTCGATTTAAAATTATTTGAAAATTTCAATATCCAAATTTTTGGGTATAAGTTTTGAGTTTAAGTATTGAGCGGTGATTTTTAAATTTCAGATTGCGGAATTGGGTTAAATCAACGATCGTCAACGTACTATCATTTTTGTTCCGTGATCATCAATCAACCGGTTTTATTACCATGATCACCAACGAACTTTCTAATTGCGTGTCGAAGTCACTAATTTACTTTTACCTACGGGTTGGAGATCACCAACATACTTTTAATACGGAGTTAAGATCGCCAATAAAAATTGCAAAGAAATTCATTTTTTGAAAGTTCGTTGGTGATCATGGTAATAAAACCGGTTGATTGGTGATCTCGGAACAAAAAGGAAAGTACATTGGCGATCGTTGACTTAAACCCTATCTGAATATGAACACCCTAATATCTCTCTACTTTTTGCTTTGACATGGACTTTGTGAAAAAATGTAAGTAATGATTAAAATGAGTTACATATCTTTACAAAAGAACATTCTTTTCGAACAAATTAAAATAAATTGTTAACATTTACTTTGAAACAAAGAAAATAGTTATTTTGAAATATAAGCATTCATTATACGATTAACATACATGTTACCATTTATATTCTATAATATTAATATTAATTCGTAATTATATGAATACAAATTATAATTATTTAACGTGTTATCTGTTAAGTTGTAAATGTTGTAATTAACAAAATCCTTTACATATAATTTTGTATTTTATTTTTAATTTTCTCATTAGTCATGACTAATGTGGTACTTACGCAATGCAACATCGATAAATAAATACTCCGTACATGTTTCTAATTTCTAATTATTTTATTAGTTATAGTTATTATTTATAGTGCCCCTTTCTCTTTTCATTTCCTTGACATTCTTCCACCTCCACCCAACTTTTGACATGCCACCATTAATCTGATCATCGCCATTGTCGAATTCTTATGATCAGAAATCTTTGTTTCTCGACTTTTTTTCACCATTTTCTTCGGACGTGTATTTTACTTTTCTTTATACTATTTTTTTTGTTGAAAAAAAAAAGCTTTCTTTTAGTATTTTGTTTTTCTAAAACCATTATTTTAACCTTTTTCGTAAAACTCTTTTTGAAAAACTCTATTCAATTTTGCTTTTCACCTTCTCTAAAACCCTTTTTGACTTTTGTTTTTGATTTAAGCTATTATTGTATGTACGATGCACCAAGTTACATGGATGATGCATCAATCTTACTTGTATAATGCACCAAATATATACTTATCTTAGTTTTAAAAAAAACTTTGGGCCATAGTTATAATATATAATAAGAGCATCGTTCTATAGAGATATTGCATTATTATTCAAAAAAAAACATTGCATCATCGATCAATAAAATAACAACACTACATCATCGTTTTAATGAAAATCATGTATCATTCTTGTAACTAAAATATTGTGTCATCATTTAGTACAAATTAATGCATCATGTTTCTCTAAACTTTAAAATAACAATGCATGATCGTTCGATAAAACACTTCATCGTCATTCAATAAAAACACACCGTCTTACCGGCCTATAAAGACATTGCATAATGGTTAAAAGAGGTGCTTACTCGTGTAATAAAAAGAATGAGTCATGTTTTTGAATAAAAATACTGCATCATCGTCATTCAATAACTTAAACATCAGGGTAGAATGAGTCAGGTCTTTGAATGAATATACTGCCACGTTACCCATCGATATTTCATCCGAATTGATCCAATGTCTAAATAAATTCTTTCACTTCCCCTCTAAATACCCTAGCCTTTGATCTCAAATGTTTAGAGTTAATATACTTATAAATAATTAAATATGATTCGTGATGAATAAGATATAATATTAAGATTCAATTTAAGGGATACTTATGTGTGCTACTAGAAGCACAAAACTTATGTGCCGCCAAAGTTAAAATGATTGATAAACTTACACCTTTTACTCTTGAATTCTTATATTATACATAAAATACTCTCTTTTAACCCTTGGCAACACACATTATATATGCTCCCAAATGACAACCCATTAATTTATTTGGTAATCCATAAACTAACTTAAAAATGTAAGTGAGATGCATGGCACAAGATAGTCATACTTTCATATGTTTGGTCTGTTTAATGGAATCACTATAAGTATGAAATCGATAGTGGCGTGGAATGGATATGGATATCATTTCTAAACCATCACCTCATTCTCCAGGTTAAAAAAACCTCTCATTTTAAGGGTTTCAATTCCATCTTTTGAAACCCACGCCCATTAAACAAATACCTATTTCCATTCTCTCTCATTTACCCATACCAAAACTCGTGAACCAAACACCCCCGAGTCAGATTAAAAAGCTTTTTTAAACTTGATTTTGTTATTCCTCGAAGAATATAACCCTAAATCTGAGAGGTTATAGTGTAATTTATTATAAGATGAGGGGGTGTTTGGCTTGAGCGTAAATTTAAGGTTTTTTAGATTAAGTGCGTGCTTTTGGCAACAACATATTATATTATAAGGGATTTTTGAAGATTGAAAATTTTAATTTCAAGAAACTCCATTTACAATTCATTTTCTATACACAAAAAATAGAAATTCTAAAAAAAATAATCTCCTAAAATAGAAGCTCTTAAAACTAGCTTCTATAATAATCTACATTCACATCCTCGTATCCATCTGTAATCCAATATCAATATCACCGGATACTTAAAAAGTAATTTTCAATAAGTCTCAACTCATAACTTTATAAATAATTTAGGTTTAGGGTTTAACAATAAATAAAAGAAATTTACTCCTACAAAATTACCTCCAAAAAGCTAAACCAAACACCCCTAAATCAAAAATTGGTAGTAAGACACCATTCCCTTTCCCTAGTTTCCTACTTTATTCACTGGGAGTACTATTTGGGGATTTGAAATCGAATCAAAATTTTTGGCTCTCTTTTTTATGTCTTATTAAATTAAATCAAAAAACAAACCCTGCAATGGACTCATTCACACATTGAACACTATCGATTATTTCTCCGTCTCACGACAACCCTACGCCGCGCCGTACCTTCTCACCACCGGAAAACATCTTCTTCGTCTCCGGTACTTATTAACTGTAACGCTCTTCCAATTTCAATCATTAAATCTTTGCTTCTATCTTGACCTTTTTGACTGTGAGCTGATATTTGTTGACCAGATCCAGTTTACGAATAAGTTTGGTTTACATCGACTTACTTTCTTTGTTGGATGAGGTTTAATTTATTATAGTGTAAATTATACATTTATACTCTCTGTATTGTCCGTGTTTGCAGTTTTGGAGATAAATTACATACATATTTCTTAATTTTTTAAAACTCTGTTGTTTTGAAGAACATAGCGAAATACTTCATCCACACGATGTATGCGAGTGTTATTTTTGTGACATTAATGTTGTTAGAGAATTTATAGGTTTACGTAATATACGTTGACATATTACTAATGTTACTTGTCACTGGTATAACTCGAATAAGGAAATTAATTATATAAAAAATACTTGAACTGTGATAATTGCCTTTGCTTAATGCAAAATTTTATCGGAGCGGTATCTTTGTTTCGTTGATATATGATTGATGACTTTTATAGGAACAGATCTTTATATATCAATGTCTCCATATAAATATATTGTTGACTATAATTAGTGATCGATATGAGCAAAAATGTGAAATGTGACAATCACCTTTGCCTTATGAGATGTTATCCTTTTTGTTGCCTATTTTATATAATTGACTTCTATTGGAGAATATCATTCTGTATCAATGTCTCCATTAGTATACTCACTTGTACAATGCAATGTCACCTGATTTTTGTGAATTTATTTATTTATTTCCTTACTTTTTGTTGTTATCCGTTTATGGTTAGTTTTGTTGTAACCATGTCCAAATGTGCACCGTGCATCATTTAATATTCTTTACCTAAATGGTTAACTATGTTCTGATTTATATGAGAAGTGGAACTTAAAATGCTACTTCATCTTGAATATGACCATATGCTTGTTCAAAAACATGTAGATGTGTGCATCACTTAGATAACCATGTATGCAAAGGGTGTAAGATACAGGATATAGGCTTGTCTATACTTCACAGCTTGTTCCCACTTCCCAGGATAGTTATCGAGTATATTGCTGGCGGCTTTTGGTTCCTACATTGTAATCCTTCAGATGAAGTTGTTTCAAATTTTGTGAGAAGTAAAAGTTGTACATTGTAGCAAATTGATAGTGAAGTTAAACGAGTCGTTTACTCATCCATAAAACGAACTTCTTAAGATTGCATATATGTATAAGATGTAAACGTTTCCAATTTTTATTCGATAGAATATCATTGATTATTTGATGTCAGATTATTATTGTATGTGATTTTATATTCTTTTTGAGTACTGGTTAAGTCCATCATTAGTGGCTTATTATTACTTGAGATGTTGAAGGTCTTTAAGGTAATACCAGTAGGCCTTTTATTGCAAACTAGTTTACTCATTACACTATCCTAGCAATTTCCCACCTAGTTAACTATAGATATCCCGGATACCCCCTGCATTGCATGCATAAAATTAACCCTAAACATTTACCAGGATACAGTTGTTCTGTTTGACAACTGATTATAATGATGTGATAGAGTTTGTCAGTAACCTGTATGAGCTACTAATTTCTTAAGTTTACTACACGGTCAACCGTAAGTTATGCATTCAAAAACTTTAGCTTCACATAAAATGTTCAAAATTGCCTATAATGGCATCACTAAGTTTGATGTATGTTGGTTTTGGCATGTATTGGAATATCAGACAACTTATGGATAAGGATCACTTGAAATTTCACACTCGAACTGATAACCATGAACGAAAATGCCTCGTGGAAAAGGAAGGCTATGTTGAGGTATTTTCTCGTTCATTTCTCACTCTTCTTGAGTTTTTCTTTCTTTGCCAAGACACTTCTACAGTTTTTTGATCAAGTCACTCTTAACATGTTTTATTTGGGGTTTTTTGAACTTTGTTCAAGTAAGATCAATTCATAAATGCACTAATTGTTTTATATGTCTTTAGAACCATATCAACGTTTTGATTAGGTTATTTGCATGATAACTGCATAGTCATAATGGAGATTTGTAGCATCATTGGAGTAAATGCAGATTAAGATTGTTTTCTGCACTTATCAGCTAGAGGGAATGTACAATAAGATAATTTCAGAAAACAACGATTTCAGTGAACTTCGATTTTTCGATGGAAACCTGCATTAAATCTTTTATATGTTTGTTGACGTAAGAAAACTATATGTTGACTTTCCATACACGCACAGATAAGTCTTGGAGCCAAAGCTAGATACTGAAAGGAAGTAATTGTAAGTTTAATATAAACTAGTTTCCTTAATACACAAACCTTTTTATATCATTTTTGACAAAATTAGATTATCATTCAAGTGATATACCTTATGTCATCACATAAGTTAATTGTATGTAATATGGTTCTGAAATTCTAGAGAAAAGTGTATCGGGTCAACCTGAACAGTTCGAATGTTCGACCTGCAAACCTGACCGACCTGCCAAGTTTATCACATTAGGCAAAAACCAAGATGTCTGGTCTTGTTACTTCCAGTAATGTATATGTAGACTCTTTTTCATCCATTGAGTTATCTGTGAATGCAGGCTCCAAGTGCTGAACTCAAAACCTCTTTAAGAAGATCTTCACGTTTACAAAACAAGAAAGAACTGTCATCATGCTCGCGAGATGTATTCAGATCTTATGACAGTGGTTCTAAATATCCAATTAAGTCTTCTATTTACGCAAGCAAGATTCAGGAAAGCAATAAGCATCAGATTCTAAATAGAAATAAATTTAATGGTGTATTTTCAGCGGACATTGTGTCAGTGAAATCTTCTACAGTGGTTCCATCTTTTAAGTATCAAGTTCGTGCAAAAGAAGGGATCCAGCTTGTTGTTGATTTCAATATGAAACAATCTGATTGGCTAAAAAATATGGAAAAAGAAATATGTGTATGTCAAAATCATTTGAAGCCTGAATTTGAAAGTTTCCGGAAGGAGGTCGAATATCTAGGAAATAGAAAAAATGTTAAAGGTAGTTCGCCTGACAAGATTACTGCTTCAGATGCTAGCTTGAAATATTATGTGGAGAACACATTTTCACCTGACTCAGTGAGTAGAGAAATTGAGAAAACTAGTCCTGCAGTTGTGGAAAAAGAAGTAATTACTGTAAGTGGTTCAGATCGTTGTTGGTCAAAGGTTGACCTGAACTCAGACCTTGTAGATGAAAATTCAAAGTTGCAAGAGAGTTTCAGTCCCAATACAGAATGCCAGGAAAATATAGCTTTCTTTCCTGATGAAATTCAATTTTCAGATTTTTCAAGTCACCAGAAAGATTCATTATGCTCTAGAAGCAGAAAGCTATTTTCTGGAAGTGTATTAACTAGTACTACTGAGGTTAATCAAGAAGCAGGTGTTAACCACGGATGTTCGGCTGTTGAAAACAAGGTATGTTAACTACAAGTATATGCAATGCACTAATTACCTTTTTAGCGCGATATGCAAGACACTTCCCATTTCATATCAAATAAATGGAAAGTGTCTTATTTTGAATGATAAAAAAAGGTCAAGTATGTTGCATTAAATGGTTGCGAATTGCATATTTTGGTACAAATTCTAAGTATATCACTTTAAATGGTTACATGTACGTTTCATATATCGGTAAAAAGCAGACAGTGCATTCCATTTTCCTGCAGCTTGCCATATGATGTAGCGAGAAATAAGGATAACCAAATTAAACCTGTTGATTTCTATGAATACCAGGAATAATTTCTTCCGAATCACGTTGATTCACAAAGAATGCCGTGAATGGGTACTTTGATTCACAAAATTGAGAGTGAAATCTGATTTTTGATAAATGAAAACTAACTCCAAAACAATGTCATACCAACCATTATAAACAAGCAGAAATTTAAATGGGCCGATAAAACATAACGGGCCAAACCACAAACCCAAAACAAAAGTCTAATTCGAACAGAAAATTTATTAAAAAGCCCATATCTTCCAAACGGAGCCGTTTTTGGGCTTCGAGCATTGGGCTAACCGCCTCCGGCCGTTAGCGGCTTGGTGGGCCTCGAACCGAGCTTCGATTCGCCTGCTCATGGGCCTGAAACGGACCCCTGTAGCCCAAGTTATGCCCCTTTCCGTGCAGCCCTTTTCGTCACACAATCTTGGGCTTCCAAATACATTAGAGCTTGGTCTTCCACACTTGGGCCTCCATCATTCCCCCCTGGGTAGACAAAATTCGTCCTCGAATCTGCAGCTGGTTCATCATCAGAAGAATCACCATGAAAAGGCAACAAATGCTTCACATTGAAAACATCAGAGCAACGAATGTGACTCGGCAGCTTCAAACGATAGGCATTAGAATTGATCTTCTCCAGAATCTCCACTGGTCCAATCTTCTTGGCTGACAACTTGTTATAATCACCAACTGAAAAACGATCTTTAGTTAAAACTGCCCAGACAAAGTCTCCCTCCTCAAACTCAACCTGCCTGCGTTTGTGATCCGCATCTTGCTTATACTTGGCATTAGATTTGGCCAAGTTATCACGAACAGCTTGATGGATTCCATGTAACCCTTCAACAAAATCCTGCACTTTCTTTGGAACATTATTGGAAATAGAAGATGACATTAAATCAAGTGGTCCTCGTGGCTGAGCAGAATACACCACTTGAAATGGGCTAAAACCGGTACTACGATTCACAGCATGATTATGGGCAAACTCAGCCTGACAGAGCTTCTGATCCCAAGATTTCACATGGTCACCAACCAAACACCGCAACAGATTACCAAGAGATCGATTAACAACTTCAGTCTGCCCATCTGTTTGAGGATGATAAGCACTACTGAAATTAAGCTGAGTGTTAACCATCTTCCACAAGCTACGCCAAAAGTGACTCAAAAACCTGGTGTCTCGATCAGATACAATAGAAGATGGCAAACCATGCAAACGATAGACATCACGAAAGAAAAGCTGAGCCACATTAACTGCATCTGTTGTCTTTTTGCAAGGAATAAAGTGCACCATCTTAGAAAAACGATCAACAACCACAAAAATTGAATCATTACCTCTTTGAGTACGTGGCAATCCCAACATAAAATCCATGCTAAGATCCACCCACGGCTGTAAAGGAACAGGTAAAGGCATATAAAGCCCAGCATTAGTAGCTGTGCCTTTAGACACTTGACAGATCCGACATCGCTTAACATAACGATCCACTTCTTTTCTCATAGTAGGCCAAAAATAAGATGATTGCACTAACTGTAAAGTGCGATCACGTCCAACATGCCCCTCACCATGTGACTCCTTAATGATTTGCAAACGAAGACTGGAATCAGGAATACACAACTGATTTCCCTTGAAAAGAAAACCATCATGCACCAGGAAATCTGATCTCTGCCCAGATTGCACATCCTGAATCACTTTAGAAAAATAGGGATCAACAGAAAGTTGTTGTTGCAGAACATCCATCCCTGGCACACTAACCCTCATAGTCACAAGCAGATTATTCCTCCTGCTCAAAGCATCCGCCACACGATTGGTGATTCCCGACTTGTGTTTCACTACAAAAGTAAAGTTCTCTAAGAAAGCCATCCACCGTGCATGCTTATGAGACACCTTATCTTGGCTACGAATGTGTCTCAAAGAGTCATGATCTGTAAACAAAACAAACTCTTTATGAAATAAATAATGGCGCCAATGCTTCACAGCTTGAACTACAGCATAAAACTCCAGATCATAGGTGCTGTAACGAAGCTTTGGTCCCGTCAACTTCTCACTAAAATAAGCAACAGGTCGTCCACCTTGGCTGAGAACACCCCCTATTCCAACCTTAGATGCATCAGTATGAAGTTCAAAAACTTTAGAAAAATCAGGCAATACCAGAATTGGTGTTGTTGTAAGCTTCTCCTTTATTTTCTGAAAAGCCATTTCTGCCTCATCAGTCCACACAAACGTCTTCCCCTTCATACATTCAGTCACTGGTGCCATAATAGAACTGAAGTGAGGAATGAAACGCCTATAAAATGAAGCAAGACCATGGAAACTACGCACTTCAGTGATTGTAGTTGGGGTTGGCCATTGCTGTATAGCCCCTACCTTAGACTCATCCACCTGTATACCATCACCAGAAACAACATACCCCAAAAACAAGACTTTAGGGGTCATGAACACACACTTCTTCACAGCAGCATAGAAACTATCTCTGCGAAGTAATGTCAACACCTGCCGCACATGACTTACATGCTCATCAAAAGAAGCACTGTAAATAAGAATATCATCAAAGTAAACAACCACAAACTCGCCAATAAAGGGCCTTAGCAATTGGTTCATCACACGCATAAATGTACTAGGAGCGTTTGATAATCCAAAAGGCATCACCAACCATTCATACAACCCTTCACGAGTCTTGAAAGCTGTTTTCCATTCATCTCCGGGTCTAAGACGAATCTGGTAATACCCACTTTTCAAATCCAGTTTTGTAAAAATAGTAGCACCACCGATTTGATCAAGTAAGTCATCAAGTCGGGGAATAGGGAACCTGTACCTCACAGTAATTTTATTTATGGCACGACTGTCAACACACATACGCCATGTACCATCTTTCTTTGGAGTTAATAAAGCAGGAACAGCACAAGGACTCATGCTCTCACGCACATGACCCTTTGAAATCAACTCCTCAACCTGTCTCCGCAATTCCTCATGCTCTACTGGACTCATTCTGTAATGTGGTCTGTTTGGCAATTGTGCACCAGGTTCTAAATCAATATGGTGTTGGATGTCACGCAAAGGTGGCAACCCATCAGGTAACTCATTAGGGAATACATTTGCAAATTCCTCAATTAAAGGAATCATTTTATCAGGAATATCATCTTCAGCTACTTCCTTCCCTATCAATACAAACACATCATCCGCCACTTCCAATTCATTTTCAAACTGTGTAAGAGTCAAAAGAGTAGCAGAGGGTTTGGTGACCAATTCCTTAGGCTTATTAGGAACCAAAGTTATTTTCACCCCATCAAACAAAAAGCTATAAGTATTAGACCGCCCATTATGAGTTATGCTACGATCATATTCCCAAGGCCTACCCAATAACAAATGACAGGCATCCATGGGAACCACATCACACCAAACATCATCTTTATAATACATGCCAACAGAAAATTGAACAAGAGATCGTTTAGATACCGTTACCTCACCACCCTTTTTAAACCATTGCAGCTTGTAAGGTTTTGGACGATTCTCTGTTTTTAAACCCAACTTCTGAACAGCCTCTTCAGATACTAAGTTATCACAACTTCCAGAATCAATAACAAAGGTGCAAACCTTACCCAAAACAGTACAGGTGGACTGAAAGATGTTGTGCTTGAGCCAATCGTCACCAACAGCTTTTGGCGTAAAGCAAGAGCGCCTTACAACCAAACTAGTACCCACATCACCAGTAACTAGCTCTTCTTCAGGCTCGTCATCATACACTGGATCTTCATCTTGCTGCTCATCATTAACATTATCACCGTCCCAACCATCAGGTTCAACAAACAGATGCCTTTTACCAGCTTTCTTGCATTCTGCTATCCGATGACCAATTTCCCCACAGTTGAAACATTTCAAATTACTACTGCCAACACCCCTAGAAGTTGTGCCAGTACTACTACCCCCTGTTCTTGGCTGATTGGGCACAAAACGAGATGCCACATTACCCGTACCAGAACCTCCGGCAACCGCGGTAGAAGAAGTTGAACTACCCGCCCGGCGATTCTGTTTCTCAAATGTCAGTGCTCGTTGGTATGCCTCAGAAACTGTCAACGGATCAAACAAGTTAACAGCATCCATGGTCTGAACCCTCAACCCTCCAATGTAACGAGAAACCAATTGTTCATCCGTTTCCTGAATATCATTACGTGCAATCAACTGATAAAATTCAGTTGTGTAATCATCAAGCGATTTGGGTCCCTGTTTCAGATTCTGTAACCGTTGGTACATTAAACGTTGGTAATTATGAGGAATAAATGTATCCCGCATGCACTTCTTCATCTTCCTCCAAGTCACGACTTTTGGTTTTCCAAGTCTGGCTCGTGTCAGTTTCAATTGCTGCCACCAAGCAGATGCCCTACCACGCAATCTGGTAGCGATCAATGAAACACGTTTGTTTTCAGGAACATCCTTGAATTCGAACACTTCTTCAACGGAAGCTAGCCAATCAATAAACGCCTCTGGATTCAAAGTATCCCCATCAAATTCAGGGATATTAGTTCTCAACCCAGATTCCCAACGTCTATTATCATCCCTTTGATTCTGCCTAGGGTGTCTTTCCGGATTCCCTTCGGAAGATGAACCGTCACTTTCTGCAAAAGGATTTTCTTCAAACCCTTCATCTTCATTTTCTGGAGGAGTACGTTCACGCCTCCGGCGATTCATCAAACCCTCCATCTGGACCGTCATTTGATCCACAAACTGACCCAACCGTTCTTCCATCCGTACCATGATACGATCCTCAATCTCCTGCCCATAGACATCATTGAGTGGCCTAGTTTGTCTCCTTGGAGGCATCTCGAACAGGAAATTTAGCTCTGATACCAACTGATGTAGCGAGAAATAAGGATAACCAAATTAAACCTGTTGATTTCTATGAATACCAGGAATAATTTCTTCCGAATCACGTTGATTCACAAAGAATGCCGTGAATGGGTACTTTGATTCACAAAATTGAGAGTGAAATCTGATTTTTGATAAATGAAAACTAACTCCAAAACAATGTCATACCAACCATTATAAACAAGCAGAAATTTAAATGGGCCGATAAAACATAACGGGCCAAACCACAAACCCAAAACAAAAGTCTAATTCGAACAGAAAATTTATTAAAAAGCCCATATCTTCCAAACGGAGCCGTTTTTGGGCTTCGAGCATTGGGCTAACCGCCTCCGGCGGTTAGCGGCTTGGTGGGCCTCGAACCGAGCTTCGATTCGCCTGCTCATGGGCCTGAAACGGACCCCTGTAGCCCAAGTTATGCCCCTTTCCGTGCAGCCCTTTTCGTCACACAATCTTGGGCTTCCAAATACATTAGAGCTTGGTCTTCCACACTTGGGCCTCCATCACCATCTGTACCATATAATGGGTGTTTGGATGTGTGTTTTGGAACTGATTAGCCATAACTAGTTTTTAGTGTTTGGGTTACTAGGTTCTACTTATGGTTACCGAGTATTTAGGGGTCATATAAGCATTTTGATACTAGCTGCAAGTCTGTGACAATTTATATGAACAGCAACAATACATACATCCATTACATACTCGTATACTATTTACGGAGTATTACTTTATTAAATAATTGAAATTTACCAAAAACAAAAACTTCAAGCATCAGTAGTACATCCAAACACCATCTCCTGCCTCCTGCATGACATCACATCTGATTGTCTCAATAAATTATTCATCATCACATTATCTGTTTTGGTTATCCATGACATCTTTAGAAAATTGATATAATATTGCCACTTTAACATTTGCAGGAACGAACCAATTCTGCTGAAGGAATGGAAGTGTCAGGGTAACATTATTGTCAGAATAGTATGTGGCTATGTGCTACTATATGTATCTGAGGATTTACTAATTATGCTATTTTTATGAATTACAGAGGAGAAGAAAATGTGTTTGTGACATCAGCATCTGTAGATGGACCTAAAAGAAGGAAATGTTTCCACCAAAGTGATGATATTTATGGTCAATCTCATGAAAGAATTTTAAGAAGCACAAAATTATACGGTTCACAAATCATTGAGAGTGGTGGAGTTCTAATTCGGCAATCTCCTCGTCTGCTTTCTAAGGTTCTCTAATCTCTTGGTTTTACTAGCCTTATAATCATGCCAATTTGTTAGCAAGTGTTATGTTTGCTGAAGTTATTTATGCTCATCTGTTGAATTTATATTCAAGTAGTTTATAATTTCAAGCTGGATATCCGAGTAAAAGGTGTACACATGAATAATGCAATCCCATGTTGGTGGTAATGTAAGAAGTCTAAGCTAATCAGATAAAAGTAGAAAGTAGAGGTTTCGGTTTTCACCCGTTCACTGAATCTATCGTTTTGGATTAGTTTGTCCCAGGTGGATCAAATGGGTCTAGAATAAAAGTTAGGTAAACAGGAAATGGCTCAGAGAGGTCATAAGTCACCCCAAGTGTATTTTTCATTGCTTACATCCTTCCATCTTTTTCAATTTTTTGATTGATAAACTTAAGGTAATAATATAGGTTTCACAATCATATTCAACGCTTTAAATATATGTCAAATAATGAACAGAGAGGGGTGTGGAGGCACCCATTCTGACTGATTCTGTACTAAACAACCTGTTTCAACTTTCAACCTAAATTAGTTTAGAACCTGTTACTCAACCTGCCTGACCAACCTGCGCGACCCACCCATGTTTCCACCTCTAGTAAAAAGTGTTGAGCAATATCTGAAGACTAAAGTCACTTTATGCTCTTAGGTGTTGATTTAGGCTTTCAAGCTTTAGTATTGAAAAGCTAATACTAAACCAAGCTGTGTTTTTTAGATGTTACACATATCCTGAAAAAAATAAATCATACTCCCATTTAAAGTAATCCCTTCTCCAGATGATGTCGCAAAATTAGTGGACCCCTCTAGAACCAGTCGCTGGCCAAGTTATCGACACCATTCACAAAACATTAATTTTATCGATTCAATCATGTGTCTTTAGTCAGCTAAACATCATGTTCAAATTGTATTGAACTTATCAGCAAGTTTGGTTTCTTTGTAACTTGTAAGCTGATTCTCTTTTTTCCTGCTGTGACAGTGAGGAGGCTACATTTTATAAGTAATGGCTATTGCAGATAGTTGACATATGCTCCAGATTAGGCTTGCAAATTTTCGTAGGTATAATCATTTTTTTTATCATCATATTTATTTTATATCTATTTTTCCAATGCTCAACATCATAACATAACTTATCATAATGTAATTCTGTAATTTTTGTTATTTGATCTCATCATTCAAACCAGGTTTCCTTTTTTAAAATATTTCATTTGAGATGGTTGAGCCCAAATCCCTTATAATAATACGTAGTATCTTTCTAACTTTTGACCTTCACATAGTTTTCCCCCATAAAAAAGCACAACATTTGTTGATAAATTTCGATGATAGAACACAATATTTGATCGAACGATATTCGTTTGTACTTTTGCAGTTCAGATTCAAATTATGGTTAGTGTTAATATTGATGATAAACTTCATATTAAGCTTTCTAAATCTTGAATTTTGTTGTTGTGCAGGCTGTTACATTGCTTTAGGGATTTACTGGATTCAAGCTGCTTAACTTTTCTGATTACTAAACTTTTTTACACCGATAATCATATGTTTCATCACTTTTTATTCTTTTTAATGATCTGCTTTGATGTACAATTTGTACCTGGTAAGCATTTATGTTTGGTTGGTAGGAGTATAAACAGAACATATATCATCATCATTCAATTTACATTATACTTTTCATGTGCATCGGATGCAAATACATATCCTATTAAAAAAAATTTATTTAGATAGTTTAATTGTTTTCAAATACAATTATTGAACCAAGTTCAAGCTCAAGACTGTTTGTGAGCGGACGACGTTTGAAATAAAAGTGGTGATTTGCACAACGTCAAGTTATGTTAACGATCGAGTATAAAGCATATTAAGTGGTGAATAGCTAAATATCGATAGTGTACAAGTCGAACAAAGAGTAGAACCTACATCTATAGTTCTATAGTAGTACTAGTTACTAAAGAGTAGTATAAAAAGATGAATGGCCATTTTTAGCATAACTTTATCAACTTTATAAGACAAAAAAATAAACTTTGACTAGAAGCAAAAGTGCAAAACAGGGCCTATAGCGTTTTAATCCTTGTTAATTCCATTAATACCCATGTGACAAACTTAATACAAACAGTAGGATTTGATGCCATTGAAGTCAAATTTAATATCAACAGTGTCAACGTCAAGTTTCTTTAAGAGTGTTAAATACTACCTATATCAAAATTAACTTTATTATTATTATTATTAATATATTATTTATTTATTTGTATTATTTGATGTTCAAAATCACGATTTCGGAACCAAATTGCTAAATGCAATTGATTCACTAATCTACGTAGTCCTCTAGCTATTTACCGTATACTCTCCAAAAACCTGTTGGTTGGGCGGTGGCTTAAGAGATTAGTCTATGTGATTGTAATAATTTTTCATATAGTGGAATCTTTTCTCTTTGGAGGCCCGTGGTTTTTATCCGGTTTTGGAGTTTCCACGTATATTCTTGTGTTCATATTTCTTTACTGTTTTCATTGGCTAGGTTGTTGGGGAATCTTTGAGACCGTTTTTCCCAACAAGTGGTATCAGAGCCAAGGTTTTGGTGGAGGTCTCGGTTTTAGAATTTCATAGTATGCTCTGTGGTTGCAGTTTTGTCTGAACTTCCACATCATAAACGAATTCTATTTATCGTATTGGGGTATCTTGGTTTTAGAGGTTCGTGGTATGCTCTGTGGTTGCAGTGTTATCTGATCTTCCACATCAGAAACAAACTTCTATTGGTTGTCTTGTATACGATAGAATTATATGTGAGCCTGGTAATTGGTTGATAACATACTTTTCTAGTATACAATACTGGAAATTTTTTGAAGTACAGGTACGATGTCAAAGTTCAGTCCAATGAGGTTCGATGTAGAGAAATTTGATGGAAGGATCAATTTTGGCTTGTGGCAAGTTCAGGTTAGGGATGTGTTGATTCAGTCCGGGTTACACAAAGCATTGAGGGGGAAACCAACCCCTGTTTCTAGCGGTGATTCTAGCGGAACTGGTAAAATCGATGATGAAGAATGGGATGATATGGATTTGAGAGCGGCAAGTGCTATTAGTTTGTGTCTTTTAAAGAATGTTCTTGCAAATGTGCATGGGTTATCAACGACAAAGGAGCTTTGGGATAAGCTTGAACAGTTGTACCAAGGCAAAGGCATCTCAAACCGGTTGTGTCTCAAGGAATAGTTCCGTACTCTACGTATGGAAATAGGTACAAAAATTTCAGATCATCTGAGTGTTCTTAATAATATCGTTTCAGAACAGGAGGCTATTGGAATTGAGGTTGATGATGAAGATAAATCATTGAGACTGTTTTTCCCAACAAGTGGTATCAGAGCACATGAAACCTATTCTGATGTATGGGAAAGAGACCCTAAAGTTTGAAGACATTACTAGCAAACTCCTATCTGAGGAGAAAAGACTGGAAGGTAAGGGCGGGACTTCATCAGAAGGTACGGTTTTGGTAAGTGAAGATAGGAAGAAAAAGAACTCCAAGAAAAATCGAATATGCTGGAAGTGTGGGAAGTCTGGGCATGTCAAGATGGATTGTCCAGGTGGAGCGGATTCGGCAGAGGGCTCCAACTCTGCTGACAATGTCTCCGTTCTCACGGAGAATAGTGAGTTCTATTAAGAGATGACATCCTCATGGTGTGTCCGCGCCACCATGGGAAAGGGATGGTTGTCAGCGGTTCCACATGTATTTACACATGGGCATTGGTTTGGCTTAAAATGCAAGGTCTGTGGCGGAAATTGGCGTCAATGACTGAGGAACTTCCAAGTGTGCCAAACAGAGGAAGTTGCACCATAAACTGTTTCAGCAAGTTTTTTTCGACGTGTGCCGAGGTGAAATGCTTAGAATGGACTATTCTGAGTGGAGATACTCTTTTATGGTGGAGTATGATAATTCTCTTCGAATTATGATTGTCGATCGAGACAATGGTTTTGATGATGAAGCAAAGTTATTTTTATTTTATCCATAGTGGAGATTGTTGGTTTTTGGCTAAAATAAAAATGGGAGTTTTGTCCCACATTGGTGGATGGAACAAAGGAGGGGGTGACTCCTTGGTTATAAAAGTAGACCTAAGCCTTAGTTTCACTAGGGATCAAATCAATATACATCTTAAATATTTGATTCTTTCTTTCTTCCTTTGGTTTAAAGTGTCTAAGGTGTGAGTCAAATCCTTGGAGGGTGTGAGTGTTGGTTGGGCGGTGGCTTAAGAGATTAGTCTATGTAATTGTAATAATTTTTCATATAGTGGAATCTTTTCTCTTTGGAGACCCGTGGTTTTTCTCCGGTTTTGGAGTTTCTATGTATATTCTTGTGTTCATATTTCTTTACTGTTTTCATTGGCTAGGTTGTTGGGAAATCTTTGAGACCGTTTTTCCCAACAAAACCAACATAGGAATTGGTAATGACAGCCCTAATGGCTGTCTATAAAACAAATATAATGCATTTAATGAACTTAAAGTTTCCTTTGTAATCAAAGATCTTAATAAATAAATCACAAATAAAATGAAAGTTTCAGTGAATTTAATGCAAATCATAACTGTATTAATAATAATTTTGAATAAATAAGTAAACTTTCTATCAATAAATGCGTTATATTTGTCTTATTGACAGCCTAAGAGCTGTCAGCCTGTCATTATCATTTCCCAAAAAGTTAATAGAAAAATTTGTTATGCTAATATATATTCGAGTCGGAAAACATGGATCAACAAATTTTTTTTCCTTTTTTCTTTTTATGAAAAATGCATACTACCATAAAACAAACAGAAATATCAAGTACAGAGCTACAAATACGGGTAAACATGGATCAACCATATGGTTGTGTTTTAGTTATTTTTATAACATACATGGGAATTACTAATTAGCAGTATACTTTTAATCTCTTTTTCTGTTATGATATTAGTTTTACCAATAAAGACAATAAGTCATAAATGAGTCGAATAGAAACAATTACATAAATAGCACATTTGAAATAATTAAACATTAAAATTAAATCCAAATATGTACGCATATATTAACAGGTAGATATATAATTTCATTAAGACTTCAAAAAGTTATTATTTGTCGAACCATTAAAAGGAAACCACACAACACATCAAGTATATTGTTTCTACTAATTTATAAAACATTAAAGGCTTATACTTACTAAATTTAAAGGTCATGGTTATCAAAACCCTTTTAATATATACAAATTTTATCTATTTTACGTAACATGTACTTTTGCTACTATTATGTATTTCTATTATATTTGAAGTTGTTACTTATAGATAAAACCTTGTAATTTAGGTATGTGTTACTTTATACACCGTGAACTTGTCACTTGCTTAACTAACTAGAACAGATAAAATACCCCGTATTAGGATACATGACACATTGACATTAATATTTACAGTTCTAAATTTTCACATGAATAAATACTTTCAAATATTATCATAAGAATTTTGATATTTGTAGCACTAACGACTATTTATTAAAATTAATTTATACATAAATCGATAGAATATTAAGTTAATTGAGAGTAGTGATATTCAGGGCTGTCTATAACATATTGCCTTATGTTAAATAACTGTTTGATTTAATCTATAAGTACTTAAACTTTTTATCCATAAAGAAGTAATTTTATACATTATATATTTTATAAACGCAATACACGTAATGTAATACTACTACTATCGCTCTGTTTAACTTTTATCTATCAAATATATCCATGTGACTAGATAGACAACACACAAGGCATAAGTCAAACCAGGAGTTAAAACGTCAAACTTCAAAAGTATTGACCATAGTCAAACCAACATTTATGCCTAGTAGTAGTAACAAGATTAATCTATACGTTTTCTACAATGTGATAGGCTGGACATCCTAAACAAAATATTTATAAAAGTCCAATTTATGATAAAAATTTATTTAAAAAAAAAAACCCAACCCTACACTACATATCCCACAAATTAGATATACAATCATCACTAAGGCTTGAACCCCCAACCACTAGGTTGATAGGTTTCTCACATACCGCTAGGCTATAGGCCAAAATTAACATCAACGTCAATGTATCAATCAATCATAACACCAATAGTATGATTAATCATTGGATGTAATGTTAATTATTTTTTATATGTATCACAGTGATTAGAAATAATGCTCCTTTGATATAAATTTTTTATCAAAACATAATTTAATCTTAAAATTAAAAGTAAAAATGTTCGTTCTTACCGTTCCCACCATAACAAGTGTTCTTACTTGAACCTTCTCTAGAAAATTATAAATAATGCCATTTATTTGGAGATATAAAGAAAATGACGTAAGTTTGACATCGATACATGATGTTAGAGATTAATCAATTATGTATTATTATCAGATAATAACAAACATTAAAACATATATATAGAAAAATATAGAGTGATAGATATTTTTTGTTTTCTACACTCATTTTTATATTTTTAAAACCAAAACAGTAAATAGATTGATACTAGATTTACGGGGGTTTCAAACTATTCTCAGTAGTTAAATGCAAACAATACCAATTAAGTTCTATTTAATTTAATAAATAACACATATATGTTTAAAAACACTTAGAAGATAGTTAATTCTCCAAAAATTTGAATGAAACTAAAACCTTAACCAATATCAGCCTTATAACTATCGTTCCATACATAGTGAATAACGTTACCATAGAAAGAATGTCTTACATTAAACACTTTACTAATTAAGTTTATTTTCTAACAAAATGATCGTTACAAATCATACTAACTTCCCTTTAATCACACATATAAAATACGTAATAACAATGAATATGAACATCAAATGAACACTTTTATTTCATTCAATCTTTAAAATCAACGTCATATTAGGGTCATTCGATCATCACTTATTTCTTTCTAAATCGAGTATTAATCTTCATGGCAAGTCGGGTTATCAGTTATAACATATCACACATTTTTTCGCCATTTTAAGAAAACATTAGATAACAACCATATTAAACCACAACTTTTTAATTAGATTAAATGTCTCTTAATCTGTTATTAAAGAAAGTTTTTTATATTATATAGTTTAAAAGGAAATGTTGACTCGAAAGGTATAAGTTTAATAATTTAAATGTGGATTAATCCAAAAAACCGAAAATTTATTTTAAGGGGGGAAGGACTAATATTAACGAGTATAAAAGAAAGAGAGATTCAAGGACCAAAGCAGTGGACATGTGTGCAGAAATCCAGGCATGAAAAGATCAATTTTGCATTAACTCTCAACATTTAATGCATTCACCTACACACAAACACCCTCTCTCTTTTGAAACTAATCTCACCTCCACAACATTCAATATCATTTCTACCACCATCACCACCCTAACAACAACAACAACTATTTGGGTTTTTATTTTTTCTGTAAGTTTACTACTCTATCTTTGTATATATTTTGGTTTCATATGAATGACATACATTCTTCTGCTGATTATTTTGTGATTAAAGTTTGAATCTTTTTATTGTTTTATGCTAGATTTCAAATGGGGTTTGTATGATTCGATCTGGGTGATGGGTTTCTTGATTTGGTTTTGAGATTCTATGGAGTTATTTTGGTGGGGGTTTTGAATGGGTTTATTTGACTTTTGTTGGTCAACTGATGATAGGTTCTTAATTTTGATGGATTTTGTGAGGTAAGATCTGATTATTGTTGGATTTGAAGATTTTTTTAAGTGGATTATTTTATTAGAGTTTTTGATTAAATATGTGGATTTGGAGGTGTTTTTGGTGGGAAGTGATTATAATTTTTGTTTGACTTTGATTAGTCAACGAATTGTAATGGGGGTGAGGGTATTTGTTGAGGATTTGACACTACACATTCTACTGTTGATGGTGTTTGCATTAGATTTAAATAGTTTGGTGACTGGTCTTGGTTCAATGTCTTCCATTGCTGTATCTTATGGTGAATATGGTACTGCTTTTTGTGGTCTAAGATCAGATGGGTCTCACCTTGTGACATGTTATGGTTCGAATTCAGCTATTACCAATTCAACACCTTTACTCGAACAATTCTCTGGGTTAACGGGTGGAAACGGGTTCATTTGTGGGCTTTTGATGACTACAAGCCAACCTTTTTGTTGGGGCAACAGTAGTTTCATAGCAATGGGTGTCCCTCAACCCATGGCTAAGTCTGCTGAGTTCGTAGAACTCAGTGCTGGGGACCACCACTTATGTGGTCTCCGAAAACCCCTAACGGGCACGCGAAGAAATACTTCACTTGTAGATTGTTGGGGTTATAACATGACTAGAAGTCATGTTTTCGAAGGTCAGATCCAGTCTGTTTCGGCTGGCTCTGAATTCAATTGCGGGCTGTTTTCGCAAAACCGTAGTGCATTTTGTTGGGGGGACGAGACTAGTAGTGGTGTGATTAGCCGTGTGCCAAAAGACATTAGGTTTCGTAAGATATCAGCGGGAGGTTATCATGTTTGTGGGATAATGGAAGATATCGAGTCGAATGTTTCATGTTGGGGGACGAGTTGGGAGTCCGAAGAGGAAATTGCAATGGCGTTGGCCCGTCAGGGCCCAGTCAATGTTGACTTAGCCCCATCTGAACCGATGCTTTCAGTAGTTGGAGGGCGGTTTCATGCTTGTGGTATCATAAGCTATAATCATGCTGTGGTTTGTTGGGGTTTTCGGGTTGATATGAGCACACAACCCCCGGAAGATGTTCGGCTTTATGAAATTGTAGCTGGGGACTATTTTTCTTGTGGTGTAGTGGCTGATAAAACGCTTACTCCGGTTTGTTGGGGTGCTGGTTTCCCGACATCGATGTCGCCGTTAGCAGTTTCCCCAGGAGTCTGCCGGTCAAATACTTGTGAAAACGGGTCCTATGAGTATAACAATATCAGTTCTCCGTGTAAGTCACCTGGATCACGGATTTGTTTACCGTGTAGCCATGAATGCCCATCTCAAATGTATCAGAAAACTAAATGCACAAAATATGCGGATCGAGTTTGTGCTTATAACTGCTCAAATTGTACATCAGTTGAGTGTTCATCAAGTTGTTCAGATACTGCCAAGAGAACCGAAAGATTTTGGGCACTTCAGGTACCGGTGATTATTGGGGAGATCGTTTTTGCAGTGGTATTAGTAATTGTGGTTTCGTTGACTGCTATCTTTTATGTTCGTTACAAGTTAAAGAACTGTAAATGCTCAATGAAAGGAGTTAAATTCATGAAAAACAACGGGTTTCAGAAAGATGGAGGAAGAATTCAGCCCGATTTGGATGAGATAAAGATCAGAAGGGCACAAGTTTTCAGCTACGATGAACTTGAGCGTGCCACTGGAGGTTTCACCGAAGAAGCACAAGTCGGGAAAGGTAGTTTTTCATGCGTTTTTAAGGGAATTCTGAAAGATGGTGTCGTTGTTGCTGTTAAAAGAGCGATTCTTTCACCTGATATGAAGAAGAATTCAATGGAGTTCCATAACGAACTCGATTTATTATCCAGATTAAATCATGCACACTTGCTTAATCTGCTTGGATACTGTGAAGAAGGTGAACAACGGTTGTTGGTTTATGAGTTCATGGCTAACGGATCACTTCATCAGCACCTTCATGGCAACCCGAAAGCGTTGAAGGCACAATTAGATTGGGTGAAACGCGTTACTATAGCTGTGCAAGCAGCTCGAGGAATTGAATATCTGCATGGTTACGCCTGCCCGCCTGTGATCCACCGCGATATAAAGTCATCAAACATCCTCATTGATGAAGAGCATAATGCACGAGTTGCTGATTTTGGACTTTCGTTATTGGGACCCGCGAACAGCAGCTCGCCGTTGGCTGAGCTGCCAGCTGGGACCCTAGGGTATCTAGATCCAGAATATTATCGGCTCCACTACCTCACTACGAAATCTGACGTCTACAGCTTTGGCGTTTTGCTTCTCGAGATCCTAAGTGGCAGAAAAGCCATCGATATGCAATTCGAAGAAGGAAATATCGTTGAATGGGCAGTTCCATTGATCAAAGCTGGCGAGATCCATGCGATTCTTGATCCTGTATTAACTGCACCATCAGATCTAGAGGCTTTGAAACGGATCGCGAATATAGCGTGTAAATGTGTGAGGATGAGAGGTAAAGAACGGCCGTCGATGGATAAAGTGACGACTGCACTAGAACGAGCTTTAGCGATGCTAATGGGAAGTCCGAGTAACGATCAGCCGATATTACCAACAGAGGTTGTTTTAGGAAGTAGTCGAATGCACAAAAAATCATCGCAACGATCATCAAACCGATCAGAGTTAGAAGGTGATGAGACGGAAGATCAAAGGATCGAGTTTAGAGCTCCATCGTGGATTACGTTTCCAAGTGTGGCGTCGTCTCAGCGGAGGAAGTCGTCGGTTTCGGAAGCGGATGTTGTTGATCCAAAGATCTCGGAGAACAAAAATTTAGGTGATGGATTGAGGAGCTTGGAAGAAGAAATTGGACCTGCTTCACCACAAGAGCATATGTTTTTGCAGCATAACTTTTGAGTTCCCTGAATCATTTGTTAGATGGTGGATGTCATATATGAATTTGTGAAATCATGGATTGAAACTTGTTTCATGAAATCTAAGATTTTGGGTCAATTTATTGCATTTAATCAGAATCATAAACAATTCTTGTTGAAGTGTGTTAAACTAGGGTGTATCTAATGTGTTATTTGATCGCCTAACCTCTAGGGCAAACAGGGTGTTTTGGTTCACTACTTGTTGCGATCCGAAATCTAGTGGAATGTAAATACAAATTTCTATTGCCAGCATTTCAGTTCGTTGATATTATCACTCTCTCTTATTATTTAGCAAAATATGTTAAAATAATCAAAGGAACCTAGAAGCATATTTAGGTTGGGGTGGCATATCAGGTTGACAGGTTTGGGTTGGCAGACCATGAGTCAAAGGTACACAACCCAAAAACGACATGTTTGGCGAAACCGGTTGGGTGATTCAAGTCCCTGTAAACCAGGTCGTTTAGCTAAATGGGTTGGGTGATTCACCCCGTGTAAACCATTTTGGCATTTTGGTAATCAGGTCAACATGACAGCGGGTCAGTTTCAAGCTAACGGATTTATTTCAGGTCAAAAAGCTCAATTTCGAGTCACATGGGTCAACATCTTCAAACATCAACATTGAGGCATCGACCTGAATATTGAACAGGTTGACTGGTCAGATTTATCAACTCTAATCCGTTTAGTTTCATATTGGTTCTCAGGTCTTGTCAAGAATGGCCACCCCTATATTTAGGCATTTTACTGTCACAAAGTTAAATTAGTCGGGTTTTCCTAACAAAATATGAAGCTGTTAAGTACTTAAGTTGGCACACCCTCCACCCAAACTCTCCAGGTTTAATACGGTTGTAAATTTTATTTTTTCTGCTTATGCAGTCAGCTTCTGTTTCTGTAATATGGTTCCTTAATCATGGGTATTTGTACTACAATAGAAAGAGAGGTAATGTATCGTTTAAGTAACAAATTTACATAACAAAAAATTAAACCTTCTCCTTTGTCTCTACCACTTGTGACTTGACCTTTCCTGAGTTTTTCCCGGGTTCATCTGGACTAAAGAAATGCTCTTGTGGTGTTTTCCATCATCCTTTATCCTCTTTGTTCTATAAATGTAGCTCATTAAGTCATTATATTCCATAAACGTCTTTTGCTCTCTGCTTCAAGTTTTTGCAAATTGTGTCTGCAACATCAAATCAGCCATGGATATATTCATGGTCAGTTTCATCTTACATCAAAATTTTGGAAACAAAACAAAAGTAAAAAAATGATAAGGAAAATCAAAAGATCAAACTAAGAGTTCTTGAGTTATAGTAATAAGCTAGGCCAGTCAGAAAAATGAAAGACATAATAGAAAATGGATCGAAAGGAAGTGTAAGATGACTACATGACATACACTTGGAACGATGCAATTGCTCAAGAAGGTGTGAAAAATAACCCAGTAATGACACGAAAATTTAGTTCATTCAAAAATCATTGGATGAAATCTAATAAATCTGATCAGTTCTGCATTCAGTTATAGCAAATAACAAAAGTCAAAACAGCATTAAATAGGGGTGATGATTTGTACACCACCAAATATTAGCCATACACCATTTTTATGCATCATTGTGTTGTACTGTACAACACTGTAAAACAGCTTTAGTGGTGTATGGCTAATATTTGGTGGTGTACAAATCACCACCCATTAAATAGTAAATCATATGTAAGGACTCTCTAGAGTAAGTGAAGATAGTTATAATGTAGCAGCAGAAACTTAAGAAACAACTATGGGACTATCCAAAATGGACTGTCTAAAGAATCAATTTACTGTCAATAATCCAACCAAACAGTTATACATCCGAGTCTGAAATGAGTTCTTATATGGAAGGTGCTACATCATCCTTTAGCCCTTTCAAGTTAGTAAGTGAAAATGGTGCAAAACCAGAAGCCTTCTTTTAGCCTTTCTCTTTTACGTAGAAAATTGCGAACTCTTACCAATCCATGGACAAACAAATAACTAATGTAGCATTGTGAAAAGAGTACAAGTCTAATTAGGGTGTATATCATTTAAGTGATTCAAAGTTTGTACATATATACTGTTATTGTTTGTTTGTACCTTGATAAAGTATTATGATCGGTATTTCATTTATAAGCCATACCACTTTAAATAGATGATAATTTTACATACAAACAATCTTTGTTCATATATACTACATACAACTCATTAATTAACAAAAAAAATCAGCAACAAAAGTTTAGTGAGCGTATTCAATTTTGACAAGCATAGATTGAGCTAACATCATAAATTGTTTTTACGATGAAAGATTCATAAATTATATAATTCATAATTATTAAAGGCATAGAGATTGAGAGGAAAGACACACCTTCTATTCATGCAAACGTCAACGTTGACGACTATACGGAGATGCAGGGGATATGGGAGATGAGAGACCAGTAGTAGGAGCTTCAATTCTTCCACCACACCTTTCTTTTAGATTTGGACTGTTAATGATTCTCAAACTGAGAAGTGAAGGCAACAGTAGTTTTGGTAAATCCTTTCATCTTTGGTCAGTTGCTAATAAATAGATGTTGGAGGGAGGTGTGGTGTTGCAGTCCCATTGATATTGTTTCCAATTCCTTCAAATCCTATATAAAGAGAAGTAAGAGATGATGGAAGAAGATGAGACAACTCACTACCACTGTTCACATCTTTTTCTAAAGCCTTTTACTATTCAAAAAAGCTTTATAAAAAAAACTTTTCAATATTTAGTGTAAATTTTATTACAAAACTTGAGATTTAGTAAGTTATAGGTATAGTAAACCATATGTATTTGGATTATTTAATTACATTACCATTTAGTGAGGTTTATGTACTATATATAAAGCTTTTCTTCATCGGAGTAATAGCTTTTAACAAAAAACTTTTGATTGAAAAGCTTTACAAAATGTATTATTGGAATGCTCAACAAGAGAGGGTGGAAAATTCTGTGGGCCCCACTCTGATATGGGCTGCTTGCCTGCTTCAACCCACCTATTCCTAAGGTATGCGACTTCGGAGGCCAAAGCCTACAAGGAAAGGAAGCATTCATACTTGGACAATTTATAATTTCAAGATGTGTTAAGGAGGTAAGATTCGGCAATTGGTGATCAGGAAATGCCAGACTTTCACAAGCATGTATCTTCAATCCGATGAGATGAACCAATTCATTCAATTTAAGGATACAACTATCTTCATTTCCGAAGCCTTCTTTACTGATCATAGTCATAGTCATAGAGTGAGCTTTACTGGATTTGATCACCGTAAATATAGTGCAACATTATATGGGAACGAGATTATATTGATCAAGTATCTTTGCTAATTAAATTAAATAACTTTAAAAGTAAGAAAAATATACTCACATGAGTGACAATTCGGGTTGGGTCAAGTCAATGGGTTCGGGTAGTCAGGTTGATGGGTCAGAAATGGCCAACCCAGACCCAACCTGATTTTTGAATCGGGTTGAGTATTTCAACCCAACCCAAAATCCACTAACTCGGACTCGACCCAGGTAACCCGATTTTTATTACTCTATAGGTTTTCGGGCCATTTTCAGGTTAATAGGTCGGTTTCGGGTCAAATGGGTCATACGGGTCACGTGGGTCAATATTTTCAATAATAATAGGTAATCATTAATAAGCATAAAAATGCTTAATGATAATAACTTGAAGTCTGAAGTGATTTTGGAGGGAATAACTATAAGTACAAGTCTGAATTGATTTTGAAGGGAATTGTGAGTTGTGAGATGTGGTGGGCATATGGACAAAAAAAGGGTTCAAATGTTTTATTTAAAAGATTAAGTATACAAAGTTTAGAATTTTAAATTACCTTCTTAAGTTTTCGGGTCATCGGGTTGACTTGATGAACCATCAAATTACCCGAACCCGACCTGAAAAAAAATCAGGTTGGTGGGTCAACGGGTCAAAAATTCCTGACCCAACCGGCTTATTTTCGAGTCGGTCTCGAGTCGTGTTAGAAAATTGCATCCTTACCCACAAGCACGTGAGTAGCACATTTACACAAAAATTAGGAAAAGTTAATTAAACCCTAGCCTTATGCTCTCATGCCATAGCAATTGCCCTTCATCTTCTTCTAAATTGATTATAAAGTTAAGGCATCTCCTATCCTATCTTGAGTTTTGGTCCGTGTACATGTATAACCAATATGTAGCATTTATCTCATCTTGTTCTTCGTGCAAGGCCGTTGATATTGATTTTAATTTAGCTCACTATCAAAAAGTATAGTTTCATACTTTCATATGTTTATGTGAACTTATTTGTATATGATGATGACTTATTATTATTTTTCATATCTGATGGGTCTGCAGTGGGCCAGTTAATGGATCTCAATAAATTAAGTTTTGTAATGGGCCTGAACATGATCATAATGGGCCGATTAACTTTAAACCAGATTATGGAATTATGGATGGAAGCGACACAAGAATCCCAATCAAAACCAGTATCTCCAACTGCAATTAGCGCGAATGCGATCGAGAAGTCCCCGAAATACGTGTCGGTGATGAACTGGTCTTGGCCTCAGCTAAACTCTCGGAACACAGGTTACACAGCATACTTACAGGATCAAATATAGTTTTTTTATCGTTTTTTTTTTTTTTTTTGTTTTTTATATATTTTATTTTATTTTATTTTATTGCAATTACAGAAATTGTTGAGCAATATCTACGGAAATAAATAAGTTCCGCAATGAATTATATACCGTGTGATGTTACATGTTCCTTTATTGGTGCCAATTTATAGCTTGAGGCATGGATGATGGAGAATGGTGCAACTGATCATCAAGTATTCAAATTTGTTATTTCTTGATCATGCATGACATATAACGATTTGTCACTACTAGCTTGTTTAAAAAATAGACATTGACAACAACCTGTTAGGACTTTTTTCGACCCAACTTGTCAAAGTCAATGTATATAAGCCTAAATGAGGTTCTATTTTTAAAACAATTGGCAACAAAGGGAGTAGCCCATGAACATAAATACATGATTTGGTTTCTTTATTATTCCGATGTGGGATTTGGGTTTACACCTAACACAACTCTTCAAAAAAATTATGACCCAATTTTTCAATGGCAGAATTGCTTGGTGTTGATTAGTGCAAAATCCTTTTGCCATCCACAGTAGAACCAAATCCTCCTTATCAAATAAAGTCCTTGGTTTAAAGTGATCAATATGCAATCCGAGGAAGGAGATATTGTTGAATGGGCAATTCCATTAATTAAAGCTGGCGAGTCCATGCGATTATCGATTCTATATTAACTGCACGGCTGCACCATCGGATTTAGAGGCTTTGAAACGGATAGCAAATTTAGGGTGTAAATGTGTGAGGATGAGAGGTAAAGATGGACCGTCGAATCGTCGATGGATAAAGTGACGACTGCACTAGAAGGGGCGTTAGACGTTAGTAATGTTAATGGGGAATCCGAATAACGATCAGCCGATATTACCAACAGAAGTTGTTTTAGGAAGTAGTCGAATGCACAAGAATTCGTCACAGCGGTCATCTAACCGATCAGAATTAGAAGGTGATGAGACGGAAGATCAAAGGATCGAGCTTAGAGCTCCATCGTGGATCACGTTTCCAAGTGTGGCATCGTCTCAGAGGAGAAAGTCGTCGGTTTCTGAGGCAGATGTTGTTGATCCGAAGATTTCGGAGAACAAAAATATGGGTGATGGATTGAGGAGCTTGGAAGAAGAGATTGGACCTGCTTTACCACAAGAACATATGTTTTTGCAGCATAACTTTTGAGTTCCCTGAATCATTTGTTAATGGTGGATGTCAATCTGTCATATATGAATTTGTGAAGTTATGGATTGAAACTTGTTTTAAGAAATCTAAGATTTTGGGTCAAATTTATTGCATTTAGTCAGAATCATAAACAAATCTGTTGAAATTCATTGGTGTTAATTAGGGTGTTTGAGTTTATTGCTTGTTGCAATCCAAAATCTGGTGGAATATAAATACAATTTGGGTATTGTTACGTGCATAAACTAGTTGTACTTTGATTGATATTTATGGGGATAAAATAAATTCAGGGGGTCAAAGAGTTTATTATGGTATGAGAATAAGTATTAATGCGTGTTTTAAATTCTTATTGACAGCCCTTAGGGCTGTCGTTATCATTTTCCATACAACTTTCTGTTGACACCACTTCACTTCATTGGCAAAAGTTCCGTTTCTTATCATTTGGTAAAATATGTTTCAAAAAGTCAAAGGAACCAAAAGTATATTTAGGCATTTCACCGTTAAATTAATTGGGTACGTTTCAAGAAATATGAAGCTGTAAATGCACTTATTTTGTTTCTGTTTCTGCTTATGTAATCTTGCTCTTCTTTCTGTTTCTGTAATACAGTTCATTTGAAAATGGTATACGTAGTACAATACAATCACATAGATAAAAATGGGTCAATGTATCGTTTAAGTAACAAATCTACAGATGGAGGTAAGATCTTCTCCTCTGTCTCTAAGACTTGACATTTCATGAGGTTTCATGGTATTCATCTGAAGTTAAAAATTGCTCGTTTGTATTATCATAACCATCAACGTTATCCTATTCAGTCTTCACTTTTATTCTTTCAAATGCATGTAGCTCACTGCAATCCATCAAACTCTGCTACGCTTGTTTTCAAATCTGTAGTTGAAAGTGTAAAGTGAGAACAGAAATCAAATTTACGTAAATGTTAAAAAAAATAATAATAATAAAGTAATACATGTATCAAGAGGTCTCTTTTAAGAAAGTGAAGATAATTTAAGTATAGCAGCAGTAACTCAAGAAACAAACATGGTGCGATATATTATATACGAGTATTATTAAATTATTAATAGATAATACAAATATTTTAACCAAAAAAAGAGTTGTATACTTGAGTTTGAAATGAGTTCTTACTTGGCAGGTGTAACATGTTTGTAATCCCTCGATCCTGCTGCTTAAGGCGTCTTTTGTTAAGGACAGTACGCACTATTTCTCATTTGAGTCCGATCAAATCTAGAAATAAAGTAAATACATTAGAAAAGATACCGATAAATCCCAAGAGTTCTTCAAAATGAACACATCAAAAAGACTTGTAAAAGAAACAGAGTAAATCAGTAGAAGACTGTTGTTCTGAATATTTTAGAAAGGAGCACATATACAATGCACTTGGAGTACATTATCTAAGTACTTCAAGAAACTAATACATACGCTATAAGGAGCACATAAGCTAATGTAGCTCAAATAAGATTTATATTCGCGACCACTTCACAAATATATAACATTGTATATACATGTGTAAAAATTAGCATATATAACGAAAATTGCATGGACATATCCTATTTGAGTGTGAATAGGTTGTAATAGGTTGAATTAGTACTAATCTTTCGACAAACAAAATTTTCATCGTCATTGTCCAGTTGGCAAAACCTTAATCAGGGAGTACATGATTATATTGATTGATTGCACCTTTGTTATTATGAGTTCAATTTTAAGTTGCAGATATAACATATTCAATAGTTAGGAATTTGAATTTTAACAACATTTCTACATTAGTTAGCTCATCTGCTCATATTCAATAACAAAAGAAAATCAGTAGGCATGTGCATGTACACTGACAACGAGATATTTAGACATGCAGTTAAAACCATTTGTTTGAACTTAAGGGAAACCAATTATCAAATTCATAGAGAAAGAGATCAGAGAGAGAGATGCACACCTTCATCAAAACTAATTATAGACACCTTCGATGTGGGGGATATGGTAGATGAGGGGCCAGTAGCAGTGGGATCTTCTTAATCTTCTAAATCTTTGAAATCTTCTACTTTGAATTTTATTATAATAACTTCTACTGCACCATTTTGCCAGTATTGGGCATCCAGTGACTGATAAACTCAGAAGTGAAGGCAGCAATGTTTTTGGTAGATCTTTCATCTTTGGGCAGTTGTGAATATCGAGATGTTGTAGGGAGGTAAGGTGCTGCAGTTCCATTGAAATCGACTCCAATTCCTTAAAATCATCTAATTTGAGAGACACAAGAGATGATGGAAGAAGATGGGATAACTGACTACAACTACTGATCACACAAGTATGTTTATCATCATTTAACGATCCCTCCCATAACGTTAGGTTGACTAGTGATGGTGGAAAGTTCTGTTGGCCCCACACTGATATGGGTTTTGTTAGCCCGCCTATATTGAGGGAACGGAATTTGGGAGGCCAAAGCCCACGAGGAAATGTAGCATCCATTTTTGGACAATCTTTAATTTCCAGATAGTCTAACAAAATGAGATCCTTCAATTGGTGATCAGGAAAGTACTCCAAACTTTGACAATCTTGTATTATCAATCTGGTGAGGTAAACAAAGTAATTCAAATCAACAATGAATTTCAGATTGGGCAAAACTCTGATTTCGACATCTTCAAGCAATGGCATTCTTTTGTTGTTGATAAGCATCTGACTCTTGTCTCCTCCTTCATATCCTCCCAACTCCTTTTTCATTAGTTTCTTACAATCATAGATACAAAGTGACCTGAGCTTCTGCCCTCCTGTTGATGGGAAGGAAATATCTGTAATTGAATTACATCCTTGTATATGCAATGTCTCAATGCTATGTGGACACCTGCAATGTTCCATACTCTCACAATACTGTATATTCAAAATCCTAAGAGATGTTAAGAATTTGCTCCCGTACTTATCATCCTCTCTCTCTCCAAGGCTCACCAAGCTTTTACAATATGATACTACCAACTTCCTTAATCTCACAAGAACCATACTTGCCTCTGCTTCTGATACCCACAAGTATCTTATCTTGTCACAACACGAAATGTTTAATTCTTCGACCGCCCCAAAATAACCCATTAAACCTCTCCACACCTCATCGGTAAGACCAGAAATACGACGTATTTCCAACTTGGTGGCTAGTGAAGCTACTCGAACAAGACTTGTAAACACAATGTGACCAGTACTAGCTATTTCAAGATCCCTCAGTGAAGGCAGTGCTACAAGTGATACTTTGACCAAATTAGGACAGCCTCTCATAACAAGCTTTTCAAGGCATGGAAACACAATACCACGAGCCATTGCCCATAACTTCAACCCCATCATATTTATAAAGCTTAGAATTTTAAGTGAGCGGAATGAAACACATGTCCCAAGTAACTCCAAACCCACAGTATTTACTCCGTACATGCCATCAATATATAGCTCCACAAGTGACGGTAGCTGTCCAAGTGGTGGTAATGATGTACATTTCTCACAGCGATGTAATGACACATGTGTCAACCTAACAAATGAGGGATCCCCGATCCAATGTGGAAACTCTACACCCCCATATGTAATAATATTGAGTAGTTTTAAAGAATCATTACGAGGCTTCAGCTCTTCTAGAACCTCCTTTTGAAGCATTTCATCTTGAGAACCATTCCACTGCAAATCTAACTCACTAATTCTTTTCTGTGAAAAGTTTGCCTCCCGTGCATCAATTGCATTTTCCACCTTTTCTAACCCCCGAATAGCGATTTTCCCGCATAGACTCCTAAAATCTTTAAATCTGTTTACACCTCCAGTAGTGAATCTGGAGAGTGTTTGTAGGCTTTTCAACTCACTAATCACTATTGGCACGTCCAACGAATTCCAAGTATTCCTAATGTCAAAATGCCGTAGATTCTTAAGCTTTGAGATGCTGCTGGGCAAGTAAGTTAAGCTGCCACAACCAAACAGGATCAATGTCTGTAAATTGTAAAGATCGCAGATATTTTCCGGTAAACTTTGTATTCGAGTTCGAGATAAGTTCAGATACCGCAAGTGCCTCAAAGTTCCGATTGACTCTGGTACCTCACTTATTTGAAAATTACTTAAATTGAGAACCCTTAACAATGGTAGGTTGGGAAGCAAGTCAACCAAAATCTTATTTGATAAGTAGAAAGATTGACAACTATCTTCCATCCCAATAGATGTTGCCATGACTGTTCTCAAATTTTTAGCTCTTCTCAATGCCTCAAACTTATTATAGGCTCCATATCTCTCGCGAACGAATGACATATGTCGGTATTTTCCCAACAATTCCTTCTTGATATGTTTCTCCATATCATTATTTAACCTTAAAAAAAAATCTCCAGCGACTGATGTGGCCAAGTCATTGATCAGATCATGCATCACGAACAATGATTCGTCCTGAGGTGCTCGCTGAAAAAATGACCTTGATAACAACTCTTCAAAATATTCACGACCCAAGAGTTCTTGTGTTAACCTGCTTGGAGTTGATTTTTCCGAAAACCCTTCTGCCATCCACAATAGAACCAACTCCTCCTTATCAAATATATAGTCCTTGGGGAATAAGGAGCAATATGCAAACAACTGCTTCAAATGTGCAGAAAGATCATGGTAGCTTAGTTTAAGGGCTGGAATAAGTCCGCCTGCATCTTGGAACTTCCATATCTCACTATTTAATAGTTCCTTCCAATATTCTTCATCATCTTTTTTCGATCTCAACAACTTCCCAAGTGTAATTAAAGCCAAGGGTAAGCCATCACATTTTTTTGCAATTCCTTTACCTAGTGGCTTCTGAGTCGGATGCGAATCAAAGTTAAGTAAACCCAATGCATTTTGAGCAAATAAAGTCACAGCATCATCATGTGATAGGCTCTGCAGATGGCTTAGATGACTAAAACCCAAATCTTTGAGCAATTGCTCCTTTCGTGTTGTCATGATGATTTTACTTCCGGGAGCACATACTAGAAATGGAGCTACCAGGATTTCCCAATCCTCATAACTTTCACTCCAAACATCATCCAACACTAGCAGAAAACGTTTGCCCCTAAGTTTATTTTTAAGAGCTACTTGAAGTAGATTAAAATCTGTAAAATCCTTGTTTTCTCCTCCCATTGATTGAAAGATAACTTTGCTTATACTAAAGCTATCAAAATCATCAGAAATACAAACCCATGCCTTGAGTTCGAAGTGATTTTTCACCTGGTTGTCATCATACAAAAGTCTAGCTAGAGTTGTTTTACCAACCCCACCCATACCAACTATGGGAACAATGCTAAAGTTTTCATCACAAGGTTCATCCGCCAGTAACTTGTGGACTAATGCCTCTTTTTCCATTTCACGTCCAACAATCTTAGATTCATCTACCAAAGAGGTTTGTAATCTTCTATTTATATTTTTTTTCCTATCATCTTTCACAATCAAACTGTAACACCCTGTTTCTGGGCCTGGAAATAAATTGTATTTTAATAAGTGTGGTTGGTTTAATTAAGAATAAACAAGTAAAAGAGCCATCGATTTTATTGTGACTAATAAAATATTGTTTGTTTTAACTTATTAAAGTTGACGGTAAAATAAAAGTATCTTAACTTATGGGTATTTTCGGGTTCCAGACAATAGGCTAGGATCGGGTATAATTATACACTAAATAAAGGAGGGAGTCGGTGGATACACCTACTCATTTTCCACCTAAAGTGTTTGTTCATCACTTTCACCTACATGCTTTCAAACCCTCACCTCTCATTTGTAAATAAAAATCAAGAACAAATCATTGTGACTAAATCTTGCTAAAGGAATCTGATTATCATCATCATCTCTATCATCTTCCTCATTGAATTGTAAGTAATCTTGTGTTCTTGGTGTTTTTGAGCTTATTTGATAAAATTGGGTTTTGAATGATTAGTAGAGTTTATATGAAATTGGTTGTAACATGATTATAGGATGATAATATGTTATAGTTAACTGATTACATGATGATTATATGCTAGAATTTGTTAGTGTTATTCAAGTTGAGTTCATAGCTTAGGGTTTGGTGATTTTGTTGATTTGATGATGATGCATGAGTGAGATTGTTGCTAGAAGATGTTTGTTGTAGTTGTTATATGTTTATGGATGATGTTTGTGGTCTTTTACTTGGTAAAATTCGTGTTTGCAACTGATTTTGGTAAAAAATGGAGTTTTGGTTTCGGAGTTGGTTTGAAGTTGAAGTGCAGGTCGTTTTTAAGCTTGCGAACGCGATCCCAGCTATGAACCCGGATCGCGTTCCATTGTGTAATCTCATTTCAAATGGATTTTGTTCTTGCGAACGCGATCCTGCCACCTTTCCCGGATCGCGTTTCGTAGTGTAAAACGGTGACAGAATTATTTTCAAAGAGGAACGCGATCCCACCAATGTTTTCCGGATCGCGTTTGCATGAATTATTTTGAAGGATTTTGTAAATTTTGAAAATGCATAAGTGTTTAGAAGATGGTGTTTTTAGTGGCACTTATGGTTGACATTCCTTTTGTGGCACTTAAACGGTAATTTAGTGGCACTTTTTATTAAAAGAAATACATAATTATGTGAACGGTTTTAAGGGGTTTCGGGGCTTAATGAAAGAGTTTAAAGTCAATTGGGTATTGTATATGATATTGCTTTAGTGGCACTTCCGTGACATTTTAGTGGCACTTTATGCTTAGAAATATATGTTTTGAAATATATGAATTTGTATTGGTATAAGATATACATTGATGAGGCGAGATACTGACTTGGTTATTATTTGTTTATTCAGATAAGCGGGCGGCAACTCAGTAATATAAGACCACTGAGTTGAAGATCTTGACTATCGGTGAGTGGAATTGTAGTCCTCGGTTTCACCCAGTTGTAACGGGTTCGGTTACAACGGGTAACCAGGATTGTTTATATCAGTAGGTTGTTGTTATTGGTCGTACCGGTACCAGTCTTTTCTGTTTGTTTATGTTACTGAATATATGTGTTGTTGTGTGATTGTTGTTGAATTGTTGTTTAGTTGATAACAGTTGTGAACTGTTGCTTGTTGTTGTGTGCTTTTGCATTGTGAATGCAATATGGTTGTTTTCAGAGGTCAACTGTTGTTGGTTGGGTTTGGGTACTACTGTGTAGTTGTCGAGGTTTCTTTGAGACACATAGTTGAGAACAAGCCTAGTCAGTGAAGGTAGTACTCAAGCTATCGGTTGATTACTGGGAATGGCGTTGCGCCCAGTAGTCGTGGTTTCTGGGTTGGGTGGATACCAGGAACCGCCGGTCCTCTTGACGTTATGTGCTTATGTGTTTTAATTGTGGTTGTTGCTTAGTTGTAAGACTTGTTATGAGTGGGTTGAACCGTCGGTTATGGTTCCATTCACTTAGCATTGGCTAATTCCTCGTTGTTTAATGTTTTGCAGACTGTGGTTAGTTGATGTAGATGTTCGGGTTGTAGATGTTGACTGGAAGTTTGACTAAAGCTTGGCGCAACTCTGATCTTTTGTAGATGTCTTTTGGAAACATTTTATATAAGGCCCGTTTTGTGTTAATATGGGTTGTAACTAATATGGTTGTAAATGCTTAACTAATGTTGTCATATTTTGGTCGTCGTTAAACTTGACAACAATATAACTTTAGAAAAAGGCCTTTGACGCGTTCAATTGGCGATTTTGATGTAATTAACGGATAGTAATATTTTGGGGAAGCGCTTCCACTTGTTTTATAATATTAAAAAGATATGTTTTGGTTTGCGTAAGGACCGGGCCTTACAAGTTGGTATCAGAGCATAGGTTTGGGTGAATTGGGCATTTGCGAATGTTCAATCCCAAACTTATTTCGGTTTTAGTCAAACTTTCCGGTAAGTGGGATTAGCTTTGGGATTGGGGATTGGTTAGTATAGTGAATGCTAACGATTAACAAGTTGCAAGTTGTGTTTTGGTTGTGAGTACAGGAATGGCAGATGATGAGAATACGACTCCCAATAATGCTACTAGAACTGAGCTTCCACCTCCAGAAATTAATAATGTTAATCAGGGTGGTACTTCAAATGTTCATCATGATGAAACTAGTCAAGAGGATTATGTGTTGCAATTGGAAGATGATGTGATAAGACTCAAAAAGATTGAACAGTTGTACTTGGAGTTACAATCTAGGGTAGCTCAGCAAACGTATCAGTCTCCTCCTCCACATCAGCAGAATAAGTTGTGTTCATTTAAGACTTTTAAGGCGTGTGGACCCAAAGAATTTGAGGGAGGTAATGATCCGATGGTGACATTGAACTGGTTAAGGGACACTGAGAGAAAATTTGATGTGTGTCAGTGTGAAGATGAGCTAAGAGTTAAGTATGCAGTCCAGTTATTGAAAGGTCAAGCAATTAACTGGTGGGATTCTGCGACTGCACAAATGACACCGGAACAGAGATCTAGAATCACTTGGGCCGAGTTTCATAGGGAGATTAGTAAGCAATTCTGCTCTGAGTTTGATATGCTTAGACTTAGGCAGGAATTTCTGGATTTGGAGTTTTCTGAGAAAATGACAATGGATGAGCTTATCAATCAATTCACCGATAAGTTAAGATTTGTTCAGCAATGGGTACCGGACGAGAGGACTAGGATTACCCATTTTGTTAAGACTTTACCACCACAGTACCGGACATCAGTGAGGTTGGCTCGTAATTTGACCGAGGCTTTTGAGTTAGCTAGGTCGGTGCATAATGACAATCAAGCATGGGAGAAGTTGGGTAAGAATAAGTTGGTGCAACAGTCTAAGAGTGGTACTGCTGGAAATAAGAGTCAGAACCGGAGGATTGAGTTTAGCGAGGGCTCGGTGGGTAGTGATCCAAACCCTTGGTGTGCCAATTGTAGGTCGAGGCATTCGGGTCCATGTACTCCTCAAACATTAAGGTGCATAAAGTGTGGAGCATTGGGGCATGGTAGTAGAGATTGTACTTTTCCTCAGTCTGTGTGTTGGAACTGCAAGAAAGAGGGTCATCGGGCAGGACAATGTCCGGAATATGTTAGGCAATGTTCGGGTTTAGCTGGAAGTTCGGGTTCTGGTTCGGGTTCTGCATCATCAATTGGACAGAAGAGAAAGATGGCGCCTCCACGAGCTTTTCATATGACAGTGGGAGATCAAATGACAGTGGGGGAATTGCTCGAAGTGAATAACCAAGGTAGATTCTATAATTACTTTGATGTAATATAGTTTATAGTATTGTTTGCCCATGTGTGATTGTAGCGTTTGGTCTATTAGGTGTGGGATTGGATTTCGGGGACGAAATCCTTTAAGGGGGGAAGATTTGTAACACCCTGTTTCTGGGCCTGGAAATAAATTGTATTTTAATAAGTGTGGTTGGTTTAATTAAGAATAAACAAGTAAAAGAGCCATCGATTTTATTGTGACTAATAAAATATTGTTTGTTTTAACTTATTAAAGTTGACGGTAAAATAAAAGTATCTTAACTTATGGGTATTTTCGGGTTCCAGACAATAGGCTAGGATCGGGTATAATTATACACTAAATAAAGGAGGGAGTCGATGGATACACCTACTCATTTTCCACCTAAAGTGTTTGTTCATCACTTTCACCTACATGCTTTCAAACCCTCACCTCTCATTTGTAAATAAAAATTAAGAACAAATCATTGTGACTAAATCTTGCTAAAGGAATCTGATTATCATCATCATCTCTATCATCTTCCTCATTGAATTGTAAGTAATCTTGTGTTCTTGGTGTTTTTGAGCTTATTTGATAAAATTGGGTTTTGAATGATTAGTAGAGTTTATATGAAATTGGTTGTAACATGATTATAGGATGATAATATGTTATAGTTAACTGATTACATGATGATTATATGCTAGAATTTGTTAGTGTTCTTCAAGTTGAGTTCATAGCTTAGGGTTTGGTGATTTTGTTGATTTGATGATGATGCATGAGTTAGATTGTTGCTAGAAGATGTTTGTTGTAGTTGTTATATGTTTATGGATGATGTTTGTGGTCTTTTACTTGGTAAAATTCGTGTTTGCAACTGATTTTGGTAAAAAATGGAGTTTTGGTTTCGGAGTTGGTTTGAAGTTGAAGTGCAGGTCGTTTTTAAGCTTGCGAACGCGATCCCAGCTATGAACCCGGATCGCGTTCCATTGTGTAATCTCATTTCAAACGGATTTTGTTCTTGCGAACGCGATCCTGCCACCTTTCCCGGATCGCGTTTCGTAGTGTAAAACGGTGACAGGATTATTTTCAAAGAGGAACGCGATTCCACCAATGTTTTCCGGATCGCGTTTGCATGAATTATTTTGAAGGATTTTGTAAATTTTGAAAATGCATAAGTGTTTAGAAGATGGTGTTTTTAGTGGCACTTATGGTTGACATTCCTTTTGTGGCACTTAAACGGTAATTTAGTGGCACTTTTTATTAAAAGAAATACATAATAATGTGAACGATTTTAAGGGGTTTCGGGGCTTAATGAAAGAGTTTAAAGTCAATTGGGTATTGTATATGATATTGCTTTAGTGGCACTTCCGTGACATTTTAGTGGCACTTTATGCTTAGAAATATATGTTTTGAAATATATGAATTTGTATTGGTATAAGATATACATTGATGAGGCGAGATACTGACTTGGTTATTATTTGTTTATTCAGATAAGCGGGCGGCAACTCAGTAATATAAGACCACTGAGTTGAAGATCTTGACTATCGGTGAGTGGAATTGTAGTCCTCGGTTTCACCCAGTTGTAACGGGTTCGGTTAGAACGGGTAACCAGGATTGTTTATATCAGTAGGCTGTTGTTATTGGTCGTACCGGTACCAGTCTTGTCTGTTTGTTTATATTACTGAATATATGTGTTGTTGTGTGATTGTTGTTGAATTGTTGTTTAGTTGATAAAAGTTGTGAACTGTTGCTTGTTGTTGTGTGCTTTTGCATTGTGAATGCAATATGGTTGTTTTCAGAGGTCAACTGTTGTTGGTTGGGTTTGGGTACTACTGTGTAGTTGTCGAGGTTTCTTTGAGACACATAGTTGAGAACAAGCCTAGTCAGTGAAGGTAGTACTCAAGCTATCGGTTGATTACTGGGAATGGCGTTGCGCCCAGTAGTCGTGGTTTCTGGGTTGGGTGGATACCAGGAACCGCCGGTCCTCTTGACGTTATGTGCTTATGTGTTTTAATTGTGGTTGTTGCTTAGTTGTAAGACTTGTTATGAGTGGGTTGAACCGTCGGTTATGGTTCCATTCACTTAGCATTGGCTAATTCCTCGTTGTTTAATGTTTTGCAGACTGTGGTTAGTTGATGTAGATGTTCGGGTTGTAGATGTTGACTGGAAGTTTGACTAAAGCTTGGCGCAACTCTGATCTTTTGTAGATGTCTTTTGGAAACATTTTATATAAGGCCCGTTTTGTGTTAATATGGGTTGTAACTAATATGGTTGTAAATGCTTAACTAATGTTGTCATATTTTGGTCGTCGTTAAACTTGACAACAATATAACTTTAGAAAAAGGCTTTTGACGCGTTCAATTGGCGATTTTGATGTAATTAACGGATAGTAATATTTTGGGGAAGCGCTTCCACTTGTTTTATAATATTAAAAAGATATGTTTTGGTTTGCGTAAGGACCGGGCCTTACACAAACCAAGCCTTATTTTTTGCTTTTCTAAATCTTGTAACTTGGTGGTAATCTTATCTAACTTGTGACCCATCCTAGTACTTAGTGATAAATCTGTGCAACCTGTTGGGATGAGCTTTCTTACCTTGCTGGAGAAGGAAACAGACTCTTCATCGAACTCACGTTGCATAGCTTCTGTTGCTAAATCGTCTAGTAAGTCATCTATATCGTAAGCCAAATGTTGGAGACTATTCAGCCACCTTTTGACAGCTTCATCAGTTACTTCCTTTTGTGAAGCATCACTAAGCAAAGTTTGGATCTCGGACAATGTCGTCTCCAAATTCTGGAGCTCGGACTGAATACCTTGAGATCGAACAATTTTCTCAACAGCTACAGAGGCCAACTTCTGAAGAACGACTTTGAGGAGATCAGAAGCAATGACTTCAGCCATTAATTATTTCTAGTGGATGGAAGCCGTCTTCTTTCTGTAGCTTGGGAGGATATGATGAAATGATTTGGTGATAGAAATAAAAAAATCTATCCGCGCGTTGTTTATAGAGATTCCATCTATTGTACGTACATGGTCCACATAATTCTTTTGTGTGTACATTTTAGCTGGCACACCATGTGGTCAACCACTTGGTAGTGGAAGCGTCGGTGGCCTGTTGTCATATTGGATAAATTACACAACGGTAACACTATTTTTCTTTGTATCAACTCTTCATTTCAACCATTGATTTCTTCTATTAAGGATCAAGATTAAACGTAAAATAAAATACAGTGAATATGGATTCTGGACCGTTAATTGAAAAAATCAATGGCTACCCCTCCTGCATCTCATATAGGGGGCTGGCCCTTTGATCACAAACCTATATTTATTTATTTACTTTTTCTTTTCTTCCAAAACTGAAGATGGATATAAAATGAATAAACACATCTTCAAGACTTCATGTATTCGCATGGATCGATTTAATTTATATGTGCTGCGAAAACTTACTTGACGCACTACACTAGCTACTACTTGTTTAGAAAATCATCATTATACATCATATCTCTAAGTTTTGTAGATGAACATATATAATTATCCTCTCATGATTTCTAACTAACTTATACATCGGTGCAAGAAGAAGCTTGTGCACAACCAACAACGATACCTAACGTTTAACATCCCCTGATCCCCCTAACATGAAACATCACCTACTTAGGTGCACCGATACTCAGAGTTTTACCCTCCAAATTTTCTGTATAAACATAATCATTCCCTGCATGAATTTGCACTTTTACTACATTCCTGATTAGCTAAATTAAAAACATATATCATCTCATTAAAAAAAATCAAATGTTTTTATAACATTATTATGCATCAAGACTCGATTGTGATAAAATAAGTGGGAATGATCTTTGCTGTTTAAAGTACAAGTACGTAGGTTAATTTGTTATAAGGTTATGTCATCATCAATAATAAAACTTATATATTAATCATGGATACGATAATTTAAGTTAAAATTCGCCTTTTTGGTATAGTTAAGTGACATTATCGCGCGACATCAAATAATGATACGTACCAATTGTTTAATCAACATATCATACATATATTTAGGAGAAAGCGTATTGAAATATACGAACTATATATGACCGATCAATCTATTGTGTGTAGCTTATAAAAGCTCTATTACGTGCATTCAACTTTTGATTATTGATTATAGTATATAAGCTACCATACGTGTACTCTTACTTAATTATTTCGACCCAGGACTACAGTTTCGTTTATCAACATGTTCGCATTGGTTTAATGATGTAGACATTTGAAATTAAGGAACCTAAACCGGTGTGCATAAGAAATAAGAGTAATGCTATACATGACTAATTAAACAAACCTACGAATAGACCTAACTTTCTGATTGGTTTAATTCTCCACCAATCAATTATTTACATTAACCAATCAAATTAGTAGGTCTAGATTTAACCTTACAAATTTAGACCTATAAATCGTTTTCCATTTTTATGGTGTATTCACAAGAAACAAAAAGGTTTCTGAGGATCCGAAATCAACGCATCCAAGCATGTGCAAAGCACGAATTTTGAAGACATTAAACATTTCTATTATTGTAATATTTTTGTACGTATTCAAAAGTAGCTAGCCAGACATTAGCTAATTATTATAATCACGAATTTCTTTATATTTTTCTACCACTTAGATTTTATTTTTGAATTGAAAAATTTGCATCTTGTATATATTTTTTTAGCATTTTTATATGTTTGTAAGTCTTGATTTTATTCTTAAAATCAAAAAATTAGTATTACTTTATTTACTACATCATGTATATTGTTACTGCATCTTATCTTCTTTAGCATTTTTGATAAAATCTTTCATATTAAATGCTTTATGATTAAACAAATTTGTTAAACAATTTTTTAACATTTTCTTAAGTAATTTTTCAAACAGGTCCAAAACTTTATTATTAATTACAAAATAGTATCAACCCTCTCTTCCCGTTCCACCTCCCGTTCCTCTACGAACCATTCCCTTATTAATTCTATCTTGTTTTCCTTCCCGGTTCCAGCAAACCACTTGTAATTTTTAGTTGGTTACTCCCTCATTAGTTTATTAGTCATCCATTTTTCTATGGTGGTGATTTGTACAATACCAAATTTTAGCCATACACCACCAAGTATGCTTTAAATAATTGTACTGTACAACAGTCTGATGCATAAATAGTGATGTATGGCTAAAATTGATGGTGTACAAATCACCACCCATTTTTCTACTTCCACTATCACCGACTTTGCTTACAGACCACACATATCCATACAAAACCATAAGTATTCTCTGACAATGTCACAATTTAATACTACCAAAGAAAATCAAGGTAGGCATCAATTATTAAAATTAAGAGTAACTACTATGTAAGTCTACTTAAATTGATTTAAAAATAAAAATAATCTATAACCACTTATAAAACATCTCTTCTGTCGAATCTTACAATTCTTAAAAATAATTAAAGTTTCAAAACTACCCTCCAATATAATTATCTAATTACTTAATTCCTATAGCTAGCATAATTTTCGCAAGATACCAAAAATAAAATAAATCATAAAACTAATCACAATTTCAAGGATAAAAAAAAAATCACAATCAACACAATTTTATACCAAAATTAATCCACTTTTATCGTTTATAACTTTATATACTTTTTCGGTTTAACATGCTGGCTACTATTATCGTCGTCATAAAATAACTTTATTTTATGAATTCGATACCGCCGCATTGCACGGGTACCATACTAATATATTTAATGGCTAATACTCTTTATCTCCCCTAATCTTATTTGATGAATTTGACGCATGATAATCTCAAACTTTTATACCTACTTTAAAGATCTACCTACCTTTGTATTATTAGTTTTTTTTTTTTAATTAAAAGTTACGTTGTAAATTAAACGTATATTAATGACAAGAAGTATCGACAGAAAAGGCGATGATTTGTGCATTATTTCTTTTTACCCATTAATTAATTTATTAAGTTGAGAGTTCTTTTTAAAAAAAATCATTTTACCATTTACTTCAAACAAATACTGCCTATGATATAAATGATAAGGGTAAAATGGTCAAAACCACCAACTTGATGGTAGATGGATAAAATCATCACCCATAAAAAAAATGATGCAAATTTTTGTTTCTTCACGTTGCTATGCGATCTCTCTAAAATATATCTAGTGAATTTTTAGCCTATATGGTGAGTGTTAGTCCTAATGGATAACAAGATTAAAATTAAAATTGATGCATGAGACCAACCCTATCTTTAATTTCATCTGTAACTTATATTAATTAGTCGTTATACACAAATAAAACTTTAAAACTGGTTATAATTAAAGAAGTGATGAAAGATTGAAAGGTAGTACATAGCAAAAGCTAAGTAAGATGTAAACCTAAGAAAAACTTAACCAAATTCTTCTTGATAATTAACCGGTTAATTATTTGGGAGTTACACCAACAGCCAAACCCGAACCTTTGAACCTCTCTAAGGTGATTTCATCTAATTGGTCTCTCATCTCTTTAGTCAAGTGACGTTCCGAATCTCCAACTTCACCTCGTCGAAAATAACAATGGTTTGGTAATTCAATCCCGGTACCAATCCGCTGAATGCCGCTTTTGTTTACCTCAAGATTTTTCAAATGCTCAAAACTACACAAATTGACGATCTTTTCAACCACACCATTCTCCTCTTCCTCTACTGAAAATGGCGTCCCCAGAAACTCGGCCAACCTCTTCACATGAACCTCCGGTTCCCTCTTCAGCTCCTCATATTGTAAGAACAATACTTTCTCAGGAGATTCAAGACTTGCTTTCCAATACCCTAACACATGATCCCAATATGACCCATACTCCACAATACCCTTACAAAACAACTCGAATGCTTCATCGAATGAAAATGTTGGTAGTTTGTTAGAGCTGAATTTTTTTATGAAGTACCATAATGAGACAAAAGCATCTTTTGGATCTCTACACACGTAAACAAACTTGTACCCTGATGAAGTAGGAAACAAAGTATGTGCGAAATGTGTAGCAAAGAGACGAGGCGAAGGAAGAACAACATCGTTGTCTTCTTCGGATAAGTAATAATCTAACACTGGAAAGCAGTCACGTGGTGCCTTAGATAACAAAGGGTGGTTGGAAAAATCGAAACGGGATCGGTGGAGGGTCGAAAACATGAGGGCTCTAAGCCAAGTGGTTCCGCTTTTAGGGAAGGAAGACAAGAAGATATCAGTAGACTGAGGTTCGAAGTTGTTTTGCATGATCATAGCGCTTAAAAGGGCACGAGACAACAACCATTGGCCTTGGTATAGGAATATATGCTCGGACCACCATCCACCAGTTTTCGGAAGCTCCATGAGGAGTTGGGTATGTTTTTGGTGGGTCTTAATTTCTTCGTCTGTTGACATGTTTCTTTTTGGTTGCGATGAAGAGATGATATATATCAATATATATCAGCACTACAACTCTTATGGACCGGCCTATTAATATATAGACATCCGATCCAGATCCAAATTCAAATTCAAATTCAAATTCAAATATCTTATCTAATCTAAATCTAATAATCTAATCTAATAATAAATATTAATAAATTAATAAATATGTGATACCATTGTAATACCAGCGGGTAACATATGTGATAATAATTTTGTACAATTTGTTAAACAAAAAAAAAAGTCTTTGAAAGTATACATTGTGAGATGAAAAATCGAAGAGAAAAAATGATGATTTTTATTGTGCAATTTTTATACTCTTTCGACTTACCATTTATGAGATATTTGATTTTTAAAAACGTGAGGGAAAATGAGTTTTATGAAACATAGCGCATTTTTATTGGTTCTCTAATTCTCACAAAAAATTTCATTCTCATTTGAACCTCACTGTATCAAGGAAAAGAAGATTCATTCAATCATTCATTAGCACAATTGGGATTTATATAGACTCAAATGTAAGAAAATAAAACTAAACATTCAAAGGATTGATAATATAGTTTTATTTGACATGTGTAAGTACGGATCTAACATTTAAATAAACGAAACTATATTTTACATATGTGTGTATTCATATGTTTGGCTTAATACTGAAATAAACGTAGATACTTTTATTCGACATCTGTGTTTATTTACGGGTTTAACATTTACATAAAAGAAAGATAGTTTGATTCAACATCAGTGTGTATATACATATTTAACATTCAAATAAAGGAAAAAAGGTAAATAACCGAAGATGGTATTATTCAACGTCTGTGTGTATTCATGGGTTTAACATTTACATAAACAAAAGATTGTTTCGACATGTGTGTATATACAGATTTGACATTCAAATCATTGAAAGGTAGCTAACTTCTTTTCATGTAAAACATCGGAGTATCATATACAGATTTGACAATTAAATCATTGAAAGGTAGCTAACTTCTTTTCATGTAAAACATATCTTTGAAGAAAACTCAAGCGCCTATTTTTTTTTTTTTTAGTATTTAGTAATTATGGTATTACCAAGAATATAAGTTTCACGCATGGCCTTTTGATAGAATGGAATTTACATTGCCTTTTAAAACTTTTATTAATTATTAATATCTAATTGTATATTTAATTCTTATAATAAAAATTAATTATTAATGTAAAGAAGAAATTAGCAACGAATACACTTAATTGTGACAAGTTAGTCCAATTTTATAATAGCCTACCATCAAAGTTTCCTTCCTACGTATAAAATATATTACGTCTACGAAATTTAATTCTACTTTCAATTAAATGTATTGTTGCATCATCCTTATACACATGATATAAGTGCCATTATTAATATACAAATTCATCTTATCGATATATTTAATTTCGCATTAAAAGTCCGTGTGTATACATGAGTCTATAATCTAGTAAATTATATATTGGAAACACATTTATGATGTCATTATTCTAATTAAATTTTAATTTGTCAATTAAATCCTTTAATTTTAGTAATTTTTAAAATAAGATCCCTAACTTATTAAAAAATAATTTTTTAAATCAACTACTCATTTACATATAGTTTTTTTTAATTCATTAATTAAAACATTATCCAAATAAATATGTAATGTTTCTATTTTCAATTCACCATAGGAATAAAATTACTTGAAAATATTAATTAATTTTTTCCTTGGTTTCAAAAACATTTAAGTTTTTAATCTCTACTTATCTAAAGTAATATCATGAATTCAACTAAATGCTTAATTTACATATTAACTTACACACTTACTATTAAAAACAAGATATTAAATACGAAATTTCAATTCATATTAGAAATCAACGTATGTATACACGGATTTAAAATATAGTAGTATATAATATAATAAATACTATATTAGATTTTAAACTCCTGTATAAACCTTCCCCGTTAGAATTCGTATTTGATTTTTAAAAAACTATTTATGCTTAATTGAATGATTTTTATATTTGATATGATCATCTTATTCTTATATTAAAAAAAATGTGAAGTTTGTGTAGTTGTACTTGTATGTGCTGCACTATGCAAACATCATCCATATCTTTTATGAATTTTTTATTTTTTTTAAAATTAGAGGTTGTATTACTATTATCTTTATAGTTTACTGTAACACCCAGTCATCGGGTCTAGCAGTATTTAATATTTTCTGACTGTGAATTATTATAAAGTGTGTCAGAAAATAGGTGTGTTGTATTATTTGAAATAAATAGTGAAAATAGTCGAATAATTTATTGTGACTAATAAATTATTGAGTGTTTTAATTTTATTTAGTTGACGGTAAAATAAAATAATGTTTCCCCGTAAATGGTTTTAAGTTCCAGACAATGAAAAGTATGGGGAATGGAATTTAAACACTTCTAGTATACTACTAAGATATTAGGTCGGTTGTTTATTTGATATTTATCTCCATTTATATACACATATACGTATCATACATCCATACATACAAGAAACCCTAGATCAAAATCACTTCCTAACATCAAATTGGAGCTCTAGCATTGGAATTAAAGCTTCAAGATCATGGGTTATCATTCTCTAATCCTATTAATCATCATGTAAGTTCCAAATTCTTGAATTCCATAAACCCTAGAATTTGGGTTTTGAAGTTTTAACAAATTAGTGACATTAAATTCGAAATCAAGGGTTGAGGTTGCTAAAATGATGTTATTTGAGCTTATTAATGATGATGATTAACATCAATGAAGCTAGGGTTTATGAATTGATTGAGTGTTCTTGATATTGATGATGATTAAGATAAAAGTTGTTTGATTAATATAAAATTGAAGCTTGTAATGATCATATTATTGCTATTTAGTACTTAATCCATGAGTATAATCTAAGCCCTAGCCTAGAATTGAAGAAATAGATTAGGTGTTCTTGAGGGCCATGAAGATCTTGATGAGTTTGATGAATTAAATGATGGAATTGGTATCGTTTAGTAGTAAGAGGACTTAATTGTTAAGTAAGAAGTAAAATTATAAGCTAGTTGGTTAATTGTTCATTAGACTTATAATTTGAGTTGTGGTGAATTGTTGAGGTTAGAGGTTAATAACCTTAGTAATGGATTAATTATGTTGATTAGTGATAAGTTAGTCAAATTGAAGTTGAAAAGTGATTATCTTGATAACTAATCAAGATTAATTGATAAACCAAAGAAGTTGATACTTGAGCTAAATAATATGAAGTAGCATCATGTTGTAATTATTAAATATGTTCTTGAGAAATTATGATATGAAGCATGTTAGCATGAATTAGATATTGATAACTGTGGTGATGGTGTAATTCGTAAGAATTGAGTATTGTAGGAGGCTTGTTGATGAAAACATATTAAAATGATGTTGTATATATATATTTTGAGGCAAGTGACTAACTTGTGTTATTTTGTTGTAATTCCAGTTGAGCAGAAGACTCGGTGACATTAGACTACTGAGTGGATGTCTGAGGTGGTCGGTGAGTGGATTACTAATCCTCAGTCTAATTTAGTTGTAACGAGTTTGGTTACAACAAGTAACGTATTATTACTGTTTTAGTTACCATGATGATTACTGTTGCTAGTAATAATACGGTTGTTAGTTTGCTTAGTCTAATGTGTGACCCGATGACTTGATGAACATGTGATCACTGAGGATAGTTGACCTCTTGTTGCTAGTTGTTATTGTTGGCCTTCGGGCATCAGTTGCTAATGAGGTCAACAAGTTGTTGAACTGTTGGTTGGGCTAGTCGGTTATTCAAGATGTAACACACCTCCTGTGTTAGTTGAAGATAACCACTAGCTATCGGTCTCGTCCGTTATGGCCATACGGATATGGTTGGGTAAGTGTTCTTGTGGAATCCCCGGGTATTATGATATCGCAAGAGCCATCGATGCCTCATTATTAAGTTGTGTTTTTGTTGAATAGTTGCTTTGTTGATAAGTTGACCAATTGAACAGTTGCCAGGTTGCGTTGCTAAATAGTTGTATTGTGTACTTGTGTGTTGTCGATTAGTTGTTGTACGCAAAGTTGTTATACTAAGTTAAACTGTTGAATAGTTATCTACTCACTTAGCGTTATGCTAATTCCCCACATTAACCCTCCTTGCAGGTCGTAGACATGATATAGGTGAGCAAGGAGTTGACCTGGACAGAATGTTTGACATGCTGACGTGACTCTGACAGTTGATTTAAATAAATTAATGATATCTTTTGTTTTATATAACACCCATGTTGATAAACTGTGTTTTGAATTAAGTTGATTTTATACATATATGAAACAATGTATCTTATAAAGGTTGAAATTGGGATAACGCTTCCGGTACAATATATTTAAATGTTTTCAAAATGAGGGGTGTTATAAGTTGGTATCAGAGCATAGGTTTGGGTGAATTGGACATTGGTTATGTTCAATCCCAAATCTATATGATGTGTCAAGTCAAACATTCCAGGGATGGGGTTTAGTAATTGTATGAAAATGTGGTTATTGAATATGTACTAACCTATAACAAGTTCCAAGAGTGTGGTTTTGGATGCAGAGACGGAGGAACATGAGGAACCGTCTGGTATTCTCAATAATTCCTCAATACTCGTGGGCCTAGATGTTCCAGGTAATTTCTGATAAGCTTGATGAATTTTAATAAGCTTTGACTGTTTGCTTTACTATGATATGATTGTTAGTAAAGTAAATGGAATTATTGGTGAATATCGATTGTTAATAAGATGATAGAGGTGTTAATGAGTAATCAATAAGGAAATTGAAAAATTTCGATTAAAATGTTGAAACTGTGTAGATACAGTATTGACTAGGGTGTAACAGTTGTGTTATGTGAAATTAAGTTTATCTACAGTGTAAAAATAAGTGGATAAATGCAAAGTGTGATTATAGATCCTTGCTAGGAAATTATTTGATAAATGATAAACTGAATTGATGTGACTTGATATGATAAAATTAATGAGATGTTGGTATTCTCCATTAATAGGTTTCGAGTCGTGTTGTTATGTGAATTAGAAAGAGTCTAGTGGTTGGAATATGTGTATTGACTTGGTAAAGTCAATGTGGTCAACGAGTCTAATTGTGTGTTGACGAGTTTGTGAAAAGTCAAATTTGAAAATTTGTTGGAATTAGTTCATGTATGATGAACTTATGTGAAATTGGTGATTTAAGGTAATATTATGATACCATTAGCGAAAATGGCTTATTTTGACTTAAAATAGTCAATGATATGTGGAATGTATGTGAGAGTGGTGTTTATATGGTCAGAAACCCAAATGGGTCAATTAAGTGCCTAAATGGGCCGCTTAGTATGAAAAACGGTTAGAAACCTGATGTGGTTGTGTTTGATGACTTTTAAGTTGACTTAAAGCCATAAGTATAGATAAAATGTGGGTTGAAAGTGTAATGTAGTTATGTTGATGGAATTTTGTAAAATTGCCCATTTGGACCCCTAAACGGGTCAATGAGTTAAAACATAATGGAACGGGTAGATGAGGATGATGAATGTGCCCACACGTCATAAATATATCTAGAAACATGTTGGCAAAGGGTGGAACCCTGAATGTATGCCGTTTGGAATATAGCGTGTTAACCAAAATGGTCCAAAATGGCCTAAAATTGGTTATATGTCCGTTTCCTCGTAAAACGTGAAATTTGAAAAAGTGGAAAAATGGAAAGTTGCATTTTGATTATATGAGGGTGCCTGCAAAATTTCAGAGTCTAACTCTTTACGGTTTAGGAGTTATGCGCGTTTGAATTTCGTATTTTTGCATTAAAAATTGCAGGCCTGTTGCAGCATGTTGAATCCGGTCGTATTCCCTTGAATACGTACGTATTCCCATGAATACGGACGTATTCCTTGGGCGTATTCCTTAAAAAGCTTTCTGGTTGAAAATGTTGGCGGGAATACGGCGTATTCCCATGAATACGAGCGTATTCCCATGAATACGGACGTATTCCCTTGAATACGAACGTATTCCCTTGTTTTGAGACTTTTCTTGTGTTATGTGTTATATTAAGTGAGTTTAATATGAAAATTTGTAAATTTCGTCGTTCGACGTAATTTTCAACGTAAAAGTTCCGTTATGAAATTTCTGTGTCCGATTAAGACGAAATTTACATGTCCACTCAAAAACGGCCCAACGGTCAAAGCTCATATTTGTCATGAGCCCTGTCAGTTTTCGGCACTTCGGGGTCGTTTGGGGCCCGAAAATCGCGTTTTACTGTTTTTCAGACCTTATTTGAAACTTTTGACTTACATTTTATATTGGGCTTTTGTTTCTTTGAGCCCAGAGATATTTCCTGTGACTATATGCAATATTAAAAGTTGTTTTTTAAGAGGTCCACATATTTTATGGTGTATGCGGCGTTTGTAGGCAGTTTATTTAACTGCAAAATATACCAGTAAATGGTATTGTTGATTGCTACTACCAAGAATTAGTAAACATTGATTAGATAAGCATGTGAACTATATTATGTGGATTAATTGAAATGTGATGAAGTAGTTGAATTACTTAGAGTATTATAAAATGTTGAATTAAGAGTTTTAAGAAATTACGAAATAAGCACATGAACTTGTATAGATATTAGTGGAGAATGAAATACTCAATTGTAATTTGATTAAGGGTATATAGATGGATGATTATGTGTTAAATATTATACATAATATTGATGACTTGTTTAGTACTAATGTACTATAAGTATTAAGTTATATAAATAATATTCGATATTGAATTGGGTAATAAAGAAGTTGCTTGATATATTCGTGTCAGACATTGGTGTAGTATGTCTGTATTGTTAATATATACATGATCATATGAGCAGTTCACATTAAAAGTGATAAGTTGAAAATAGTAACAAGTTAATAATTGGGAATATACTTGCTATTACAGGTTGTTATAATTGTGTAAATTAGTAAAATTACTGTTGAGAAATATGTGAGAGCAAAGATAATTACTTATGAGATAAATGGTATGAAGTGGCCTGAGAATAAAGTGTGACTGACATAATATGACGACGTCTGGCCAACGTATCTATATTATGCCATTTCACATGGAGTTGTTGAGGTTACTAAGTACCAGATAAAGTTAAGTGGTTTTAAAATATCAGGTAAGATATGTTGACCTGTAATTGATAAATAGTCAATGATGGACTAATATGAAAGAGTAAGAAACCACTAAGTTGTTGTTGCTAATGTGATATCTATGGCACATTTGATGCGTATGTGTGATGCATTGTCAATAGTAAGAGTTAAAAATTGATTTAAGCAAAGTAGAAGTAAGTTGAATATGAATAATATTGTGTTAATATTGTTGAATAGATGACTAATGTCAGCACCTTGTGTTGTTGAGATACCAATGATGATGTTTGGTATTAACAGGTGTTGAGTTAGCATCCAAGTTGTTGTGAAAGGGTGCTAGTTGATTATATGAAACTGGTTGTAACAATAAAATAAATTGACCTCCACCTATTGCTTACTGATTTTCTTACTTGTTGATGGTTAGATGATTGTAGATTACTGTCAAGTAAAGGGTTTCATATAATCTAGTCGTGTTTATAATTACAAGTTGTAAGGTTGTAATTAACTAGTTGCAAAAGTGAAAATTCACAGCAAGTTGATAGATAAAGCAATATATAGTTGTTAGCTAAGTTGCTAGTTATTAATGTGTATGTTGTAGTAGTCAGTACCACTTATTGATGTTGTTGTTGTTGTTGTTGTTGTTGTTGTTGATGTTGATGTTGTTGTTGTTGTTGTTGTTGTTAGTGTGGTTATTATAGTTGTAAAGTTGAAATGTTCACATGGATATATGTTACATTTATAAACTGTGATTATGTATTTTAATTGTTTACATGACTAAGTATGAATGGTCATGTAAGTGGTCAATCAATTTAATAGAAACTGGGTAGAGGCACTGTGTTGGTGCAAGGGGGAAAAATAGAAACATTTACATTTGGATATGTGAATGTGGAAAGAATCGAAACCGTGTACATATATTTAGGAGTTGCTCAAGGGAGTAATGTATGATATATGTATTTGATGATAATTGAATTAAGTGGTGTATGTGTGTTTATATGAATTCAGTTGAAATACACACTGGTAGTGTGTTGGTTGATGAAATAATATATACCTATATAAGTATATGTTGATATATAGATACATTTTGTGTTCATGTGATGTATAAGTTGTATGAAAATTATAGTATTAGTGAAATGCAATGTGTGATTCTATTTCACTAGGTTGACTAAGTGTGATCAGATTTCGAGGACGAAATCTCTTTAAGGGGGAGAGATTTGTAACACCCAGTCCTCGGGTCTAGCAGTATTTAATATTTTCTGACTGTGAATTATTATAAAGTGTGTCAGAAAATAGGTGTGTTGTATTATTTGAAATAAATAGTGAAAATAGTCGAATAATTTATTGTGACTAATAAATTATTGAGTGTTTTAATTTTATTTAGTTGACGGTAAAATAAAATAATGTTTCCCCGTAAATGGTTTTAAGTTCCAGACAATGAAAAGTATGGGGAATGGAATTTAAACACTTCTAGTATACTACTAAGATATTAGGTCGGTTGTTTATTTGATATTTATCTCCATTTATACACACATATACGTATCATACATCCATACATACAAGAAACCCTAGATCAAAATCACTTCCTAACATCAAATTGAAGCTCTAGCATTGGAATTAAAGCTTCAAGATCATGGGTTATCATTCTCTAATCCTATTAATCATCATGTAAGTTCCAAATTCTTGAATTCCATAAACCCTAGAATTTGGGTTTTGAAGTTTTAACAAATTAGTGACATTAAATTCGAAATCAAGGGTTGAGGTTGCTAAAATGATGTTATTTGAGCTTATTAATGATGATGATTAACATCAATGAAGCTAGGGTTTATGAATTGATTGAGTGTTCTTGATATTGATGATGATTAAGATAAAAGTTGTTTGATTAATATAAAATTGAAGCTTGTAATGATCATATTATTGCTATTTAGTACTTAATCCATGAGTATAATCTAAGCCCTAGCCTAGAATTGAAGAAATAGATTAGGTGTTCTTGAGGGCCATGAAGATCTTGATGAGTTTGATGAATTAAATGATGGAATTGGTATCGTTTAGTAGTAAGAGGACTTAATTGTTAAGTAAGAAGTAAAATTATAAGCTAGTTGGTTAATTGTTCATTAGACTTATAATTTGAGTTGTGGTGAATTGTTGAGGTTAGAGGTTAATAACCTTAGTAATGGATTAATTATGTTGATTAGTGATAAGTTAGTCAAATTGAAGTTGAAAAGTGATTATCTTGATAACTAATCAAGATTAATTGATAAACCAAAGAAGTTGATACTTGAGCTAAATAATATGAAGTAGCATCATGTTGTAATTATTAAATATGTTCTTGAGAAATTATGATATGAAGCATGTTAGCATGAATTAGATATTGATAACTGTGGTGATGGTGTAATTCGTAAGAATTGAGTATTGTAGGAGGCTTGTTGATGAAAACATATTAAAATGATGTTGTATATATATATTTTGAGGCAAGTGACTAACTTGTGTTATTTTGTTGTAATTCCAGTTGAGCAGAAGACTCAGTGACATTAGACTACTGAGTGGATGCCTGAGGTGGTCGGTGAGTGGATTACTAATCCTCAGTCTAATTTAGTTGTAACGAGTTTGGTTACAACAAGTAACGTATTATTACTGTTTTAGTTACCATGATGATTACTGTTGCTAGTAATAATACTGTTGTTAGTTTGCTTAGTCTAATGTGTGACCCGATGACTTGATGAACATGTGATCACTGAGGATAGTTGACCTCTTGTTGCTAGTTGTTATTGTTGGCCTTCGGGCATCAGTTGCTAATGAGGTCAACAAGTTGTTGAACTGTTGGTTGGGCTAGTCGGTTATTCAAGATGTAACACACCTCCTGTGTTAGTTGAAGATAACCACTAGCTATCGGTCTCGTCCGTTATGGCCATACGGATATGGTTGGGTAAGTGTTCTTGTGGAATTCCCGGGTATTATGATATCGCAAGAGCCACCGATGCCTCATTATTAAGTTGTGTTTTTGTTGAATAGTTGCTTTGTTGATAAGTTGACCAATTGAACAGTTGCCAGGTTGCGTTGCTAAATAGTTGTATTGTGTACTTGTGTGTTGTCGATTAGTTGTTGTACGCAAAGTTGTTATACTAAGTTAAACTGTTGAATAGTTATCTACTCACTTAGCGTTATGCTAATCCCCCACATTAACCCTCCTTGCAGGTCGTAGACATGATATAGGTGAGCAAGGAGTTGACCTGGACGGAATGTTTGACATGCTGACGTGAATCTGACAGTTGATTTAAATAAATTAATGATATCTTTTGTTTTATATAACACCCATGTTGATAAACTGTGTTTTGAATTAAGTTGATTTTATACATATATGAAACAATGTATCTTATAAAGGTTGAAATTGGGATAACGCTTCCGGTACAATATATTTAAATGTTTTCAAAATGAGGGGTGTTATATTTACATTGCGATTTAACATGTTATAAACCCATATATATCGCTTAAGATCAATCCCATATTTCTTTATGTAATTTTGTATCTTTTAGTTTTGATTCAATTAATTTAGTTGTTCAATTTCAAGCGTATGGACACCACTACATGCAACTTGAGGTATGTTTTCAATACTCAAATCAAAGCCTTCAATCTTGTCTATTATTCACGATTCATCGATCGTAGGAGTGCATAAAAATCAAGGAAGTGAATCGTAATGGAAATAAATTAAATATTCAAATCGAAAAGCCAAATCAAAGGTAAAATCGACACTTCGATTTTCAATAATGCGATAATCGGAATGTTTATGATTATCCTTTGGTTGCAACGCAATATGTGCATAAATTTAATGTAAGGCGCTTATAACACAGTTAAAAAATAAGCACTAAATAACTAAAACTGAATATCTACGAGACTACAACTTTATAAAGTGCATTAATTATTATTTTTATTTATTAATTTTTTTTTTTTTTTTGAGGAGTCTAATGTATCATTTTAGTGTCCATTATTACATGTTTCAAACGGTTCCTATGGAATTTATGAAATAAACAATAGATTTGCCGGTTTTTCAGACAAACGAGTTTGAGAAAAAAATAATGAAGTTGAAGATAACTTTGTTAATATTTCAAAATAGCTTCTCCTTCTTTCTCCATTCCCCTCCCATCCATTGCTATTGCCATTGCTATTGCCGTTGCCGTTGCCATTGCTATTGCTATTGGATTTAAAATTGAGTTGTTAACCCACTTCGAATTTTACATCCAAAATTTCAAATTCTTTTCGGCCATTGAACATTTGCTAAAAAATTTAATTGTAACCAAATAAAAGAAAAACTGATGAAATTATTTTTAGGTTAACGGATGCATAACATTAATTAGGTTATTTGCTATTTGAAGTGTTTTGTCTCGTGTACAATAATTTATTTTTTTAAAATTTGATTTAATGATCCAAATGACTAAGGTATATACACGAGTTTAAACTTTACTTTAAGTAATATGGTGTCACTGGTTTCCAACGATCCCCAAAATCTCTTCCTACCTCACCTCCAAAAGTCACTCTCATCTCACCAACGATCACCGTGGTAGTGGCCGTTGAAAAGATCGTCTTCAGCAATCCGCTTGTCAATAGGGGTGGGTCTACTACCCGCCACCACCGACAGAATAACAATCGGCTGCCCTCTGTTACGTATCCTCAAACCCCACCCCATGTTGGACCAACTTATTGGGCTCAACCACAAACACATAAACTAATAGAAAATTCTTCATTTGGCCCCCAATTTCTAGTCATTTAGTTCAAGCCTCACAAGCCCACTTAATGGCTAGCCCATCAACTTCTTTTTTTGTGAGTAGTGTTAATTGTTAAACCTCATGCCCAACAGGCCCAGTAGGGTACGTCTACAGGTCTACTTGGTCTTTCTAACTCCTTATACAATCACATAGTAACAGAATAACAGATAACAGGTAATTTCTTGTTTAAGTAACAAGCATAAAGATGTAACAATAATCTTCTTTGCTTCAAACATTTCACCTTTCCTTGGGTTCCTTCCTGTGCCCCTCATATTTCTGATACCTTTGTATGACTGAACTCCTCTGGAGTCAACAACTCATTTTCATCGATCTCTTTACCCTCGTAATTTTCAATTTACTTTGTTTGGTTTTCTCAGGAAGCACGTAGCACATCATAATCCATCATATCTGAGGTTTATCTGTCTGTTACGAACCTATGCAAATCTTTTAATTTAAAGTGTAAAAATGCTTCCAGTGGCAACTGAGTCTGCTGCACCATACAATCAGCCACTGATATCATGGTCAGTTTCCTTGCCGATTATGTATGAAAGTTGCGATACTTAAAGATGTGAATCTTGGAAATTTATTTACACAATTCTAAGCTATATCATGAAGATTGAGTAATTACTCACAACCAATACAGAATACTGAGATGACAGAAAAACTAGTTGTTTCTCTGTTTACAAGACTATACAACTCTAACCAAGTATCATTACAATATACGAAGAGATCAACAGTTTGAGGCCCAATGGCTGAATAAACAAAAATATGTCAGCCACTCAGCCGTACTTCGATATAGCTTTGGTTTTGTCCACTTGCTCATTTAAGGCAGAAACTAGCCTTTTGCGTATGAGGCAACACGAAATAAACTTCTTGTTATTCACTGACATTTCATATTTTATTGATTCGCCATAGCTGGTGCGGAAGTGACAGATGACCAAATGACACTTGAAACGCTGCAATTGGGAATATCAAGGTGGTCACCATGCTTGCAATGATAATTAAATGATATTTGTTCATTCAAAGAAACCGCTGAACATGATCTGAGGAAATAAACGAGTTCAGGCTGTTCAGCAATCATTGTTACCGAATTAAAAACAAACAAAATTGAACAATGAAGTGTATGCAGTAAGCTAGTAAAACACATGTCAAAAGAATGTGAAATGTACCATAGAAACTCGGTAAAAAAATGTGATGCTATCCAAAACAGGCCTCTATCGAATCAACCTTAATGTAAATAATTAATTCAACAAAAGACTTGTATATATGAGTATGGAATGAGTTCTTACATGAATGGTGTTACATGTTCCTTTATTGGTGCATGGATTATTGATGATGATAAAGCAGATCATGGTAGTGGTAATCCCTTCACTGTGCTGCATAAGGTGCTGCTTATTCAATCAAGTCAACAAATATAGTAAATATTGATACAAAATACCAAAAAGTATCATGATTACTTCACAATTTTAACTTTAAAATGTAATTAATCTGACAGTGTGATGCCTAAATACATAAAAAGTTATGTAAAGGCAAAGCACAGTAGTAAAATACTGTTCTGGATCTTAAAAAAGGATACAGATAAGAAATATATTATTGGTACAATTTAAAACTGTTTTATAAGATTGGATAGATGCTATAAACCAAGTATACAAACTTCATTGCTTTTCCTTCCAATGATATGGTGTACTGATGTTACTACATAAACATATACTGATGTAGCTCAAATACAGTTGTGCATTTCTAGTCTTGTTTTATTCGTATCGTCCAGTGAATCTATGATACAGTAAGTATAGGGAAGACAAGCATTTGTTGTTAACGTAATTTTATCAAACCGCAAGCCAACACGATTGTAAGACAAAGAGGATTAATAAAACAATAGTTTTAAAATATTTCATAAAACTAAATGAAACGAAAGAAAAAGGCATGTAAATCCATTTGTAATAGAATTATGTCCAAAGAATAAATTTTCAATAATGCAGACCTTAAAAGAAAACGAAATGGATGAAAAAGATTTCTATAAGTAATAACTTGACTAAAATACAAAGTCAAATGCAGAAGTTTCACAATCGACCTGTTAAATGAAAATTCCATCAGCTTTAATATTCAATTTTTCTTCAAACAGGTTGACAGGTTGTAATGAACTTGAATCAAGTATGTCATGTCAACAACCAGATATTAAGATATCAAATTTAAAATTATTTGTTTTCTTAAAAGAAAGCATTATCAGTTATTAAACTATTATATTATTTATTATTAAAAAGAATAAATTAAATGCAGAAAAAGAAACAGAGAGAGACGAGCACCTTCAATTTATATCGATATTGGGGATATGGGAGATGAGGGGCCAGTAGTTGTAGGATCCTCTTCTACTGCAACTTTTACTTTTACTTTTACTACACCTTTCTTTCAGTTTTGGGCATTCAACGATTTCCAAACTGAGAAGTGAAGGCAACAGCATTTCTGGTAGGCCGTTCATCTTTGGGCAATTCTGAATGCGGAGATGTTGGAGGGAGGTGAGGTGTTGCAGTCTCATTGATATTGTTTCCAATTCCTTCATTTCAAATATCCAGAGAGAAGTAAGAGATGATGGAAGAAGACTAGACAATTGGCTACCACTAATACTCACTTCATTATCTGACGATCCCCCACATAAATAAAGGTCAACAAGTGAGGGTGGGAAATTCTGTGGGCCCCACTCTGATATGGGCTTCTTCAACCCACCTATTTCTAAGGATTGCAATTTGGGAGGCCAAAGCCCACGAGGGAATGAACCATCCATTTGCGGACAATTACTAATATCCATCCTTTTTAACGAAGTGAGATCCGGCAGGTGGACATCGGGTATTGACTCCAGATTTGGACAACCACTTATCCTCAAACTGGTAAGATGACCGAAGCAACTCAATTCAAGGATGAATTTCAGATTTTGCAGATTAAATATTACTACATCTTGAAGCAATGGCATGCCTTTGTTGTTGTTGATAAGCATCCGACTCTTGTCTCCTCCTCCTTCATATCCTCCCAACTCCCTTACAATTACTTTCTCACAACCACCAACTTCAAGTGACTTGAGCTTCTGCCCTCCTACCGATGAGAAGGAAATATCTGTAACTGAATTACACCACCAAATTCTCAATGTCTCGACGTTGTTTGGACAACTGCAACGATCCATACTTTTACAATTCTCTATCTCTAAAATCCTAAGAGATGTTAGCAGATTGCTCCCACACTCATTATCATCATCATCATCATCCTCTCTCTCTCCAAGACTCACCAAATTATTACAATCCCTTACTTCCAACGTCCTTAAACTCACAAGAACCCTGCTTGCCTTTGCTTCTGTTTCCCATAAGTATCTTATCTCATCACACCACTCAATGCTTAATTCTTCAACTGCCCTGAGATGTCCTCCAACACCTCTCCACACCTCATCATTAAGACCTAAAATACGATTTAGTCTTAACTCGGTGACTGATGAAGCTGCACGAAGCAAACTTGTCAACACACTGTGATCACACACACTTAACATAAGATGTCTTAGCGAAGGTAGTGCTTCAAATGATACTTCTACCAGATTCCAACAACTTACGATAGTAAGCTTCTCAAGGCACGGAAACACAGCCCCACCATTGGTTGACCATAACTCCCACCCCTTCATATTTTCAAAACTAAGAATTTTAAGTGAGGGGAATGAAACACCACTATCAAGTAACTCCAATTCCAGTGTATTTAACTCATCCAAGCCCACAATATTCAACTCCTCAAGTGACAGTAGCTGACCAAGTGGCGGTAAAGATGTACATTTCTTACAGCCAAGTATTGACACATGTGTCAACCTAACATACAAAGAATCTCCGATCCAATTTGGAAGCTTTATTCCCCCATACGATTCAATTTTGAGTTTTTGTAAAGTATCATAATGAGGCTTAAGCTCATCTAGGACTTCATTTTCAAGCATTTCCTCACGAAAACTGTCAAACACATCACTCCATTTCAACTCCAATCCACTAATCCTCTTCTGCGAAAAGTTTGCCTCTCGTGCATCAATTGCATATTTCACTTTTTCCAAACCCTCGATAGAGATTTCCCCACACATGTTCCTTAAATCTTTAAGCTCTGTAATTTCACAGCTGTTTTCACCTCCAATAATGATCTTGGAGAGTGTTTGTAGGCTTTTCAACTTACTGATCCCTATCGGCATCTTATTTAAACCTGGAGTATCCCTGATGTCAAAATGCCTTAGATTATCAAGCTTTGAGAAGTTGGGCAACTTAGCCAAACTATGACAGCCAAACAGGATAATAGTCTGTAAATTATAGAGATTACACACATTTTCTGGTAAATGTGTGATTCGAGTATGAGATAAATTAAGATAACGTAAATGCATTAGACTACCAATGGACTCTGGTACCTCACTTATATTAAAATTACTTAAATTGAGGACCCTTAAGAATGGTAATTGAGGAAGAAAGTCAACCAAAACCTTATGCGACAGGAAATTATATACCCAACTTTTCCCAACACTCACAGCCAAAAATGTTCTTAAATTTTTAGCTCCCGTAAATGATTCAAACTTCTTGTAAGTTCCAAATCTCTCACGAACAAATGAAAAATGGCGGTACTTTTCCAACCCTTCCCTTTTAATATCCTTCTCCACATCGCCGTCTAACCTTATAAAAAACTCTCCAGCAACAGATGTCGCCAAGTCATTCATGAGGTCATGCATGACAAATAACGATTTGTCATTACTCATATGTTGAAAAAATGACCTTGACAACAGCTCTTCAAAACATTGATGGCCCCATTTCTCAATGGTTAAATTGCTTGGTGTGGATGGGTGCAAAAATCCTTCTGCCATCCACAGTAGAACCAACTCCCTCTTATTAAATATGAAGTCCTTAGGGAACAAGGAACAATAAGCAAACAAGTTCTTTAAATGTGCCGAAAGATCATGATAGCTTAGTCTAAGTGCCGGAAGTATTCCACCTCCAGCTTGTAACCTCCATATCTCACTATGAAACACTTCCTTCCAGTACTCTTCGTCATCTTCTTTGCTCCTCAATAGTTTCCCAAGTGCTATCAAAGCCAAAGGCAAGCCATCACATTTTTTCACAATCCCTTCACCGTATGGTTTAAGTTTTTTATGCGAATCATGTGATTCAAAGTTATCTGCACCCAATGCATGTTTAGCAAATAAAGACATAGCATCGTCAGGTAACAGATTCTGTAGATTGTTTAGATTATTATAACCTAGCTTTTGTAGCAACTGATCCTTCCGTGTTGTCATTATGATTTTACTTCCGGGAGCACATGCGTGGAATGGACCTACAAGGGTTGCCCAATCCTCATGACTTTCACTCCACACATCATCCAGCACTAACAGAAAACGTTTTCCCATAAGTTGATTTTTAAGAGCTACTTGAAGTAGATTAAAATCCGAAAATTCCTTGTTCTCACCATTTACCGATTCAAAGATAACTTTGCTTATACCGAAGCTATCAAAGTCATCCGAAACACAAACCCACGCCTTGACTTCGAAGTGTTCCTTCACCTGGTTGTCATCGTACAAAAGTCTAGCTAGAGTTGTTTTACCAACCCCACCCATACCAACTATGGGAACAATGCTAAAGCTTTGATTACAGGGTTCATCTGACAGTAACTTGTGAACTAATGCCTCTTTTTCCACTTGTCGTCCAACAATACTGGAGACATCTACAACAGAAGTTTGTAATTTTCTATTTCTATCATTTGGCCTATCTTTGACAATCAAACCAAGAGTATTTTTTTGGTTTACTAAATCTTGTAACTTGGTGGTAATATGATCTAACTTGTGACTCATCCTGGTACTTAGTGAGAAATTGGCGCAACAAGTTGGGATGAGCTTTCTGACCTTGCTGGTGAACTCACGGTCCATAGCTTCCGTTGCTATATCATCGAGTATGTCGTCTATGTCGTAAGCCAAATGTTGGAGGCTGTTCAACCACTCTTTGACAGATTCATCAGTTACTTCCTTTTGAGAAGCATCATTAAGCAAAGCTTGAATCTGGAACAGCGTCGTCTTCAAATTCTCGAGCTCCGACTGAATACCTTGAGAGCGTACAATTTTCTCCACCGCTACAGAGGCCAGCTTATGTAAAACGGCTATGACGAGATCAGAAGCAATGACTTCAGCCATTGTTTATGAATTATGATGAGATCAAATTTAAGAAAATAATAGTAGGTAGGTAGAGATGTATGTTGATGAAATGTGTGCATAGGTAGAATGTTTTCAACCTTTGTTTATAGTAGCTTTTAGTCGTTATGGTCAACCTGTATTATTGTTTCCATATTCTAGCTGGCAGATAATATGCAAATTAAAATTGCCATTGGCCAGAAATCTGGAGTAGATATTTTAATTTATCTCTATCATGTGGCTGATATACTATATCTAATAACAATAATAATCTAAATAAAAGGTAATAATAACAGACACAGAATAACTCTCGTGTGAAAATGGATTATATTTATATATTATCTCCGCTAATTTTATCTTTATTTGCCTTACTAAAAACAAGTAGCTTCTTTTATTTGTTGTTACGTTTTTATTAAAAAGTAAGAAAAGTTTTCATAGGGATATATCGATGATTGTCGGACATTTATGGAGTTTCGAAGGCCGCAGGTATATATGAGCTATCATTTTGATGGTTGAGTTGTTGCATACCGAGGGCGTTATGAATTTTACCATAACTAGATATTTGTTTAAGAGGTAATTAAGTGTTCCTAAATTTTCGTATAAGTCATACTTACTCAATCAAAAATGTTTCCTTTTAAAGGTTACACAGAGATCTTTCAGAGATCGAGAGATACACAAGATGTATTCAAATTACTGAGAATATATCAGTTTACGACAATGATTTGATCTACTCCGTATAATTTTTTGATATTAGTTCTTAATAAATATGTTTGATTAGCCTCTTGATCAATCGACTTTTGTGGTTTTCTTGAATTAATCTTCTTTTGGCTGATAATTTGATTTTTAAGGCAAAACCTAACTCAAACTCGTTTAAATCTTGAATATTGTTAAGCTAATTATATGATTTTGTTTGTGTGTGAGTTAGAGTTGAAAAGGGTGAATAAAATTAAGATGTTGTTTGACAATTAAACCTTAATTACAAGTGAAGGGTGTACTACTTTCATAAGGCCAAAATGTATTTTACGACCTGAACTTGGGTAACCAGATTTGATTAATTCAAACAAGTAATATGATGAAACGTCGTTGGTATTGCAAGATATTAAAGCAAACGATATAATAAATTATTGATGTTGATGTGAGGTAATCGTGATCCCAATCGGTATTTGTTTTGCAATTCCCAGTAGGCAATATCACATATTCACATACCTCATTCAGACACACGATTTTAAAGTACACCGCCATAAATCATGATCGCAATCGAAATAATATATCAATTGTGAATTTGGTTTACATGGAAATGTATACACCAACAAAAAGAACCAATTTCACACAATAATTTTTTTTTTATTATTATTATTCATATATCGATCATACCATTGTTGATATTATTATTATCATTGGATAAAGTACCATTGTTAGATATTGATGTGACCTAATCTGATTGTGTCCTCGTTAACTTGAGAGTAACTTTATACTAAGACTGGGATGATCGATTAGTTAGAAAATATTTATACTAAGACTGGGATGATCGATTAGTTAGAAAATAGAAACACAGAGAAGAAAAGAAGCTCAGCAGGTACCTATATTTGATTTACACTTTTATAGCATCCACAACAACAAAAACATTCCAAAGCTTTTTTACAATACCACATAGATAGATTCATAAAATAAAAGATTTAGAAAAGAGCTTTAACTCCAATGAGAATTTGCTTTTAAAAAGATTTTCTTTATAAAGTAATACTCACAAATGGTCAAAAAAAAAAAAAAAAAAAACTTTACAAATCTCAAGCTTTTTTTTAAAAAAGCTTTTGCTCCAACAAAGAAAAGCTTTTCTAAAAGCCTTTGTTGGAGATGATGTTAACAAGTTAATGTGAACAAATCACGTATTACATAACGTGACCAAGATAATCGAGTCAGGGTATTAAATTAAGTGGGTTACCAAGTTCATAATACTATTCTATACTTCTAATAGTTGAGGTACTATCAAACATGATTAGTCAAGTTCAAGGTAGTAAAATACATTTTGACCTCTTGATAATGTTTACGAGTCGATGATTGTTGCTTCACAATTGAGAATTGAAATATTTAAGATTCATAGTCAGATGATGATTTATTGAAAGACGTGCGGGCATTTTATTACACTAAGGGATACGCATTGTCTATTCGTGATTCTGAAAAGAGAAGTATGTCCTTTTGCAATGTGGCCTGAGCGGTTTATATCGAGATACATGGGGTATTGGGGACAAACGAGTAAAGACTACAGAGTTGATTAATTGTCTGTTGTAGAGGCATGACCCTTTTTACTTGATTTTATAATGACAACAACTTGATTATAACACAAAATTGATTCCTTGTATAGCTAGCACTTGATCTCAAAAAGATAGTTCAAGCAGCACAGAAGTTTGTTATGTGTGCCGGGTCCAAAGGAATTTATGTGAGTTAGCTACATGCAACTAGCATAGAGAATTCATAATTGAAAGCTTTCATACTCATCCAATGGAAGTTGTTTCTAGAGCTTGCTACTAACTTATGCATTTAACTTATCAAAGATCAAGTTGAAAATAGAAACTGAAGACCTAGCGGCGGGATTGAAATTTAATTACTTGAAGCCATCTCAGAGAATGAAGATAATCAATATTATTGCAGATCCGGTTTGACGATTCATCCAACATTTAGGCGTCAACAGCTATCCAAACTTCATTTAAAGCATATAACTAAGGTACAATATTGTTGATAATGGACGTTTGTGGCATGGTGCTCCCTCTACCTTGTGTTAGTCAATACACTAGCGCGTGTAATGCACGAGAGACACTATCTGCACATTGCAGATGGTGTTGGCAGTACCGTCAGGAAATTCCTTGAGCACGTCCGACATTTCCCCATGGATTGGAGGACACATAAAGGGTATTTGATCGGTTAAGGTGATACGGGGAATATACTTGCTCGCCTATATATAGAGGACTTTGTAGATTGAGAAAAGTGTGAATCAAATAGTAAGATTGAGACTTGAGAGCATAGTATTTAACATTCCTTGTAACTAGCTTAGAGTGTGTTCTCTAGTAGTTTTGGTAGAGTGTGTTAATCTGTATTTAACAATTAGCTATTTCCGCTTATGGCAAACTTGTAATTCTTTGATTCATATCAATAAAGAATTAAGTTAAAACTATATTGTGTTCTTACATTCTCACACTTGAAACTGTTGAGTTTATTCAATCGGAAAAAGTTGCTATTCAATCAGAAAAAGTTGTATTCACCCCCTCTACAACCATCTGTTGCTAATTTGGGACCAAAATCTTTTCTGAATTGAAGGTAACAAGGGAAGTAATGGTGTTTGGGTAATAAAGGCAAAAAAACTTGAAACATAACCATGAGCCGTCAGTAGATATTTCAAGGCAACCATCCTTTCATCAATTGCCATCGGAAAACGTAGAACTTGTAAAAAACATGAGCCTTTCGGGAATACCTTCGAGACAAATTCTTTCTTCTTTACATCAGAAAAATGAAAATCTTTCAGCAACCTCGAGAACTGTCTACAACTTGAAGGCCAAAATCCACAAGGAAAGTTAAAGGAATCGGCCAACGATTAGTGTCTTATTGGGGAGTTTGAAAAAGGTTGTTTTTCATATGATATTTTACATGATCAAGAAGGCCATATAACCCGTTTGTTCATTGCACACCCCTTCTCAATTAAATTAGCTAAAGCCTTCTCTAATACATTTGTGATGGATTGCACATACAAAACCAAAATATATAACACGCCTCTTCTTGACATAATTGGAGTCTCATGTTTCAATACATCTTTTTATTCTGGGTTTGTTTTTTTGAAAAGAGAGGATGAAGAAGACGCTACTTAATGATAATCAACCGTCAGACAGGGAATTGGCTCTCATGAACAGTATAAATCATGTTTTTTAGACTGCAATGAGCCTTTTATGTGTTTGGCATATTGAAAAGAACGTGTTGGCACATTGCAAGAAATATTTTGAACGCGCAGAAGAGTTTGATATTTTTATGTCAAGTTGGAAAAATGTGGCATATTTAAAAACTGACACTTTCTTTAAGATAAACTGGGGTGAATTTGAGCTGTTTACGGAGAGAAAAAGGATGCAATTGATTACATAAAAAAGGTATGGTTGCCATAGAAAGAAAAGTGTATTAGTGCTTGAACCGAAAAATACCTACATTTTGATAACAGTCCGTCTTCGAGAGTTGAAGGTGCTCATCACAGACTGAAAATGTATTTGCAAGTTTCTATGCCGCTTAAAAAATGTAACATACAAAATCAGTCTTGCTACTAAGCAAGAATATAACGAGGTCAAAGTGAAACTTGCAAGTGAGAGAATTCAAGTGCAAGTGTGGCATTTCCATAAGAAACAATATGCTATTTCGATGATCGATATATTTGTGAATGATTCCGAGCCACTATTTGAGCTGGTGATTCAACGACCCAAAGGAAGACCTCCGAACTCAAAAAAGAGAAGAGGAACAACTTCTGCAAAACGCGATCCTTCAAAATTTGAGATTGTGGAATCATCACGAAGGAGCAATGATGTGAACAAGGAGAATAGTTTTACGCACCAGGAGAACAACTTAATTGATTTAAACACATTTCCTAATTTTTAAATGCCGTGGATTCGTTTAAAGTTTTGTGGTGGGCATTGTTACGATTAAATACATTGGTTTTTTACAGTCATGATTTTATAGACCTTTTATGTTGATTCTATAATCTAGTGATCCTGTGAATCCGGTGATATACGTTAATGAATCCCGACGTTTTTATTTGAAATTATGGTAGTTTTTTAGTATGTTAATTTTTAATTTAATAGATGATATATGAATTAGATGAAAGTGAAGCAGCGGTGTCGGACGATATGAGCGGCTGGTACAGAAAGTGAGAAGCAGATGGACAGACGGTTATTTTAGGGATATATATTAATGTGTGATAATTATTAATGGTCGAACTTAATTAATGGTCTTGATTTGTGATAATTATTAATGGTCGAACTTAATTAAAATGCCTTCGAAGGTAAAATAGTCCATTAACAGAATATTAATGTGCGTGTGGTGATTTGGTAACCCACCATTTAATGTCAAATGTCACTTCAAAGAATTGACTAATCCAGGATTGTACGATGCATTATCTAAAGTAATTGTAAAACCTTTTTTCTCAATGCCCCAATCTTTCAAAAAGTTAATCATATACTCTTGCAATTCCTGAATTATGCAATAACACTATAACAGACATTGTCAACAATATAGAAAGAACCCTAATTGAAATAATGCTAATAATCAGAATTATGTTCTGGACTAACACTTGGACGATTGATAATAACTAATAACTCAAAGTCTCAAATATACATTATAATATATGCATGATAAAATTAAAATATATGCCTAAAATATATGAGCTTTTCGAGGTTTTTCAAAATATATTGTTCCGTTGAAATCATAATTATATATCTTTATCAAAATATATGAGCTTTTTGCCGTTATTTTCGATTGCAAAAGTGGAGTTCATCAAGAAAATACATCAGAATAGACAATTTAAAAGAATTACAGGAATAAAAAGCTATTAGGGCAAGTAAATCATTGAGTGAGAGTGAAAATAGCATACCTAAACTATTATAATCAAAGATTTTGATGAAAACCCTTCGATTAAAATTGCGATCTATAGTGAATTCACCCATACAAAATTGTTGAAATCGCATTCGTCATCTTCGATCTATATGGGATTCTTTACGTTTGAGTTCTTGCTTGGGATTTTTTGAGACCCGCTCGACCCGTTAGTTCGACCTAATGGACCCGCTAGATATTTTACTGGACTTTCTTATGTGTGAATGGACCCAATTTTAGATAGGCTTTATAATATTAATGGACCCGGTGGGTTTGAAAAAATTACCCATTGGACCCAAAAAAAACTAAACAGGTTGGCTTTGCCAGGTCTAGTGATTCCTTTCGTGAGCAACTTGGCTCCCTATATTTTGCATGTGAACATTTATTTTGGGACAATATAATTAGTAGTGTGGATATTTATTTTGGAACGGATGGATGGAGTATATAACTATATACATATCTATTTTTAAAGTTCATAGGTGGATAAAAAAAACGTTAGTATATTTTCTAAATCTGTATAACTAATATAAAAAGAAACTTTCTAATTAAGTAGTAAATAAATATCGTTTTAGTGCAGGTATAACCAGAATCGAACCACAACATTTCGGTTAATGTATTATCAAAGACCAAATTGTTTACACCTTTGGTTTGGTTATTTTGATTCGGCTATCTCGGTTATTTTAGTTACGGTTTGATTTTTCGGTTTATATGCACATCCCTGCCTCAATCGCTGAAACTGTGAATCATAAAGAACCCCGTTAGGAGGTGTGATGTGGATGCACTCATTTTAAAGGGGGTAAAACATTTCTAAGAAGATTTGCAATGACGCAGGCTGCCATCTGATGGGCCTTAAGTGGCTAGTTAATGGAGTAATCAATTAAATTCTACGATGTATTCGAAGTGGACCGACTGAGTTCACAATGTCATTATGTATTTTTAATGTCATTAGAAGTGTTAATTTTCTAGATGAAAAACTTTAAAAAATCAAGGACGTATTTAGTTACCAAAAACTTCTTCATTTTTTAAGAAAACTTTCTAAGCAAACTAAAAAAATTAGAATACTTATTCTAATTAACATTGATTTAAATATAGAGGAAAGAGAAGACAATAGCTCGAGAAATGTAAAAGCTTTAATACTCTCTTTCTTTACTAGTTTAGTCAATTTTAATAGTATTTGTGTAAGTAAATCTTTTCATCATTGAGGTCATCACTTTTTCTAAAAATTTTTATAAAAAAACAATGACAAGTTTTCAGAAAATCCTTTTAGAAGAAAGCCTATAGTTTGAATATTCTAACAACTCTTAAAAATTATGTTGTTGACCGATCAACATCAAATAAAGGTACATATTTTTCATTTTTGATCCTTAACTTTTTTTAATAAATACACGAACATTTCCTCCACTAAAACTACTAACATCACGATTCCATCGGTGTAGTATATCCCCCTTACTTTTATATATAAAAGTAAATGGGATAAATTTGCCTTTGAAGGAAATATAACAAATATACATACTTCTGGAGTTCTGGTACTCTTTTAGTTTGTCTATTATCAACTTTATTTCAATTTATGACCATATGGAAACAATCAAAGAAGAAATGGTTTTAAGGACTATGACGGTAAATTATCATTTCAGATTTATCTCGACATAAATCATTTGATATGATAAAATATGGTATACAGGTTAAAACAATATGAAGAAGGGGAATAACCATTTGTAACAAAAAAAAAAAAAAAAACTACAAATAAATGTCACATTTTTGTGTTTATTGGCTCAGTGTACGTCTACAATCAGATGCTAGTCTTTCGAACCCCTTATATGAGAAAACCCTTATATGAGAAAACCGGTAATTTCTTGTTTAAGTAATAACAAACATAAAGATGCAACAACAATCTACTTTGCTTCAAATCCTTTTTGTGTCCCTCATACTTCTGATTTCTTTGTATGACCGAACTCCTCTCGAGTAGAAACAACTCATTTTCATCAATCTAGCTATTTACCCTTGTGAATTTTCACTTTCCTTTCTTTTGGTTTCTTCAGGAAGCACGTAGCACATCATAATCCATCATATCTGGGTTCAACATTAGAGGTCATGTTACTCGATCACACACTACACACAGATATAAAACTAAATTAATAAAAAACTCACTTTAAATCTAAAACTGTGAAACTCATTCGTTATTATTCTGAGGGAACATGACCTCTAATATTAAACCCAACATGAGAATATCCTATTCCATAACAGTTCAATCAAATTTGTTCATTCAAAATAATCATTGAACAAAATATGAGGAAATCACTTTTACCGAATAATGTAAGACAAAACTGAATTAAAAAATGAATCTTATTCTGTAAACACATAGAAAAAAAAAAAACTCTCAAAAGAAAGGGAAACTTACCCACAGAACGCAACCCATAATAGAGTCTCGAAAGAATTAACTCACTGTCAATAATAAATGTGGTTAGTGTCTGGAAATGCATCTAACTTGTATCCGATGTCTATTGTGTGTACCCAACTTTGGTTTGCTCTTTTTTAATGCATCGAACTTTCAAAAAGTGTGTTTTAATGTATTTTGATAATGTTTTGATGATGTGTCAAACTCTCTGGATACCACGTGGCACCTTGAACAAGCAACACATCACCAAAATACATTAAAACATCATTTTTGAAAGTTGGATGCATTAAATATAGCAAACCTAAGTTGGATACACACAATAAACATCATACATAAGTTAAATACATTCTTAGACACTATCCCCATAATAAATTCAATAAAAGACTTGTATATGAATGAAATGTCTTACGTGACAGGTGATACATGTTCCATTATTTGTGCTGCTTTCAAGCATGAGGCATGGATTACTGGACAGTGAGAATGGTGCAACAAATTGCTATATCTATAATTCCTTGACTTTTACTTAAAGCGAAAAACCAATGTTTTAAAAATTGGTTTTTTTATTAAACTGGAATAGGCTCCGGTTCCGGTCCGACCTGTTGGACCGTCGCTTCAACCGGTTTAGTGTAATATTAAAAAAAATTAATTTTTAATTCAATTTTAACCTTTTTGATCGCATAAGTTATTTATGATGTGTATTATTGTTACAATATAATAATAAATTAATAAATTAAACCATATTAAAGAAAAATAAAACTAAAAAAAATGTGTGAACCGGTTCATACCCGGTCCGGTTCCCGGTCGAACCGGATTGAACCGGTGAACCAGACGGTTCAACCATTTTGGAAAATTGACCAAGGACCGGTCAGATTAGAACCGGCAATGTACCCGAATCCGGTTCAATCGGTTTTCAAAACATTGCGAAAACTCTGTTTCATTTTCAAGTTCAATCATGTTAATTAAAATAATAATGTAAATATTATAGCAAAATTCCGATTAATATGATGATTACTACAACATTTAACTCTAACAAGTGTATAATATGAAATGAGATTAACAAATACACATAAAGATTGTGTAGAAGCCAAACACAGTGCTAAATTTCTGTTACGGATCTTTTAAAACAATGTGCATACGGAATCTGGTTCAATAAAATATATAAGGAGTAGATTGATAATAAACTACTAATACAAATTTCAATATATCTAAAAGGTTTTCAAAATATATGGTGAGCCTAAGAGCTTGATCGGATGTAATATAGACATATATATATATATATATATATATATATATATATATATATATATATATATATATATATATATATATATATATATATATATATATATATATATATACCAATGTAGCTCAAATAAAGTTGTTCATTTAGCTTTGTTATATTTGATTTCTATGTGATTTGGTAAATATTTGGTGCTATTACAGAATTTTAGTAAACATGCAGCCAAACAGGCCGGATTAACAAATATATTTCAAATATCTTTCCAAATCAATGAATTGAGAGAAACGGGAAAGTGAATTGATTTTCAACTGATACGTTGTTTAAAGGAATACAAATATATAAAAAGGGTAAATCGCAAAGAAATGCAACATAAAATCCAGAATTTATGAACTCTACAATAAGTCTGTTATTCAATTTACAATGAACTCTATTTGAGACCTCAACCTGTAAAACGTGAACTTTCACGCATTTGTTTTGTAAAAAAATAAAATAATCAATCTTAATCGTACACTCATTTCTTAGCAAATATTGAATGTTACACTCCCTTTATGGAAAGAATGAATCTTACACTATTTTATTGGCAAAAAATTAATCTTACATTCCTTTCTTTAAGAATAAGTGCATCTTACACTCCTTTTTTTATGATTAAAATTCCTTTTCAAGATAAAAAATTTTAATTAATTTCACCTCACTTTGAACAAATGTTGAACTGTGTGTTACCTTTTTGGTTATTTCTCCCAGCAAAAGAGAAATAAGATGATAATTGTAATGGTTTTTAGACATAATATTAACTGGCGGCGTTAAATAGGTACAATTATAATTTTGGCAATACAATATTATCAAGTTATGCATAGATTTGTCACCTCAGGTGTGGAACTTTATCAATTAGAAGCTACACAGATAACAAATTATGAAGATCCTACAAACAATACTATTCCCCCATTCATAAACATGAAATCAGTGAGCTTGTTATGTTAGAAGGGTGATATAGAGATAATATTCTAAATTGAGTGTTTACATGACAGCCTTTTCAAAAGTTTTTTACCATCTGAATTTTTTTTTTCTGAACAGAGTGGAAGACTTTTAGCAAATAGTTTCTGGATATTAATCACAAATTAGTGCTATTTAGCACCCTCCCTCCAAAAAAATTATACCATTGAAGATGCTAGAGAGAGACGCACCTAATACTGTAACTTGTCTATGCGGATCCCGGGGATATGGGAGATGAGGGGCCAGTAGTGGGAGCCTTTTCCACAACACCTTTCTTTTAGATCTGGGCTTTCATAGATTGACAAGCTCAAAAGTGAAGGCAACAACATTTCAGGAAGATCTTTCATCTTTGGGCACTCCATAATGACGAAATGTTGGAAGGAGACGTGTTCAAGTCCCCTTGAAACTGATTCTAATTTCTCAAATTCTTGTATGCCAAGCCGATTAAAAGAAGAAGGAATAAGATATGACAACTGACTAAAATCAATCACATCGTCGGCTGACGGTCCACCACATAAGGTCAAGTTGACAAGTGATGACGGAAAATTCTGTGGGCCCCATTCTGAGATGGGCTTATTCAACGCCCCTATACCAAGGGAACACAATTTAGGAGGCCAAAGCCCACATGGAAAAGAAGCATCTATATTTGGACACCTTTTTAGAATTAACGATGTCAGATTTGACATGTGGAGGCCAGGAAATGACTCTAGACTTTCACAATTTTCTATTCTCAAACTGATGAGGTGAACGAAACAATTCAATTCAATGATTGATTTCAGATTTGCCCAACCATGTAAATGTAAATCTTCAAGCATTGGCATGCAGCTCCTGTTGCTCATCTTTTCTCTTCCAAATCCTTTTCCAATAGTTTGTTGCATCCTAATATTCTAAGAGACTTGAGCTTCAACACTTCACCTCCTCCTCGTGTTACAGAGGAGACATATTCGATCGAAGTACATCTACTTATAATCAACCTCTCTACGCTATCTGGTAAAATGCAACGTTCCATACTATTACAAGACCTTATTTCCAACATCTCAAGAGATGTTAGGAGGTTGCTCCCATAACTACCGTCCTCATCGTCTTTTTCTCCTAAACTCACCATATTTTCACACTGACTTATAATCAACCTCTCTACGCTATCTGGTCAAATGCAACGTTCCATACTATTACAAGACCTTATTTCCAACATCTCAAGAGATGTTAGGAGGTTGCTCCCATAACTACCGTCCTCATCGTCTTTTTCTCCTAAACTCACCATATTTTCACACTGACTTATTTTCAACCTCCTTAAATTCACAAGAACCATATTTGCCTCTGCTTTTGATTCCCACAAGTATCTTATTTCATTACACTTCTCTACTCGTAAATCTTCAACTACTTTGAGATACCCTCTTACACCTCCCCACACCTCATCAGTAAGCCCTAAAATATCACATATTTCTAACTCAGTGACTGATGAAGCTATATGAACCAGACTTCTCAGAGCACAACCATTACACCCTTTTAGTTTTAAGGTTCTCAATGAAGCAAGTGTATCAAGAGAGACTTCAATCAAATTAGAACAATTTTCTATACGAAGATCTCTAAGGCATGGAAACACAACCCCATGAACAATTGACCATTTCTCCCACCTTAACATATCTTCGAAACTTAGAATTTCAAGCGAAGGAAATGCAAGACTAGTCCCAAGTAACTCCAAACCCACAACTTTCACCATATCCATGCCTTGAATATATAACTCCTTAAGTAACGGTAATTGCCCAAGTGGTGGTAGAGATATACAATTTTTACACCCACGCATTGACACATGCTTCAAGCAAAGAAACGTGGATTTCCCTACCCAATTTGGAAAATCTAATCCCCCATATGATCCAATTTTGAGTTGTATTAAATTACTATCATGAGGCTTGAGCTCGTTTAGGACCTCCTTTTCGAGAATTTCCTTTCCATCAGCATACAATTTATCACTCCAATTCACCTCTAACTCACTAAGCCTCTTCTGCGAAAAGTTTGCTTGCATAGCATCAATTGCATTTTGAACTTTGTCTAACCCTTCAATAGAGATTTTACCACAAAGGTTCTTCAAATTTGTAAGCTTGGTTAAGGAAAAGCCACTTTCACTTCCGATAATTATCTTGGAGAGAGTTTGTAGGCTCTTTAACTCACTGATCCCTAAGGGCATATTATCCAAAAGGTGAGTATCCCTAATATCAAGGTGCCGCAGTTTTCTGAGCTTTAAAAAGCTGTTGGGCAACTTACTTAGTCTATCACAACCAAAAATGATCAATGTTTGTAAATTATAAAGATTGCTGACTCTTTCTGGTAAAGATGAGATTTTAGTTCGAGATAGATTAAGATAGCGCAAGTGCCTCAGAGTACCAATGGACTCAGGCACCTCACTTATCTGAAAATCACCCAAATGTAGGACCCTTAACAGTGGTAACTCAGGAAGTATGTCGGCCAAAATCTTATTTGATAAGTAGAAACTTCGCCAACTATCTTCAACCCCGACAGACGATGCCAGGAACGTTCTCAAACTTTTAGCTCTTTTGAAAGGCATAAACTTCATGTAAGTACCATATTCCTCACGAACAAATGACATATGGCGGTACTTTTCCAAAGCTTCTTTCCTTAAATCTTTTTCTGTCTGATTGTCTAACCTTAAGAAAAGGTCTCCAGCAACAGATGTTGCCAAGTCATTCATCAGGTCATGCATCACAAACAATGATTCATTACTAGGTGCCTGTTGAAAGAAGGACCTAGACAACAACTCATCAAAGTATTCACGACCCGAACACTCTTCTGTTGAATTGCTTGGAGTTGATTGCTGCAAAAACCCTTCTGCCATCCATAAAAGAACCAAATCCTCCTTGTTAAACAAAGTGTCTTTCGGGAACAAAGAACAATATGAAAACAAGCGCTTCAAACAAGCAGAAATGTCATTGTAGCTTAGTCTAAGAGCTGGAAGTATTCCACCTTCATCTTTTAACCTCCATATCTCACTATTCAACACTTCATTCCAATATTCTTCTTCAACTTTTTTTGTTCTCAATAGCCTCCCGAGTGCTATCACAACCAAAGGCAAGCCATCACAGTTTTTCACAATACTTTCACCGTATGGTTTAAGTGTCATATGTGAATCAAAGTTATCTTTACCCAATGCATGCTGAGCAAATAAAGACATAGCATCGTCGTGTGATAGGCGCTGCAGTTGGTTTAGACGATTGTAACCTAACTTTTTGAGTAGCTGCTCCTTCCGTGTTGTCATAATAATTTTACTTCCCGGAGCAGATTTATAAAACGGCCCCACCAAGGTTTCCCAATCTTCATAACTTTCACTCCATACATCATCTAACACCAATAGGAATCTTTTATCCCTAAGATGATCTACAAGAGCTACTTGAAGCAAATTTAAATCTGCAAATTCCTTGTTGTCCCCGGTAACAGACTGAAAGATAACTTTGCTTATACCGAAGCTATCAAAATCATCTGAAACACAAACCCACGCCTTGAGTTCGAAGTGGTCCTTCACTCGATTTTCGTCATACAAAAGTCTAGCTAGAGTTGTTTTACCAACCCCACCCATACCAACTATGGGAACAATGCTAAAGTTTTTATCACAATGTTCATCGCTCAAGAGCAATAACTCATCAACCAAAGCCTCTTTTTCCACTTCACGTCCAACAATTCTAGATGCTTGTACCATAGAGGTTTGCAATCTTCTATTTAAATTTCCATCCCTAATCGTGTCATCTTTAACACTCAAACCAAGACTAGTTTTTTCCTTTTCTAGATCTTGTAACTTGATGTTTATTTTATCTAACTTGTGATGCATCCTAGTACTAAGCGAGAAAGTTTTACAGCAAGTTGGGATGAGATTTCTTACCTTGATGCTAGTGCAGGTTCCAGATTCCTCGGTGAACTCAGTATGCATGGCTTCAGTTGCCAAATCATCAAGAATGTCATCTATGTCGTAAGCCAAATGTTGCAAACCATTGAGCCACTGTTTTACACTTTCATCGGTTACTTCTTTCTGAGAAGCATCATTCAGTAGCTTCTGAATCTGGGTCAATGTCCTCCCCAATTTCTTCAGCTCTGAATGAATTCCCTGGGCGCGAACAACTCGTTTCAAGGCTTCATCAGCCAGCTTCTGGAAAACTACTTTGAAGAGGTCATAAGCAATAATTTCCGCCATTGTTTATGGTATATAGATAGTAGATATATAGGAGGAGGAAGTATGAATTGGGTGCAGAATAAGCATAACTTACCCAAAGTTTATAGAGATTTTCGATCATATATTTTATTATGGTCAATGTTTTTATTATTGTTTAGCATATTCTAGGTAGCCGGCTAACACCAAGTCATTCACGCCATCTTTAAAAAATATAATAAAGGGAGTTGGTACTTGGTAGCCTATCTCTATCAAACCTGTTCGTAGATGAACCCTTAAGGGCACGTTTGGTACATGTGAATGGAAAGGGGAGAATGGAATTGATTCCACTCCTCTTGTTTGTTTGAAAAGGGAATGCAGACAAAGAATTAAAATATAGCATTCCCATTCCACGTTTTTTTTTTTATTATTCTCTTTAAAAAGTAATGGAATGGTGAGAATGGAAAATATTGTACAGAAGTGATTCTCCGCTTTTTTTATGTGAGAAAGGGGAGGGCATTTAAAATTTCAAATGATACACCGTATAGATATAACTTCTCAAGCGCGATGCACATGCTTTGCAAAACTGGGAGCAATTTAAAACCCTAGCCCCCATTTCCCCAATTTTCTTTCCGGCGAAACTGCGATCATATTCACCGAACATGTGAATATTCACCGGTACATCATTCTTCGTCACAGCTTCATCATCGTCGTCACTCACTGTGCTTCAATTCCTTGTCAATTTCGCTAGTCGTAGTTGCCGCTGCTTCCCGTCGCTTCAATTCCTCGTCAATTTCGCTAGTCGTAGTTGCCGCTGCTTCCCGTCGAAACCACCGACGTTCGTCACCGTTGCCGCCTCTTGTACTTTTTGTTTGTCTGACGAGTTAGGTGACTACATCAAACTCATATAAATATAAATACAGATCATCTGTTGGGATAAAATTTGTAAAAGTTTTATCAATTTGTAACAGAGTATTAATTTTTTTTTTAGTTCGTAAAGGAGGTTTGTGGCCAATATGGATGCAATTAATTTATTAATAATTGTATTAGCATATTACAGTTGTATGTGAATTCACTCCTATGCGCACAATGATAAATGTTAATTCAATTTATTTATTTTTTTTTTGTTGGGTTTTAAGTGGTAATTGCAGGAATAGGGAAGATACCATGGAAGAAGAAAGAAGTTGAAAACATATGGTATTACGGCTTAGTTTTAAGACCCGTGGAAACACGGGATTTTGTTAGAAAATATAAAATTTAAATTTAAATTGGTATATGAAAAGGATAATATTAATTTTAGCAGATATTTATAGAGAAAAATTACCCGTTTCATCCCTGTGTTTGTCCAAAAAATCACAATCCGTCACTTATTTGAAGAAATATCACTAGGCGTCCCTGTATTTGCTATTTTCACTCACTGATAGTCCTTTTCGTTAGAGCAGTTAACTTTCCTGTTAAGTCATACTAAAATGACTAAAATACCCCATCTTCTTCCTTTAAAAACCTTCCTTTTTAGTAGCCTCCTTTTACATTTTTGCTAATTACATGAAAAATAAATAAAAAAGGGTTGCCATGTCGTCATCATCATCTCAACTCTTCGTCATCGTGATCATCTAAACAACTTCTTCATAATCATCATCTTCTTCTCAACAACAACTATAATATCGTCGTCTTCTTCATCTTCCCAACACCAACATAATTCATAAAACAACATCACCACAACAATATCAACACAACATCATAGAAAAATCATCTTTAACAAAATATTCGGAAAAAAACCCAAATAAAAAACACCATGTTCCTCCCTAAAAAAACTTCGACAACAAGACACCGGCAACGTTAATTTATAGCCGGATCTGAAGCACTGACATCGGTTTTCCGTCGAGTGAATATCCACCGCCATCATCCTCAAATTTCGCCCAGAAAACATATAGATCGGCCATAACAGAAACCAAACTCTCCAACATCAACACACAAGCCCAACTCATATCATTCAAACACACTTTCCTTTTATCCACCGGAAACACCTCAGGCATAGCTTCAATTACAAAATAGAGAAAATGGCCCGCGGTGGCGGCGACGACGGCAGCTTCAATTTTTTGTAACACGAGGGAGTTTTCAATTGTGGACTCGCGATGTTCGAGAGAGACGAGTGAGGCTTTTGTTTCGGTGTCCAATTTATATACTTACCTCTGGGTTACTCGATTTATAGATCAGAAAATGAGATCGGGTGGTTAGGGCGGTTTCCCTCCAACTAAAACCCTAAACAAAAAAACCATCTCGATGCTGAAACAGATCGGGCGAACGAATAATAGTAGAGGAACTCAGATTCCGGCCGTCGGGTCAAAATTCCGATCATCGAGTACAATTCCGGTTTAGCTATGTCCGTTCTTTACATATTATCCTGATTGGAAACTGTGAACACAAATTTAATTCTGCTTCAAACTAATTTTGTGTTTGATTTAGCTATGTTAGAATTTGGTTTGTAAAAAGAAATGTTAATTCATGGGAAACACTAGAGTTTGATGATGACGACGATGATTTAATGAAATGGTAAGTTATGATCTGATGTTGAAGAATTAACGAATATAATATTTAAAGGCAGCAATTAAAAAAATAAAATATAATTAAAAAATAGTAGAAAGGACAAAAGTACCCTTCGCGTGAATGGCACATGACTGGTTTTAACGATAATATTTAACGTCGTTAGGGTCAAGGACTACTAGTGAGTGAAAAGAGCAAATATAGGGACACCTGGTGATATTTCTTCAAATAAGGGACGGATTGTGATTTTTTGGACAAACACAAGGATGAAACGGGCAATTTTCTCATATTTATATGAATTATGTAAAGAAATTAATTTACGATAGTTAGTAGTTGATAACTTTAATTATTACGATAGAAAAAGTATGTAAAAGCAGATCATAATATCTTAAGTATAACATGAATAAGAACGTACATTTAATTCATAAAACTGAAACTTGATACCGAAAATGATTACATAAGAGTACAGGGTGTGGTGTCGGTGTTCTGGGACAGTGTTCTGAAGAATGTTGAAGGTGAAGATTTTGTGGTGTGGTAAAACTGAATTCTCGGTGTTCTGGAGTTTTTTATTATTTGTTTTATTTGATTTTATTAATTGAATGTAAAAAGGTTTTTTTTTTTTTTTTTTTTTTTTTTTTTTTTTAGCAAAAGCATGCCACAAATTGAATAGACAAATAAAAAAAAAAGAAGAACATTGTACATGGACAATGTCCACAAAGGAACGGTGAACCAAAAAAAACTTGAGAACATCGGCGAGAATATTGAAGGGGTATGCAAGAACATTGAAGTACAGTGTTCTCATGGGAGAACACCGATGCCACATCACCCCACACCCAGTGCTCTAAGAGCACAGGGTGTGCACCTATGTGGCATCAATGTTCTTCAACGAGAACACCGAGGCACAATGTTCTCCCATCCCCTTCCGATGTTCTCACCAATGTTCTCACACATTTTTGTTGCCAACGTTTTGTTTGGGACGCTGGAAGAGTTCAATGTTCACAATAATAACCATTTGTTTTTTTCTTTTTTTTCATGCAAATAATCCATGTCTTTCTTTTTCATGCACCAATTTGTTTATTTATTTAATTTATTAATTTTTTATACGGAGTATATTAATTTATACAATTAACTTTATTAAAAAATCAAATAAAACAAATAATAAAATTCATAACACTGTCCAGAACACTGAGAATTCAGTTTCACCACATCACAAAATTCTCACTTTCAACATTCTTCAGAACACTGTCCCAGAACACCGACACCACACCCTGTGCTCTAATAGATTGAAAGACGTGAGCTAATTTATATAGTTAAGGGTGTTTTTAAAAAAAGAATATGATATTTGTATAGTTGTAACATGGTTCTGAGTAATCTAATCAATTGAAGCCAAGTCTAATATCAAGTTTATCACTATACATAATTTAATAAAAGGCTTAAGTATTTCCAAACACCCTGAAAACAAATGCAGAACGTTCCCATCATAAACAAAGACCAATCAACACCAATGTAATCAGGAACTCATGCTTTATAACAAATCGATCTGCAAATAAAAAAATAGAGAAATAAACAAACATTTATTGTTATATGTTTTTTTCTTTAACTCTAACTGTAACATCCTCTCCGACAGCCTGGTATTTTCTATTTATATTTGCATATTTAATTGTTTTAAATAATTTTGTAATATAATTGGTTAATTGAGAAAGTTTGTGAAATAGGTTTCAGGACTTATTGTGCTTAGTAAAATGTTGCTTGTTTTAATTTATTGAAGTTGACGGTACAATAAAATAAATTTCACGCAAATGATTTTTAGGTCCCAGACAATAGATTTAGAGCGGGTATTAAATACCCAATGTTGTAGGTCGGTTTTATGAAGGACCGACCAAACCTTTGGATCACTTTACCAAATTTTATTTTCTTTCATCCTCTTTCATTCCATTTCAAAAACCACAAACCCTAACTATTAAAATCAAGTAGAATCATCAAACTAGAAAGGGATTGGGGGTTGTAATCTTCAAGTTATCATCATCCTCATCACCTAGTTATCATCTTCGTGTTCATCAATCTATTGTAAGTTTATATATTTCATAAATATAGTTTAGATAGGAATTTGGTGAATCGTATGTTATTGTTGTTAGTATATGTTGTAAAGGGTTAGAAATATGGTTTGAATGAGATTGAAGCTTGTTACATATGTGTTCTGCATGATTGATTCGTATTTGGGGTTTATGGATTTGAGTTGCTGGGCTGTGTCTTGATCGATCTGAGTTGCTGGGTTTTCATGTGGAAGCCGATCGGCTATGTCTAAAGCCGATCGGTTATTCTTTAAAAGCCGAACGGCTTAGTATAGCCGATAGGCTTTATTAGTTCAAAAACACATCAGAACTTGGACCTCGAATTAAAGTCTGAAAATCAACAGGGGAAGCCGATCGGCTATTGATGAGCCGATCGGTTATGTGAACTAAGCCGATCGGCTATGACAGTTGAAGCTGAACGGCTAAGACTAAATACAGAAATAAAATAGTTAAATTCTTTGAATTGTAATCGCAATGTATAGGTGTATTTGGACACCAAATATACAAGATAATTATGTTACGATCTAATTATATTACTGATTGTTTAATAGTATAAGTATTAGCGTAAAGTCGTTAGTTGCTTAAGTACCACTTATTAATGACAAGTTCTAACTTGTGTTGTTGCGTGATGTTTCAGATACCCCAAAGACTCAGTGATTAGTAGCTGGGTGTGTTGACTGCAAAGGTATCGGTGAGTGGATTCAGAGCTCACCATTTAATTTAGTTGTGATCATTTGATTGCAACGAATAAACGTGAATATGTTTTGTTGATTAGTTGATATACCTTGTTGACTGTGAACCTTTGTGCTATGTGTTTGGCCTTCGGGCATCAGTTGTTAACGAGGTCAACAGGTTGTTAAATGGTTGGTTGAACTAGGCAGGGGTTGAATGAATGATACAGAGTCGTACTTCATTTGTTGTGTGTTTGATTCTGTATTTGAGTTCAACTTCCACTAGTTATCGGTCTCGTCCGTATGGCCATACGGATATGGTTGGGTAAGTGTTCTTGGGGAGCCACCCGGGCATTATGGTTATCCCCAGAGCCACCGATCCTCGTTAAGTTGTTGTTGATTTGTCGAATATTGTATTGCGGTTGTTTGAAGCGATTATATGATTATGCTAAGTTAGATGTTGTGTTATGAACTCACTCACTTAGCTTTGTGCTAATCCCTCGTTGTTACTTCCTGCAGACTTTTGATTTCGAGCATGCGGGTGGGTAGCAGGAAGGTCAAACCTTGGAAGTATGGAATGTTTGATATTCAAGCTACTCTGATTATTTTGTTGTAACTCAGTTTAGTTTATATAATACCCCGACATGCTAATCTTTTGAACAAGTTTTAAGTGGTAGTAACTAACCATCTAAATTGTTTTGGTATTTTGGAAAATGTGTAATTAAGTAATGTGTTTTATTTATCTTCGCTTCCGTAATTTATATAATATTATTATTATGAAATGAGGGGTGTTATAAGTTGGTATCAGAGCATGGTTTTGGGGTAATTGAGCATTGTAGAATGTTCAATCCCAAAACTGTAGCGTGGTATGTCAAACATTCCTGGGTATGGGATTTAGCATTGGTTGTGAAATTGTTAGTATATAGGTGCTAACGATTAACAAGTTTCAAGTGTTGTGTTGATTTCAGAAATGGCAGATGACGAGCAACCGACCACCAACCCCAATAATGCCTCTCGGTATGTCGTTCCTCCTGTAGTGACTAATGTTCGGGAAGGTACATCTCATCAAGGAGGTGAAGAAACCAATAGGGATGAGTATATACATGAGATAGAAGATGAATTGATATTTCTGAGAGAGTTTAAAAGGAAAGCGGAGGAAGCCGCAGCTAGGCAACTTTTGCAACAACAATCTTCAGTATTTGGTGCTAGTCCATCTTCTCAAACCAATAAGATGTGTACATTCAAAACTTTTATGTCTTGCAAACCACCGGAGTTCCATGGAAGTACCAATCCAACTGTGGCTTTAAATTGGTTAAGGGATATTGAACGCAAGTTTGATGTGATTAGTTGTGAGGAAGAATCTAAGGTCAAGTTTGCTGTGCAATGCATGAAGGATGATGCTATGGTTTGGTGGGATTCAATAACGGGGCATTTAACTTCACAACAAAAGGAATCTATTCAATGGAATGACTTTCATCAAGTAGTGCGTAACCAATATTGTTCTGATTTTCATATGGCACAAATTAGGAGGGATTTTGTGAATCTGCAATTAACGGATAATATGACCATGGAGGAATTGATAGCTCAATTTACCGAAAAACTTCGATTTGTTCAACAATGGGTTCCGGAGGAGAAGACGAAGATAGAACAGTTTGTGGATACTTTACCCCATAACTACCGTACTACAGTGAGACTAGCCACTAGCTTATCTCAGGCTTTTAATCTGGCGCGATCAGTTGATAGTGATATTAGAGGTTCCCGTGAAACTCGATTTAGAGATAATTCTTCAAAGTCTAGAGCGGATTCCTCTAGTAAAGGGAAATCAAATTGGCAAGGTAATCGTCAGACTAAAAAGTATGTTAGCAAGAGTAGTTCATCTGGAAGTTTGAATTGGTGTAGTACATGCAAATCTAGACATTCGGGGCCGTGTACTCCGCAAACAAATAAGTGTCTGAAATGTGGTGAACTTGGTCATGAGATAAGAAATTGTCGTTATCCGAATTTCGTGTGTTGGACTTGTAAGAAGGAGGGACATCGAGTGGGGCAATGTCCAGAGGCGGGGAAATCGGGGACTGGTTCGGTCGGGAGTTCGGCATCTTCCGGTCAGAAAAGGAAGAATCCTCCACCAGCAACCAGTCGGGCTTTTCAAATGACAGTCAATGAGGCTGTGCATACAGAAGATGTTATCACTGGTACATTCTTTATAAACTCTGTACCGGCTCGTGTTTTATTTGATTCTGGTGCTACTTGTACTTTCATATCTGTATGCTTCTGTGACAAGTTGAAAGTAGTGCCTACTGTGATAACCAAGCCCATAGAAGTAGAAATTGTTAGCGGTAAATTAGTTCCTGTTACCACCTCGGTGACTGGAGCTAATATAGTGATTGATGACCAAACTTTCCCTATTTCATTCTTGTTGATGCCAATCCCTAGTTTTGATGTAATAATTGGTATGGATTGGTTAAGTCAGAATAGGGCTAGCATTGATTGCCACCAAAAGTTGATTAGGATCCCAATCTCCGACGGGTCATACGTTGTGGCTCGAGGAGAACGGGATGGTATGTCTATTCCCCTGATTTCGATGATGAAGGCTAGGAAGTCACTATCCAAAGGTTGCGAGTCCTACCTAGCTTATGTAGTTGATGTTAAACTTGAAAGAAAAGTTATTTCTGAAGTACCGGTTGTGTGTGAATACTCTGAGGTATTTCCTGATGAGTTACCTGGATTGCCACCAGTTAGGGAAGTTGAGTACCGTATTGATCTTGTGCCTGGTTCGTCGCCTGTAGCTAAAGCTCCTTATAGGTTAGCTCCTTCTGAGATTCGTGAAATGATGAATCAGATACAGGAACTGTTAGATAAGGATTTTATTAGACCTAGTTCTTCGCCGTGGGGTGCACCAGTATTATTTGTGAAAAAGAAAGACGGGTCTATGCGCATGTGTATCGATTATAGAGAGTTGAACAAGAGAACTGTAAAGAATAAGTACCCTCTTCCTAGAATAGATGACTTATTTGATCAGTTGCAGGGTTCTTCAGTGTATTCTAAAATTGATTTGAGATCGGGTTATCATCAAGTCCGGGTTCGAGAGGAGGATATTCCAAAGACGGCATTTCGTACTAGGTACGGGCATTATGAATTTTTGGTTATGCCTTTTGGTCTGACGAATGCTCCAGCTGTGTTTATGGATTTAATGAACCGGGTTTGTCGACCTTTCTTGGATAAATTTGTTATTGTTTTCATTGACGACATCCTCGTGTATTCGAAATCTGAAGAGGAGCATGCCATGCATTTAAGATTAGTTCTGGATACTTTGAAGCGAGAACAGTTGTATGCTAAGTTTTCTAAATGCGAATTTTGGATTCGAGAGGTTCAATTTTTGGGTCATGTAATTTGTAAAGATGGTGTGAAAGTGGATCCAATCAAAATTGAGGCCGTAATGAATTGGAACGCCCCAAAGACTGCTTCGGAAATAAAGAGCTTCCTTGGATTAGCGGGTTATTATCGGAAGTTTATAAAGGACTTTTCTAAGATTGCTGGTCCGTTAACCAAATTAACCCGTAAGGATGAGAAATTCGTATGGACTGATCGTCAGGAGTATGCGTTCCAAACATTAAGACAAATGTTGTGTCAGGCACCGGTGTTAGCATTACCGGAGGGTTCCGATGATTTCATTGTTTATTGTGATGCTTCTTTTTCGGGTTTGGGCTGTGTTCTTATGCAAAGGGATAAAGTTATTGCCTATGCTTCTCGTCAGTTGAAACCGCATGAAAAGAATTATCCCACTCACGATTTAGAACTTGCAGCGGTTGTTTTTGCCTTAAAACTTTGGAGACACTACTTGTATGGAACTCGATGTGTTGTTTGTACTGACCATAAAAGTCTACAGTATGTGTTTTCCCAAAAAGAGTTGAATATGCGTCAGAGACGATGGCTTGAATTAATCAAAGACTATGATTGTGAAATTAGATATCATCCGGGCAAAGCTAATGTGGTTGCGGATGCTCTAAGTCGAAAGGGTGCTTTTGATCGAATCTGCTATTTGAAAGTAAATGTTTCCTCTGACTTGATTGATCGAATCAAAATTGTACATTTAGAAGCCTTGTTGGATCACAATTTAAAGTCCGAAATTATGTTGAAAAGAAATGATGAGTTAGTGGACGATTCAAGAGGATTGAAAACTTTTAAGTCTCGGGTGTGGATTCCTTTACTGGGTGGAATTCGGGATACGATTTTGAATGAAGCTCATAAGTCTAAGTTAACTGTTCATCCCGGTAGTACTCGAATGTATAACGACTTAAAACCTTTGTATTGGTGGCCCACGATGAAGACTGACATTGCACGGTTTGTTGGTAATTGTCATATCTGCGCGCAAGTTAAAGCTGAACATCAAAAGCCGTACGGATCACTGAAACAGTTGGAAATTCCCGAGTGGAAATGGGAACATATAACCATGGATTTTGTAACTAAACTGCCGCGTACCGTTCGAGGTAATGACATGGTTTGGGTTATTGTTGATCGGTTGACAAAAAGTGCGCATTTTATTGCTGCGAGTGAGACCACCTCTTTGACTAAGCTCGCCCAGTTGTATCTCAATGAAATTGTATCAAGACATGGTATTCCTGTGTCGATTGTGTCAGACCGAGATTCCCATTTTGTTTCACATTTTTGGCAGAGTCTTCAACAAGAATTGGGTACTCGTGTAAATCTAAGTACAGCGTATCATCCTCAAACAGACGGTCAATCAGAGCGAACGATTCAAACATTAGAGGATATGCTTCGTGCATGTGTATTGGAATATGGAGGTTCATGGGATTCACATCTTCCATTGGTCGAATTTGCTTATAACAATTCGTATCACTCCAGTATCGGTATGCCTCCGTATGAGATGTTGTATGGTCGTCGTTGTAGAACACCGACATGTTGGTTGGAAGCCGGTGAGAAACAGTTTGCTGGACCCGACATTGTGCAAATGACTGCGGATAAGGTAGCAATTGCACGTGAGAAGTTGAAAGCCGCGCGCGATAGACAGAAAAAGTATGCGGATCCGAAAAGGCGACCGGTTGTATTTTCCGAAGGTGAGCTAGTCTACCTTAAAGTTTCTCCGTGGAAGGGTGTGATTCGTTTTGGGAAACGGGGAAAGTTGGCACCTAGATACATTGGTCCATTCAAAATTCGACATGTGGTTAATGACCAGTCAGTGACATTGGATCTTCCTCCTGAGCTTTCGGGTATTCATAGTACGTTTAATGTGTGTTATTTGAGGAGGTGTAACATCGAGGACCAGTCGCAAATACTTCCTTTGAAGGATTTAAAAGTTGATAGGACTCAAAAGTTAGTTGAAGAACCGGTAGAAATCCTAGATAGGAAAATTACCAAACTTAGGAAGAAACAAATTCCTATGGTACTTGTAAAGTGGAAACATAGTTTAGGGTCCAACTTGACTTGGGAGTCCGAGGAGTCGATGAAGTCCAGATATCCTGGATTGTTTGATGATGTTGAGATTTCGGGGACGAAATCTCCTTAAGGAGGGGAGATTTGTAACATCCTCTCCGACAGCCTGGTATTTTCTATTTATATTTGCATATTTAATTGTTTTAAATAATTTTGTAATATAATTGGTTAATTGAGAAAGTTTGTGAAATAGGTTTCAGGACTTATTGTGCTTAGTAAAATGTTGCTTGTTTTAATTTATTGAAGTTGACGGTACAATAAAATAAATTTCACGCAAATGATTTTTAGGTCCCAGACAATAGATTTAGAGCGGGTATTAAATACCCAATGTTGTAGGTCGGTTTTATGAAGGACCGACCAAACCTTTGGATCACTTTACCAAATTTTATTTTCTTTCATCCTCTTTCATTCCATTTCAAAAACCACAAACCCTAACTATTAAAATCAAGTAGAATCATCAAACTAGAAAGGGATTGGGGGTTGTAATCTTCAAGTTATCATCATCCTCATCACCTAGTTATCATCTTCGTGTTCATCAATCTATTGTAAGTTTATATATTTCATAAATATAGTTTAGATAGGAATTTGGTGAATCGTATGTTATTGTTGTTAGTATATGTTGTAAAGGGTTAGAAATATGGTTTGAATGAGATTGAAGCTTGTTACATATGTGTTCTGCATGATTGATTCGTATTTGGGGTTTATGGATTTGAGTTGCTGGGCTGTGTCTTGATCGATCTGAGTTGCTGGGTTTTCATGTGGAAGCCGATCGGCTATGTCTAAAGCCGATCGGTTATTCTTTAAAAGCCGAACGGCTTAGTATAGCCGATAGGCTTTATTAGTTCAAAAACACATCAGAACTTGGACCTCGAATTAAAGTCTGAAAATCAACAGGGGAAGCCGATCGGCTATTGATGAGCCGATCGGTTATGTGAACTAAGCCGATCGGCTATGACAGTTGAAGCTGAACGGCTAAGACTAAATACAGAAATAAAATAGTTAAATTCTTTGAATTGTAATCGCAATGTATAGGTGTATTTGGACACCAAATATACAAGATAATTATGTTACGATCTAATTATATTACTGATTGTTTAATAGTATAAGTATTAGCGTAAAGTCGTTAGTTGCTTAAGTACCACTTATTAATGACAAGTTCTAACTTGTGTTGTTGCGTGATGTTTCAGATACCCCAAAGACTCAGTGATTAGTAGCTGGGTGTGTTGACTGCAAAGGTATCGGTGAGTGGATTCAGAGCTCACCATTTAATTTAGTTGTGATCATTTGATTGCAACGAATAAACGTGAATATGTTTTGTTGATTAGTTGATATACCTTGTTGACTGTGAACCTTTGTGCTATGTGTTTGGCCTTCGGGCATCAGTTGTTAACGAGGTCAACAGGTTGTTAAATGGTTGGTTGAACTAGGCAGGGGTTGAATGAATGATACAGAGTCGTACTTCATTTGTTGTGTGTTTGATTCTGTATTTGAGTTCAACTTCCACTAGTTATCGGTCTCGTCCGTATGGCCATACGGATATGGTTGGGTAAGTGTTCTTGGGGAGCCACCCGGGCATTATGGTTATCCCCAGAGCCACCGATCCTCGTTAAGTTGTTGTTGATTTGTCGAATATTGTATTGCGGTTGTTTGAAGCGATTATATGATTATGCTAAGTTAGATGTTGTGTTATGAACTCACTCACTTAGCTTTGTGCTAATCCCTCGTTGTTACTTCCTGCAGACTTTTGATTTCGAGCATGCGGGTGGGTAGCAGGAAGGTCAAACCTTGGAAGTATGGAATGTTTGATATTCAAGCTACTCTGATTATTTTGTTGTAACTCAGTTTAGTTTATATAATACCCCGACATGCTAATCTTTTGAACAAGTTTTAAGTGGTAGTAACTAACCATCTAAATTGTTTTGGTATTTTGGAAAATGTGTAATTAAGTAATGTGTTTTATTTATCTTCGCTTCCGTAATTTATATAATATTATTATTATGAAATGAGGGGTGTTATACTAACTCTCATTTTTGCCTACTAATTGCAAAACTGGAAAACTATGATCCTTTCTAACCAATGATTTAAACCAAATGATGATCCAATGGCCATAATTTTTCTTCTCCTCCTTCCCCTCAAATAATCCCTTTTCCTATGTATAAGCCTTCACCTTATATAAAATATTATGAACCTTGTTAGTTAATATGAATGTAGAAATTTAGCTTATGTATGTTTGGTTAATGGTTATAATGTAAGGATGTGAGATGTTAGTGTCATTATATTTAATAAAAAGAAGGGTTAATAATGGTTTAATACCCAAACTTTCAACTTTTTTTCGTTTTAACACTTCAACTTTTTTTAACGTTTTAACACTCCAACTTATAGTTTGACCAAAACTTAATACCCAAACTTTCAAATTTTTTTCGTTTTAACACCTCAACTTCTTTTTTAACGTTTTAACACTCCAACTTATAGTTTGACCACAATTTAATCCCTTTAGTTTGTTTGTCCGTTTAAAATTATACTTCTGGATTTTTTTGATACGTACATATATATGATTTAAATGCTTATAAATTAATTGTAACGTGTCATCACAATTAATTTTATAATTTTTTATTTTGATAGCGCTATATTTTTATAATGTTTTCGTGTATAATATTTCTAGTTATATGAAAAGCTATTTATAATGAATGCATGTTGCTAAAAAATGATAAATGGGTATTAAACGATAAATGGGTATTTCTAGTCAATTATTTCAACATTAGATATTCAGCAGGTTACCGGTTATAAATACCCTGATTAAAATCTGACCAGGTAATAAGTTAGAATTATAACAATAATAAACTATAATTTACATGATAATAACATTCGAGATCACGAGGTTAGCTAAACATTCGAGATCCCGAGGTTAGCTAATCTTAGTATTCTTTGAAAGATTAATAGAATACATATTAAATAGACAACACATAAGAAGAATTTTTAGTGTATTCAAATCGAATATTGATTATTTTAAACTAAAGAGTTAACAAAAAAAAATCCAGAAGTGTAATTTTAAACGGACAAACAAACTAAAGGGATTAAATTGTGGTCAAACTATAAGTTGGAGTGTTAAAACGTTAAAAAGGAAGTTGAGGTGTTAAAACGAAAAAAATTTGAAAGTCTGGGTATTAAGTTTTGGTCAAACTATAAGTTGGAGTGTTAAAACATTAAAAAAAAAAGTTGAGGTGTTAAAACGAAAAAAAGTTGAAAGTTTGGGTATTAAACCATTATTAACCCTTCTTTTTATTAAATATAATGACACTAACATCTCACATCCTTACATTATAACCATTAACCAAACATACATAAGCTAAATTTCTACATTCATATTAACTAACAAGGTTCATAATATTTTAGGCACGTCAATTATTTTTCTTTTCCTATTAAAGGTATTTAAGAAGGGAAATTAATCGATTTGACACTTTTCCTTACAAAATATTTCGTTTTACCCTCGCAAAAATTTTTTTGACGTTATGCACTATCCAATCGCAAATTTGCTTTTGCGACCCGTACATTTGCTTTTGCGACCCGTGCACTTGACCGAGCAATATTCGCGATCAGGATGCGTTGGCAAATGGCAAATCGCAAATTTGCGATTTGCAATTGGATAGGGCATAACGTCAATTTTTTTTGCGAGGGCAAAACGACTTATTTTTTTTAGGAAAAGTGGCAAAGCGATTAATTTCCCATTTAAGAATTAAGAAAATAAATGGGCCCTTCACTTCTTGGGCCAGAAGTGGGCTAGTTAATAGATTTTAATCAGATTTTAATCAACTAATTGCTACAATGGACCTGAAGGCCATCATATTATCATATAGAAAGGCCGTTTATTCTTGTTCACATCAGAATTCAGATTGTAATTTTGACCAACAATAGTGTTTATGTTGTAGTAATTGATACGATAGGCCGAAAAGAAAAAAAAAAGTGAAAGACATAATGCTCTATAAACCAAAGGAAAGTTGCAAAAAAAACACAAACTCTGTTTCTCTTTCGAGTACAATTAAGTTAAAAATAAAGTAGACATTAGAACACGGAAAAAAAAAACCGAATTAAAATCATTAGCAAAACCACAGTAGTAACATTATGTTCTTGATCTTTAAACGAATGCACGTAGAAAAAGGCATTTGTAGTAAAATTTTCAAGTACTTCATCATAAAATTATATATAAGTGGATAGATAACATAAGCCACGTATACAGACTTCATTTTTTTTCTTTCAAAAAGCATGGCGCGCCTACGAACTTATTTTGTTGCAGCACATGAATAAATACTGATGTAGCTCAAATGAGGTTATGAGTAGACTATTTTGTTGTAGAACAACTCTTCTTGAATTGAGTTAATCTATGATACAATGAGTAGACAAGACAAGAAGAATTTGTTGTTAATACTGTACCTGATGTTATCAAACTACAAGCCAGTATAACTGCAAGTCAAACAGGATTAACAAGACTATACTTGAACTCTTTTTTCCGATGCGGTGAAAAGAAAGAAATATGATCTTTAGCTAAAATGAAGTCCAATGAATAGGAATTGATAGATACAACCTTAAAAAAAATAAAAGAAAGAAGACTAAGATTTCGATAGGCAATAATTCACAATCGATGTGTACAGTGAAAATTCTACCTTGTGACTGTCATTAGGCAATACATCAAACAACCTAATTAGTTTACCATTTACTACAATCATATTCATAAAAATAAAATCAGCAATTAATGCATGTGCATGTTAACAACCAAAGATTGATTTAACATATTAGTTTAGAGTGAGGTTCAAATGACAATGGAACTTTTTGTGAGAATGATAGAACCAATAATAATGCGTCACGTAACATAAAATTCATTTTTCCCATGTTTTTAAAAATTTAATAACTCAAAAATGACTTATTGATAAATTATAAAAATCAACATTTTTTCTTTTCGATTAGAGAATATACTTTCAGCCGCTTTTTTTATTTGGGTTTTACAAATTGTACAAATTAGTAACAACATGTGTTGCTCGCTGATATTACATGTGTTACCCGCTGGTATCACATGTGTTACCCGATCATATCACATGTGTTACCCGTTTTCAAATCTACCGGAAAATGAAAAAAAAAAAGTTCGTCGGAAGTATACATTGTCACATCTCTAATAGAAGAGGAAAAAACACTAATCTTTATGGTGTAATTTTTATGATTTTTTGACTTACCGTTTGTGAGATATTTAATTTTAAAAGAACGTGAGAAAAGTGAATTTTATGACACCTAGCGTATTCCTATTGATTCTCACATTCTGACACAACGTTGATGTACACATTTGAACCCTGCTCGTTTAGTTTATTAGTCATCCGTTTTTCTACTTCCAGTATCACCGACTTTGCTTACCACACATACCCATACAAAACCACAAGTCCATAAGCATTCTCTGACATTGGGTGTGTTTGGCACCTACAATTTAAGGGATTATGGGGGATTCCAAGGGATTGGTATTCTAATTTCAAGAATCTCAATCTTTCAACAAATCACAATCTTTGTTTGGCACACATAAAAGTTTAGGGATTCTTTAAAAACTAATCCCTTAAAGTGGAAGCTCTTGAAAGTAGCTTATTTAAGAATCCCCATCCTCTAATTATAAAATTACTATATTGCCCTTCTTTTGGTTATTAAAAAACTAAGGTTTTGTACATTTATGTCATTTTACGTTAATAAGCTCCATCTCCATCTACTTTGCCAAACACTTTTAAAGTTTAAAATCTCCAGCTCCGTCCCTAAACAAAAGCTCCAGCTCCAACTTCAAGCTTCCATCTCCAGCTCCAGCTACATCTCCATCTCCAGCCAGTTTTGCCAAACACACCCATTGTCACAATGTAATGTACTACGAAAGAAAATTAAGGTAGACATCAATTATTAAAAGGATTTTGTCCTTAAGCACTCCTGAAATAAATACAAACAATTAATTAAAAATAATTAAAGTTCCAAAATTACCCTCCAATATAATTGTCTATTTACTTAATTCCTATGGCTAACACAATTTTCGCTAGATACCAAAACTAAAATAAATCAAAAAAACAAGTCACAATTTTATGGATTAAAAAAAAAAAATCACAATCAACACAAATTTTTACAAAAAAATTAAATCATTGTTATCGTTTATAACTTTATATGCCTTTTCGGTTTGATATGCAGGCTACTATTATCGTCGTCATAAAATAACATCATTTTATATAAAATTGCTAACGCCGCATTGCACGGATACCATACTACTATTAATTTTTTTTAATTAAAAGTTGTAAATTAAACTAGTATATTAATGACAAGAAGTATGGACAGAAAAGGCGATAATTTGTGCATTATTTCTTTTTATCCATTAATTTATTAAGTTGAGATTTCTTTAAAAAATAAAATAAAATCATTTTACCATTAAATTTTTAGCTTTTCATTGAATATATCATATAATAAAATATCGTCACGGTGGTGCTCGTGTTTGATTTTCCATCTGAGTTAATTTATACGCTCATCTGACTGTGTAACAAGTTTCATTAAAGAAGTTGCGGAAATGGTAATAGTATCTTGTTTTTATCGTGATCTTCAGAAATTCTAAAACGCTTATACTTACTACAACCAATTTAACCATTATTACATCGCACCATTTAAGAATAATCTAATTTACACTAAGTTGAAAATTAGCAGCGTGAAAAGTAGCGTGGTACCTATTTCGTTTAGTTTTTCTTCTAGCGTATAACCAAGGGTACTTGAATACAACCAATGTTGGTTATAGAATCTCTTATTTGACAAAGTTTGAATATAGCTTTCACATTTTAACATGACTATAATATCTCTCGAATTGTTTATTTTGAAAGTCAAACTTAAAATTCGTGTGACTTTTTGTGAGAATGATATACTAGTAAATGATAAGGGTAAAATGGTCAAAACCACCAACTTGATGGTTGATGGATAAAATCATCACCACCCATAAAAAAAAATGATGCAAATTTTTGTTTCTTCACGTTGCTATGCGATCTCTCTAATATATATCCAGTAAATTTTTAGCCTATATGGTGAGTGTTAGTCCTAATGGATAACAAAAATAAATTAAAATTGATACATGAGACCAACTCTATCTTTAATTTCATCTGTAACTTATATTAATTAGTCGTTATACACAAAAACAAAAAAAAAAAAAAAAAACCTTTAAAACTGGTTATAATTAAAGAAGTGATGAAAGGTAGTAGATAGCAAAAGCTAAGTAAGATGTAAACCTAAGAAAAACTTAACCAAATTCATCTTGATAATTAACCGGTTATTTGGGAGTTACACCAACAGCCAAACCCGAACCTTTGAACCTCTCTAAGGTGATTTCATCTAATTGGTCTCTCATCTCTTTCGTCAAGTGACGTTCCGAATCTCCGACTTCACCTCGTCTAAAATAAAAATGGTTTGGTAATTCAATCCCGGTACTAATCCGCTGAATGCCGCTTTTGTTTACCTCAAGATTTTTCAAATGCTCAAAACTACACAAATTGACAATCTTTTCAACCACACCATTCTCCTCTTCCTCTACTGAAAATGGCGTCCCCAGAAACTCGGCCAACCTCTTCACATGAACCTCCGGTTCCCTCTTTAGCTCCTCATATTTAAAGAACAATACTTTCTCAGGAGATTCAAGACTTGCTCTCCAATACCCTAACACATGATCCCAATATGACCCATACTCCACAATACCCTTACAAAACAACTCGAATGCTTCATCGAATGAAAATGTAGGTAGTTTGTTAGAGCTAAATTTTTTTATGAAGTACCATAATGAGACAAAAGCATCTTTTGGATCTCTACACACGTAAACAAACTTGTACCCTGATGAAGTAGGAAACAAAGTATGTGCGAAATGTGTAGCAAAGAGACGAGGCGAAGGAAGAACAACATCGTTGTCTTCTTCGGATAAGTAATAATCTAACAATGGAAAGCAGTCACGTGATGCCTTAGATAACAAAGGGTGGTTGAAAAAATCAAAACGGGATCGGTGGAGGGTGGAAAACATGAGGGCTCTAAGCCAAGTGGTTCTGCTTTTAGGAAAGGAACTAAGGAAGACAAGAAGATATCAGTAGAGTGAGGTTTGAAGTTGTTTTGCATGATCATAGTGCTTAAAAGGGCACGAGACAACCACCATTGGCCTTGGTATAGGAATATATTGTAACACCCGCCAAATTAGGACTAGTAATTAGTGCCTAATCATATGTTAATACATGTAATTAGTTCCTTGTTAGGCTAATTAATGTATCGAATTATATATATTGTGAATATATACGAATATGCGATTTGATTAAATCGTACGCAATTTAAATCGGATGTATTTCGATTCAATATTATACGGACGTTGGTGACTCATTTTATTAAATAACGCTTTTATGTCAAAAATATTATTTTGATAATATTTCGTATTCATTCGTATCGTACAAACCAAACTTACACGATTTAAAACATTAAACCGCGCAAACGAAATAAACTAACTTACGTTTTATAACACAAATATAAAATGATTTGTAAAATATTTAAATAATATATCGCGTAATAAATCGTAATTTAAAACTTATAATTAAAATGTAAATAATTATTTAACGATTAAACGACGGAGCAAACGAACACCGCACAGAGCGGGAACGCGGGGCGAAAATGGGAGGATAACCTCCCATTCCCACCTTTTCTTTCTTCATTTCACCCATTACTTCTCTCTCTCTCTTTTCTTTCCTCTCTTTCACCAACACACCCCAAAATCCACAAAACCGCAAAATACTACCACGAAACGCGACCGGATCACAAATATTTTTAGAGATTCACGACCACCTCGCAACGATCTACATTTCTACCTTTCCGGATTTTCATTTCGGCAAATTGTAAGTTTCCGACAAAATCCCGAAATCACTCGATTCTTAGTATTTTTCATTTGTGGTTGTTATTATAACTAGTATATGTCCATTACAATGAATAGAACACGAATTTATAGCCTGAAAACGAGTTTAAAACGGAATTTTGGCCGGAAAAACCTTAACAGCCGGACTTTCTGGGCTGATGTTCTTCCATGCGACACAAGCCTTGTGTCGCATGTTGTGTCGTATTTTGGCCTTTGTGTCGCATAAAATCCCTTGTGTCGTACCTTATGTCGTACCAAAGATTTAGTGTCGCAAGTCTTGCGACACAACCACTATGTCGCATACCCCATACGACACAATCACTATGTCGCTGTTGAATCAGCATCTCGCATCCATGCGACACAACCCTTGTGTCGTATGGACATTGTGTCGCACTCCTATGCGACACAACCCTTGTGTCGCATAACATCTTTAGTGTCGCATATTGTGTCGCAAAACACAGAAAACTCAGATTTTTACTAAGTGTCGAGACCTAAAATTTCAACACCTGATTTTACCCAAATTCGGATCCAGATGCGTTTTTCGTCAAAGCAATATAGTAGAAATAAAAATTTTCCAAGCTGACCTGGCAGCTCGACCCCAGCCAGGGGCTCTGCCCCTTGGACCCCGCTACCAGGGGCGCTGCCCCCGGACCCCCGTACTTAGATTCCTTAACGGCTTCAAGAACACATTTTTCAAGTAAAACGCCACGAAATCAAAATAATAATAGTTGAGATTATTATTACAAATCCGTCACCAACGGGCCGTACACGTTTTCAAACACTTATCAAATCAATCAAATCGAAGTAAGTTGGACATATATAGTTGTGTAACAACTACAAGGGTGATCTTTTGAGATACCCAATCATGATTATAACCATCGCGTGTCGTGGACACCCTCAGGTTACAAGTCGTTGGACTTCATTTCTCGCTAATCAACTTACGTTTGTTTAAACGCATTCAGACTCAGGTGAGTCTCATAGCCCCTCTTTTTACTATTTTACTCAGGGGTGTGATATACTGCTCAACTTTTAACATGTGAACGCAAGTACCAACTTTTCATATACTACATGAGTTTTTCGAAACTAATCATTTTAAAGTCCTCCGTCAGCATAGTTGTTAATACGTTGTAGCGTGAATATTAGTATATGGTACCATATAGGATTGACCCTCCTCGTCCGGGTTAGCAAGCACTAACCGGGTAAACGGACGTACTAATATTTGGGAAGACGAATGTTGATTAGGCATTCGTGGAGGCACCTCGCCCGGAATTCTCTATAGGGGACCCGGCCCTCGAGTTAAGCTCAACTATGTGCTCATGGCTGTATACACGATGATTATCATTTAATTGCTGGATGCAATTCATTATTTAATTGCTGGATGCAATTCATTATTTAATTGCTGGATGCAATTCATTATTTAAATCTTGCGGTTCATACGATATTACTTGATTTCAAACCTGTGAGCTCACCAGCTTTATAGCTGACCTTTTAGCATATATCGCAGGTACCAAGCAGTAGGATGTTTCTGCTTCAGGATTTAGCTCGAGTCAGCATACAGAAGATTGAGATTTCTTGCATTAGTATATTTTGTACAAGTACTTATGTACTGAAATCTCATTTTATTTAACTCGAGCTATGTAAAGCTTTAAACGTTGTAAACATTTCAGTTATCAATATATTTTGTTAAAACGACGCATATAGAGTCGTTTGCTATTTATCTTTGTGCTTTGTTATTGATTAGTAACACCCAAATCAAGCTTCCGCAAATCATCAAATTTGGGGGTGTTACAGATTGGTATCAGAGCCTAAGGTTATAGTGAACTAGGTTGCATTTAGTGAGCCTAGACTATGACCATTAGGCAGTATTCCTTATTAGGTATGACTGGTTCAGGGATTACAGCATACGAGTTTAATTTAACATAGCCTGATCAACTATGTACAATTAAGCAAAGATGATGTAAGACCTGAAAGTAGTTATGGCTGAACAGGATACAATAGAAGACTCTGACCTCGAGAGAACCGAGACTTAAACATGTTTATGCTAGACACTCAATAGGCTATATTATATAGGAGCTATATGAATATAAGCCTCAACCTTACTAACGCTTTGTCTCAGAAATGGCAAACATCCCAATTAATTCATCTCGCTCTCAATCCGGGTCGCAGAACCCAAGGGTAACAAGGAGAAACAACAGGTTGTCTCGAGCTGGCCCGTACCCCACTCACATCGCCTTACCGGCTTTAGCCGCTAGGGTAAACCAACACGAGCAACGACTTCGTACCATGGATGTAGTGTTGCAGGAAACAAACGAAAACTGGCGACTTACATCCTTTGAACGCATCGAACAAGTCTCAGACGATCTTGAAACCACAAACAATAACATGGATGTCCTTCGCAACCAAATAATAGAAATAAGGGTGGAAAATGCCCTTCTGCAACAAAGGATGGATGAATGTGTGCAACGCTCACTTGAGGCAGAAGAATATGCGCGTGGACTAACACAACGACTTGCACTAGCAGAAGACAACGCCCGACAAGCTAGCAGGCTTGCAAACACTGTGGACCGTCTTGTCACGATGATGGAACAAATTAATCTACGTTAAGACTAGTGTAGTCTTTGTCTTGTAATCTACCCTGTAATCTAGTAACTATCTACGCGCTATTCTATAATTCGGTCGGATGTAACAATTCCCGACATCTTTTGTAATACATCTGTAGGATGTAACCTTTGAACTCGTATCATCTATCAAGTATTCTTGCTGTTTTCGACTCATATTAATTGCCATTGTTCCTGTTGATGTTATGTATTACTGCTTTTATACATGTACATCTGAGATAAATACAACTTTCTTGCAAAATCTCATGTATCTTCATTTCTCTTATTGAAGAATCATGCCGCCAAAGACCAGACCTTACACTGATGCTCAGATTACGTCACTCATAACCCAGGCTGTTACTGAAGCCTTAGCTCGGAATACCCCACCAAACTCCACAAGAAACAGCGATACCGCTGGAACCTCTACCACCAAACCTTGTTCTTACAAGGACTTTCAAAGCTGCAAACCCTCGAGTTTCAAGGGTTCTGAAGGAGCCATCGGACTAATCAGATGGTTCGAGAAAATGGAAACTGTTTTCCGTGTCAGCAAATGCGCGGAGAACGACAAAGTAAACTTCGCCACCTGCTCTCTTGAAGATGATGCCCACTCTTGGTGGAATTCATATACCCAATCAGTGGGTGCTGACATTGCCTACCAAATCACTTGGGAGGAATTGAAAGCCAAACTCACTGCCAAGTACTGCTCTATCGCCAAACTCCAGAAGCTAGATGAGGAGTTCTGGAACTTAAAGGTTCAGGGTGGTGACATCGATGGTTATACCACCAGATTTCAACAATTAGCTGCCCTCCGCCCAGCTATGGTAAGCACTGAACCTGACAAAATCAGGAAGTACGCCCTTGGTCTCCCTGATTTTGTTCGGGGACACGTCATCTCTTCAAAACCAGCCACCATTGACGGTGCAATCTCATTGGCCCAAGACCTGATGTCTATGAGCCAAGATTCTGAACCACCCACTTCATCCTCCCAAAACAACAAACGCAAGTGGTCTGACTACCACAACAACCACTCCAACCAACAAAACAAGAAACCCGACACCATCAAAGCCTACAACACCACCACTGACATCATCCGGGGTTACACTGGGAGCAAACCATATTGTCCCAAGTGCAGACTTCACCATGAGGGTTCTTGTGGTCCCTTTTGCAACAACTGCAAGAGGTACGGCCACCTTACCAAAGATTGCCGCTCCCCTACCAACAACAACCCCAACAACACCAGGCCACCCAAAGTCTGCTTTGAGTGTGGAAACCCCGGGCATTTCAGGGATACGTGCCCAAAACTGAAGAACCGCAACAACAACAACAACAACCGCAGCAACAACAACAACAACAACACCCGCAGCAGAGCTTTCGTCATCAAATCTGGGGACGCCCGCCAGGACCCGAATGTGGTCTCGGGTATGTTCCTCCTCAACAACTTAACTGCTTCTGTTCTATTTGATACTGGTGCTGATAGAAGCTTTATCTCCGATGATTTTTGCCCACTACTTGACATCACTCCTGTTGCCTTAGATGTTAAGTACACTGTAGAGCTAGCCAATGGAAAACTTGTAGAAACCACCAGTGTGATACCTAATTGCACTTTAAACCTAGCGGACGAGACCTTTTCGATCGATCTTATACCCATTGAAATCGGCAGTTTTGACGTCATTATTGGAATGGACTGGTTGTCCAAACATCGAGCTGAAATCGTTTGTCACGATAAGATCGTCCGTATCCCACTCGCTGTCGGTGGAACCTTGATCATACAGGGGGAGACCGGTGGGACGGGACTCAATATAATCTCCTGCTTAAAAACCCGAAAATTTCTGAGAAAGGGTTACCCTGCGATACTTGCACACATCACCGAGAAGAAGTCAGAGGAGAAGCGACTTGAGGATGTGCCGATTGTTAGAGACTTTCCCGAAGTCTTTCCGGAAGAACTACCTGGTCTACCTCCGCCTAGACAGGTTGAGTTCTCAATCGATCTCGTGCCGGGTGCCGCACCGGTGGCCCGCGCACCATACCGTTTAGCCCCATCCGAACTTCAGGAGTTGTCCTCTCAGTTACAGGAACTGCTGGATCGAGGATTCATTAGACCGAGTTCTTCACCTTGGGGAGCTCCGGTCTTATTTGTCAAAAAGAAGGACGGTTCATTCCGAATGTGCATCGACTATCGAGAGTTGAATAAATTGACCGTCAAGAACCGTTATCCACTTCCTCGCATTGATGATCTATTCGACCAACTTCAGGGTTCAAGTTTCTACTCAAAAAAATCGATCTGCGATCAGGTTATCATCAGTTACGAGTTCGCGACACCGATATTCCAAAAACTGCCTTCAGAACTCGTTACGGGCACTACGAATTCCAAGTGATGCCCTTTGGTCTAACCAACGCACCGGCTGTATTCATGGACCTCATGAACCGGGTGTGCAAACCTTACCTCGATAAGTTTGTCATTGTCTTTATCGATGACATACTCATTTACTCGCGCAACGAGCAAGAACATGCGCAACACCTCAGAACCATCCTTGAACTACTTAGACACGAGGAGCTTTACGCTAAATTCTCTAAGTGTGAGTTCTGGATTCAAACCGTTCAATTTCTTGGTCACGTGATCGACAGTCAGGGAATTCACGTGGACCCATCAAAGATCGAGGCTATCAAAGACTGGCAAGCACCCACCTCTGCAACTGAAGTACGACAATTTTTGGGTCTTGCTGGGTATTATCGACGATTTATCGAAAACTTCTCCAAAATAGCTCAATCACTCACGGTACTGACTCAGAAGGACAAAAGGTTCGATTGGACCGAGAAACAAGAGTCAGCGTTCCAACTTCTGAAACAAAAGCTTTGCAGTGCTCCAATTCTTTCACTACCCGAAGGCACCGATGACTTCGTGGTATACTGTGATGCTTCTCACCAAGGTCTTGGTTGCGTGCTGATGCAACGAGACAAGGTCATTGCTTATGCCTCACGACAGCTAAAAATTCACGAAAAGAACTACACCACTCATGATCTCGAGCTTGGAGCTGTCGTTTTTGCTCTCAAAATCTGGAGACATTATCTCTACGGCACTAAGTGCACTATCTTTACCGACCACAAAAGTCTCCAACATATCTTCGATCAGAAGGATCTCAATATGAGGCAATGTCGTTGGGTCGAGTTGCTTACCGATTACGATTGCGAGATCAAGTACCATCCAGGGAAGGCTAATGTTGTAGCTGATGCCCTCAGTCGAAAGGAACGACCTAAACCACTTCGAGTCCGAGCCCTCAGTATGACCATTCACAACGATCTTACCATTCAAATTCATACCGCTCAGATCGAAGCCCTGAAATCCGAAAACATCAAAAATGAAGCCTTGCGGGGCATTGACAAACAATTCGAAATCAGACCTAACGGGATTAGGTATTTCTCAAACCGAATCTGGTTGCCCAGTTTTGGGAACCTAAGAGACTTGGTGATGGACGAGGCTCACAAGTCTAAATATTCTATTCATCCGGGATCCGATAAGATGTACCACGGTATTAAGAAATTTTATTGGTGGCCAAACTTGAAAGCCGAAATCGCCACTTATGTCAGCAAGTGTCTTACTTGCTCGAAAGTCAAAACCGAACATCAGAAACCTCCTGGTTTACTCCAACAACCTGAAATCCCCGAATGGAAATGGGATCAAATTGCCATGGATTTCATAACCAAACTACCCAAGTCGTCGAGCGGTTGCGATACTATTTGGGTGATCGTCGATCGTCTCACCAAATCTGCTCATTTCCTGGCAATCAAGGAAAACGATAAAATGGAACGCCTTACACAAATCTACATCAAGGAAATCGTTTCTCATCACGGTGTTCCAGTCTCAATCATCTCTGACAGAGATGCCCGTTTCACTTCTCACTTTTGGCAGTCACTTCAGAAAGCTTTGGGTACTCGTCTTGATATGAGTACCGCATACCATCCTCAAACTGACGGCCAAAGTGAACGAACCATTCAGACCCTGGAAGATATGCTACGCGCCTGCGTAGTTGATTTCGGTACAGACTGGGAAAAACATCTACCGTTGTGCGAATTTTCGTACAATAACAGTTATCACGTCAGCATTAAGGTTGCACCTTTTGAGGCACTGTATGGTCGTAAGTGCCGATCACCGATCTGTTGGACTGAGGTGGGAGATAGTCAACTCACTGGTCCTGAACTCATACACGCCACCACTGAGAAAATTGTGGAAATCCAAAACAGACTCAAAGCCGCACGTGACCGTCAGAAGAGTTATGCTGACGTGAGACGCAAACCACTCGAGTTCCAAGTTGGGGATCGAGTTCTCTTAAAAGTATCGCCTTGGAAAGGTGTCATCCGTTTTGGCAAACGCGGGAAGTTAAACCCCAGATACATAGGGCCTTTTGAGATCCTTGAACGGATTGGCCCCGTAGCTTATCGATTGCAGCTGCCATCCGAACTCAGCAGCGTGCACCCTACTTTTCATATCTCAAATTTGAAGAAGTGTCTGTCTGATGAGACACTTATTATTCCATTAGATGAAATTCGTGTTGACGATAAACTTCATTTCGTTGAGGAACCCGCTGAAATTATGGACCGTGAGGTCAAACAACTGAAACAAAGTCGTATTCCCATCATCAAGGTCAGATGGAATTCGCGGCGTGGTCCGGAATTCACCTGGGAACGGGAAGACCAAATGCGACTCAAATATCCTCAACTCTTCACTGATTCTACATCAAACACGACTTCGAACTAAATTTCGGGACGAAATTCTTCTAACAGGGGGAGAATGTAACACCCGCCAAATTAGGACTAGTAATTAGTGCCTAATCATATGTTAATACATGTAATTAGTTCCTTGTTAGGCTAATTAATGTATCGAATTATATATATTGTGAATATATACGAATATGCGATTTGATTAAATCGTACGCAATTTAAATCGGATGTATTTCGATTCAATATTATACGGACGTTGGTGACTCATTTTATTAAATAACGCTTTTATGTCAAAAATATTATTTTGATAATATTTCGTATTCATTCGTATCGTACAAACCAAACTTACACGATTTAAAACATTAAACCGCGCAAACGAAATAAACTAACTTACGTTTTATAACACAAATATAAAATGATTTGTAAAATATTTAAATAATATATCGCGTAATAAATCGTAATTTAAAACTTATAATTAAAATGTAAATAATTATTTAACGATTAAACGACGGAGCAAACGAACACCGCACAGAGCGGGAACGCGGGGCGAAAATGGGAGGATAACCTCCCATTCCCACCTTTTCTTTCTTCATTTCACCCATTACTTCTCTCTCTCTCTCTTTTCTTTCCTCTCTTTCACCAACACACCCCAAAATCCACAAAACCGCAAAATACTACCACGAAACGCGACCGGATCACAAATATTTTTAGAGATTCACGACCACCTCGCAACGATCTACATTTCTACCTTTCCGGATTTTCATTTCGGCAAATTGTAAGTTTCCGACAAAATCCCGAAATCACTCGATTCTTAGTATTTTTCATTTGTGGTTGTTATTATAACTAGTATATGTCCATTACAATGAATAGAACACGAATTTATAGCCTGAAAACGAGTTTAAAACGGAATTTTGGCCGGAAAAACCTTAACAGCCGGACTTTCTGGGCTGATGTTCTTCCATGCGACACAAGCCTTGTGTCGCATGTTGTGTCGTATTTTGGCCTTTGTGTCGCATAAAATCCCTTGTGTCGTACCTTATGTCGTACCAAAGATTTAGTGTCGCAAGTCTTGCGACACAACCACTATGTCGCATACCCCATACGACACAATCACTATGTCGCTGTTGAATCAGCATCTCGCATCCATGCGACACAACCCTTGTGTCGTATGGACATTGTGTCGCACTCCTATGCGACACAACCCTTGTGTCGCATAACATCTTTAGTGTCGCATATTGTGTCGCAAAACACAGAAAACTCAGATTTTTACTAAGTGTCGAGACCTAAAATTTCAACACCTGATTTTACCCAAATTCGGATCCAGATGCGTTTTTCGTCAAAGCAATATAGTAGAAATAAAAATTTTCCAAGCTGACCTGGCAGCTCGACCCCAGCCAGGGGCTCTGCCCCTTGGACCCCGCTACCAGGGGCGCTGCCCCCGGACCCCCGTACTTAGATTCCTTAACGGCTTCAAGAACACATTTTTCAAGTAAAACGCCACGAAATCAAAATAATAATAGTTGAGATTATTATTACAAATCCGTCACCAACGGGCCGTACACGTTTTCAAACACTTATCAAATCAATCAAATCGAAGTAAGTTGGACATATATAGTTGTGTAACAACTACAAGGGTGATCTTTTGAGATACCCAATCATGATTATAACCATCGCGTGTCGTGGACACCCTCAGGTTACAAGTCGTTGGACTTCATTTCTCGCTAATCAACTTACGTTTGTTTAAACGCATTCAGACTCAGGTGAGTCTCATAGCCCCTCTTTTTACTATTTTACTCAGGGGTGTGATATACTGCTCAACTTTTAACATGTGAACGCAAGTACCAACTTTTCATATACTACATGAGTTTTTCGAAACTAATCATTTTAAAGTCCTCCGTCAGCATAGTTGTTAATACGTTGTAGCGTGAATATTAGTATATGGTACCATATAGGATTGACCCTCCTCGTCCGGGTTAGCAAGCACTAACCGGGTAAACGGACGTACTAATATTTGGGAAGACGAATGTTGATTAGGCATTCGTGGAGGCACCTCGCCCGGAATTCTCTATAGGGGACCCGGCCCTCGAGTTAAGCTCAACTATGTGCTCATGGCTGTATACACGATGATTATCATTTAATTGCTGGATGCAATTCATTATTTAATTGCTGGATGCAATTCATTATTTAATTGCTGGATGCAATTCATTATTTAAATCTTGCGGTTCATACGATATTACTTGATTTCAAACCTGTGAGCTCACCAGCTTTATAGCTGACCTTTTAGCATATATCGCAGGTACCAAGCAGTAGGATGTTTCTGCTTCAGGATTTAGCTCGAGTCAGCATACAGAAGATTGAGATTTCTTGCATTAGTATATTTTGTACAAGTACTTATGTACTGAAATCTCATTTTATTTAACTCGAGCTATGTAAAGCTTTAAACGTTGTAAACATTTCAGTTATCAATATATTTTGTTAAAACGACGCATATAGAGTCGTTTGCTATTTATCTTTGTGCTTTGTTATTGATTAGTAACACCCAAATCAAGCTTCCGCAAATCATCAAATTTGGGGGTGTTACATATATGTTCGGACCACCATCCACCCGTTTTCGGAAGCTCCAAGAGGAGTTGGGTATGTTTTTGGTGGGTCTTTTTTTCTTCGTCTGTTGACATGTTTCTTTTTAGTTGCGATGAAGAAATGATCCTTCCTATCTAATAGAAGGGAGTTTGTGATGATGTCACTACGATGACTTGTCCAATTCTTAGATAATCACTATGCCGATGTGGCGTAATATGGTGCAAGAAATTTTCTGATTATTTTGAATTTTTTTTTCTGTAAATTGAAAAATTAGTGCTTTCACTCTTGTGTAATTTCCTAGACGTGCTGATGCTTTTTTTAATAATTATTATATGTGCCTTAATTTGATTTGTCTGCACGCTTCTTTTTTCTCCCCATCCAAGACCAAGAGGATTAAGTTTGAAATCATAAATCTTTCCCTTGCACGCTTCTTTTTTTCAAATTCAAAATTGAGTGGTTAAATTCATATATCAAAGCCAAGTCTTATTATATTCTTTCATCCATTGATTTCTCAAGCAGGTATGCTTTCCATTTGGATTTTCAGAACTCTTTATATTGTTTGTGGTTCTGACCATCTTGATCTTCCTCTCTTCAAACTAGGGTTTGGTTTTTTCTTTCAAATAAACCCTAGATTGCGAATGATTTGGTGAACCCCAAATCACAATCAAACATGTAATAACACTAATCATCTTTTAAGGCAAGAAAAGGAAACTTTATAGCAGGTAAATTGCATCGTCCGTTGACCAATTGTGTTGGCGTTGCCACGACGATTGGAACAGCATTTTCAGGTAATTAATCTGAGTAATATGATAAATTTTTAATTAATTGTTTGCTTCTGACGTATTTTAATGAGTTTACTTATGTTGATTTATTATTGATATTGATTGATTTGCAGATGAGCCACTTATTGGATCACAATTCAACTGCTTATCGTAAGTTTCGCTCTCTTTTTTAATTATTCAGTAGTTAGTTGTTTGGATAGTTTACTTGAGTAGGTGAAATTTGAATTTGCAAGTTCATGTTGATTCTGGAAGCTGAAATTAGTACATTGCCCCTGAGAAATTTTGTACTATTTGATAACATGATGATGAATTTAAGCATTCGTTAGGTTGGAATACATGGTAAAAAATACATACATATATATATATATATCTGTTGTGATCTAGGGGGAAGTGACAATTTTGGGGGAAGGGGGAAGCTGATCTCGGTCGTCCATCTCATCAGGCTAATAAAACACGCGGAGGGGTAGTCTAGTAATTTACAAATACATTAATTAAAAAAAGCAACATAAACAACGACATAATTCCGATCCGTAATCAATATCTCATTCATTTGCATAATCAACATCAGATTCATTACATAATCAACCTAAAATTCGTTCTTCCGATTACGATTTCAAGGTGCGATTCATCAGATTCATTACATAATCAACATCTCATTCATTTACGGTAACTTTTAGCGGGATCTAATCAACAAAAAGGAGATTCATCTATGGCAAAAGAATCGAAAGAAAAGGGGAAAAAAATCGACGAACGAGGTAAACCTAATTCTCAAAATTGAATGTTAATGACTGAAAATTAGTGTATATTTAAGAATTATTTGTTAGTTGTAGTTGATAACTGTTACCAATTACAATTTTGATGAATAGTAGTTACTGTGATGCTTGTTATAACATTAATACCTCATTCATACATGGATGTTAATATGTATGAATATGCATCATTACAAATGTAGATTTCTGTTAAGATGCACCGGAGTGCATACTATTAATACTTATCCACATTGGTGTTAACATGTATCAATAAAACATAACTCTGATGTAAATCTATTTTAAGATGCATCGTAGTGCATACTATGAGTAGTCATACACTTGTGCATTACTATGTATCGGGATACATCAATACGATGTAAACTTAATTTAAGATGCACTGTACTGCTTACTATTTGTGCGCCTAATTGAACAAACATGTGTGCTGCTCAACGTTTGTGAAACATTCACTTTCATCTGTTTTAATCATTATTATTATTATTATTATTATTACATTCTTAAATATAATTTTTGTATATATGTATCAAACGATTTGTATTTCTGATTTTAAATAGATAAAATAATTTTGTTAACAGAAAGTAGGTGAGATGAATTTGATGAATATTACTGTATGTATAACTTATATGAGATGAATTTGATGAATATTACTGTATGTATAACTTATATGAGATGAATTTGATGAATATTAGTGTATGCACTTGCAAATTATGTATGCTTTCGCGATAGAAGTTGAATATTACTCACTGAGATGCATATTATTAGTACATCATTAGAATGTAAACTTATGTTAAGATGAACCACAGTGAATAATATTAGTACTCATCCACATGGATGTTAATATGTATGAATATGAATCATTACAAATGTAGATTTCTTTTAAGATGCACCGGAGTGCATACTAATAGACACTTGTCCACATAGGTGTTAACATGTATCAATAAAACATAAATCTGATGTAAAGCTATCTTAGGATGCATCGTAGTGCATACTATGAGTAGTCATACACTTGTGCATTACTATGTATCGGGATAAATCAATACGATGTAAAACTTAATTTAAGATGCAATGTACTGCTTACTATTTGTGTCCCTAATTGAACAAATGCTGACTAACTGTGTGTGCTGTTGAGATTATTGTTATACAAACTAATAAGTGTAATGGATTTGTAGCAGGATCAAAAAAGAAGGAAAAAAAACCACAGAATAAGAAGGAGAAAGTAATGAAAAAACAAAAAGCATCAGGAGTTTCCATAAACGACAACATGCAACTTGAATCATTGCTGTTTCGTATGCTTCAGAAGTATAATGTAATTCCAAATAATGAAAAGCCAAAAGTTGAAAGAAAATTCGGTGAAGGAACAAGTGGGTTTAAAGCTAAGAAAACACCAACTAAAAGGAAACAGGTAGAAAAAGATATTACGGGATCTGATGACCCAAAAGATGAAGATTATACACCTGAAGAAGATTCGGATGATGATTTTCAAGCACCAAAAACAAGAAGCAAAACTGTAGAAGGTAATATACATTTTGATGCCTTTAAATATCATTTTGTTCATTAATAATTAATTTGATTAGTATGTTAAGTTATGTACTATATGTTTGTAATATAATTAAACAGCTTGTGAAGATAAAGGTGTGAATGCTGAAACTGTGGAACTCAAAAGCACAACAGTAGTTATTGAAACGACTAAACAAGAAGGTTGTAACAACAAAACTGATGTTGAAATACTCGAAGGTGCTGTCGTTGAAGGAGAAATCTTGAAAGAAAATAGGAAAACTAAAGCTCCTGAGAAAGAATTGGGACAGAAAGAGTTGAGCCAACTAGAATATGAAGTACTTCCTGCACCAACTACTAAAAAGGTAACAATCACTTACTATTGACTTTAGCAGAATATTATTTAATGCATGTATTATGTAAGCTCTTAATATATTACTAATGGTAATGAATAAAATTAAGCTTGTTGGTAACATATATATTACAATTAAACAGGGATTCATAGAATGTTTGGAGTCGAGACTTGATCATATTACTGAAGAAGTAGAACAATTTGAAGCAATGATTAAGAAAGCAATATCATTGTATCCTGATGACAAGGAGATTCTGCAATTCAGAAAGGAGATTCTGTGTTTGTTTCCTAAAAGTGAAGATGTAAAGCAATCTAACGGAAATGAAAATGCAGCAAAGGGAAATCTCATGCCATCAACCATTAAACCAGAAAAGACTTCTGATAATTCAAAAACCCAAAAAAAGGTATTTGACACATCAGATATCCCATCGTTTGATCTTGGAATCGAAGATGAAATACCTTATCCTCCAAGATCACCATATGAAAAGGAAGAAGTGAACGTAAGGGCTGATCTGACAGAAACAGAGAAGGACGTGTCTACCTTCATCCACTGCTTTGTTGACGCACCAACGTAAGATTCTTAATATTTGAAAGTTATATTTATTTTCATTTAAGATTATATAAATAAATATACTTATATGAGATGAATTTGATGAATATTAGTGTATGCACTTGCAAATTATGTATGCTTTTCGCGTTAGAAATTGAATATTACTCACTGAGATGCATATTATTAGTACATCATTAGAATGTAAACTTATGTTAAGATGAACCAGAGTGCATACTATTAATACTCATTCACATGGATGTTAATATGTATGAATAATTCTGATGTAAACCTATCTTAAGATGCATCGTAGTGCATACTGTGAGTAGTCATACACTTGTGCATTACTATGTATCGAGATACATCAGTACGATGTAAACATCATTAGAATGTACACTATTGTTCCTGTTTGTCGTGACATGTGTCCAATGACTTTGTACTTACATGAATATAATATACTTACAAGTTCCAAGTGTAACAATATTACTCACCGATCCCAACTGATATGCACTTCTATACCCAGTTCTTGACTGCATAGTTTTGCAATATAAAATTATATCAACTATCCACTTATCAATGGACATAAATCCTTTCAATTGAATGTTATGATGTATAAAATATCGTTACACTCTTAGTGTTACACTTATTAAGTTTTCTCTTGTAACATTTTGTTTTAAAATATAGGAGAACAATCTTCCATACCAAAAGTGGAATGTCGTTGAATAGGATTGAAGTTGCAAGTTTGCTGCATCAAACTAATATCAGTAGAAGAGTTATTGATTGCTGGGCAACTATATTAAACAGAGATCAAAAGTTGCTAGCAAAGGGGCAAGTATCAAGATATTTTTTTCAAACTCATATATTGGTAAGCACAAGTAAGTTGAATTTATAATGATTACTTGCCCCTTTCTAATATTTTATAAATCATTACTATTTATTTATATTTCATTTAATGATTATTGAAAAATGATAAATGCAGAATGAAAACATGCTTACTACTGATGCTTATAATGATGCTGCATTCGTTGAATTTAGAACAAAAATTGTTCACCAACTGACATCTGAAGATACAGATTTCAGATTGTCTAATTTGGATATGGTATGTCAATTTGAGTACATCATAGTATTAGTCACGATGAATGTTAGTATATGATACTAAATTATAATAATTGTTCATATTAATTTAGGTGTTCTTCCCTGTTTTGACCAAAACATTGAACTTCATAATGACTTTCAACTTGAGAACAACAGAAGCAGAAGTCATTGATCACAGTAAATCAGCAGTTGAATTTCATGTTAAGTATGGTGGTACACCATTCCTGATAGTAAGTAAAAATTTACATATTTTTGTACATAAATTTAATTAAATTACAGGAAAAGCAAACAACACTATTGATTTTGCAGAGACACTTGTTTGGAAAGTACTTGGGCGAAGTAGGACATCCAAAAGCACACTTGATTCGGTCAACTATACCAAAGAGAAAACTAATGAATTGGCGAACATCAGAACATCACTTTGGATATGGAGTTTTAATGATGAAACACATGGAAAGCTATAAGGGTGAAAAGAATTGGGATTGTAGATTAGCTGTTGAAGGAGCAGAGCAGAATCACCAGATTGAACAGCTGAGAAGGAAATATGCAACAAAAGTAATACTTAGTGATTTGAATCTTTTGAAGGAAACATTTGTGAAGGATATGCAATGCTTTAATGCGCATTATAGTCAGACACAGAGGGAATCACTTCGTCAAACTGCAAATGGAAAATGTTTTATGCATTTCCAGAATGTTGTCTGAATGGACACAAAATGTTTCATACTTTCTGCTAAAGTTGTAGTTTCTGTTACAAACTTTCATGATATTATGATTTGATATTTTTAGTTAAAGACATTTGTTATCCACTGCTTTATTTTTTATTACTTTAATTTTATAATTTTAAACAATTGTCACATATAATGACAGCTTTTTTAGTATGAGATTTCGTAAACAGCTATGAAGTGTCATGGCTCAGTGTGTGATCTTTTGCAAATAATGTTATGATGCATCATAGTGCATAGTACCAGTACTCATACTTATGGGTGTTAAATATTATGTGTCGGTCTAGTTCTTCCAATATTGGGTTCTTTTCCTTTTTATTTGCTAATTGCCCCAAAAATTTGAAATACTAATAACTAGCGAACCTTCTCACATTGTTGACAAAATAATGAGAGATAAATTAACTTTTTTAATGGTGAAAAGCTATTAGTACTATTAGTACTCGTACACATGGGTGTTAACATGTATCGATAGACTTCACTATGATATTAACCAAATGTTATTATACATCGAGGTTCGTGTTATTAGTACTCGGACACATGGATTTTAACATGTATTTATATGAAACCAGTACAATACAAAATTAATATGCATCACAGTGCACACTATGTTGAAATTTAAAAGACGTGGTACTTTGAGAAAGAAAATTAAATAGAATACGATTATTTAACGTTATCTGTTTATACTTTATGAATCTATGTTACAAATGCCAAAATGTATCGATATACAACACTTCAATGTAAAATGAAAATTAATATGTATCACAATGCATAATATTATAAGTTTACATGTATTTATATGAAACCATTACAAAGTAAAATTAAAATGCATCATACTGCACACTATTATTAGTAATTAAAATTACAAACACTAGAAATCTTAATATTTAAAAATTAATGAAATACTATTTGTTATAACAATAAAAATAAATTTTTTTTAATAAAAACAGTTTACATAAGTAATAAATTTTTAAGAATAATAAGTAAATAAATATAATTAAATCAATTATCTAAAAAAGAAATACTTTAATTTAATTTCAAAAAATGATAAAACATTTTATAACCCTCATTTCATACGGAACCCTCGTTTATTCTATAAACATTTTTTCAAACCGCTTCACACCAACATCACAAAAAACCCTCATTTCATACGGAACCCTCATTTCATACGGAACCCTCATTTATACTCATTACCGCTCCTACAAAAACCTCATTTAATCTCTTTCAAAAAACCCTCACTTCAAATCGAACAATGAGTACTTCTCGGGACGATGATGTTACTCTGATAGAATACACAAGAAAACTACGTAAGTGATCGTCATTTTTTATTTTGATAAGAATAGCGGTATTTGTAGAAATTAATAATGACTGCATTAGGGTTTATTTATAATATGTTTGATGAAATTAATAATTTACTTGTGTATGTACTAAAATGACTGCATTGTTCTGTATTATAAGTATTCATAAGTTTGGGTTGTGCTTTTATAAGTATTTTGAATTAAGAGATAAGTTTTCCAGTAGCATTATATATTTCTATCATGAGACAACATTTCTTAAGCTGTTGAAGACAACATTTCCAAGTTGGGATTATTTTAGTTAAATAGAACCTAAAGTTGGGATTATTATTGTTAACTTGTTGATTTTTTTGTACAACAGGAAATAGAAAAAAACCACTAGGTGAGAAAGAAGATGGAGGGAAAAACAACAAAAAAAGCTTGACATCAGGTTAGTATGCATGATGTTGAATATTATCTATGTACTGATATGAAATATTATATCAGTTTACAGTATAATTTTTGATATAATAATGAGGCATAGTGCATAGTACTAGTACTCATACTTATGGGTGTTATGATGCATCATAGTGCATAGTGCATATAATGTTATGATGCATCATAGTCCATAAGATTTTCCAGCTTTGTTATTAGAAAGAATTTATATAAGTATATTAAACGTGTTTATCCAAACTCAACTAATGCTGTCTAGCTACCCTGGTGGAGGGATTACTTGATTTACCCTGCCTAGACTATTATTGTATTGGGATTTAGCACTTGAACTGCAACTGGTGAGTTTGTTGGAAGAAGTTTATGAGCACAAGTCGGGTGCAGGTGTCGGACTTGTTGGGATCATGTGAGGATAAGATGCAACGGATTCATTAGCTAGCAAAGAATGACTGTTACCACTTACCAGTGTATTGCAACTCTTCTAGTGTGTCATTCTATACTCATTTTTCACTGCTGGTGATTTCATTTTTCACCAGCTTTGTTAGCTAGACAGCATTAGTTGAGTTTGGATAAACATGTTTAATATACTTATATACATTCTTTTTAATAACAAAGCTGGAAAATCTTATGGACTATGATGCATCATAAAATAATATGCACTATGCACTATGATGCATCATAACACCCATAAGTATAATTTTTGATATAATAATGAGGCATGGTTGATATACATTTCACAAACATAAGTAATTAATGTCAATGCAGAAGAGGAACATATAACAAAAATAGTGAGAAGGAAGCGAAAAGTAAAAAAAAAGGTTGCATTTCACAAGAAACGGAGGATAAATAATGAAGAAGAAATGGAATCAGAAAAAGAAGAGAATGAAAGTGGAGAAGGAGAACGAGAAGAAGAAGAAGAAGAAGAAGAAGAAAAAGAAGAAGAAGAAAGAGAGGAAGAAGAAGAAGCAGTAGATGAAGAAGAAGAAGAGGAAGAAGAGGAAGAAGATGAAGAAGAAGACGAAGATGAAGAAAAGGTAGCAGAATGTGATGATTACAGTAGACTACAAACAAGAGTTTCTCCAAACTGTTTGTATGATGCAACCAAGAAGATGAGTCCAAATCAAATGGACGTGGTTAGAAGGATAGGATTTGGAAGGATTTTAGAAATGGAGTTTAACAAAATTCCATTAGGATTGGGGTATTTTTGTGTTGAACACTTCAACCATGAGACTGGAGCAATACAAATACCATCTGGTAACATCGAAATAACAAGACAGAGCATCAATAAGATGTTTGGATTACCATTGGGAGATGAGCAAATTGAAACAAGCGTACGGCCTAAAAGATGTGATCAAAATTCAAAGTTATGGAGAAGTCAATACTCAAGTCACAGAATTACTCCACCAAACATTTTGGACAGGATAGTAAAAAAGAAGCACTTTGGATGGAGTTTTATACTTGACTTCCTTGTCCTATGTGCATCCACAATCATTGAGGGAAATCATAATGGAGCAGCAAATTTCAAGTTTCTGATATGCGTGAAAGACGAAGAGAAAATAAAGAAGTTAGATTGGTGTGGGTATATGCTCAGTTGCTTGAAAGAAGGAGTGAGAAGCTGGAAAGATGAAAGAACTGGTGATTGGTTTGTTGGATCAGTTACATGTCTTGTGGTAAGTACTTCCAACATTTTTTGTTATTTAAATTTACTGTAAAAATATAAACGTATTTACTGATTTATATAAATGTGAAAACAGTTGCATTATGTTAACTCAACCAATTGCGGAACTGTGTACGTGCCACGACAAAGACCTGCTATAGCAGAGTGGTCAACGAACAAATTGGTTGAAAGACAGAATGCAGAAATTGCATTAGGAGGATTTGGGCACGTCGAACTTATCAATGAAGATGAAGAAAGGGAAATACAATCAGGGAGTGAAGAATTAATCGAGAATGCTTTCACAAAAGAGGTATGTACACAACTAATATATATACATATATATATATATATATACACACACACACACATTAACTATTCGATTCGATGCTTAAATTGAAGCTAAACATATCAAAGAAGTAGCAATAGAAGGGTATGTGTTAAGCTGTATGTATGCTAAAATCTCCTTTAATTATAATGACTTATATTAATGAGTTCGTTTCATTGTAGATAAATGTTTGACAAGTTTGTTATATCATATCTCATAATTATGTGTTATGTAATCAATTTCCGTTTACAGCTAACTATTAGTTAAAAAAATATTAACTAATATATGTTTAACATAATGCTTAGGAGTTGGAGCACAATCTGAAATTGAGATACAAATACCTTGTTGGGTACAAGGAAGAAATGGATGCAGCTCTGTCAATGTACCCAGAATACACGTTATTCAAGGAGATATCTGAGAAAGTGAAAAAGATCTTTGAACCCAAAGAAAGAAGTTCGAGAACAATCACACCCATATATTTCAGTCCCAATGAAGATTATCGTGATATAACTTCTACTTTCAACAAGGGTGATAATTCAAGAAGATATACTTCGTCAACTCCATTTCCATGCAGTTTCAGTGATCAAGTAGATCCAGGGAATACGATAGCAAATGTTCTTAAGCAATTATCAACAGAACAACCAAATATTAATGGAGAAGAAGAAGATGAGAATGTGTCGAGCGATAGGACAGTGAGTGGAAGGAATTCAGGGGAAAATGGAGAACAAAATGAAGAAGAGAGTGACGAAGGAAATTCACCACATAGAAACAAAAGGGAACGACAAATCTCACATGTTTACAGGTCACCATATAAACAAAGAGAAGTGGAGATAAAAGATAGATTACAATTGATTGAAAGGAAAATAGCAAGATATTTTGCCTGTTTCTTGGAGGTTCCCGGGTAAAACATAAGCTTTTTATAAAATTATTTTTTTTCTACGACATATAGTTAATTATATTTGAAGTGCTTACTCATGAGATAAACGTAATTAAGATAAATAGTTAAATATATTTGCAGGAATGTCGTCTTTAACAGCAACCGAGGTGCATTCTGTTTTAGCATATCGCTAGCAAGCTTGGTGCACAGTCACTGGATCTTTGCAGATGTAATAGACGTTTGGGCCGCATGTCTCAATGCTGAAGAGAAATATGCTCAACCCGGATCACCCAAACGATACTTCCTGCCAACTTATCTACTGGTAAGAATAAAACTATCAAACAAAACTTCAAACTGTAAAACTACAAACTGATAAAATATAAAATATATACATATTATCTGTTGCAGAAGAAGAAAATGTTGGAGGATGGTGCAACAGATGAAAACAATGAACTTTTCAAGAAGGAAATTGTTGAAATCATAAAGCAACATGATGAAAGATTAACGTCATTTAAGAATATTGACCTGGTATGTAGAAATATATAACAACATTATGATGATTTTATATAACAGTATTATAAAATGATATTATGTACAAATGCAGGTTTTCTTTCCAATTTGCTACAGCAGCCATTATTATGTAATGGTGTTCAACATGAAAGCGGGAATAATAGATTTACTCGACAACAGCAGCAACCAACCAGATTTCGATGCGAAATATCTAGGAGTACCGCAAAATGTGGTAAGTAGAAATGACTAGATGCAAACACATATAATATATGTAATGCTACTAACACTACAACTCAAAATGATTGTTATTAGGTAAAGTTGTTTGTCTGCTATTTAAAGAATGTTGAACACCCAAGAGCAGAAAGCTTCGAGAAAGCAAGGATTACAAGAAGACGAATGAAGTGGAGAACCAAAGAGAATGGAACGGATTGTGGAGTATTCCTAATGCGGCACATGGAAAACTTCAATGGACTCAACAATTGGAACTGTGGGTTAGAAAAAGAAGGGAAGGCTCAACTGAAGCAGTTGACAGAGCTTAGGGCTAAGTATGCAGTCAAAATTATTACCCACGAAATCAATGAAAAGCAGGCAGAGGTAATGAAGAGGTATGAACAATTTGAAAGAAGCTATAAAGAAGCAGAGAAACGTAAAATACTGGAAACGGCAAAGAAACAGGCAAGTGATATATTGATGGAATGGGATGATGGGAGAGTCTACGACGAATGTCATAATGAGTGACAGTAAAATATAATGTGTGTTCCAAAACAAAAACTTTTAGATTATTAGTATCTTAAATCTTGACAATGTTATTTCTATATCCTAAATAGATATGATAAACAGCTATGAAGTGGCATGGCTCAATCTGTGATCTTTTGCATATAATGTTATGATGCATCAAAGTGCATAGTACTAGTAATACTTATGGGTGTTAACATGTCTTGATACTTTACTATTGTTTTACCAATGTTATGATGCATCAAAGTGGGTACTATTAATTAGTTGTACATATGAGTGTAAAATATGTATCAATATACGTCACTATGATATTAACCGTTGTTATGATGCATTAAAGTGTGTAATTTTAGCACTTGTGCACATGGATGTTAACATGTGTCGATATACTTCAATGTAAAACAAATATTAATATGCATGACAGTGCATATTAATATTTTTTGTGACTTTCATTTGTTACTAACAAGTATTAGAGTGTTGCGTTTAGGGTATTAACCCCAAAACCCAAACCCTAAACGCTTTATAAAATTTTAAACCATAAATTATACTAAACCCTAAACCCTAATAAACATGGGTGTTAACATATTTCTGTGAATAAATATGACAAAATTGCAAAAGTAATATTTTTTTTTTAAACAACGGGTATAGAGCATAGACTCTTAAAGTAAACGTGGGTTAGTTTTTTCATTTAATAAGAGTTTGTAACTATTGGATGTTCGTAAACAAGTGTAAGGTTGCTCTAATATATGTACGAAAAATTATCAAATTTTTTTGGTAAGGTTGCTTTTATACATGATAACTGCTAATAGTATGCATTCGGATGCACCATAAAGTATAAAAATATCAAATTAAAGTATATCGATACATGATAACACCCATGTGTACTGGGTACTAGTAGAATGCACTCAGATATATCATAGCATTATTTGCAAAAGACAATACAATTAAATAAAAAAATTAGACTGCAAAAACCATCACAAAAAAACATTTAATGAATAGATTTTGATAGTTAACAAGTGCTTAACATTACAAAATTTAAGTATCAAAAAAATAAACCAATGGATAACAATTGGCAGTAGCTCGAAATATCAATTCATAGTTTCTTAAAAATTTGAAGAGAATACTACAATAAAATGAAAGTGAGTAAACAATATCAGAATTCATCAGAAAGTTCATCATCAGAATCTTCATTTTCAGGATCTTCATCGACATCTTCATCTTCTTCAACTTGATCATCAGAATCTTCATTATCCTCAGCTTGTTTCAATTCATCTTCAATTCTAACTTTGCAACTCCTGATATTATGACCACTTACAAAACAATATTGGCATTCTCTTCTCTTAACCTGTTTGTTGACAGCCTTTTCTCGTGCACTAGTATATCTCTTTGAAGTACGTTGACCTTTGTTACGAACATTCTTAGGAGGATGAATGGAAACTTCAGTTGGCTTAGAGAATCCATATACTTGCTGAATTTTTTCAACTCTGCTAGAAGATGATTGATCATCTGGTTTTCCATCAGCAAACTCTTGCAAAAATAGATCAAATTTTCCACTAAAAGCAAAGAGCTTCTCTTTATCATTCTTCAAATGAGAAACAACTTTCCTAAGTTTGTTAAAAACATCTTTACCTAGTTTAAAACACTCACCTACAGGATCAACATCCAAACTTAACAAATTAAAAGTTTCAGACGCTTCCTTTGTCCACCTCCTAAGAATGTACTTATTGGGAATAGAATAAATGTCGTTAATATCATACACACAATATATGTGACGACATAAGCGACCTTCACGTTCAAATAACAAACACGAACAATTTGATTCACCACTGACTGGATCAAAAACCACCTGAATAAGAAAATTAACATTTTTAAAAAATAAAAATTAACATTCAAAATAAACGGTATCACAGTGCAAACTACTAGTACTATTTAGATGTATGATAACATGTATCACAATGCTGTTTATCGATGTATGATAACATGTATCACAGTGCAAACTACTAGTACTATTTAGAAATACAGAATTAAATGGAAAAAAAAAGACACATAATATTTAAAACAAATAACCTTGTAATTCCACTTTGGACGAGGAGGAGGGAACTTTTCTTGCACTATGCAGAGCTGCTTGTCTCCATCAGTTACACAGCTGGTTTGAGCACATGATAATGAAGCTCTTTCAATTTCTTCTTGAACTAGCAAGAATAAAGAAGGTGTGTAAATGTCCCTAGCATGAAGTTCAATCTTTTTGGGAGTCAAACAGTTGATAGCCTTGTTTTCCATCTCATACTCAAGTAACCGATTATTGTGACGCTGCTTTTCCATAGCAGCATCGAATCTTGAAAAGAAATCAACTAAAGTCGATTGTTTGTTCTTGCATCTCTTGAAAAATGCATTTTCACTTTCGGAAAGTGATGAAGTCCTCATTAAGCCATTCATGGGAAGATCCATAAAATAACATGGTACCCACATTTCCTTCAATTCATACAAATCATTGAACCACCTCATATCATGCAACCCAAAATCATCAACTACTGATTTCCAGCGTGTTTCAAATTTCTCAGGTGTCATTTCTTGATTCCAAAAAATATAATTCATTCTCTTTTGAAAATCTTTATTGGAATACAAAACATAATCAACCTAAAATAACATGAATAAATAATGTTAAAAATATTATTCAATTCAACTTAATATACACCTTCAAACAAATACTTAACAGAAAATAAATGGTAACAAATGATACTAACCAAAATGAATATTAAGATAGAATAAATGGTAACATGGGTGTTAGTAGTACACATCCACATGGGTGTTAACAGTTATCAATATATGTAACTTTGATCACTACCCTATCTTAAGATGCATCCCAGTGCATACTGGTGTTCACATGTATCAATATATGTCACTTCGATGTAAGCCTATCTTAAGACGCATCACAGTGCATACTATCATAATATTCATCATTTGGAAGATTAAGAATTACATAATTAAAAGCAACAAAAATAATTCTAAAAATCATCATTAAATTAATAAATAGTGTACAACATAATATGCAACATGAGTAATGCTAACACAATTAAAGGTGCACATTATATTTATACATAAAAAACATACCTTGTCAACAAGTTTCTGACTTATATGCCACATGCAAAACCGGTGTTTGGCACTTTTAAATTTAACACGAATCGCCTCTTTCATAGCTGGATCTTGGTCAGTAACAATTAGGCCCGGTTCAGTTGGAAAGACTTTTAAGAAACAATCAAGAAACCAATTGAATGACGTTATGGATTCACTGTATAACAGTGCAGCACCAAAAATAACGAGTCGTTTGTGATTATCAACACCCGTAAGCGGAACAAACTTCATATTATATCTGAAAATAAATTAACAAAATCAGATTTAATGTTCTAATCAGATTATAACAGAAAAAATGAAATAAATAATGCATTTAATAAAGGAAAAAAACATACTTATTCGTCCCATATGTCGCATCGAAGCAAACAATATCACCAAACTCTTGATAATTGAGTTTACAAACGTTGTCGGCCCAAAAAACACCGAGTAGAGAACCATCATCATCACAAACATACTCGCAAGTAAAGTTTGGAAGATGTTCTTTTTTCCTAAGAAGATTCTCTATAGCAATATGGGCATCACTTTCACCAACAAACCGATTCATATCACGTTTGAAATTCTTGTAATCTAGACTACTAGGACCGACCATATCAAAACCACCACTAAGATCACATTTTAGACGGTGAGCAATGGTAGGACCAATGTTTGATCGACTACTTAAATCATGAAGATGTTGCATGTCATCTACATCTAATCTTCGTTTCTTAAGCATTTGATTCTTATTAGACTCGGAAACAAGTTTGTGGTTATGTCCCTCAAAAAACTTACTTATAACACACTTCCCTTCCAAAAATTTGCATCTCAAGCTAGCATCACAACCTGTCTTGATAGAAGAAGATTTACGGTTACTAACTTTTTTAACACGCTTTTTACGTTTACGAGAATGCTCAACAACAGGTTCAACAACAGGTTCAGGAACAACTTTCAAAGTGTCAACAGCTAACTTCTTAGAAAAACCAGATTTATTACACCTATAAACTTTATACTTCACAGACCCATCTTCAAAACAATTCTGTGATGATTTCTTAGCATCAAAACCACTAACCTCAGCATACGATTCATAGAAACTGAAACAATGATCATACGAATTGAAAACAGAACCAATTTTGGGCTTAAACGAATCAGGAACAATAGGAAACCATAATTTTGAGCCATCTGGATATTCTTTTTCAAATGATGAAAGAACATGCCTCTTTGTAACTGAATCACCACCTAATAAAACAAATAAAAATAAACTAAATAAATGATAATGTTCGACAAGTAAAATTATGTTCATATGCATAAATTTAGTTTAACATGGGTGTTAATATGCATCAACTGCATGCTAGTAGTACACATCCACATGGGGTGTTAATATGTATTTACATAAATCACTATGATGTAAACTTATGCTAAACATACAAAATACAAAATACAAAAATATGCACATGGGGTGCTAATATGTATTTTTGTCTCATAGTTCTTATAGGCCTGTGGTGTCTTTGATCCTTTTACCACTAGATTAAACAAAGTCGCAAAGTTTAAGCAATTTCAAATGTCGATTAATCTTAATAAAGTAGATGCGCGTGTGACTGCACTTCCAGTGTATATTATTCAGAATGTAAACTTCGATGTAAGCCTATCTTAAGAAGCATCACAGTGCATACTATTACAAGTCATCAAAATGGGTGGTAACATGTATCAATATATGTCAATTCGATGTAAACATATCTTAAGTGCATCACAGTGCATACTGTTCTTAACAAGTATCAATATATGTCACTTCAATGTAAGCCTATCTTAAGACGCATCACAGTGCATACTATCATAATCTTCATCATTTGGAATATGGAAAGTTACATAAATAAAAGCAACAAAATAATTCTAAAAATCATCATAAAATTAATAATATGCAACATGAGTAATGTTAACACAATTAAATATAACAAACTTACCAGTAGAATCAGGAAGAATAAGATTAGATTCCAGTGGAACATTAGAACTGGAAGCAATAACATGAGCTACAAAAATAACATTAATCAAAATGCATTTTAGCACAATTACAACAAATAAACAAAAAAGCATGAATTTTATAGACAATAAAATAGTTAGTATACACTTACCAGTAGATTCACCAACAAATGAATTCGAATCACCAGGAACATTGGAACTAGAAGACATAATCAACGAATGCGACTACGATCTGAGCCCTAATTATGAACGATGTTTAGGGCATTGAAGAAACAACAGAATTGAATGTATACAAAGTTCAGTTTATGTTAACGGGGAATCGATTAATGGATTACGCGTACGAAATTTGTGCAACAGATGAAGAAGACGACGAACGAAATTGAATGAATAGCGTATATGCATATACGTAATTGAATTACGTGTTTTTAAAATAAATAAAAACGAATAATATGAAATTACTGTTTTAACCCCTTCCCTGTAAACTCATTGAAGCGCAGGTGCACAGTACATATCATGAGCGGGAGTTGAATGATGAAGATGAACGGTGAGATGGCTGCTTCCCCCCTTCCCCCCAAAAGTACCCCTTCCCTCTGGATCATGCCACTATATATATATATATATATATATATATATATATATATATATAATACGATTTCATTAGTAAAATGTAGCTTCATTGGAAGAAATATATATAGGATCATTTTTTGTGAAGACATCATATATTATACTCTGTATATAATGAAGTGGAATCTTTCTTATTCGGTTTAACAGAGCATGAAAGCAATGGTGTGGAGGTTTTTGTCGGGGGTTTGGCACGGTCTCTCACTGAAGAAAAGGTTCTCAAGGTTAGCTATCTTCTCAAATTCATCACCTAGGTAAGTTTCTAATATTAGGCTGCCATCCTGCTGCATTGTTTTATTGTGTACCACATGACTGGACTATGTGTTATATCATCACTTTAATTCTGTCACTTGTAGGTATTCTCAACTTGTGGAGAAATCATGGAGATGCGATTGATAAAGGATCAGCAAGGAGCTCTATAGGTGTTCTTTTTTAATATTTATCCAGCATACCTTTGGGTGACTACATAATAGTCTGTAAATCTGTAATAGTCTGCCCATCTTTTGTTGCCCAATTTGGGGTGTAGTCTATAAATGTCCGGGGTTTATCAAACGAAACACATAAAACACATGTTGAGAAGTACTTGCGGGTATGATATAAAACATTAAGTGAGATTTTTGAGTAATATTGCATAAATTTTATATTACATGATGATTGGCTTTTATGAATCTGATTGTTTTTTATTAGTGTAATAGGGTACAAATGATTTATCTTTTTTTTTTCTTGAGTGGTTAATTTTTTATATTGGTACGCTAATTGATGTGCCTCATGTAAGAATGCTCAAGTTTAGATCAATTTTGTATAATGTTGGCATCAATTTTTTTAATAGTTTGTTTGCACTGAATATAGGTTACAAAAGTTGCTGTTAGAGCTGCTCTACAATCACATGGATATTGTTGTGTTAGGCTTGAAAGATTTAGTGTTCACAAGGACATCTATTATGCATTTGTAGTTGCAGTAGTCAAGATTGTTAAATATGTTACGACTTTAGGTACTGTGTTATACTTTTGGTGGGTTTAGATGCTTACTTAAGGTATGTTTCTTGGTAAATTCTTTAGTCACAAATTTATTCAGTGTATATACACTTTTACAGAATGGGTTAATAAGCATGATTACTAATTATTGATAGCTTTTCCGTTTTTATTATGTAGATGGGAAGTTGTTATAATTTGATGTGCTCAAAGGAAGCTCGGTATCATTCATTTTCAGGTGAATTTCAGGTTTTTCTGTTTGTTATTAAATGCTTTGATCGTTCCTGTTGTACTATTTCAGAAAATTTCAATCTATATCTCCGTTATCTTTTTATGTATTATATTTTGTTTATATTTGTTTAATTGATTTATGTTAAGAGCCTATATGATAACATGACCTTGAAGTGTTTGTTTGAATACTTGAATGAATTGCATTATTGTTTGGTTACCAAGTAGAAACTAATTTTGTATCAAAGTTAAGCATCTAGGAGCACTGTTGTCTGCTTATCTCCCTGATATTTTGCTTGAACATTTATGCGGGTTGATAATGACATCATATTCATCTGTATGTTTCATCTTTTGTTACGAACTTACGATGCTTAACATTGACTTTTGCACACATTGTTTTGGTTAGCCTCAATGAATCGATGAAATTCTTCTTTGATCTTCTGTCAATGTGGCAAAATGGGTGGGTCTTTGCCATAGTTTGTATTCTTTTATGTTGCTTTATCTCCATTATTATTGTCTTTGTTTCCTAAAATATTTCCAAGTAATCTGTTTTGGTCATATATACATGCTAACAAAGTATACAATTGTACAAAAGTTAATTGTTAGGTTGGGAGATATGTATGTTGCTACATGGTATAGAACAATTGGTAAATATTTTGAAGCTATAAGTTTGGATGGCTAATTTTTTAATGGTAAATTTCCTTCCTCAATATAATTCATTCTGTTCATTATGACTTCTTCTCAAATTGTACAAGATGTGTACATGAGGTCATGAAGGATGTTGGGAGTTTAATGGTAATTCAAGTGAAAGCCAAATAGAGAATGCTATGAAGTTCAAGAAACGGATGGAAGGATGTGGCAATAATATATGGCTACCAAGAGTTTTTTCAAGTCCATTTTGAGGATTACTTTGACTCCTAAAAGTCGAAATGTAATTTAAATTATAGAATAAATTTAATGTGTATGAGTGCTTCAAAGTAGATTGTTTTCTTTTCATGTAACATTTTGTAAGTATGGCTAAGTTTTGAGTAAATCGTCAAGTATATTTCTTTTCTAAAGATGTGTATTAACTTTTGTATTCTTACTTTTTGTTGACGATTACAAAAATAATCACTAGAAATAGCATAATACGAAGAAATATAGGATCTAATGCATAAAACTTATTTGTATAGTTATTGACTTCAAATACATAAAATAACTTTTTAGTTTTTTTCCTTTTCAAACCCGTGTAGTCACGGGTCATACAACTAGTATCAATATATATATCAGCACTACAAGTCTACAACTCTTATATGGACCGGCCTATTAATATATAGACCCTAACATAATCCGATCCAGATCCAAATTCAAATTCAAATATCTTATCTAATCTAAATATAATAATCTCTATCTCTATCTCTATATTAATAAAAGAAAACTTCTTATATAATTTTTTTTTTGAAAAATTTACACCTATTAACCAATCAGATTCTTCAATTTTACCAACCTTCCAATTAAAGTAGTGATTTGTACATCACAACTTTTTTATCATACACCACTAAAATATATTTTTAGACCCTTTTACCCCTTGCAACTTAAAATTCTTCAAACACTCCTTCACAACTTCAAGGGCAAAAATATCCAAAACATAATTTTGACGGTGTATGGCAAAAAAGTGGTGGTGTACAAATCACCACCCTTCCAATTAACCAATCTGATTTCTCTATTTGCCTAAAAGTTCTCTTTTAAAAATAAATCCTAAATTAATTAAATCATATTACCGACCAAATTAATTAAAATTTAAAATACTAATATAAAAAACTTAAATATCTATGGCTCACGAGAGCTGGATAACATTGCAATTCATGTTCATTGATAACTCTATAATATATAATTAAATTAAATATTAATATTACGGGTGAGGTTCAAAAGAGAATGAAATTTTTGGTGAGAATGGAGAAACCAACTAGAATGTGTCATGTGTCACAAAGTCCACTTTTCCCCATGTTTTTTAAACTTATATATCTCTCAAACGGTAAGTTGAAAATTCATAAAAATTGCACCATAAAAATTAGCATTTTTTTTCTCTCTTCGATTTGCCATCTCACAAGGTATACTTTCGACATTTTTTTTTGGGTTTTACAAAATTAGTAACACATATGTTACTAGCTGTTAACACATGTGTTACATGCTGGTAACACATGTGTCACTAGCCTGTAACACATGTGTTACTAGCGTATAACACATGTGTTAACAGCGAGTAACACATGTGTTACCAGCTTCTAACACATTTGTTACTCGATTTCAAAACCCACCAAAAAGTCGAAAAAAAGGTTCGTCAAAAGTATACCTTGTCACATCTCTAATCGAAGAGAATAAAATGCTGATTTTTATTGTGCAATTTTTATAATTTTTCAACTTACCATTTGAGAGATTTAATTTTTAAAAATTTGAAGGAGAGAGAGTAATGTGACACGTGGCTTATTCCTATTGATCCCTTATTCTCACCAAAGGTTGTTGTACTCATTTGAACCTTACTCTATACTGATACTACTACTAATAAAAGTCCGTATTTCGCATTAAAAATCTGTGTGTATACACGGGTCGTAAATTATATATTGGAAACACATTTATGATGTTATTATTCTAATTAGTTTTTAATTTGTCAATTAAATCCTTTAATTTTAGTAAATTTTAAAATAAGATCTCTAACACTTAAAAAAATAAATTTTTAATTGACTACTCACTTACATATAAAAAGAAATTTAATTCATCAATTAAAACATTATCTAAATCAATATGTAATGTTTCTATTTTCAATTCACCATAGTAATAAATTTACTTGAAAATGTTAATTAATTTTTTCCTTGGTTTCAAAAACTTTTAATTTTTTAATGAGAAAATTACCCGTTTCGTCCCTGTGTTTGTCCCAAAAATTATTGGCAGTCCCTGAATTCAATTAATGTCACTGGTCATCCCTCTATTTGTTAGTTTCACTCACTAGTCGTCCCTCTTAACAAACTTCTTTAGTTTTCTCCGTTAAATCATGTGAAATAACCAAAATACCCTTTGTCTTCCTTAACACATACTATCTGCTATTTTTCTAATTCCTAATTTTTCTAATTCCTAATCTAACCACATAAAAATCCATAAATGGTAGATCACTAAATCAATAACATACGTATATGTATACATAAATCAGATCCCCAATTTTTTCTTCTTATTCATCTTCTATAAAGTTACATATCAAAAGCAAACCTACACCATCTTCTTCTATAAAGTTACGTATATGTATACATAAACAAGATGGTGTCAACGCCGCCGCTTATCGTCGCCGGCAGTATGTTTACCCCCGCCGGTGTAATCACGATTCATATAATCGATTTGTTTTTTTAATTTTGTTTCAGATCTAACACGAGTTACAGGCAGCCGGAATCGAGTGACGTTATAAAGCTGGAGACGTCCAAGGTGTTAGCCGGAGATAGTGTCCGAGAAGTTTGTCGGTAACCTTGAAGGGGCAAATCATCCGTCAATACCACTTGTGATTCGTTTAAAAATCTAGATCTATATCCGAAAACAGAAAACGATGAAAGTGTTTAAGTTCTTACGATGGTAATCGGTTTGTTTGGAAATTCTTAAATATGTGTTTTCTTTTTCGATTTGCTTCCAGCTTGTTGCTGAAGGATCATGTCGGAGTTGCGTTTTCCTACCGGAGTCATTTTCCGTTCATAGATCGCTTTCGATTCAAGAATGTAGAGAGATGATAGCAGATTCGTGTTTATTTAATAATGGGCGGGCTCAAAAATCCACCGCCGGTAGATCTTGCCACCGTAAAACATGGAAGGAGGTGAACCATTCTCCAGATTTCACAATTGATGACCATAAAGTACGAATTAGGTACACAATTACGGCACAAATTGACTTGTCATAAAGTAGTTTACTTCATAGGCTGTAGCAGATCAGAATCGATCTTGTTTGTAAAAAATTTAGATCCGACGAGGTAATTTTTGCAATTGATGGGGTGTTGCAGGTTATCGCCGGACATGTTGGCGGTGATCAGATCTAGGCCTCATCGAAGTATATGGAAGGATGGATATGGTATGGGTTCTGCAGTTGCTATCGGAGTATGTGGTGGTCAAAAAATAGGTTCGCCGTTGGTGATTCCGGCAATGTAGGTCGAATGGTGACAGTAAATTCCATTCCGGCAAGGTCGGGCACATCATTGTTCGACCATAAAATGGTTAGGAGTTGGTTTTCAAATTGATATTTATTATGTGTATGTTATATTGATTTGGTATTTGGTATTTTTTTAATTTGGTTTAATTGGTTTTGATTTGCAAGACTTGAAGTAATAAGAGATTTGATTTTGTGTTTGGAACAGAGGAACAACGAATCAATTTGTGTATAATTTAAAGTGTGTTAACTTTGGATTTGTTTTGGTTTGTTTAAAAGGTGTATGTATACTAAAGGGTTATCTCTGTAAGTTTTTGATGAAGAAAGAACACATAAAAAAAATGAGAATTAGGGTTAAGGGTTGAGAAGAAGATAAGGGTATTTTGGTCATTTCACATGATTTAACGGAGAAAACTAACGAAGTTTGTTAAGAGGGATGACTAGTGAGTGAAACTAACAAATAGAGGGATGACTAGTGATATTAATTGAATTCAGGGACTGCCAGTGATTTTTGGGATAAACACAGGGATGAAATGGACAATTTTCTCTTTTTTAATCTCTACTTATTTAAAGTAATATCATGAATCCAACTAAATGCTTAATATACATATTAACTTACACACTTACTATTATCGCTATACACCCCAATTTATAATCAAAAACTTTTAATTTTTTAATCTCTACTTATTTTATGATTTTTTTTTAAATAGAGGTTGTATTACTATAATTTTTTAATCAAAAACTTTTTATAATTTTTCAATGAGTCATTCTAGATTTTAAACTCGTGTATAAACCTTCACCGTTAGAATTCGTATTTGATTTTTAAAAAACTAGTTATGTTTAATTGAATGATTTTTATATTTGATATGATCATCTTATTCTTATATTAAAAAAATGTGAAGTTTGTGTAGTTGTACTTGTATGTGCTGCACCATGCAAACATCATCCATATCTTTTATGAATATTTTTTTTGAAAAAATTAGAGGTTGTATTACTATTATCTTTATAGTTTACATTGTGATTTAACATGTTATAAACCCATATATATCGCTTAAGATCAATCCCATATTTCTTTATGTAATTTTGTACTCCGTATCTTTTAGTTTTGATTCAATTAATTTAGTTGTTCAATTTCAAGGGTATGAACACCACTACATGCAACTTGAGGTATTTTTTGAATACTCAAATCAAAGCCTTCGATCTTGTCTATTTATTCATGATTCATCGATCGTAGGAGTGCTTAAAAATGGAGGAAGTGAATCGTAATGGAAATAAATTAAATATTTAAATCGAAAAGCCAAATCAAAGTTAAAATCGACACTTTGATTTTCAATAATGCGATAATCGGAATGTTTATGATTATCCTTTGGTTGCAAAGCAATATGTGCATAAATTTAATGTAAGGCACTTGTAACACAGTTAAAAAATAAGCACTAAATAACTAAAACTGAATATCTACAAGAATACAACTCTATAAAGTGCATTAATTATTATTTTTATTTATTTATTTAATAATTTTTTTTAATTTTTTTTTGAGGAGTCTAATGTATAATTTTAGTGACCATTATTACATGTTGGAAACGGTTCCTATGGAATAAATGGAAAAAAAAAATAGATTTGCCGGTTTTTCAGACAAACGAGTTTGAGAAAAATTATAATGAAGTTGAAGATAACTTTTTGTTAATATTGCAAAATAGTTTCTCCTTCCTTCTCTATTCCCCTGTGATCCGTTCCCTGTTGTTGTTGAGTTGTTAACCCACTTCGAATTTTACATCCAATATTCCAAATTCTTTTTGGCCATTTAACATTTGCTAAAAAAATTTAATTGTAACCAAATAAAAGAAAAACTAATGAATTTTTTTTTAGGTTAACGGATGGATAACATTAATTAGGTTATTTGCTATTTGAAGTGTTTTGTCTCAAGAACAGTAATTAATTTATTTAAAATTTGATTTAATGGCCTAAATGACCCATGTGTATACACGGGTTTAAACTCTAATTTAAGTAATACGGTGTCAGTGGTTTCCAACGATTTCCAAAATCTCTTCCTACCTCACCTCCAAAAGTCACTCTCATCTCACCAACGATCACCGTGGCAGTGGCCGTCGAAACGATCGTCTTCAACAATCCGCTTGTCAATAGGGGTGTGTCTCCTACCCGCCACCACCGAGAGTAAACAACAATCGGCTGCCCTCTGTTACGTATCCTCAAACCCCACCCCATGTTGGACCAACTTATTGGGCTCAACCACAAAAACATAAACTAATACTCCCTCCATCCCAATTTTATTATCCACAGACAAAAAATACGCAGTTTAAGAAAACATAATCAGCTCTCTTATTTTTTGATAAGATGACAAGTTTACCATCTACTTTTTACCTACTTTTTTGTTTTACATATATACACTAGGGGTAAAAAAGAACTTGATCATATTATTCTTATCTATTTATGGAAATGGACAATAAAATTGGGACATCTATAAAAGGAATACCGGACTATCAAAAATTGGAACGGAGGGAGTAGAAAATTCTTCATTCAGCCCCCAATTTCTACTTTTCTAGTCATTTAGTTCCAGCCTCACAAGCCCACTTAATCGCTAGCCCATCAACTTCTTTTTTTTGTGAGTAGTGTTAAACCTCATGCCCAACAGGTCCAGCAGGGTACGTCTACAGACTACAGGTCTACCTTTTCACTCTTTCTAACTCCTTATACAATCACATAACAGAAAACAGGTAATTTCTTGTTTAAGTAACAAGCATAAAGATGTAACAACAATCTTCTTTGCTTCAAACATTTCACCTTTCCTTGGGTTCCTTCCTGTGTCCCTCATATTTCTGATACCTTTGTATGACCGAACTCCTGTGGAGTCAACAACTCATTTTCATCAATCTCTTTACCCTCGTAATTTTCAATTTCATTTGTTTGGTTTTCTCAGGAAGCACGTAGCACATCATAATCCATCATGTCTTAGGTTTTTCTGTCTGTTACGAACCTATGCAAATCTTTTTGTTTATAGTGTAAAAATGCTTCCAGTGGCAACTGAGTCTGCTGCACCAATCAGCCACTGATATATTCATGGTCAGTTTCCTCGCCGATCAACCTGTGAAGTAGTAAATGAAAGACATAACATATATATACTCAATGTATGAAAGTTGCGATACTTTAAGATGTGAATCTTGGAAATTTATTTAACGAATCTAAGTTATATCATGCAGATTGAGTAATTAATCTCACAACCAATACAGAATACTGAGATAACAGAAAAACTAGTTGTTTCTCTGTTTACAAGACTATATAACTCTAACCAAGTATCATTACAATATACGAAGAGATCAACAATTTGAGGCCCAATGGCTGAATAAACAAAAATATGTCAGCCGTACTTCGATACAGCTTTGGTTTTGTCCACTTGCTCATTTCAGGCTTAATGGAGAATCCTTGATAGTCTGCATACATCATAAAAGAAACTAGCCTTTTACTTATGAAGCAACACGAAATAAACTTCTTGTTATTCACTGACATTTCATATTTTATTGATTCGCCATAGCTGGTGCGGAAGTGACAGATGACCAAATGACATACTTGAAACGCTGCAATTGGGAATATCAAGGTGGTCACCATGCTTGCAATGATAATTAAATGAGATTTGTTCATTCAAAGAAACCACTGAACATGATCTGAGGAAATAAATGAGTTCAGCAATCATTGTTACCGAATAAAAAAAAAAACAATAAACAAACAAACAAAATTGAACAATGAACTGTATGCTACTAGCTAGTAAAACACATGTCAAAAGAATGTGAAATGTACCATAGAAACTCAGTAAATAAATGTGATGCTATCCAAAACGGGCCTCTATCGAATCAACCTTAATGTAAATAATTAATTCAACAAAAGACTTGTATATATGAGTATGGAATGAGTTCTTACATGAATGGTGTTACATGCTCCTTTATTGGTGCATGGATTATTGATGATGATAAAGCAGATCATCGTAGTGGTAATCCCTTCACTGTGCTGCATAAGGTGCTGCTTCTTCAATCAAGTCAACAAATATAGTAAATATTGATACAAAATACCAGTAAGTATCATGATTATTTCACAATTTTAACTTTAAAATGTAATTAATCTGACAGTGTGATGACTAAATACATTAAAGTGTAAAGGCAAAGCACAGTAGTAAAATACTGTTCTGGATCTTATAAAAGGATACAGATAAGAAATACATTACTGGTACAATTTAAAACTGTTTTATAAGATTGGACAGATGCTATAAACCAAGTATACAAACTTCATTTTTTTTTTCCTTCCAATGAAATGGTGTTCTGATGTTACTACATAAACATATACTGATGTAGCTCAAATACAGTTGTGCATTTCTAGTCTTGTTTTATTCGTATCGTCCAGTGAATCTATGATACAGTAAGTATAGGGAAGACAAGCATATGTTGTTTACGTAATTGTATCAAACTGCAAGCCAACATGATTGTTAGTCAAAGAGGATTAATAAAACAATAGTATTAAAATATTTCATAAAACTAAATGAAACGAAAGGAAAATGCATGTAAATCCATTTGTAATAGAATTATGTCCAAAGAATAAATTTTTAATACTGCTGACCTTAAAAGAAAACGAAATGGATGAATAAGATTTCTATAAGTAAGGTTGACTAAAATACAAAGTCAAATGCAGAAGTTTCACAATCGACCTGTTAAATGAAAATTCAATCAGCTTTAATATTCAATTTTTCTTCAAACAGGTTGTAATGAAGTTGTAAAAATATTGACACTATCCACCTATTATTTATTATATTCATAGAATAGAATAGAATAGATATAAAATCAGCAATCAAGTACGTCCATGTTAACAACCAGATATTAAGATAGCAAATTTAAAATTATTTGTTTTCTTAAAACAGGTTGTAATGGTTTAATCCTCAAAGTTTCACTTTTTTTTCGTTTTAACCACTCAACTTTTTTTCTCATGATTTAATCCTCAAAGTTTCAATTTTTTTTCGGTTTAACCCTTCAAAGGGTTAAACCGTAAATTTTTTGAAAGTTTGATGATTAAACGAGAAAAACTTAAAAGGGTAAAATCATTATAAAAGATAAACTTTAGGGATTAAACCATCAAAATTTTGAAGTATAAAAAACTTAAAGGGTTAAACCGAAAAAAAATTGAAACTTTGAGGATTAAATCATGAAAAAAAAAGTTGAGTGGTTAAAACGAAAAAAAAGTGAAACTTTGAGGATTAAACCATTATTAACCCTTAAAAGAAAGCATTATCCAGTTATTCAATTATTATATTATTTATTATTAAAAAGAATAAATTAAATGCAGAAAAAGAAACAGAGAGAGATGAGCACCTTCATTCTATGTAGATTTTGGGTATATGGGAGATGAGGGGCCAGTAGTTGTATGATCCTCTTCTTCTACTGCAACTTTTACTTTTTCTTTTAATACACCTTTCTTCCAGTTTTGGGCATTCACTGATTCTCAAACTGAGAAGTGAAGGCAACAGCATTTCTGGTAGATCTTTCATCTTTGGGCAATTGTAAATGTGGAGACGTTGGAGGGAGGTGAGGTGTTGCAGTCCCATTGATATTGTTTCCAATTCCTTCAAATCCCATATTTCAAGAGTAGTAAGAGATGATGGAAGAAAACTAGACAACTGACTACCACTAACACTCACTTTCTTTTCTGACGATTCCCCACGTAAGATTAGGTGAACAAGTGAGGGTGGGAAATTCTGTGGGCCCCACTCTGATATGGGCTTCTTCAACCACCCTATATTTAAGGTTTGCAATTTGGGAGGCCAAAGCCCACGAGGGAATGAACCATCCATTCTTGGACAATCAATAATCGTCATCTTTTTTAAGGAGGTGAGATTCGGCAGTTGGACATCAGGTATTGACTCCAGATGTGGACAACCTCGTATTGTCAAACTGGTGAGATGACCGAAGCAACTCAATTCAAGGATGAATTTCAGATTTTGCAGATTAACTATTCCTACATCTTGAAGCAATGGCATGCCTTTGTTGTTGTTGTTGATAAGCATCTTACTCTTGTCTCCTCCTCCTTCATATCCTCCCAACTCCCTTTTCATTAATTTATGACAACCTCCAACATCAAGTGACTTGAGCTTCTGCCCTCCTCCTACCGATGAGAAGGAAATATCTGTAAGTGAATAACCACAAATACACAATATCTCGATGTTGTTTGGACAACTACAACGATCCATACTTTTACAATACATTACTCTTAAAATCCTAAGAGATGTTAGGAGATTGCTCCCACACTCATTATCATCATCATCATCATCCTCTCTCTCTCCAAGACTCACCAAATTATTACAACGATATACTTCCAACTTCCTTAAACTCACAAGAACCATGCTTGCCTTTGCTTCTGTTTCCCACAAGTATCTTATCTCATCACACTCATTGATGCTTAATTCTTCAACTGCCCTGAGATACCCTGTAACACCTCTCCACACCTCATCATTAAGACCTAAAATACGATTCAGTCTTAACTCAGTGACTGATGAAGCTGCACGAAGCAAACTTGTCAACACGGTGTGATCACACCCACTTATTACAAGATCTCTTAGTGAAGGCAGTGCTTCAAGTGATACTTCTACCAGATTAGGACAACTTACGATAGTAAGCTTCTCAAGGCACGGAAACACAACCCCACCATTGGTTGACCATAACTCCCACCCCTTCATATATTTAAAACTAAGAATTTTAAGTGAGGGGAATGAATTACCACTATCAAGTAACTCCAATTTCAGTGTACTTAACTCATCCAAGCCCTCAATATTCAACTCCTCAAGTGACAGTAGCTGACCAAGTGGCGGTAAAGATGTACATTTCTTACAGCCAAGTATTGACACATGTGTCAACCTAACATACAAAGAATCTCCTATCCAATTTGGAAGCTTTATTCCCCCATACGATTCAATTTTGAGTTTTTGTAAAGTATCATAATGAGGCTTAAGCACATCTAGGACTTCATTTTCAAGCATTTCCTTACGAAAACTGTCAAACACATCACTCCATTTCAACTCCAATCCACTAATCCTCTTCTGCGAAAAGTTTGCCTCTCGTGTATCAATTGCATTTGTCACTTTTTCCAAACCCTCGATAGAGATTTCCCCACACAGGTTCCTTAAATCTTTAAGCTCTGTAATTTCACAGCTGTTTTCACCTCCAATAATGAATTTGGAGAGTGTTTGTAGGCTTTTCAACTCACTAATCCCTATTGGCATCCTACTCAAAAGTGGAGTATACCTAATGTCAAAATGCCTTAGATTTTTAAGCTTTGAGAAGTTCGGCAACTTAGCCAAAATATGACAGCCAAACAGGATAACAGTCTGTAAATTATAAAGATTACACACATTTTCTGGTAAATGTGTGATTCGAGTACGAGATAAATTAAGATAACGTAAATGCGTTAGACTACTGATGAACTCTGGTACCTCAGTTATATTAAAATTACTTAAATTGAGGACCCTTAAGAATGGTAATTGAGGAGGAAAGTCAACCAAAACCTTATTCGATAGGAAATTACCTACCCAACTTTTCCCAGCACTCACAGCCAAAATTGTTCTTAAATTTTTAGCTCCCGTAAATGATTCAAACTTCTTGTAAGTTCCAAATCTCTCACGAACAAATGAAAAATGGCGGTACTTTTCCAACCCTTCCCTTTTAATATCCTTCTCCACATCGCCGTCTAACCTTATAAAAAACTCTCCAGCAACAGATGTCGCCAAGTCATTCATGAGGTCATGCATGACAAATAACGATTTGTCATTACTCATATGTTGAAAAAATGACCTTGACAACAGCTCTTCAAAACATTGATGGCCCCATTTCTCAATGGTTAAATTGCTTGGTTTGGATGGGTGCAAAAATCCTTCTGCCATCCACAATAGAACCAACTCCCTCTTAATAAATATAAAGTCCTTAGGGAACAAGGAACAATAAGCAAACAAGTTCTTTAAATGTGCTGAAAGATCATGATAGCTTAGTCTAAGTGCCGGAAGTATTCCACCTCCAGCTTGTGACCTCCATATCTCACTATGCAACACTTCCTTCCAGTACTCTTCGTCATCTTCTTTGCTCCTCAATAGTGTCCCAAGTGCTATCAAAGCCAAAGGCAAGCCATCACATTTTTTCACAATCCCTTCACCGTATGGTTTAAGTTTCTTATGCGAATCATGTGATTCAAAGTTATCTGCACCCAATGCATGTTTAGCAAATAAAGACATAGCATCGTCAGGTAACAGATTCTGTAGATTGTTTAGATTATTATAACCTAGCTTTTGTAGCAACTGATCCTTCCTTGTTGTCATTATGATTTTACTTCCGGGAGCACATGCGTGGAATGGACCTACAAGGGTTGCCCAATCCTCATGACTTTCACTCCATACATCGTCTAAAACTAATATAAAACGTTTTCCCATAAGTTGATTTTTAAGAGCTACTTGAAGTAGATTAAAATCTTCAAATTCCTTGTTCTCGCCACCCACAGACTGAAAAATCACTTTACTTATACCAAAGCTATCAAATTCATCGGAAACACAAACCCACGCCTTGAGTTCAAAGTGATCCTTCACTTGGTTTTCGTTATACAAAAGTCTAGCTAGAGTTGTTTTACCAACCCCACCCATACCAACTATGGGAACAATGCTAAAGCTTTGATTACAGGGTTCATCTGACAGTAATTTGTGAATTAATGCCTCTTTTTCCACTTGTCGTCCAACAATACTGGAGACATCTACAACAGAAGTTTGTAACTTTCTATTTCTATCTTTTGGCCTATCATCTTTGACAATCAAACCAAGAGTATTTTTTTGGTTTTCTAAATCTTGTAACTTGGTGGTAATATGATCTAACTTGTAACTCATCCTGGTACTTAGTGAGAAATTGGCGCAACAAGTTGGGATGAGCTTTCTGACCTTGCTGGTGAACTCACGGTGCATAGCTTCCGTTTCTATATCATCGAGTATGTCGTCTATGTCGTAAGCCAAATGTTGGAGGCGGTTCAACCACCCTTTAACAGCTTCATCAGCTACTTCCTTTTGAGAAGCATGATTAAGCAAAGCTTGGATCTGGGACAGCGTCATCTCCAATTTCTGGAACTCGGATTGAATACCTTGAGAGCGAACAATTTTCTCCACAGCTACGGAGGCCAACTTCTGAAGAACGGCTTTGACGAGAGCAGAAGCGATGATATCAGCCATTGTTTATGATAGTAGTGATGAATGTAGAAGAAATGGGTGTGCAGTGTACTAATGGAATGTTTTCAGATTTTAGTCATTATTATGGTCAACAAAGTTTGTATTATTGTTTTTGATATTATAGCCGTCAAACACTCAAACATAATGCAGAATTGCCATTGGCCAATAAAAAAATGAAGGGTGTAGATATTTAGATTACCTCTATCATGTGGCTGATAATCACCTTTCTGAAAACATAGATAAAAGTATAAAACACGTTTTTTTTCCTTATATTTAAATTTTAAATAAGCTAAAAAGTAAAATAACATATATATGCTATCTCAAAAAGCAAAATGTAAATATTATCAATGCTGTAAAACTAATAATTTCCTCGAATAACAAATATTTGACGATAACTTCTTCCCGCTTAGAATAAACTAATACTATAAAAAAAAAAATAGGGAGGACTCAAAGATATACAGGTACTGTTGGGACTTTGGAACACAGCCCTGCCTACATCCACCGATGCATATCATACTTGAACACACCAGGGGCTTGCATCCGTCATAAAACCCATGAGTAGGATATGTAAACCTGAAAAGTATTATGTACATCAGGATTTAATATAGAGAAATGTAATCAAACTTTAAACATTCATACTTGACTCAGCAGGTATGAAAAACAACACAAGAGTTACTAAAATGGGCGATTTTGGCAGGAAAATTCATATATAGAGGTTTTTATTTTCCTTTTGAGCATACATTGATTATTTGCCAAAATAACTAAACTCCGATAGCCTTTTACTATGTGCCTGTACATGTCACACCCCGCCAAACGGTAATTACAGTTACGTAGAGTGATTTGCGGAAGCTTAGTGACGTGGCGGGGGTGCGAGCAGTAAAACAACCAACAGATACATACATACTCAGAGCTTATGATTATTGCAGAACGAAATAGATTAAGATGCCATTAATTAAAGTTTTACAAAAGATTACCACTTGAAAAGTGGTAACAGTAATAGTAGTAGTTGAAATCAGTATTTCATAAAATACATAATATCAAAAGTAGATTTCATAGGTATGACTGCAGTAGTTGCAGTTATACAGAGGAAATCCAAGTGTCCCAAAAGTAGTGGCATCCTAACAAGTCCAGGGTAGTCCGTCCTGATATGCATGCAGATCTTACTTACGCTGCTATTTCCCTGAAAAACATAGAGTAAAACGTCAACAAAATTGTTGAGTGAATTCACAAGTTTGTTTGTTATGTAGGAAACACAAGTTAATCATTTAAGAATAACATTTTCAAATAGTGTTGTTTGTCAAGTAGGAACACAAGTTATTAACAAATAACATTTCCCCAAATCAGTTGTAGTGATAGTAGGAAACACAAGTTATTAACAAATAACATTTCCCAATCAGTTATCAGTAGGAAACACAAGTTATTAACAAATAACATTTCCCAATCAGTTATCAGTAGGAAACACAAGTTATTAACAAATAACATTTCCCCAAATCAGTTATCAGTAGGAAATCCTTTCCTAATCATTAGTTTAGTGGGAATATTTAGACGGTGATCCCTTGAAAGGTGAGCTAAACCTGTCAAGTAAGGTAACCCGATCTAACCCTATAACCAAACCACAACCCTAATCTGTTGTTGTTTGCCATGCTGGACAATTTAGTATACGCTCCCAAATCCGTAGGAGGGTCGTCACGGCGATAGTACTATCCGTATACTCAGTGGCTAGAGTCACCTAGCTAATGGTTATAGTCTGTAGCCATAAGGTCTTTTATGCACTACATCGTTCAGCCTAGATCCGTACCAAGATTCGTTGCCTAAATTCCCAAAATAGTTATGAAAAACATTTCATAAAACATAGTTCAAATAGTTTTGTGAAATACCCTTTCACAAATAGTTCAAGTATGAAGTACCCCTTCATAAAACACAGTTCAAATAGTTGTGTGAAATACCCTTTCACAAACAGTTCAAGTATGAAGTACCCCTTCATAAAACACAGTTCAAATAGTTGTGTGAAATACCCTTTCACAGACAGTTCAAGTATGAAGTACCCCTTCATAAAACACAGTTCAAATAGTTGTGTGAAATACCCTTTCACAAACAGTTCAAGTATGAAGTACCCCTTCATAAACAGTTCAAGCAAATACATACAGTATTTAAAGCAGTTGTCGCATGTGATTATACATACGATTTCTATGTTTTCCACCCCGAGTTTTAAAACATTAAAACACTTAAAAAGGGGTTTGTGAACTCACAGTAGGTGCTCGGATGTGAATGCTAGCGAGATAAGATAGCGTAGCCCAAACGTAGTCAACCTATACACAATAATGTATTAACTATAAGTACTTTATTTACTTACGTTAATAATTTGTTTGTTTAAAGAAATTATCAATTTCTTAAGTTTGTGTATGTCGTTGATGATTGTTGTTTGAAAATAAATAATATTTTCCCAAGTTATGTTTGTTTGTCGAATCGTCCAAAATGTGTAAGCATATATACATATATACTTATATAGTTGCATATATATATTCTCGCATATATATATTATTGTTCGTACGCATTAAATAAGTCCAATGTCCGTAATCATAGTTTGTCTCGTTTTATAGTGTCATTCAACAATTTATCATGTCTCGTATATGTCTTGTACAATTGTAGTCGTTAACGGAATTGCTTTGTGTTTTAAGTTAAAAGTCAAGTTGTTGACCAGACACGGGAATCCGCCGGATTTAAAAGAATCCGCCGGATTTAAGTCAAAAATCGGAATACGCCGGATTCGAGTGAATCCGCCGTATTCAATCAAGTTCGGGGGAATCCGCCGGATTGAATCGAATACGCCGGATTCGTGTGTGTTCATCAGATAGTTCGTGTGAAGCTTTGGAATACGCCGGATTCATTTGAATCCGCCGTATTCACCCGTGTCTTTTACTCGTTCATCGTTTTAGCCGAAGGTTTGTGTGCGGTCAGAGGTGGGAATACGCCGTATTCGAAGGAATACGCCGTATTCGACTGGTTTAATAATGGGAATCCGCCGTATTCCCGTGAATACGCCGGATTCATCTGAGCTTCGGTTGGGAATCCGCCGGATTCGATTGAATCCGCCGGATTCAAAGGTTTTGCAGGTTCTGTTCGTGCAGAGTGTATATGAACTCGAATGTTTTGGGTTTCAAATCATTTGTACATCAAACCCAAACGTTTATACTATCAATATATAGCATTTTAACAACTTATAACATCATTATAACATGTTTTCATGTATCGATTTTGCATTTGAAGTTTTGGGTTTTAAAACCATTTTCAAGAACAAATCATCAATCTTCAAGTTTGTGTGTTACATGCTTTGATTATGTTATGTTATCACCATATATATACGAAATTTAAGTAAAGAAACAAAGATTGAAAGTTTTCTTACAAAAATGAAAATGATGAAGATGATGATCGGATGATGATGATGATGATGATGGATGCCTCTGTTTCTTGCTTCTGATCTTGTTTGAGTTCCTCCAGATCAAAGAAAAGAAAGAAAGAAAGAAAATAGAAAGAAAATGGTGGTGATGTGTGTGGGTGTTGTTGATCAGACGAAGGGGAGGAGGGAGTATATAATTTAAACGAGTATGGCTCGGCTCACCTCAATTATTTGAGGTTGGTAGCCGGTTTGCGTACTGAAATTTCGAGTACGGGTATAATTATAGCAATATAAAATTTATCATTTTATATTTTTATTTTGTAGATGCTCTCCTGGTTCGTAATATATTTTCAGAATAATGAGGTTTTCATTATTTTTGGTAGTTGTACATTTTTGTACATTTTACTGCGCGTATTCAATTGAGCGCCAATTTTCAGTAAATTTAGGATTTCATATTTTGAAGTAATGTTCTAACTTCTTCCAAACGAACGAGAAATTTTGTATTTTTATGATTCGACGTCGTATGCGCGTTTTAGAATTGTTTCTGTTCGTGTTATAATACGTTTTATGTTAAACGTATATTTGAACCACTTTATCTATACGTTACAGATATATAAACACTCGTAATTAATAATCGAATTATTAATTATATATTTTGTCACCGACTTTCGTTATTTATTTTGTCGCATTCATTCGGACGCGTATTCGGTAACTTTTTAGCTAAAAATCGCGTAATTTTATAAATTACAATTTATGTAATACTTCATGTATTATTGTTTTGGGCTCGCTAGACTCACATCACATCAAAAGTTTATGTTAACACAATCGTAGGGAATTAGCGTAAGAAATGCATGTAATTAAGTATAATTATATACCTAATTTGGAGGAGTGTCACATTCTCCCCCCGTTAGTGAAATCTCGTCCCGAGATTTAAGTCGAGCCGTGAGTCTCGGTCACGCTCTCAAATAGGTTAGGGTATTTCTTTCGCATTTCATCATCTCGTTCCCAGGTAAACTCTGGGCCATGTTTCGAGTTCCAACGAACTTTAACCAGTTTGATTCGTTTGTGTCGGAGTTTCTGAGTTTTAGAATCCATAACTTCAACAGGTTCCTCCACAAAGTTAAGTTTTGAGTCAATGAAGACTTCGTCAGGAGGAATGATAAGTGTTTCATCAGAAAGACACTTTTTGAGGTTGCTAACGTGGAAAGTATCGTGTATGCTACTAAGCTCTTGTGGTAATTTGAGCTTATAAGCGACGGGACCAACCCTAGCAAGGATTTCAAATGGTCCGATGTATCGTGGGTTCAGCTTTCCTCGTTTGCCAAATCGTGCTACTCCTTTCCAGGGAGATACCTTGAGTAGGACTTTGTCTCCTACTTGGAACTCAAGAGGTTTACGGCGGTTATCAGCGTAACTCTTTTGTCGATCTCGTGCCGCTTTCAGTCGGCTCAATACTTGAGTTATTTTGTCAGTGGTTTCCTGGACAAGTTCGGGTCCAGATAGTTGTCTGTCGTCCAACTCTGCCCAACAGAGTGGTGATCGGCACTTGCGTCCATATAGCGCCTCAAATGGTGCCATCTGTATACTTGTGTAATAACTATTGTTGTAAGAAAATTCAGCTAGAGGTAGGTGAGTATCCCAGTTACCTCCAAAGTCTATCACACATGCTCGCAACAAGTCTTCGAGCGTTTGTATCGTTCGCTCACTTTGGCCGTCAGTCTGCGGGTGATAGGCAGTACTCATATCAAGTCGAGTACCCAATGCCTGTTGTAATGTTTGCCAAAAGCGAGAAGTGAATCGTGCATCTCTATCAGAGATGATGGATAGTGGCACTCCATGCCGGGAAACAATTTCTTTAATATAGATTTTTGCTAGTTTCTCCATTCCATCCGTTTCCTTAATAGCGAGGAAGTGGGCTGATTTCGTCAATCGATCGACAATCACCCATATGGCATTTGCTCCCGATGCCGTTCTAGGTAACTTCGTAATGAAGTCCATTGTTATTTGCTCCCATTAGCATTTGGGCAACTCAGGCTGTTGCAAAAGCCCAGACGGCTTTTGGTATTCTACCTTTACCTTCGAGCAAGTTAAGCATTTGCTAACGTAGGTGGCAATGTCACGTTTCATTCCAGGCCACCAGTAAAAGCCTTTCAAGTCATGGTACATTTTGTCTGCACCAGGATGTATCGAGTAATTAGACTTATGTGCCTCATCCAAAATTAGTTTGCGTAACTCATCTACGCATGGTACCCAAATTCGATTCATAAAGTACAACACTCCGTTGTCCTTTTTCTCGAGTTGTTTTTCCATCCCTTTCAAGGATTCCTCCTTAAGGCGTTCGGAAGTGAAAGCAAGTTCTTGAGCTTCACGAATTTGAGTAATGAGATTCGAGTGGATTGTCAATCCCAAGGCTCGAACTCTTCGAGGTTTGATTCGTTCCTTACGACTCAGGGCATCTGCTACTACGTTAGCTTTACCCGGGTGATACTTTATTTCACAGTCGTAATCGTTAAGTAATTCGACCCAACGTCGTTGTCTCATGTTAAGTTCTTTCTGATCGAATATATGTTGTAGGCTTTTATGATCGGTGAAGATCGTACACTTTGTACCGTATAGGTAGTGTCTCCAGATCTTTAGTGCAAAAACAACGGCTCCCAATTCCAAATCATGAGTCGTATAGTTTTTCTCATGCACTTTTAGTTGTCGTGATGCATAAGCAATGACCTTTTCATTTTGCATCAGTACGCAACCCAATCCCTGATGCGAAGCATCACAGTAAACAACAAAGTTGTCCACTCCTTCAGGTAGGGATAGTATGGGTGCGCTGCTCAGTTTCTGTTTCAATAGTTGGAATGCATTCTCCTGTTTCTCATTCCACTCAAATTTCTTGTCTTTTTGAGTTAGTGTGGTAAGTGGCTGGGCTATCTTTGAAAAGTTTGCGATGAATCGCCTGTAATAGCCAGCTAGACCAAGAAATTGTCGTACTTCCGTTGGGGTTTTCGGTGCTTCCCAGTTGTTGATGGCCTCAATTTTGGATGGGTCTACGTGAACTCCCTTGTCATTTATCACATGACCAAGGAATTGAACCTCTCGTATCCAAAATTCGCACTTAGAGAACTTTGCATAAAGCTTCTCTTTTTGTAGTAGTTCGAGGACAAGCTTCAGATGTTGCTCGTGATCTTCTTTCGTTTGTGAGTATACCAAGATGTCGTCAATAAACACAATGATGAATTTATCCAAATAGGGTTTGCACACTCTGTTCATCAAATCCATGAATACTGCTGGTGCGTTGGTCAGCCCAAAAGGCATGACTAGAAACTCGTAGTGACCGTAACGAGTCCTAAAAGCAGTTTTCGGTACATCCTCTTCTCGTACCTTAAGTTGATGGTAACCAGATCGTAGGTCAATCTTTGAATAATAACTCGACCCTTGCAATTGATCAAACAGATCGTCAATGCGTGGTAACGGGTATCTGTTCTTGATAGTTACCTTGTTCAGTTCTCGATAATCGATGCACATCCGCATAGATCCATCCTTTTTCTTAACAAACAAAACCGGAGCTCCCCAAGGGGAAAAGCTCGGTCGAATGAATCCCAAGTCTAGAAGTTCTTGTAGTTGCGTAGACAGCTCTTGCATTTCAGAGGGAGCTAGACGATAAGGTGCTCGTGCGATAGGTGCGGCTCCTGGCACCAGGTCAATGTGAAACTCAATTTGTCGTGGGGGTGGCAATCCCGGCAACTCATCAGGAAATACTCCTGGATAGTCGCGTACAATGGGCACATCGTCTATACGTCGCTCCTCAGTTTTCTTTTCTACAATGTGTGCCAAAAATGCTTGGTACCCCTTTCGGAGATACTTACTGGCCTTCAAGCACGAAATCATTTTTGTGGTACTTTTTCGTTTCTCACCTTGAACCACAAGTGTTTCTCCTGTTGACAGTGGTAATCGTACCAGTTTATCATGACATATGATCTCAGCGCGGTTCTTAGATAACCAATCCATACCGACTACAATGTCAAAACTCCCCAACTTAACCGGTAGTAAGTCTATTTCGAAGAGATGACCTTCTAACTCCAAGGTACATCCCGGTACTATTTCTCCTGATTCGATTAACTCACCATCGGCTAATTCTATGGTATACTTGTTGTCTAACTTACGGGATTCAAGTTCTAATAGTGGTCTAAATTCAGTAGACACAAAACTTAAATCAGCACCCGAATCAATTAACACAGAGGCATAATGATTGTTTACAAGAAACGTACCAGTGACGGTGTTAGGGTCCTGGCGTGCCTCTTGTGCCCCGATCATGAATGCCCTTCCTTGAGCCGGTTGGTTGTTGATGTTGTTGGCTCGGTTATTGTTGTTACCGCGGTTGTTGTTGTTGAGCTTAGGGCATCGGTTACGGTAGTGTCCTTGCTCACCACATTCAAAACATCCCTGGTTTTGACGCTCAGTGTTTGCTCGTGGGGGAGGGTTAGTTTTGCATTCTCGGGTTCTATGTCCCCATGCCCTACAGTTTCCACAATACCCACACCCACCTTCGTGGTGTCGGTTACACTTACCACATTTGGGTTTGTTACCCAGGTATGGTTTCGATTCGGTGGTAGTGGCAACATATGCTTTCGCATTTCCAGAAGATTTCTTGTTCTGTTGACCCTGACGATCAGTACCACTACCGTTCCACTTTCGCTTTGCACCACCAGAACTACTAACATCAGTACTGTTCGGTTCACCTTTTCCCGACACAGCTTTCTTAGTCAGATTTCCCATCCTGACTGCCTCATCGGTCAAACTTTGTGCTAGAGTAACAGCACTCCTGAAAGTGTCCGGTTTAGATGATGTCACTAGACTGCGGATTTGTGGTACTAGACCAAATATGTAGCGCTCAATACGCTTATACTCGGGTGTCACCATGTGTGGCACTAGACGTGCAAGTTCCTGAAACTTAGTGGTGTACCCAGTAATATCAGCACCAATCATGGTGATGTTCCACAACTCTGTTTCTATTTTCTGCATCTCACTGCGAGGGCAGAATTCCTCCAACATCAAATTTTTAAATGTTCCCCATGACATTGAATAAGCAGCTGGTCGACCAAGTGATTGGATCTGACTGTTCCACCAAGTGAGCGCTTTGTCGGCCAAAGTGCAAGCAGCATACTTCACCATACAGTCAGGTGAACAGTCACTAATTTCCAATACTGATTCAGTTTTCTCTATCCAATGAATCATACCAATGGCACCCTCGGTGCCACGAAAAGAAATCGGCTTACAAGCCTGAAATGTTTTGTATGAACACCCTCGGCCAGCATTCACGAGTGTCTCTGTATTAATAGGGGTAGATCCACTGTTGTTAACTACGGGTTCGCGATTTCGGCTTGCCTCATATTCAGCAATACCTTCAGCTATTCTTCGTGCGATCATTTGTTCAGTGGTTTCGGTGGGTGGTGGTGGAGGCGTAGTCGTCTTTTGACTTGTTCTAGTGACTCGTCGTTTGGGAGGCATGATTCAGCTCTGCGATGTATAAAATGCAGAGTGTTAATGTTGAGGTATTGAATGTGAATAGATCAAAGATTCACATTTGATAGAAATGAATGACATGAAAAGATGAATGAATAGAATTTTACAACACGTGCCATACAACTTTGAAACACCCACATGTATCTAGCATAATATAATCACGTTGGCCAGGCGTCATTATATAATGTCCAATACATATTTCTTTTCATTGTCGTTTAACACTGTAAATTTTAGAGGTTCTCAAGAATAATCAATCATCAAGCTGTAAAATGTTTCAGGGTTTACAAGAGTTGGTCACAAAGTGTCGATAAAGTATAGGTTTAATCACAAGTCGACAGTTGTAAGATGAAATAACATGGTTGATAATAAGCATAATGAACACGAGATGTAAACCAAGCATACATTATATATTAGAGATCAAAACGCTGTTACATGAGTTTAGTACAAAATGAGATGGGATTTCTAATATACCCATCGATGGTTAGCGTTATACAAAAGATAATGGGTTTCCTATACATATACCCATTTTACTAACAAAGTTTCATCCAACATACAGCTAGTCCATAACGAATACATACATATATTTCCCCAAAAGTAATAGTCTAATATGGTGTAGGCACAACCGCCATACACAGACCTAACGGAACCATGGGAAATACATCCTAACCGCAACCATCACTGCTGCAGTCATCACACACATACTAGCTACAATCTCTGACACCCTAGCACGCCTCTCTAAAGCTGCAACGCGTGCACGGGTGGATGCTAGACTCTGCCAGTCTGTCAGACGGTGAGTCTCCACAAAATCCATCCTCTGATGGAGCATAGCCATATCCATATCAGTACGGGAGGCATCGCTCAGTAACTCCATCACATCTCTGCTCCTGCTAGAGGATATCCTAAACATGGTGTGAACCACAGCCACAAGGGTAGGCACAGTGAGCTCCAGAGGCTCACCAGTGAGATATGCAGATGGTGGTGAGTGGGAGGACTCTCCAAACTCAAAGGTCGAGGGAATACCCTCTAGTGATCTCCACTCTCTCAGTACTCGAGGCATCCAGTCCAGATGAGAAGGTCGGAGCCTCTTCTGTGGCGGCTCGACAACTGGGACCTCAGACTCAGTCACTGGCGCCTTATCGCGCGGCGCGAGTGGTCCCCTGGGAAAATCCCGAACACAGATCCTAGCTGTCATCCGATGTACAGGTACACGAGAGGTACTCGCAACAGGTGGTGTAGGGGTAGGAGTGACCACAGGTGCGGTCGGAGGTGGTACTAAGTAAGCATCACTAGTGTCATCAGACATAGCTCTCACATGAACTGATGACTCATCCCCTACTGTAATCGCGGGACCCTCAAAAGTAGCCTCGGTCGGCTCTTCATCCGAAGCGTAAACATGGTACTGTGATTGACTAGACATACTGTGACAAAAGAAATTGAGTGTGGCGTGTCAGTCGTATGTTAGTTGTATGCAAAGTATGTATGCATGAATGCACAAATGTTCTAGCCAAGGCTATAGTCTAGGTCTCTAAGGTTTTCAGTCACCTAAAGACTTCTAGTTCGCTATAACCAATGGATCTGATACCAAGTCTGTCACACCCCGCCAAACGGTAATTACAGTTACGTAGAGTGATTTGCGGAAGCTTAGTGACGTGGCGGGGGTGCGAGCAGTAAAACAACCAACAGATACATACATACTCAGAGCTTATGATTATTGCAGAACGAAATAGATTAAGATGCCATTAATTAAAGTTTTACAAAAGATTACCACTTGAAAAGTGGTAACAGTAATAGTAGTAGTTGAAATCAGTATTTCATAAAATACATAATATCAAAAGTAGATTTCATAGGTATGACTGCAGTAGTTGCAGTTATACAGAGGAAATCCAAGTGTCCCAAAAGTAGTGGCATCCTAACAAGTCCAGGGTAGTCCGTCCTGATATGCATGCAGATCTTACTTACGCTGCTAATTCCCTGAAAAACATAGAGTAAAACGTCAACAAAATTGTTGAGTGAATTCACAAGTTTGTTTGTTATGTAGGAAACACAAGTTAATCATTTAAGAATAACATTTCCAAATAGTGTTGTTTGTCAAGTAGGAACACAAGTTATTAACAAATAACATTTCCCCAAATCAGTTGTAGTGGTAGTAGGAAACACAAGTTATTAACAAATAACATTTCCCAATCAGTTATCAGTAGGAAACACAAGTTATTAACAAATAACATTTCCCAATCAGTTATCAGTAGGAAACACAAGTTATTAACAAATAACATTTCCCAATCAGTTATCAGTAGGAAACACAAGTTATTAACAAATAACATTTCCCCAAATCAGTTATCAGTAGGAAATCCTTTCCTAATCATTAGTTTAGTGGGAATATTTAGACGGTGATCCCTTGAAAGGTGAGCTAAACCTGTCAAGTAAGGTAACCCGATCTAACCCTATAACCAAACCACAACCCTAATCTGTTGTTGTTTGCCATGCTGGACAATTTAGTATACGCTCCCAAATCCGTAGGAGGGTCGTCACGGCGATAGTACTATCCGTATACTCAGTGGCTAGAGTCACCTAGCTAATGGTTATAGTCTGTAGCCATAAGGTCTTTTATGCACTACATCGTTCAGCCTAGATCCGTACCAAGATTCGTTGCCTAAATTCCCAAAATAGTTATGAAAAACATTTCATAAAACATAGTTCAAATAGTTTTGTGAAATACCCTTTCACAAATAGTTCAAGTATGAAGTACCCCTTCATAAAACACAGTTCAAATAGTTGTGTGAAATACCCTTTCACAAACAGTTCAAGTATGAAGTACCCCTTCATAAAACACAGTTCAAATAGTTGTGTGAAATACCCTTTCACAGACAGTTCAAGTATGAAGTACCCCTTCATAAAACACAGTTCAAATAGTTGTGTGAAATACCCTTTCACAAACAGTTCAAGTATGAAGTACCCCTTCATAAACAGTTCAAGCAAATACATACAGTATTTAAAGCAGTTGTCGCATGTGATTATACATACGATTTCTATGTTTTCCACCCCGAGTTTTAAAACATTAAAACACTTAAAAAGGGGTTTGTGAACTCACAGTAGGTGCTCGGATGTGAATGCTAGCGAGATAAGATAGCGTAGCCCAAACGTAGTCAACCTATACACAATAATGTATTAACTATAAGTACTTTATTTACTTACGTTAATAATTTGTTTGTTTAAAGAAATTATCAATTTCTTAAGTTTGTGTATGTCGTTGATGATTGTTGTTTGAAAATAAATAATATTTTCCCAAGTTATGTTTGTTTGTCGAATCGTCCAAAATGTGTAAGCATATATACATATATACTTATATAGTTGCATATATATATTCTCGCATATATATATTATTGTTCGTACGCATTAAATAAGTCCAATGTCCGTAATCATAGTTTGTCTCGTTTTATAGTGTCATTCAACAATTTATCATGTCTCGTATATGTCTTGTACAATTGTAGTCGTTAACGGAATTGCTTTGTGTTTTAAGTTAAAAGTCAAGTTGTTGACCAGACACGGGAATCCGCCGGATTTAAAAGAATCCGCCGGATTTAAGTCAAAAATCGGAATACACCGGATTCGAGTGAATCCGCCGTATTCAATCAAGTTCGGGGGAATCCGCCGGATTGAATCGAATACGCCGGATTCGTGTGTGTTCATCAGATAGTTCGTGTGAAGCTTTGGAATACGCCGGATTCATTTGAATCCGCCGTATTCACCCGTGTCTTTTACTCGTTCATCGTTTTAGCCGAAGGTTTGTGTGCGGTCAGAGGTGGGAATACGCCGTATTCGAAGGAATACGCCGTATTCGACTGGTTTAATAATGGGAATCCGCCGTATTCCCGTGAATACGCCGGATTCATCTGAGCTTCGGTTGGGAATCCGCCGGATTCGATTGAATCCGCCGGATTCAAAGGTTTTGCAGGTTCTGTTCGTGCAGAGTGTATATGAACTCGAATGTTTTGGGTTTCAAATCATTTGTACATCAAACCCAAACGTTTATACTATCAATATATAGCATTTTAACAACTTATAACATCATTATAACATGTTTTCATGTATCGATTTTGCATTTGAAGTTTTGGGTTTTAAAACCATTTTCAAGAACAAATCATCAATCTTCAAGTTTGTGTGTTACATGCTTTGATTATGTTATGTTATCACCATATATATACGAAATTTAAGTAAAGAAACAAAGATTGAAAGTTTTCTTACAAAAATGAAAATGATGAAGATGATGATCGGATGATGATGATGATGATGATGGATGCCTCTGTTTCTTGCTTCTGATCTTGTTTGAGTTCCTCCAGATCAAAGAAAAGAAAGAAAGAAAGAAAATAGAAAGAAAATGGTGGTGATGTGTGTGGGTGTTGTTGATCAGACGAAGGGGAGGAGGGAGTATATAATTTAAACGAGTATGGCTCGGCTCACCTCAATTATTTGAGGTTGGTAGCCGGTTTGCGTACTGAAATTTCGAGTACGGGTATAATTATAGCAATATAAAATTTATCATTTTATATTTTTATTTTGTAGATGCTCTCCTGGTTCGTAATATATTTTCAGAATAATGAGGTTTTCATTATTTTTGGTAGTTGTACATTTTTGTACATTTTACTGCGCGTATTCAATTGAGCGCCAATTTTCAGTAAATTTAGGATTTCATATTTTGAAGTAATGTTCTAACTTCTTCCAAACGAACGAGAAATTTTGTATTTTTATGATTCGACGTCGTATGCGCGTTTTAGAATTGTTTCTGTTCGTGTTATAATACGTTTTATGTTAAACGTATATTTGAACCACTTTATCTATACGTTACAGATATATAAACACTCGTAATTAATAATCGAATTATTAATTATATATTTTGTCACCGACTTTCGTTATTTATTTTGTCGCATTCATTCGGACGCGTATTCGGTAACTTTTTAGCTAAAAATCGCGTAATTTTATAAATTACAATTTATGTAATACTTCATGTATTATTGTTTTGGGCTCGCTAGACTCACATCACATCAAAAGTTTATGTTAACACAATCGTAGGGAATTAGCGTAAGAAATGCATGTAATTAAGTATAATTATATACCTAATTTGGAGGAGTGTCACAGTACAGAAAAACAAGCTTGAGCCTCTGTATTTACCATTGAAATTGTGTTCACCGGATGTACAACAATTTGAACTTTGATCATAACTCAAGAAAACAGCTGCAACTAAACTCGGTCACCAAAAATCAAATTGTTGACCGCAGTGAATATTAGTTTCCAAGTCTTGCATTCAATTCCATATAGATGGGTTTCTAAACTGAGATGTCATTGCTTCCGATAAGAATTTGGTGAGTGATTCTCGACTTACTTCCTTCTCCCTCTTAAGCTCAAGATGACGAACCTGATTACATTTGGCACTATACTTTTTAGAGGAACACTATTGTTAAGAGTCACCATAAAAACAAAATGTTTAATAAACAGACCATTTACCAATTATGAACATGTATGTTGATATCAACTTTCATTGGAGACTATTTTTGACAGTTGATCCATAGTAATAATTAACTTCATTTATGTATACGACTCTTCAAACAATACAATTTATTACTGGATGGACAATTTTATATAGATAGTAGCTTTCTCAACTCAGAATTACCTTAACAGATGCTTTTTGAGAAACATCGGAATCTGATATAATAATAAGACATTTAATGTCATGCTCATTGGCATACTCGTACTGTTCTGTAAGGCTTGGATCCAAAATCGGAACAAACTCCGCCTGATATAGACACATCACATACATCATATGGATATATAGTAAGAAAACACTGAAATTCTTAGAGGTGAAATTGGACGAGCTACTTCATTAGGAAATATAGCTTTGTGAAGATATCATTTCTTTAATCAAATTTAGTGTTTTATCAATATATTTAAACTCAAAAGTAGCACTTGTTTATCATAAAGACATATATGTACTCAACACAAATTGTATTTGTGGCATGTGGATCCACCCAACCAACCCATCCATTTTGCCGACAGTTGCACATGATCCGTTTTCAGTTGTAAACCAACCAATATCTCCCATTTTTTCACCTCTAATAATTATACTACAAACCTTGATATCTTCTTCCCACAGTTCCGAAACTAGCTCCATACGCTTCTCCAGTAAACCACCTCCACCTCTTGAACAGACAAGAACACTTCTACTAGAATCACTTCTGCTTGAATTGAGGCTGATTAATACACATGAAAAGTGGTAACAAATATACTAGTTCAAGAAATTTATAACCGTACCTAAAGGGCTTGTATATATCAACAGAAGAATGTTGAATGATGGTTTCTAAGGCAAGACTGGTCCCAACTGCTCCTGGAGGATTTGATTTCTAATAGAACCAAAATATGACACTTCATCAAGATGATTTGCTTATGAGAGGGATGAAAAGAAAATAATGTATTATGATTCTAATGCAGTTTACATCAAAAACTGCCCAAATTGAAAGCTTGTGTACAGTTACTGATTATCATGAGATACATAAAATCAGATCTTACGTATTCAGATTGCCACATATGGTGAAGGAGGTAATCATAGCGACCACCAACGGCAAGCAAGATTCCTTCCGTAAGCGAGCCAAGACTATTATCCTTCCTCAAATATATCTGCTCCATAAGCACATAAACGCTTGCGTAAGTTTCTAAGGTAATCCAAACTTTTTTGACAGATTAGAATAATTTGTCGAGTCAGAAGAGCGGTCATGTCTTAATTGTTAAAACGCCTATAACGTATATATTGTTAAGAGCATGGGAAATAAAATTAGTGGGTGTTTGTACATCTAAAGGATTATTGAAATTTAATCAATTTTGAGTGTTTGGCACACAAAAAAAGTGGTTATGATTCTAATTATCTAGCTATTTAGATAAAAAGTACTCCGTAATTTTACTTAAAGACGCAAGTAGGTAAGGAGTCGCCGAGTCGCTTTAGGAGAAGTGATAAATTGATTGTGCATATAAAAGATGTAAAGTTTAGGGTTGGAAATTACATCGCATTTACCTAAGAACGGGTGTATTCAGGTACTGTTATATCTCTAAAAGGTCTTTTAGGTAATATCAAAAGATTAGCAAAGAATAAGGAATGGGTCAAACAGGTGACAAGTAATCCAAGTATGTTGAAAGGCTACAACCTATCGCTATAATCAAAGAAATATATCATAACTACAATAACTTTTTGTAAACATAGTTAAAATACATATATTAAAAAACCTCACAAATTTAAACATATAGTGTTTTGAATCAACCCAGCATGACCGGATCCATTTCAACCCTTATAAATAACTACCCAAATTAACCATTAGCCCGCCCCCCCCCCCCCCAAAAAAAAAAAAAAAGCCATATTGCCATCTCTAGGAAAAAATTACATAATTATCCTAATAGCTTTGATCAACCGATTTGTTGATAATTCCTTCATCCCCCTCAAGATAAATTACCTGGAAAAATGAATCCCTGTGATAACCCTCAGTGGGTGGCATAAGAGGATCGATGAAAACATGCTTATCTATTTTCCAGATTCGTAAGTAGTTAAAAATCTGAGATAGTTCATCAAGCGCCTTCCGTATGGGTGTATCTGCACTGTCATAACAGAAACATAATCAAAATTCCCAAAATTACAAAGACTTGAAAGAAATTTTGTTGATGACAAACATACCAGCAGGGAGGGCACCTCTCAATCTGGGAAGAGCCTGATCTGCAGTTCCACAGAACCTTAAACCTACAGTCTGCAATTTATTAACGGCACCTTCAGTGATATTAAGTTCCTGAAAAGAAGAACAAAAGCATTAAGAACTTTATTTCAAAAGAAACATGCAAGATGGAGTAGAACTTTAACTTTTTGATAAAACTGAAGGATTTATTGGGTTGAAAAATTCATTCCAGTGACTCGTAAATCTTGCCATCAACTTAACCATATAACATCAAATCGAACCTGTCTAAGTTGTCGTCTTATAACCACCCACTTTGTTTTCCTCTCAGAGGACTGGGGACGCAAGGAACCCAATAGAGACAGAAGCTTCACACGCAAATCATATAACTTTTCAGCTATTTATATAAGACCACAAATTAGTCAATAAACAGAAAGAGAATAAATATACATACTTCTGCTACTTTTTGTCTATGGTCAGCCTTAATTCCAATCCAGGACCAAATTGCTTCTAACAAATCAGCATGATTCAAATGTATGTCACATGATTCTGGATGGGAAAAGCGGCTTATGATGTCCATGGCTGCCTGGATATCAAGCAATGGGGAGTTAAATCCAAATCAGAACTCACGTACGCGAAAGATCAAAGATGATAAGAATGAGATAATATTGAAATGTAAAGCACTGTAATCAATTTAAGATTTAAAAATTATAGTAAAAGGACAAAATAAGTTGGTTGACCAATTTTGCCTCCTATACAAAAACGTATTAAATGGTAAACCTAGAGCTTGCATAGAATCTATTGGTAACTGTCAATAGTATATGAAAAAATAAAGAAGGAACGTAATACCTTGATAACCTCGGCCTCTGTCAGTGCTGAAGCACCTCCAATAACATCGAAGTCTCCCTGCATATGAGATAGTCGTGTTACTGCAAAGTGCCACTCTAAGATCATAAGTGTTGCCATCAAACTAATAATACTAGCAAACTTAACCTGAAGATATCGATTTGGTGGGGAATGACCAATTGGTCTACGATATACATAGCATATTTCGAAACGTTTGAAAGAAGATTTCTGCAACAAACAAATAAATCGTTATAATAATGGAAGTCCATAAACATAAACATATATGTATAAAACTACATAAATCTACAAATGCCATAAACGACCATCAACAATGCTCGGTGTTACTAATAGGCATCCACAAAAGATAGGATTTATTAGGTGCTGATTTGTACCTGTTGTAGAACAACCCAATTAATAAAGGGCAAACGTAGTTCATGGCAGAGTTCTATCATGTCTCCACCATCCGTCAACAGCTTAACTGAGTTTCTTCACATGCGAATTCAAAATCAATAATAAAGCAAACAACGAGATGCATATGCATAAAATACAATGATGGGTAAAAAGTTGATCAACAAATGTATGCGTATGCAGAAGCAATTGAGAACTGGAAATAGTTTCAAATTAATAAAAAGAGAAAAAAAATATATGATGATACCTATTAAACTGTAGAGAATCTCCTAGCAAACGCATGGGAATTATTTCCAAACGTTTTGCACAATGCAACCTAAAGACTGCAGCGGATACCTCCCAAACTAGGTCACGAATTTCAGTGTCAAAACTTGTATGTTGTACAGCTGAAGAGTTATTTCCAACTAATTTTGGTATTTCAAGTATGCCATCTTGGTTTTTAGTACTTAATATCTTCTCGTTGAAGATACCATCGACAACTTTATTATACACAGTGGTGTCCTCAGAATTATGCATTGTTCGTAAGATATCTGCAAAATGGAAGTAAACTTATTTATAACATACATGGCTAGGCCTCTAGAAAAGTACAATTGTTTAAATAAACTACCAAAATATTCAAAGATCAATGTTTCACCCTATTTTATAATGGCACTGTAGGTTACTGGTTGTGTTTCCTTAAGTGACTTTTATTTAGTATATTTATCTCAAAAGATAACTTTTGCAACAAATGATCTGTTCAATAAACAGAACTTTAATTTGAGTTTCAATTATCTCAAAAACAATTAAATGTTTTACTATTTTGTAAGAAACAATTAAAATTATTAGAGACAACCTTTTGAAAAGTACAATTGTGTATCCATGTGTATAGTTATATTTTTAAGCAATATTTCATTTATCATAAACTAGCGTACATATATATGATCATAATTTAATAATCTTTACAATTTTGTAATAGATGTAGTGGCATATAAGTATTTTTTTGTATTTATCATCATGTCTTCTAACAAGATGATATTTGCATTAAAACACTATTGGAAACAGTCTCAGAGTTTCTCTCATTAGTATATGTAGAAGTATATATTATAATTGTGTGTCCTCATAATTACTACAAAAACCTTAAGAACAGAAGAAGCTTATTATTACATGTAACACACAGACATACACGGAAGTTCGTTTTAGTACCGTTCATGGGTTCCTTTGTTCTCAAGGTTTTAGCGGTTCTTAAATGAACGTATCAATATATATATATATGTACATATATACGAAGTGAAAGCTACTAAGTACTTACTGTCTAACAATTCAGACTCCATTCTTGGAGGAAAAGCATGTTGGAGGAGTTCTGTGGCTGATGGACGATCTGATGGGCTTGATGACATCATGTTACGCAATAACGAAGCCTGTTCTGGAAACTCAGCAACCCAATCCGAAGGAAGCTCTCCCATCTTTTTTAAGTCGGAAAGAACAATGTGTCGTTCCATTCCAGTGCTAAAGGGATGCCACAACTCAAAGAATACAATTCCTAAGCTATACATATCAGCCTGAAAAACAAAAATAGACATAAATCAGCACAGCTGTAAGCCACACCAATCAACAACTTTGGTCACTACCATTGCAAGTCAAGGTGGCAAAATGGGCGGCTCGGGCAACGATTCATGTGTACTTTTGGTGTGGATCGGGTTAGATTAACCTAAAACACTTATTGTCCCATACTATCATTAATCAAATAAGTTATTAGTGTGTCAAATACAATTACAAGCCTATGTTATTTCAAAATAATCCAAACTTTAAAAAAAAAAAAAAAAACGAAGACTGTATCAATTACAAACATACTTTGGGTGCAGTTGACCAATTCCCTACTAGAAAAATTCGTACATAGGAGATACATATTATGGAAATGACAGTGTGGCTGAACTACTTTCGTCGACCTAAATTCATACGTTGAATTGAAAATACTCACTTTCTCGTTAATTTTTGGCCAACGCTGCTCGATTTCTGGTGCAGTATAAAAATAGGTTCCAACCTGACCAGTACCATCAACTGACACTCCAGTTGTTTCTGCAGGATCTATGTCCTGTTCCAACTGCTCCAACTTCAGGAATTTAGCTGATAATAATATATGAAGACAAGTTAGAAGAACAGAGCATAAAACCTCCTACACCTTTTTATAGGATAACTCATCTGGGTTATGTTTTTCTATAAGGTGTCAAACAGGTAAAACAGCAAAACTTCAATGAAAATGGGCAAACGAGTTGAACGGTCATAGCATGTCATCACCCAATGTGTATCTTAAAGCATAAGTTTATAGAAAAAAACATACTAATATAGGTATAATACTAGTTTGTTGATCATATATGATACACTAATCATTAAATTTTTGTACCTATTTTAGACGAAAAAGGTTTCTGGTCAACCTGACCCGTCCCTTCCAAAACTTATCTGTTTTGACCGGTTACCAAGACTGACCACCCAACCCCTTTTTCTCACATGTACTTAATAATGTCATATGCAACAAAGCTTATACAAATCTATTTTCCCAAAGTAATATACAAAATGTGAGGCTTGATTGATGATATATAAGTATAACACGCATGATAAAATAGTACTTAAAATCCATGGTCAAGTATTAAGAATATGAAATTCAATAGAATATAACTTACCAAGACCAAAATCCCCTATTTTAATATCATTGCGGGCATCAAAGAATATGTTATTTGGAGTCAAGTCACGGTGGATAATTCCTTGACCATGTATGTGTGCGAGGCCTTCAACGATTTGACGAAACAAGTGCCATGCCAACTTCTTGTCAAAGTGACTATAAGATTCAAACATCTGCCGAAGAGTCCTTTTTATACACAAAGCAAAAAGAATAAATCAATCATATGCTACAAAAACATAAAAAAGACATATCATATGATAGAATCAGTACAAAAACGCCAAACGATCTAATCCATCCTCCAAAGAATTCAAAAATAGTTAATTGAAACATAATAGATATTTGGAATTAACCTTGGGCAATATTCCATTTGAATGTAGAGGTACGTTCTAACTTTGCTGTCATGCCCTACCACATCTGTTGAACTCTGGTCTAGGTAACTAAAACTAGAGCTACCTGCAGTTCTGGAACTCCAAGTAGCATCACCATAAGAACCAGCATCTCCTGTTTCAAACCATGCCTGAAAATTTTCAATCAAATTACCTTTAAAATCTTCTACCATGATCATAGTTCGCTAGATGTTTTCTAGTTAAGAGGGTAATAAATAATTGTAAATAATTATTAACAATTTAGCCACTCATCCACCATCATTTTTTATTTTGTAACATTAATTATCAAACCTATTGTGAGTTATAAACCCCCTTTACTTGGCACACCATAATTGCTCCTTATGTTGTAAAAAGTGTATTAAAAATACCTAAATCGTTTTATTCAAAGATTTCGATGATTATTCATTTCATGAGAAATAAAATTGATACAACCATATTTGAAACATGAACTATTTATTTGATATTTATAATTTCAGACAAAACCTGTTTCCAACATACCCCGCCAAAAAGTCTTTAATATTGTTACCCATCCCACACGACATGCTCATTTTGCCATCTCTAACTATATGTGAACACGAAAAAAGATTGAGCACAGAGCCTTACCTGATAGTAACGTACAACATGTTGGTGCTGCAATCGGGAAAGAGTTGCTACTTCTCTATAGACACAATAAAATAAAAGGAGACGATGAATATTTGAATAATAGTCAACTACATTCCCATTTAGTAACTGCAATGTAGAATCAAAACTTTCATATTACATCATATAACGATGGCACTTTTACCACTTGTTGGACCAATGATCACCTTCGAAATGATCAATTATCCTAAATTTTCATAGAATGTTACCATACAACTTTCCAATTCGTATGTAACAATTTGAGGATGATTTGGAGCTATAAATTTAAAATTATACTTCTCTAAAGACCTTTAAGTTATTTAAAGGTCCTGTCTAATGGTAACAATATGTCGCTACCTTAAAATTCTGTCATCTAATGGTTGACTTTTGTCCTTTAGTCGGATTTTCTTAACAGCATATTGTCTTCCATCCAGCTTATTCTTGCATAGCACAACATGGCCAAACCCACCATGACCTGACACATCAAATTAAAAGCCATCAAATCCGAGTCATACTTCTATATGGTGCTAGAATTAAAATTTTATAGGCAAAATAGATAATTTTAATCAAGTGTATTTCAACCAAAGTCATCAGAATGGAACAATGATTCTATACGGTTGAGATATGACTGCTCACTCACCAAGCGGTTGAAGCTCCTCAAAATCATTCAAATACCGAGAACTTAACATAGGTGAGGTATGCTGCCCTTCGGAATCAGAAGCAATTTTCCAAAACTGAGATATCTTTGAGGCTACCTGTTCAATCACATTAGAGGACGTGCATTTCTTTCCATTACACAACAGATTCTAGTGTGAAAACTAAAGGTGACAAAAATGGGTGGGTTGTGTAACTGATCAACATAAGAAATTTTTTATAAAGGTCGGCTTGGCCCACAGGACTTTTTAGTCTAAAATATTCAACTGTTTTATTAACAACTAGTGTACCAAACAGGATCATATAAAGTATTTTACTTTAATATTAATCTAATTCTTAAAGCAACATGATTTATGAGTTTCTATTTGTTATTAATATCCTTTAGGCGACTTTCAACATGCTCAATCCATTTACCAGTTACCTTTATATATTAAATCCTATAACTTGCACCGGTTTACAGATAAAACACGGCTCAAATCAAACCATGTATATGGTCAAATTGCCACCTCTAAGTCAAGATATTACAAAATAACCACAAAGTACTGACCGTACGATGTTTGAAGGATTGATTGAAGCTTCTATCAAACAGTGATGATGATTCCGTTGCTAAATCCGCCACCCGCTCTGAAACAATCTAAAAACGCCACAAATCTCTACCATTCAGAAATGCATAAACATGATAAAACCAAAAGAATATGTATCAATAATTCAATATACATGTGGCAATTTAAACCTGTTTACGTAAAATGGGCCAATTTCCTTTATATTTTATCCATTCTGGATTCAAATGGGTAAAACTGGAAAAGTTATTATGGGTAGAACGGGTCCGAGAATGCCTCATGTGTATTATAATAATGTTTACAGCATCCTAAATAGCTTAATTCGATTACGTTAAAGTATCATTTTTAAACAAAACAGTTTGTGTAACTATATTTAATACATCAAGAATTTATGTTACTAAAATAAAAATAAAAAATAAAAAAAAGACAAACAAGTATCTGTAGGTCACCCTGACCCATTTTGACAAGACCGATTTGGCAACTCTAGTAAAAAACCAAGTGTAAGCAACATACCCCTAGACTAACCAGCTCTGATGCCACATCAGTCAAGGCACCACCAAGTGGACCTTTAGGAGCACATGCAAGTCGCAGCAAATGCGCCTGAAAGTTTTGACTTAGTTATTATATATACTTCTTTAATACTCATAGTAGAATTGTTAAGCAAAATAAATAAATAAATAAATAAATAAAGGGTTAGCTAATACCAAAACCAAATCTCTCTCAACAGTATGTGAAATCTGATTATGATCCATTGATGCAGATGATGCTGATTCTGAATGTTCACTTCTAATCTGATCATAATCAGTTTCTTCTTCAGTATCCTCTGCCAGAGGATAATCCTGTTTCATTTTGCATTAGTAATGTAAATGTAATGATCATCGCAATTCGCAAAGTAATTTTTGTTTAACAAATTACTCATGATTAAATTCTTCCAATTTAAAAATATAATTTTAAAATATACTACCCATGATAATTCAATGAATCTCGTAACAACATTAGTAAAGCTATTAAAACCGTGTCCACCTCTCAAAATTATATTGTTATGATGAATACAATAGTAAACACGGGATGAACATATCTGATGTCACTTACACTTTGGAAATAGAACTGTTCAGGAGTGACACTTCACAAGATAACATTACCATCTTTCAGAATGAAGAAAATAGTTTGAGGTGGCAATTTGACCCAGTTTTAATACATAGGTAGATTTGAGCTGTGCTATATATCTTCAACGAGTCAAAGTTTAATTAAAAGTAAAAACTAGCGTCAAAGAAAACAGATCAAAAGGCTCATACAAGCCAAAAGTTACCAGAAATGTATATTTAAAGCATAAAAACTCCTAGATCATTTTATTCACATAATTACATTATCAATCAAATAAATCAATACATACAAGTTCTGTAACCAGTTTTGACCCAAACGATACATACCCGGTATGACCCACAACCTTATCTGCCTGACCCACCTACCTTGCCACCACTATAAATAATAGAAGGGACATAATAGAACTTATCCATTATTATAAGCGACAATTTCATAAAATACCAATGTACTTATCTCAATGTTCCACATTGATCAATATACTTTTGGTATGTACCAAGTTAGTCACTAAACATAGTAAAAAAGTTTCATTTTCTTCCTTACTTACGTCTTAAGCCTGACCCACCTACCTTGCCACCACTATAAATAATAGAAGGGACAAAATAGAACGTATCCATTATTATAAGCGACAATGTCATAAAATACCAATGTACTTATCTCAATGTTCCACATTGAACAATATACTTTTGGTATGTACCAAGTTAGTCACTAAACATAGTAAAAAAGTTTCATTTTCTTCCTTATTTATGTCTTTAAAAAGGACAATGGAACATTATCCACAAATTAATGAGCAAAGTGGTACAGATAAAAGTAGCAACATGTGCAGCACCGACAAAAGAATATAAATTTATTCCAACAAAAAAAAAATTGATGTGATCTTACCTCGCCAATGCTAACATCCTCCACTGATTCCTCGGATTGAGAGGTAAAAGAATCAATACTCTTACTCGCTTCATCCAAAAGGACAACTTTTTCTGTAGAACTTACTACTTTATCTAGTTTAGCCTCCTCAACCACCCCCATCTTCATATTTTGATTGACTTTCTCCATTGATGGTTGGCTACCATTTTGCAAATTATCTACAGTCCTGCTTGTATTGTAGCTATCTTCAACTGAAAGTCCCCAATGCCATGATTCTCTGGAGCCTATGAAAAGATCTACAAAACCATATACAAAAGGCCCTTTGGAAGGCCTATCACTTGAAACTGTAGCAGTCTTTAGAGATAACTGACAAAATGAAAGGAAAGCGATAATCAACATTACGCCAAGTTTAACAGTTGAATGTAGATTGCATAAACAACGACATCATGCCTCGGAGAACAAAAGCGAACCATCCAAGAAGCATGATATGCAGATGTCAACTTAATGCGAAGTAGATAATCAGGAAAAATACCAAACTGTGGTGCAAACTGCACGTGAATTCATGTGGACTCACCACTTTATACAGAGTTTGGGAGACTCTCTTATGCTTAAGGTTTAAAAGCTAGAATAGCTAATTCAAATGTTTAGGACCCTTTTACATCAAATATGCTTTGTGGTAGCAAATAGCATTCACTTTTATGAATGTTTTACGAGGCACGGGAATTTTCTTTAATGATATCTCATCATCTATATTTTTTTCTTTTATGCTTACAATGAAGCCCAATATCGTATAACTGTTACAGGGCTCACTAATTTTCACATATGGCTACTCGTACATTAAGGTTACTATCATAAAATTCTCATGAACCATCTCACTTGTATGCCCTAGTAAAAATGGTGTTGTGGAATTTTAAGAAAGTGAAATTTTATTGTTAGAATAATACCATTTTCTACAACGATATGTCATCAACCACATGCCTTTTACCAATCATACATATTAGCAATGTGAGAATTTGCATGATTTTAAAGTCAATAAAAAATATTAGCCACACATGACACTCAAGAACCTTGGTATCTTTACTACTGTTTAAATCATTAACATTAATGCAGACGTAGAAACATGTGTAAGAGTTTGCTACAGTAGGCAATCCACAAAAATTAAATGATCGGTAATTACACTTACGTGTGGTGGCTCTAATGAGACAACTTCAGACAAGAATTCTTGTGCAGCCTCGACCAAGTTATAAATCATCACACGTCCTTCTCGAGCATTTAAATTGGCCTGCATAGGTAGTCAATTGACTTCTTACTAACCAGAAATAATATAAATTAGAACGCAAAGAGAAGTGACTTGATTTTTCATCCATATAAAGCGCATGATTTAAAATGTCGGAAGTAATATAACTGAATGATGGAAGATGAGAGCATCAAACAATCAATTTATGTATGGTTACTAATCTAAGAAAAATGAATAGATTTTACACTCTACTAGTCAACTCTTACTTGATCATGAAGCAATGACGATAACTTATCTGCATCAGATTTTGATAATCCTTTTTCTGGAATTATAAGCAGCTTTGGACACTTGTAAGGATATCCAGGTAAGAACCTAATAACATCAGTTTTGAGTAATCATGAATAACAAAAAATGGGGTTTAACACAATAACACGGATTACACCATCAAAGGATAATAATTAACAGGGATAACTTGTTAACCTTATTGCAAGAAGAGCAGAAACATCTAGATCCTCGTAACCTGAATCCCGTGAATATGGCCTGTAAATGAGTTTTGTGATAACCTAAAATAAGAAAGAACGGGCATGGAGGGAGCTAGCTAGTTACAGAGTATTGAAATTTACAAACCTTAGTTTGATCTTAATTCGGGGTGGAGACTCTGAAACAACATCACAATCTTCTTGAAATATAGAACTCCTAAAAAGCAAAATAAACTATTTAGACGGATAAATTCACAAGCATGTTGGAAAATTTTCCTCTCTACATCTAAAAACAATGTAGCCATTTAAAACTACTCGTAGTCAGTTATATGTTGGTCCATGTCCATTAATTGCAAAAAAGAATTTCATTCACTTATAAGGTGTACCATTCGCTACCATAAGTAAATAGACTTGTAATCACGTCTCCTTTTCCTAACACACATTAAACACCACAAAGCGAAATCGTCAATTGATCGATATGAATGGTATAAATTCATACACAAATGAATGTCTATTCGCACTCAATAAACATGGACCACCATTGAGTTAGACATGAATAGTTTCAAAACACTATGCTAATTCAAAAATAAATCCATAGGTTTCCTAATTCTTATACTAACAAAACCACTCCCAAATCCCAATAGGCCAATATAACAATCCAATCACATTATAACCATAAGTATTACAATTGTTAGTCCATAAGTACAAAACACTCATGTCAAAGTCAACCATTGACTATTCATGGGTAACGAAACTATTAGGTAATGAATTTAACAATCATACAATTAGAATTGATGATTTAACACAAATTGAACTGAACTTAAATTTACAACTACAACAATACTAATATGATTGCTTGATATTATTTTTAATTGAAATTACTGACAGTGCGGTAAGCTCTTCCGATAGAAGCTCGCCACCGACGCCGTCGATGGAGGTGTGATCGTTGTGAGGTGCCCTGCGTCTCCCTGAACCACCACGCTTCTTCTTTTTGGAACTATGGCCCATATTACTTTTGTTTTGAGCTGTGAATTAATACAATTAGAGACTGATTTATACCAATCGGAACATCGGAACATTAAATTAAAACAGTAACAAAAACCAAAGTAACCAGGTTTTTTAAGTTTTGAGCCGGAAAGACGAAGGTGTGGTTTATTTGGATTTTGGTGAGTAAAAAATAGGGTTTAAAGATGTAATTAGTAAATTCCGCAAGAAATTTGTTACTACGTGGGATTTAATTATTTATAACTAATTTACACAATAGTTATGGATATTTCATACGTAGTACTCCACTATTTAACATTTTTATTTATTTATTTATATTTATTATTAAAGTTCGCGATAATGCGGGTGATTAAATTGAAATTGTTATCTATTCAAAGTTTTTTATAATTTTTTAACTAATTAAATTATGGGTGAGGTTTCTGAAAGAAGGGGCAAAAGTGAGAGAAGGGAGAGAAGCCAATGAGGAGGTGACAAGTGTCATCCTCATTTCTCCACATTTTTTATCCATTTCCTCCTTCTTTCTCATTTCTCCACCTTTATTATCCATTTCTTCTATCTTTCTTTCTTTATTTCTTTCTCTTTTTTTTCTTTTTTTCTATTTCTTTTTTTTTTTTCTAAAAACTTTTGTTAATTTTTTTTTATAAAAAAAAATAAAAAAACATTTTGAACTTAATTTTTTTTTAATTGTAAGAATTTCTATAACACTTTTATCAAAAATAAATAATTAAATAAAACTTGTTAACATTTTTTTAGAAAAAATTATCATTTTTAACAATTAAAAATGAAAAAAATAGTTTTTAACATTTTTTAAAACCTTTTTTACTGTTTAATTTTTTCTTTTTTATATCATTTTCACATTTGTGATGCACTAGATATAATATATTATGATGCAGATGAATATAAAAAACAAGATGCAATAAAAGTAAATTATTATTGTTCAATAACATAATAAACTATGATGCACTAATTTTCTCTGAATATGATGCATCGAGTATTTAAATATCATGAATCGACTTTCAAAATATACTATAAAGCATAGTTATTGAATTAAAAAGTGATGCATCATAGTTATAAAAACACGGTTTATCATAGTTAAAAAACATGGTGCATCGAGTATTTAAAATATCATGCATCGACTTTCAAAATATACTATAAAACATTGTTATTGAATTAAAAGTGATGCATCATAGTTATAAAACAGGGTGCATCGTAGTTATAAAATATGGTGCATCATAGTTATATATATGGCGATCCAACTTTTAGATATACGATATTCATTATTTGTGTATAAATCTTGGTGCATCATAGTTATAAAATATGGTGCATCATAATTTTAATCTTACGATGCATTGAAGTTATAATTTTGTTATATTGATATTTATTTTATTCAAGGTATGAATATGGTACATCACGTAAATGGTTTTTTTTGTAATACTATATATAAAATTGTATTTACATATAATAACGTGAGGTAAACAACAACAAAAAAAAGGTTGAAAACCTTTAAAAAAATAAAAATAAATGATAAACAAGTTGTGAAAAGGTTGAAAAACGTAAAAAAAAAAAAAAAGTTTTATAACAAGAACTTTAAAAAATGAAAAAATAAATAAAAAAGAAAAAAATAATAAAACACTGAAAAATTTTAAGAAAAAAAAGTAGAGAAATGATAAGGGTAAAGAAATGAAGAAGGTGGAGAAATGAAGGGAGTGGAGAAATGGAGGAGGACACTTGTCACCTCCCCATTTGCTTCTCTCCCTTCCCTCCCTAAACCTCTTCCTCACAAGAACCAATATCTTAAATTATTATATATGTTAGTGTGTTAAATGTAAAGTTATATAATTCGTATATGTATATTTTTAAGACTCGCGATGTAACATCCGTAAATCGGACCTAGTTGTTTTATATTATTTCCTGATTTTTTTAAATATTATTTAATGTGTTTGAAAATAATATTGATTGAATTATTTGAAAATAACTTGGAAATAAGTTTCAGGACTTATTGTGGTTAGTAAAATATTAAGTGATTTAAATTAATAAAGTTGACGGAACAATAAAATGTTTGGACTCGTAAATGGTTTTCGGGTTCCAGACAATAAGTTGGGAAGGGGTATTAAATTATATCCGTAAAATTGAAGGTCGGTTTGGGAGCCAACCTCCTTTCTTTTTAATTAGTTTTCTTCTTTCATTTTGAAACAAAAACCACAAAATTGGAGAAATCAAAATAACACCTTGAACCAAATTGATGTAGTGTCTCTGATTCGAAGCTATCATCATCAAGTTATCATCAATATCATCATATTGTTTATAATCTAATGGTAAGTGATCTTAGAAATTGATTTGTTCAAATTAGGTTCATGAATGATTTGTGAGAATTGGATGTTAAAAACATGTTATAACCATTACCTGATGATTATACGAAGCTGTTAGTAGTATAAAAACTATTAGAACGGAGTTTTGTGACTTGGATGAGGGATTTTCGAGCTAGGGTTTTGATCAGGTTGCAGGTCTGGGAACGAAGAGGATCGCGACGCGATCCTGAAGATTTCGCGACGCGAAATAGAGATAATCGCGACGCGATTTTGAGCTTATAACGCGACGCGATTAAGTAAGGATGGCGACGCGATTTGACCCCCATCGCGACGCGATTTAGTGTTTAACCAAACTAGTTTCGTTTACTGCATATATTGTTACTGTTTGTTGTTATTAAGTTCCAATAAGGACTTACTACTTATATTATAGTCTGATGAGTATGATGAGTGATTAGGATAGCTGTTTAATGATTTATCTTTAACATGGTGACTCAAGTGTTACATTGTTTGTATAATACGATGCTTATATTGTTTGATGTATATATATATATATATTTTGAGATGAGTTGTAATGACATAAGTATCGGTTACCTATTGATAACATAATTATCATGAGTGATGTGGCATGTTGATATATTGAGATATGGTGATATGTTATATGATTATAACATAAGTTCATTGTTGATTGATGAGTTACTGACTTGTGTATTTTGTTGTGATTCTCAGATGTGGAGAAGACTCAGTGATATTAGACTACTGAGTAGTGGATGACTGAGGTATTTGGTGAGTGGACTCGTACTCTCAGTGTGATTTAGTTGTAACATAATTGGTTACAACAGGTGAACATAGTGATAAAGTGATTGTGATTGTGATTGTTGAACTGTTGAATTGTGAAATACACGTGTAATAAGTGATGTGTTGCCTTTGAGCATTCTGTGATTCGGAGGTCAACTTGACTGATTAGTTGGACTGGGTTGCTACAGGTTAGTCAATGTGAGATTTGTGATCATGTGTTGAGAATGGAACACATATTGACTAAAGGTAGCAAACAGTTATCGGTAAAGCCACTGTATTGGCATGTAGTTGGTTGTAAGTGTCGCTTGCTGCACCTCCCGGGTCTGAGCGGTGTCACAAGGACCACCGATCCTCTTGGTGATGTTGTGTCAGTGTCTATGCGATATTTGGTGATAATCAGTATTGTTATGCTGAGTTGTACTGATAGTGACAGGTTGACTCACTTAGCTTCGTGCTAATCCCACTATTTACCCTTGCAGGTTTTGAGATGATTTGGACAGGGCAGGAAATGGACTGAAGAATGTTTGACTACCAAGTGTTACTCTGATATCTGATTTTATAAATTAGTGTTATTCTTGTTTTCATATAACACCCAGATTGATTAACTAAGTTTTAAATTAGTTGAACCTTTATGTTTTGATTGATTAAAGTTTTAATTTGGACAGACGCTTCCTATATATTGTATTTAAATAACTATAAGTGAGGGGTGTTATAAGTTGGTATCAGAGCATAGGTTTGGGTGAATTGGACATTGGTAAGTGTTCAATCCCAAATCTATTTTGTGTTGAGTCAAACATTCTAAAGTGTGGGATTAGTAGTTGTATGAGAAAGTGATTATTAAAAGTGTACTAACCTATAACAAGATGCAAAGTTGTTGCTTTGATTGCAGAGACGGAGGAACATGAGGAATTGACTGGTATTCTCAATGGTTCCTCGATCTTCGTGAGCCTATGTGTATCAGGTACTTTTCTATAAGCTTGGTGAATTAAATAAGCTTGAATTGATTACTTTGCTATGATACGATTAGTAGTAAAGTAAATTGAGTCAGACTGATATGATTCCCCAGTAATGAGTCAGTGATGAGTGTTAATTGCTATTAAGATGATATAAGCATTAGATGAATCATTCAGTGATAAGAGTAGTTCTGATGGAACTCTGAATTGTGGATTATGTGTAAGTTGTGTAGGCACAGTGATGATCAGTTTGTTAATAGTGAAATTATTGAAGCTGAATGTGTCTACTATGTAGAAATAAAATATAACCAGTTGTGTGATTTTTGTGATAAATGCAAGATAGGATTAGGAAATCTTGCTAGAGAATTTGTTGTTATGTGATAAAATGAATAAATGTGACATCAGATAGAAAATTTAAGGAGATGTGATATATCTCAATTAATAGGTTGAGAGTTGTGTTGTTGTTTAAATGGAAAAGTGTATAGTTGTTGTAATGTGTGTTTTGATTAGGCAAAGTTAAATTTGAATGTGATAGCATTAAACTTGGTAATAGTTATGCTATAAGGTGATAAAGGTGATTAAATGATTATGTGTGATATTGATCATAATTATGGGTGAATTATGACCTATATATTAAAAGTGATATATTAATGTAGTAAGAAAATAAAGGTAGTTGACAACCTTTATATATATGTTGAAAAGTTGTGAAAAGTATTTGTTAAATACTTGTTGTAAGTGGTATAAATAGGATGATTTTAATGAGAATTTAGTGTTTTAAGATTGTAATAGAACACTAATAGTGAAACTGGTTGTGTGTGACCAAAATAGTCAAGGAAATGTAAACCAGTAAGCGATATATATATAACTATTGAATTAATAATATAAGAGATAATGAAATCCTATATGTTGCTAATAGGTGACTTGAGGCAAGAGATAATGTCAAGTAATGTGATAAAGTACTTAGTATATAAGGTGATACTTTGTACTGATTGTTGATAATTAATTATACGTGTGTGGTATTACACGTAAATTTGTGACATTAGTATTTGATATATATATATATATATATATATATATATGTGACATCCGTCACCAAAACTCTATTATTAGGTTCGCTTCTTATAATCATTTCTTATTTGGACTCAAATATGTGAGAAATAAATTAGGTATTCGTATTTTAAACTATGTGAGAAATTTAATTTTCATAGTTTTCAAAACTCGAATCAATGTTCGCAGGCGGTTAGATTAAAAGTTTAGGATAATAATAACAATTATTAATATATTAGTGATAGCCTAAAAATAAAAATAAAAAAAATAAAATGTCGCATCTTAAAATTTGCCTGATGTGAGGCATGTAAATACGCATGCCATCAAATGACCATCACGTTACTCATCTTACATTTTAATATTATTATTAATTAATAATAACTATAATTATAATATAAGTAAGGGTGGAAGTAATAATAATAAAATAAAAATAACATAATAATAGTAATAATGATTATTGTGGTTAGTAGAATACTTCTGTTTTGCTATGTGAACCGATCGGCCCAAATCCATCTCCAATATTGACTTGGTCACCAAGTGACATTTAGGTATAAATACAAACCTTAAATTAACCCTAATTTTTTTTAATCACAAACTTAAAACGCTCTGTTGGTTTCCTGCTTGCGTATCGACTAGAAAAAAAAATCAAAAGGAAGAACTCTACAAAAATCAAATTCAAGTCTTGCTTCCGTGTATTCTCATTCGTGTACTCGTATAGGTATATAATTATGAACCCTAATATGTAGATTTTCTTTATATTATCTGGGATATAATTATTATTTGAGTGATTCATGTGTTTGGGGTATGAACATGTTAAGTATAATACGTTTTGGTAACCGAAAGTCTTGTTTCGTTAAGTCTAGAATCTGTCCAAATTTTCGCAGTCCAATTCTACGGCTGTTTTGACCTAGCTGCGTACGTTTTCAGGCTTCGGTCAAAACACAAAAGTTGTAGATCTCAAAATTTTACTTTGAATCGCGAGGTTTCGGCCTCTAAAAGGCAACGTATGATTTTATAAAAATTATTTAGTAAACTGTTTCTGTTTACGACGAATTTTCAGAAAACATTGGTAATGTTAAATCGGTTTAGTAAAATTGTTTTCTAGTTATTTTGGGGGTTGTGGAGAATGTTTAAGGATAGACTTTCAGTAAACAAATTACATTTTAAAAAGTTTAAGATTTAAATTATTTCTTTGATTTAAAAAGAATGGGTTGTGTAATGGGTTATAATTTGGGATTTTGGTATATGATTTTAAGTACGGTTTGAGTCGAGATCTTGTGATGACGAGGTTTGTAATGATTAAAACGTTTTGTAGAAAATGAATTTGATATATAACTGAAATCACTATAAAAGTGACAGATTAATAGAAGATAAAATACATTATAAATATGGAGGCTAATTAGAAGATGACATAGTCTATTGAATGTTTGAAAAGATTTAGATAACGCTATTCTAATTGATAGAACACGTTTTATTAAAACGGTTTGACTTATATGTTGGACGTCAACTAACTTGATAGATTTATTCCATTAAGTTTTCATGAGTAGATAAATGTGTGATACATGATCTACATATTAGTAAAAATTTGAAGGTAGACGGATGAATTAACTAAATTAAACGATAAGTTGTTAAATGGTGTCACGTGTTCAAGTAGCAATTACAAGGAACTCAGACAAATTAATCACCTAAGATATTATTTCAGTATGTGTTAAGATGGTTGTACAAAGTTTTTAAATAGAATTTAATATGTTTGTAGGAAGCTTTGGTTTCACGATACATTAAAGCTTTGCTCGTGGTTAAGCTAGGTTAACTTGCTTTGCTAATTAAGGTGAGTTTTCGTGGCCCCGTTTTCATTTACATATTTTTACATTGGGGGAAAAGTATGCTCACATGTTTTACCAACTGTTTTATGCTGTGAACGTATTCATTTCTATTTTTGGACATATGCTTGAAATGTGTGACACTATGTGACTTATATGCATTGAGACTTGTAGCTTACATCCGTGCTGTACTTCCTTGTGGGGTATTTGCCGTACATTGAGACTTGTTGCTTACATCCGTGCTGTACTTCCTTGTGGGGTATTTGCCGTACATTGAGATTGGTTGTTTACATTCGTGCTTTACCTCCTTGTGGGGTATTTGCCGTACATTGGGATTTGTTGATTACGTTCGGTTTTACTTCTTCTTGGAGTGATTACCGTGCATTAAGACATATTGATTGCATTATTTCACATTTGTGTACATTTTTATTGCATTGTCTTAAAAAGTTCATTATCACAGCAAAATGTTTATTTTCTGGTGTCTTGTTTCAAACCTACGAAACTCACCAACACATGTGTTGACGTTTTTGAGCATATCTTTTCAGATTATACTAGTGGACTTAAAGCAGATGACAAGAGAACTTAGTGGACCTTTAGGGTTGCATTAAGAGTTATTCAAGACTTGTGGTACACCATGGTTGTTTGTGAATGCATGTTTTGCCTTATCATTGTAGTGTACGTTTGTTTGTAAGATTTTGAATTCATTGTTGAAATGTATGCACGACATGAACCGTTATTCATGTTAATGGCATCATGACACATTAGATATTGTATTTCATATAGAATTCTTTTTAATGATGTGTTATGATCCTATCACCGTTATACCCCGTTGTTTCCGCTTTAGACGGGGTGTGACAGATTGGTATCAGAGCCATTGTTTATAGAGAACTAGGTGGAATACTCGACCTAGACTATAAACTAGGAACCATCATATAGTTTACATACTAGGAACTATGTGTGCATAAATCTACGTGTATCTATTTACTCGTAACATTGACTTTTGATCTCATTCATATTAAATCACCGCACATCATGTCGGGTATACTCTTTCCTTCCCTTAAACGAACTTCGCCCTCGAAATTTACTACTATAAACTATATACTAATTAACATACTCAATATACATTGTGACACACAACGCTGGTAGTGAGGAAATTAATTGAAGATATATTTAGAATACGGGGGCCCACGTATTGTAAATATATCCTACATTAGCGAGTCACGTGACCACGTTGTATGAATCAATGATTGAACATCAAAAACAATAAAACTTGAAATCAATAATACTTCCAATGAACATTAAATAACCATGTGGCTTATATGCTACTTGGGTACCAAACGAATCAAATCAAATCAAATGGGATTTATGACATCATAAGGTGAGATAATCTCGGACTACATAAAAACGAGCATCTGTGTGAGTACGATGTTCACAATTTTGAGGGAATTAAAAAGGAAATAATTAGAAAATATTTTTGAACATTAAGGCACACTATAATGCACTCGAAACAACGTAGACAAATTGAATTGAGTACTATATGTGATGTTCTTTATTACATGGTACGCCAAACGATAATTTAAAATGATAGAATACGAGAAGACCGAATAAATTTTCTAGGGGAAGAATGATGAAATTAAATAAACACTGACAAGTAGATATTTCATTTTCTTCTCTAAACTTATGTGGAAGATTTTTATAGATCTAAAACACTTATATAAAGTGATTCCCGTTTAGCTTTAAACCATACCCATGTCATATGAAAAACCCCAAAATGCTATTTTTAGAAAAAGTCGAATGTCTCAATTTCGATTCGATCAAAGGAAATCACTATATTACCCCGATTGAATTTCTACTCCACATTCCAACTGAGGTTTCTAACAATTCTACTCCCTACTAATGATCTATCATTCCCTTTATTAAAAAAAAAAAAAAAAAGTTTAATCAATCAAATTGGTTAGTTGGTTTCATATTCCCAGCATGCCCATATAACCGCCCATAATGTTTTAACTATACTCTAAAATTCTATAGTTATACGGTGCGAAAATCACTCAATGTTAACGCTATTAATCGTAACGTTTGAAAGTCAAGATAAACGATAGTATGATAAGAATTTCTGATTATAAGATACTATCACATATAATGTATGTTATCAACAATAACATACTAATGAATATCCATGTAAAACTCTATTAAGACATTACTCGCTTGGAACAAGAATATTTGGCTCACCATTTCTCAAATTCTTTAGGCATAATTACGCTTTAACTCGCCTTTGAAACTTCTGAGTATGACCACATACACGTACACTTCATATCATGCGATGATCTTCGATTTTCATAGTCGGTGATTCAACTAATTGCTTGGTTACCTTTAGCTCCGCACAGCGAAATTCTCAATCCCTTTTTGCAATGTTAGTCCAAGATCTCGTTACCTTTTGGACATGCATTTAATTCTCTGTACTACGTTACAACTCTATCCCTATATGTTGAAGGCTATAATTCCCCATATTAAATTAATACATAAATAAATTTGACCATTCGTAACATATATTCTAACCTTGGTTTTAAACTGTTTAGACTACGAATGCTATAAGAACTTAAATTCAATCTAAGACACAACTGCACGAATTTTCTCACCCACATAACAACCGTAACTTGGTCCGAAAAAGTATTTCAATAGGTCATAATATGAATGCAACTCGCTAAGGTATTGGAAATCGAAGACACGGTCATGACTCTCAAATTCAACCAATCATAATTAATTAGATTATTAAATAACCTTAAAAACTTAAACATTTCGCTTTTAATTTTTAGTTTATTTCCATTTGAATTAATCCATTTATACATTTATCATTTTCCTTACCATTGTACTTGGATCACCACAAAAATCATCAAAATGCTACATTAAAATTTTGTAATTATAAGATGCAAAGTAACGTTATCAAGTTTCTCATTTAAAGACATTACAGCCGCGTTGCGCGAGTACAATGCTATTTGATACATTTAAGCTGTAAATAAACTTCAGGATCTACTACGTACGAACTCAATTACAATATCCAATATCCAATATTTTTTTCTTAAATAAATAAAACAACATATAATAATTAATAACTCCCACTGCTTTTAATGTTTTTATAACTAAAAATTTAACACTTTCAAACCTTGTAACGTAATTCACCTCTATATAACATATCATCGTATAAGCTCTCAAAGGAAAATTCACTCATAAGGTTGATATAAAATTGGAAAAATACATGGATGTAACAACACTACGATAGGCCCAAATAACAAGATGGACGTTGAATTCAAGATTGACAAGTAAAACTACTTTCTAGAAACATTTGAGGTCAAGAACTTCATCAAGGATAACATTTGGTTACATTTAAAACAAGAGAAACACAAACCAATGAGTTTTCATAAATATTTAAAACATGAGGTATAAGCTCCCCGACAAAAATATTAATGAACAAGGGAGAGTCATGAGGAATTTTTTTGTTTACATGTTAAATAAACTAACGTGTCCGATTCTATATTGGGTACTAACCAGTGAATGGTTCAATTCTAATTTATACAAAAATAAGACGGAGGGTCTTAATTATTCTTTCAAAATGTTCAACCAAATAATATGGAAACCTAATTAAAGACAATTACAAGGTGAAGATCAAAATATACATGAGACAAATCGATCGATAGAGAATCAACAAAATATCTAACATAAGGCGTTGGACTTAAATGCAAATACGAAACACATAATATCTATGATTAGTGTTCTTTCAATTCGTTCGATTCACTGTTACTCTGCATGGTGTGGGTATATCACTAAGGTTACCATATCGGTACGACTACTCCGAAACAAAAGAACTGATCATGTTTTCAAAAGGAACCGAACTTAAGTTGTTACTCGACATTCAAATGTTACTGAAACAAGGATTATACATTGTATTTCTTTAAATTGATCAACCAACTGTTATGATAAATCCCAAAACACACCCGCACGAGCGAAAGTGGGGATGAACTTGGCGAAAACTTGCTAGAAATAATATAAAACAACATGAAGTAACTAATACACACCTCGGTTCACGTAGTTTAGCACAACTCTACTAACATCCACCGATAATATTCTATTTATTGCATATAATGAAAGGATTCCGATGGGGAAAAACGTATACTGTTAGTTTAATCCAAATCCAAGCTCCTTAGATTTAGGGATAAAATCTAAGTGCATACTTACTCACTCCTTACATAAATAATCTCTTATAACCTCACAAAGAGATACTCATGTACGTATGAACTCTTCTTTCTTTGGTGACATTGTGGATTGTTTACATATATATTGTTACTTCCGCCTACGAATGTAAAAAAAAAAAAAAAATGGAATCAACAACTAAAGCACGACAGATTTAATAAAATAAAATAAAATAAAATAAAATAAAAACTCACTTAAATTCGTAAGAGATTATAATTAAAAATAAATATACATTATATATATGAAAAAAGGGGCTATAGCTGGTTAAAATGTTGAGACTCATTTCCGTGTAATCTAAATTTTGATATGTTAAGTTGGATCTAATTGTAATTGTTCCGCGTTAAACAACGCGAGAAACTTATACATACTTGTGTAGAATCAACAATCTGTATGTTAGTAAAAAGAACCAATATTTTTCATTTATTTAATCAAGACCATTCCTTAATAATTGTCTATCATTTCGTGCCAATAATTCAGCTACGAGTATAGCATAAGTGAGCCACCAATATGGGTTACTGTGCAACACAAATAAACTTCAATAAATCAAAGCCTAGTACAAAACCATGGGAATTAACCACACGACGGGTACATGATACATATCCCACGTATTACCATCGTCACCACTAATACCATACTACCTTTTTGACAAAACTCCTTTACTCTCTTTAGTTAACAAAACAACTTTTAATCTTCGAACTTCTAAGTGAAACAAATCTGAAATCTTCAAGTTTTTCGGTATTAGCTCTGGTTGAATTTCTGGACGAAATTCCTTCAACTGAGGGATACTGTGACATCCGTCACCAAAACTCTATTATTAGGTTCGCTTCTTATAATCATTTCTTATTTGGACTCAAATATGTGAGAAATAAATTAGGTATTCGTATTTTAAACTATGTGAGAAATTTAATTTTCATAGTTTTCAAAACTCGAATCAATGTTCGCAGGCGGTTAGATTAAAAGTTTAGGATAATAATAACAATTATTAATATATTAGTGATAGCCTAAAAATAAAAATAAAAAAATAAAATGTCGCATCTTAAAATTTGCCTGATGTGAGGCATGTAAATATGCATGCCATCAAATGACCATCACGTTACTCATCTTACATTTTAATATTATTATTAATTAATAATAACTATAATTATAATATAAGTAAGGGTGAAAGTAATAATAATAAAATAAAAATAACATAATAATAGTAATAATGATTATTGTGGTTAGTAGAATACTTCTGTTTTGCTATGTGAACCGATCGGCCCAAATCCATCTCCAGTATTGACTTGGTCACCAAGTGACATTTAGGTATAAATACAAACCTTAAATTAACCCTAATTTTTTTTTAATCACAAACCTAAAACGCTCTGTTGGTTTCCTGCTTGCGTATCGACTAGAAAAAAAAATCAAAAGGAAGAACTCTACAAAAATCAAATTCAAGTCTTGCTTCCGTGTATTCTCATTCGTGTACTCGTATAGGTATATAATTATGAACCCTAATATGTAGATTTTCTTTATATTATCTGGGATATAATTATTATTTGAGTGATTCATGTGTTTGGGGTATGAACATGTTAAGTATAATACGTTTTGGTAACCGAAAGTCTTGTTTCGTTAAGTCTAGAATCTGTCCAAATTTTCGCAGTCCAATTCTACGGCTGTTTTGACCTAGCTGCGTACGTTTTCAGGCTTCGGTCAAAACACAAAAGTTGTAGATCTCAAAATTTTACTATGAATTGTGCGGTTTCGGCCTCTAAAAGGCAACGTATGATTTTATAAAAATTATTTAGTAATCTGTTTCTGTTTACGACGAATTTTCAGAAAACATTGGTAATGTTAAATCGGTTTAGTAAAATTGTTTTCTAGTTATTTTGGGGGTTGTGGAGAATGTTTAGGGATAGAATTTCAGTAAACAAATTACATTTTAAAAAGTTTAAGATTTAATTTATTTCTTTGATTTAAAAAGAATGGGTTGTGTAATGGGTTATAATTTGGGATTTTGGTATATGATTTTAAGTACGGTTTGAGTCGAGATCTTGTGATGACGAGGTTTGTAATGATTAAAACGTTTTATAGAAAATGAATTTGATATATAACTGAAATCACTATAAAAGTGACAGATTAATAGAAGATAAAATACATTATAAATATGGAGGCTAATTAGAAGATGACATGGTCTATTGAATGTTTGAAAAGATTTAGATAACCGCTATTCTAATTGATAGAACACGTTTTATTAAAACGGTTTGACTTATATGTTGGACGTCAACTAACTTGATAGATTTATTCCATTAAGTTTTCATGAGTAGATAAATGTGTGATACATGATCTACATATTAGTAAAAATTTGAAGGTAGACGGATGAATTAACTAAATTAAACGATAAGTTGTTAAATGGTGTCACGTGTTCAAGTAGCAATTACAAGGAACTCAGACAAATTAATCACCTAAGATATTATTTCAGTATGTGTTAAGATGGTTGTACAAAGTTTTTAAATAGAATTTAATATGTTTGTAGGAAGCTTTGGTTTCACGAGACATTAAAGCTTTGCTCGTGGTTAAGCTAGGTTAACTTGCTTTGCTAATTAAGGTGAGTTTTCGTGGCCCCGTTTTCATTTACATATTTTTACATTGGGGGAAAAGTATGCTCACATATTTTACCAACTGTTTTATGCTGTGAACGTATTCATTTCTATTTTTGGACATATGCTTGAAATGTGTGACACTATGTGACTTATATGCATTGAGACTTGTAGCTTACATCCGTGCTGTACTTCCTTGTGGGGTATTTGCCGTACATTGAGACTTGTTGCTTACATCCGTGCTGTACTTCCTTGTGGGGTATTTGCCGTACATTGAGATTGGTTGTTTACATTCGTGCTTTACCTCCTTGTGGGGTATTTGCCGTACATTAGGATTTGTTGATTACATTCGGTTTTACTTCTTCTTGGAGTGATTACCGTGCATTAAGACATATTGATTGCATTATTTCACATTTGTGTACATTTCTATTGCATTGTCCTAAAAAGTTCATTATCACAGCAAAATGTTTATTTTCTGGTGTCTTGTTTCAAACCTACGAAACTCACCAACACATGTGTTGACGTTTTTGAGCATATCTTTTCAGGTTATACTAGTGGACTTAAAGCAGATGACAAGAGAACTTAGTGGACCTTTAGGGTTGCATTAAGAGTTATTCAAGACTTGTGGTACACCATGGTTGTTTGTGAATGCATGTTTTGCCTTATCATTGTAGTGTACGTTTGTTTGTAAGATTTTGAATTTATTGTTGAAATGTATGCATGACATGAACCGTTATTCATGTTAATGGCATCATGACACATTGGATATTGTATTTCATATAGAATTCTTTTTAATGATGTGTTATGATCCTATCACCGTTATACCCCGTTGTTTCCGCTTTAGACGGGGTGTGACAATATATATATATATAATAGGTGGAAATTATGATAGTAAATTAAAAGTGGTCAGTTGTTATAGGAATAGCTGTAAAGAGAAATACTTAAGGTATATAGTGAATAGATTATGTGGAATTACTTGTTCTTAGAAATTAGAGGATTTTGAAGCAAATTGATTTAGTTGATATTATAATCAATTAATTGTCATGGAAATACGTGTTTGGAATTACACGTGATATTATCGTGTCATTATTATTTGACAAAGTGTGTGTACTGAAAAATTATGATGATAGGTTGTGCTGAAATTCTGATAGTATGATATCATGTGTTTAGGGTGCAGATAAGTTAAATTACTGAATAAGTCAGTTGTGAAATGAATAAATACATACTAAAAGATGTTATAGGTATATGTGAAATAATTTGATATAATGAGATGATTTAGTATGTATATGTGGTTATGATGTAATTAGAGTGTACAGAATTGATTTAAGCAAAGGTTTCAGTAATATGTGTTTAAGGGAAAGAAATCACATTGATGATTGATGATATGAAGTAACCTGAGAAGGAAGTGTGAATAACATAATCAAGCAACGCTTGATCACCGTTGTTATATTATGTTGTATCACATGAACTTGTTGAGGTTACCAAGTATCTAAGAAAGTGAATGTGATTGAGAGAAAGATAATATGAAATAGTGTTAAAATAATTAACCGTTGTTTACAGGGTGAAGGTTAATTATTAAAAAATTGTGATAATTGGAAATTGAAACTTGCAAGTGTGTATGGTACTTGCAATTGTTTGAATTTGTTTAAATGTGGTTATGTAACTAATGGGTGTGGATTTCCTATTAGTGAGTCATATAGTATCCTAACGGATTACTAGTGTGTGTATGGCTTGTATTAAGCCGAGTTGAGTTACTGGCTCTGTATGGTGATTGAGTCATTAAAATTAGTGAAAGCAGTGTTTTGAAGTTTGTGATTAGGTTAAATCTAAAACTTGAGATAATTACCAGATGAGGTATATATAGGTATATGATTAGTGATATGAGTAAATAAGTTATTAGAATGTCATTGAATAGTAATTGACTAGAGAAGGGAGTAGTGGTTCCACTTTGGTTGAATGGGCCACTGTTGTGAATGTAGTTATGGAAAAATCTATGTTTAAGGTTAAACATAGTACTTATATTATATGTGAACTTTGAAAGTCAACTATAATTAAAGAGTTTAGTGTTTAATATGAAATCATTAGAATATGATTGATTTTGTTGTAAATTAAGATTGATAAAAGTAACCAAAGTGATTTGTTGATTAATTGATTAAGTTAAAGTTGACAAATAGTCAACAGTTTTGAAATTGTTAATTGGGTTATTATTAACTCAAATCAGTAAGAAAAGTTGTTAAGGGCTATTAAACATTGAGTGATTGTGTTAGGTTATTTAACATGTGAACAGTGTAAATATGAGACTGAACTTATTAGAAATTAATTGTGATATAAGTTCTTAGGGAGTAATTGAGTACACATCTAAATCAGGTGAGTATTGTGAATGATATTGACTAAATTAAAATTGTGTGTGCAACTTGTGAGTGTTGAAACTGTGCAGACAGTTTGTAATGATATGTAGTTGTAATGTGATCTATATAAGATCACTAGCTGATTTAAGATAATTGTAGAACGATGTTAGGTGATCGTGATGCCTTGTAATCGGTGTTGATGTAATAAAGTGATAACATGAACCCTAAGGGGGAGAGAATTAAATAGATGATAATCCTATTCAGGTGAATGTGATAATATAAATTAATGATTAAGTTGAGAATTTAGAATTTTGTGCCATTAATTGAGAAAGGTGATATATTATGAAGCTAACGGTTGAAATCGTGGAAATAATGGTTATATTTCCATTATTATATGTGTATGTGAAATCAGGTAAGTTGCTATATACTTGATAACAAATAAAATGATGAATTGTGACTTAAGATTACGAGTTGAAATAAGTTAATGTAGAGGTCGGTGAATGTAGGTAATACGGTGTGATAGTACATGTGCTGATTAAAAATGTACTTCTTGATGATGTTTTACCTACTGTGTGTAACCTCTACTTTGCTTATTAAAGTGATATGAATCCGGATTACTTTCAGGTAAAGGATTTCATAGAGTTGAAGTGATAGGTAAATGATTGTTTTATAGAAATTGTTGGATTAATATACAATATATATATACAGGGGTGAAAGATAGAAACATGTACATTGGGATATATGCATGTGGAAAGAATTCAAATAAATAAATTATTGTTATAAGTTGCTCAAGGGGAGCAAGGTATGTTATTAGTTTTGGTTGTAATTGATTTTGTGTTCATTTGTTAAAGTGATTGTGTGTTAATGATAAAAAATTCAGATATATGCTTGTTTCATGGAAAATATTGGATGAAAGCACAGTATATGTGCTTGGGAAAAGACATAAGCATGTCCATGGGGACAGGTGAATGTAGAAATAATTGAAACAAGATAAATATAGTATAAGTTGCTCTTGAGGATTAAAATATGATAAGATATATGTGATTATGTGTGATCAGATTTCGAGGACGAAATCTTTTAAGGGGGAGAGATTTGTAACATCCGTAAATCGGACCTAGTTGTTTTATATTATTTCCTGATTTTTTTAAATATTATTTAATGTGTTTGAAAATAATATTGATTGAATTATTTGAAAATAACTTGGAAATAAGTTTCAGGACTTATTGTGGTTAGTAAAATATTAAGTGATTTAAATTAATAAAGTTGACGGAACAATAAAATGTTTGGACTCGTAAATGGTTTTCGGGTTCCAGACAATAAGTTGGGATGGGGTATTAAATTATATCCGTAAAATTGAAGGTCAGTTTGGGAGCCGACCTCCTTTCTTTTTAATTAGTTTTCTTCTTTCATTTTGAAACAAAAACCACAAAATTGGAGAAATCAAAATAACACCTTGAACCAAATTGATGTAGTGTCTTTGATTCGAAGCTATCATCATCAAGTTATCAGCAATATCATCATATTGTTTATAATCTAATGGTAAGTGATCTTAGAAATTGATTTGTTCAAATTAGGTTCATGAATGATTTGTGAGAATTGGATGTTAAAAACATGTTATAACCATTACCTGATGATTATACGAAGCTGTTAGTAGTATAAAAACTATTAGAACGGAGTTTTGTGACTTGGATGAGGGATTTTCGAGCTAGGGTTTTGATCAGGTTGCAGGTCTGGGAACGAAGAGGATCGCGACGCGATCCTGAAGATTTCGCGACGCGAAATAGAGATAATCGCGACGCGATTTTGAGCTTATAACGCGACGCGATTAAGTAAGGATGGCGACGCGATTTGACCCCCATCGCGACGCGATTTAGTGTTTAACCAAACTAGTTTCGTTTACTGCATATATTGTGACTGTTTGTTGTTATTAAGTTCCAATAAGGACTTACTACTTATATTATAGTCTGATGAGTATGATGAGTGATTAGGATAGCTGTTTAATGATTTATCTTTAACATGGTGACTCAAGTGTTACATTGTTTGTATAATACAATGCTTATATTGTTTGATGTATATATATATATTTTGAGATGAGTTGTAATGACATAAGTGTCGGTTACCTATTGATAACATAATTATCATGAGTGATGTGGCATGTTGATATATTGAGATATGGTGATATGTTATATGATTATAACATAAGTTCATTGTTGATTGATGAGTTACTGACTTGTGTATTTTGTTGTGATTCTCAGATGTGGAGAAGACTCAGTGATATTAGACTACTGAGTAGTGGATGACTGAGGTATTTGGTGAGTGGACTCGTACTCTCAGTGTGATTTAGTTGTAACATAATTGTTTACAACAGGTGAACATAGTGATAAAGTGATTGTGATTGTGATTGTTAAACTGTTGAATTGTGAAATACACGTGTAATAAGTGATGTGTTGCCTTTGAGCATTCTGTGATTCGGAGGTCAACTTGACTGATTAGTTGGACTGGGTTGCTACAGGTTAGTCAATGTGAGATTTGTGATCATGTGTTGAGAATGGAACACATATTGACTAAAGGTAGCAAACAGTTATCGGTAAAGCCACTGTATTGGCCTGCAGTTGGTTGTAAGTGTCGCTTGGTGCACCTCCCATGTTTGAGCGGTGTCACAAGGACCACCGATCCTCTTGGTGATGTTGTGTCAGTGTCTATGTGATATTTGGTGATAATCAGTATTGTTATGCTGAGTTGTACTGATAGTGACAGGTTGACTCACTTAGCTTCGTGCTAATCCCACTATTTATCCTTGCAGGTTTTGAGATGATTTGGACAGGGCAGGAAATGGACTGAAGAATGTTTGACTACCAAGTGTTACTCTGATATCTGATTTTATAAATTAGTGTTATTCTTGTTTTCATATAACACCCAGATTGATTAACTAAGTTTTAAATTAGTTGAACCTTTATGTTTTGATTGATTAAAGTTTTAATTTGGACAGACGCTTCCGATATATTGTATTTAAATAACTATAAGTTAGGGGTGTTATACGCGACAACGCGAGCGACTAAATTGAAATTGTTATAATTGAATATGAGTGTACACATTGTTGTAAATAGAAATTATCATATTAAAAAAAAATTATAAAAATGAATACATCATACCTTTCAAATTTTTTTGATTTTTTAGATCTTCAACAACCGGTATTTTTTATTGCAGAAGATTTAAAGTATATTTATTTTGTTTAATTAAATAAATTATTATATATGTTAGTGTGTTAAATTTGAAGTGTTACATTTCAATATGTGTAATTTTGAGACCCGCGATAACGTGAGCGACTAAATCAAAATTTGAAATTGTATTAGATTGAAACTTTTATTTTTAATATTTTAATTAAATAAGTTATTATATATGTTAATGTGTTAAATGTAAAGTGTTATATTTCATATATGTAACGTTGAGACCCGCGATAACGTGAGCGACTAAATCAAAATTTGAAATTGTATTAGATTGAAACTTTTATTTTTAATATTTTAATTAAATAAGTTATTATATATGTTAATGTGTTAAATGTAAAGTGTTATATTTCATATATGTAACGTTGAGACCCGTGACAACGTGAGCGACCAAATCAAAATTTTTACAAATATTCAAATGAATATGATTATATACATTGTTGTAGATTGAAATTGTCATTTATATAAAAAAAAATTGAATATAAAGATGCATACATCATACCTTCCAATTGTTTTGAACATTTGGGATCTCAAACAACCGGTTATTTTTTTATAGGAGGGATGTTGAACTATACTTAATTTTTGGGACGAACAATTTTTTAAAAAAGGTTGAGATCTTTGTGGATCAATTGATATGGAATACGTAGAGAATTATAAATCATATATATATATATATATATATATATATATATATATATATATATATATATATATATATATATATATATAGGGTTAGAAATAAAGAAATATAATTTGAATGAAATACATTTTTATCTTAGATAGTATTGATTTTGCTTAAATTAATGTAAAAAATTATTAATATCGAGATTATGTTGTGTAAGTTGCGTAAGTTTTTATTTTTTGTGTTATTTTATTTAATAGTATTATTAATCAAATTTTATAAATATATTTAATAATTAAGGGGGAAAGTGTAATTATTTTAGTTATATCTAGATCGTTGGATCAAATTGAAAACTCCATTGAAAGTCTCAGATGGGGTTCTGGTTTAATTATATGTATATGTCACACCCTCAAATTATCGTACAGCGGAAGTCAACCCGGGGCGTGACTAATCAGAAATCATTACACATAATCGTAAGCAAACGACCTCTAAATGAGACGTTTTAAAATACATTACATAAAGTAATAAGTTTTACAAAATAGTTGGAGTTCGCAAAATGATACTAGAGATTTTACTACATAACTAGTAATACAAAATAATGTAAGAAAATCTCCAGCTAAATGTATGCATGCGACTCGAGCTATGATCCTGACGGGCCGATCCTACTATAGCGGTGTACCTGAGAATGCACACTAACCCGGTCAGCTATAAAGCTGGTGAGTTCATAGGTTTTCTTGTTAGCTAAAGCATTTATATGAGCATAAAATTATGCTATGTGTATACTCGGTATACAAATCTTATTTTCTTGTAATCCTTACATGAGTAGCTAAGCATATGAGTGGTAGGATAAACCTAGTTTCTTGAACTTATAAGAATACAATAATGTAATTTTAACAACCACAACACAAATAAATAAATATATAACACAATCAAATAAAATACATAACACAGATAAAACACATAAAGTTTCTTGATTTCCTGGGTTCTTGTCGTGCACTAAGTACACGTTGTTCTTGACACATACCAAGTATAAGTTGTTCGTGTTTCTTGCACATAAGGTTCTTGATTCTTGCACATAAGTTTCTCGCACATAAGAGTTCTTGTATTCTTGACAATCTAGTTTCTTGAATTGGAATCTAGTTTCTTGAGTTGTTGTAACTTGGTTTCTTGAGTCCTTGAAATCTAGTTTCTTGAATTCTTGTAATCTAAGTTCTTGTGATCAAGTATCTTGTATCTTAGGTTCTTGTGTTCTAGTTTCTTGGTTTTCTTGACTTATATCAGATATTCAATGTACTATGTGTTTTCTTGTATTCTTGTCTATAGTATTCTTGTATTTTAACCTCTAGTTCTCTTATATTCTTGGAAGGCAATCTACGGTTTCCTTGTATTCTTAAAATATGTAAGAGCTTATGAGGCTTCCTATACTTGTAATGATTCTTGTATGTGTACTTACAAAATTATAAGGTTAATGAAGTTACCTAGTACTCATGTATAACATACAGGATAAACAGTTGTAAAGCATTGGCAATAGTTGTTTTCATAAATCAAATATTATGAAAATAGTGTGCATGCATTCACACCCAAAAAAAAGTAAAACAGTTTAAATGTGGGGCTATGAAACTCACCTGAGGAGCTAGCGATCCTAAACCAAGTTTATATCCGAATCCAAGATATCCTAGTGTCCTAAACACGCAAGATTTTAAATAAGTAAATGGATGTTTTAAGTAAACCATCCATATTAATGTGTATCCGATTCAATTATACCCGAAGTATTCAATTATTTACACAAGTAGTCAAATTCCACTAGCTTTTGTTAAATCAATTCTTTTGACAAATAATATTAAACAAATGTAGATAAATGTGGTTTTGAGAAAGTGTCCGCATAAGCTTTTCACAAGACCAAATTCGTCATCTTTTCATTCGTTTATTTCGAAAAAAAAATTTTCCCCAATTTGTTGATTTTAAATATTCAAGCATACGTGTGTGTTGGATTCTCTGATTGACGGTAGAAATAAACACCCACAAATACATATTTCATTTAAACGTGTTCTTACGATTGATTGTGATATTTAATCATAATCTATAAATAGTTTCGTTTGATCCAATATTATACGTATAATTGTCATTGTATAAAAATATTCGCGACGGATAACTTCAAATTTTTGTTAAAAAGTATTTTATGATAAAGTCCACTTTTGGCAACACTCACTTCTAGCCGGGTTATAACACAAAACAATCGGGTTCTATGTCTGGGTTTGGGCTCGACCTGCCGGGTCAACCCGAAACCCACCGGGTTCCTCATGGTTTTCAGGCCAAAACTTCACAATCAATTCATAAAAACAGTTTCTAATCCTAGATTTCGAGCATAATAACCGATTAAAACACTAATACATAAGGTTTACAAGCTCCTAACACGAAATTAAAGAGGAAAATTGATGGTTGCTTACGGATGGGATTGGAAGCCGAGAGAGATTATGATAGCGAGATCGATGATGATGATGATGATGATGATGATGATGATGATGTTGGTACTCTTTTACTTGCTTCATTTTCCTCCGAAAAAGATGATGATGATTTCGAAATAATGATGGTGATGGTAGCCGGTGGTTGTGTGTACCGAGAGGAAAAGATAGACGATGATGATTATGTAAATGATGATGAAGATAATGTAAAATGATGATTGATGGTTGCTACTCTGCTGCTGCCGTGTATTTTTATTGTTATTGTTTTGTTAAATTTTTGTTGTCATGGTTTGATGATATAGAGGAGCCGTGAGATTGACAGATAGATAAAGATGAATGATGATAAGAATAAGCAAATGAAATGAAGTCGTATTTGGTCGGCTTATGAAGGAGAAAGAAACAAACCAGATCCATTATTTGGGGAAAGTGGGTAGTAATTTGTCCCCAATCGCAGTACAAAATACGCGTGTTTGTGTACCCGATCGTAAAATAAATTAATATTTAAAAATTTAATATTTTGTTTTCACTTATTCGAAAATAATTTTAGTTGAAGTATTTTATAAAATACTGTACTTGAGTTATAAAGTATAACTTTGTTTTCGCTTGGTCTCAAATGAGTAGAACATGTTTTTAACTGAAAAGAATTGCATTTTCAAATGATTAATATTTTTGCCCAACTGAATAATGTTTATTCTATATATTAAAACATTATTTATAGAATTTCTGTCACCAAAGTTCGGATTTGAAATTCTGCGTTCTTTCAGATCCATTTTTATGTGATGATTAAATAGTCTTTTTATGTTATATATATCATTATATATATAAAATTTTGAATACTTGGTATAAATGCGTACTAAGTACGATTATTTGAAGTTTAAATTGGGCGCGAAAATTTACCCTTTTTGACCGGGTGTCACATTCTCTCCTTGTTAGGAAAATTTCGTCCCGAAATTCAGTCGGTGATAGTGTTGAGCGCGAGATCTTAAAAGTAAGATGAGTGAGTTTCTCTCGAGTATCTTGTTCTAATGTTTCTTGCCACTATCTAAGTTCTTAATTTCTTGGTCTATAGTTTCTTGACCAATTCTTTCTTGATCTATGATTTCTGAACTTATGGATTCTTGATCTATGGTTTCTTGACTCATAGTTTCTTGGTTTATCATTTCTTGATCTATCATTTATTGATTTGAGATTCTTGACTAAGTGGTCTTGAAAGGGTGTCTTGTTTGTAGCAAGAGTTTCTAGTAGTTAGGATCTCACCTCCGTATGTTATGACACCCGCTAATTTAGGATTATGATTAGTGCCTAAATTACTTGTAATTACGTGTATTTAGTTTATATTAATCTATATATATGTAACCTTTTGTGTAATTACATACACGATATACGATTTGTTTAAATCGTACACTCATGAACCGGGCGAGGTCCGACACTATTTATAAATGGACGTCGGTGACAAACTATTTAAATAATGTGGATTTATCCAAACAAACATTATTTACCTTAATATATTGTAAGAATATATTACACGTATTAAATATTGTATAAAACACTCCGTACTCGACAAAAACGTACGAAACGCGCCCGACACACGAAATAAACTTAAGTTATATTTTTATAACTTCATAATAAGTATTTTGATAAAATACTTCAGTTAAAAATATCGCGATTACACGCGTACGATTAAAACGTTTAAAAATGTTACGCGGTTTAAATAAATGTACAACTCGTAACCGACGAAAACCAAAATATATTTTAATAACTTAGAATATATTATTTGAGTAAAACTTTCATTAAAAATGTTGTGTTTAAAAATCGTTAACAAAACGTATCAAATAAGAAGATATTCGATTAATTAAAACGTAAAACGAACGGGTAAACGAACACAGGACATTACGTAATTTGGGAAGTTAAAAAGCTTGACACACCCACCTTTGTGGGCCCATGACCAGCCGGCCAAGGCATGGAATGGGTATGCCTTGACTTCCTCTCCTTTTGCTTCATAAACACAACAAGTAACCAACCCATACTTCTTCTCATTCATTCAGCACTCCGCTCAATCTCTTTTGCTCCATCTCTCTCTCTTTCTCTTGATGAATCTCGGCAGCCCCAACCCCCTTATTACACCATCATAAATTACCCACAAATACCAACTAAATCACCTTGGATCGCAACACGGTTTGAAGAAGAAACGATCACCACAACGCGAGCTACACTCCTATCTTTTCGGTTTCTCCATACGTGTTGTAAGAACTTCACGCCTTATGTATTTTTCTTAACATATGTGTATTTACATGTTAAGTTGCTTATTTAGCTAGAAAATGTCCAAAATAAAACTTAAAAATCGTTTTTGAAACATATATATATACACAAAATCTGGCCGGAAAAACAGCCTCACGGAAATATTCGTATAAAATCGTATACTTAAGATAAATGCATGAAACCAACGCAAAAATCTTTGTATTTTTGTTATCTACAACTTTCGTGTTAAGAACTTTTTCCAGAAATACACCAATCCTCCTAGAAAACCTGATTTGTATGACTATCACTGTTTTGACCGGATTTCAGACCCGACGACTCTCGATTTTTATTTAGCTAACTAAATGGACATTATAATTCTTGGGAAAATTATGTAAGGTACTAGAGATCTGGTAGAACTCATGGTAATTTTTTTGGAACTTGATTCGGACTAGAAACCGTCAAAAGCTAGAGGCGAAACCAACCGACAAAACCGAGAACCTAAATAAAGGGTTGTTCTGGATATTTCATAAAACTGACACTTTGGGCTAACCCCGACACGAACCGGCAATTTTTATAAACTCTACAAACATATGTTAGACATATGTAAAAGTTTCGGGTCAAACCGAGCTTGTTTGACCATTTTTCCATAAACGAAACTAGTAACAGCCGATCCTGCAAGATGAGTTCTGTCCTGCGAGATGAGTTCTCCCCGCGAGATGAGTTCTGTCCTGTGAGATGAGTTTTGTCCTGCTAGATGAGTTCTACCCTGCGAGATGAGTTCTCCCCGCGAGATGTGTTCTGCCCTGCGAGATGAGTTCTGCCATGCGAGATGAGTTCTGCCATGCGAGATGAGTTCTGCCCTGCGAGATGAGACTTGCGGTGCGAACTGAGATCTCAGTCCGCGGTCAAACTTAGTCAACAATTTTCAGCACTTTGAAATTTACTTAAATGGTAACCAAACGATAATAATTATTCAATACAATACTAAACCAATGCAAGGATGGTTAACAACCACTTTTATGAGCATACAAATGAATCGAAACATAATAATAATGCTTCTGAGAATTATTATTACACACCGTCACCAACGGGCCATACTTGGTTTCAAACTACAAACGAATTACTAAACAAACACTTGGACATTTCCTAGTTGAGTGAACAACTAGCACGGGTGATCATTCGAGACACCAACTTATTTGCTTATTTACTTACAACCTTGTGCGTTTCGGACGCCAGAAGGTTGCAGGGTTCGGAGAACCAACTTAGGGAATTACATCCGATACTACGGACTTACATCCGGGATACTTTTTCGCTTACACGAAAGTATCGTACTTGCTAAACTCAGGTGAGTCTTACAGTCCCACTTTTACTGTTTTCTACTTTTGGGTGAGATACCTTGCTACTGTTTTTACGAATGAACACAATGTACTGAACTAATTATACTACTTTTTACACACTTTGCATGAGTACTTTTATCCACTGAAATCCTCCTATCATAAGTTGTTAGTTATGGACTTAAGCGCGATTACTAGTAAATGGATCCATTTGGGACTGACAATCCCTGCCTGGGGTATTAGCGTTACCACGGATTACACCGTAGAAACAGGCATATTAGTATCTGTTACATATGAGTGTTCGGATAGCACTCACGGGGGTACATGATACTGTACTTCATTGTACCATTCACACTACACTGTTAAGCTTCAACTTGTGAGCTCATGGCATTTGTGATGATTTACTGATTTACTTACTTGGCTTGTTAACTACACTTGTACATATTTGTAGTTCATACTGATACTTCTACTACTAAACCTGTAAGATTCACCAACCTTTTGGTTGACACTTTTAGCATTGTATCTCAGGTCAGGAACAGCAGTAGGACTGCACACTCTCAGGATCGGTAGCTCGAGTCGCATGCATACTACTTTTGGAGATTCTTTTGCATTACTTTTTGTTATATCAGTTATGTATTAGAATCTCTAGGAAACTCATTTACGAACTCGAAGCTTATTTACAATTGATGATAACGATGTAATACTTTTGTAGTATTTTACAAACGTCGCATATAGATGTCGTTTGCTTTACTTTTGTGATGTGATATTTGATTAGTAACACCCTAAAGCTTGATTCCGCCAACAGTGAAATCTGGGGGTGTTACATATGTTATCTAGTTCTTATCTTGCTCCCCTTGTTAGAATCAAAGTCCTACAGTCGGTGAGGACTCACAACTTACGGTGAATATCGATGTAATGGGGGAGGTATCTACGAGTAATGAGAGATATGCTTCTTGTAGTAAATGAGTATTGAAAAGGTCGTGTCGTAGTGAGATACGTACCCTAATATTACTTAGCGCCTTAACCGGCGTAGTTGTTGCGGATATTGTTCTAGTCTTGTCGTTCTGGACAGTCCCTCATGAAATGTCCTGTGTGACCGCACACAAAGCAAACTCTTGGTGCGTTGGGATTTGTAGTTGTGATTGGAAACTTACAATCCTGGGCCAGGTGTCCCCTTATCTTTCACTTTGCACAAGGTGCACTGCAGAGGCCTACATGACGGTGGTTACAGTTAGGGCAGTATGGTAGTTGACCTTCATAATTGCTCATTTCCTCGGACCTGGCGATGTAGGCCTGAGTGGTTTCCGGCCGCTTTACTAGTTGTCCATTCTGATTTAGATAGTCGTCTCCATCCCACCTTCGTTTCTCAGCTCCAGTGCTCTTATCCTCCGTGTCATTCAGTACACCTTTTCCCGAATTAGTTTTAGCTATCAAGGTTCCCATCCTTACAGTTTCATTGGTCAGGCTTTGAGCTAACTCAACAGCACTCTTAAAGGTGACGGGGCGAGAAGAGGTTACTAAACTCCTAAATTTAAATTCCAATCCCCAGATGTACCTCTCAATAAGTTTGTACTACGGCGTTACAATGTGTGGTACCAAGCGTGCTAGTTCTTGAAATCGGGTAGTGTAACCCGTGACATCAGCACCAATCATCATAATATTCCACAATTCAATTTCGATCTTTTGTAACTCGTTGCGGGGACAGAACTCATCCATGATCATAGCCTTCAGATCTTCCCATGAGAGCGAGTGGGCAGTTGTTCGTCCAAGTGCTTGAACCTGAGCGTTCCACTAGGTTAGTGCCTTGTCGGTCAGTGTGCAGGTGGCATACTTCACCATGCAGTCGCGGGAACAGTTGCTTATGCCGAGCACAGACTCCATCTTCTCGATCCAATGGATGATACCTATGGCTCCTTCGGTGCCATTGAAGTGGCTCGGTTTGCAGGCCAAGAAATTTTTGTATGAACACCCTTGTTGGGTATTCTCAGGCTTTTCAGTCGGAGTGTCCCTTGCCGTGTTTCGACTTCCGATGTCGCGGTTTCGACTTGCCTCATACTGGGCAATAGCTTCAGCAACACGTCGTTCGATGATTTGTTCGGTAGTTTCAACGACAGGAGGGGTAGTCGCTCGTCGACTATTTCTGGTCTTTCTTTGCTTTGGTAGCATGATTGAGTTCTGCAGTGAAATGAAATGCAGAAGTCAATGCCAAGGTAAGGAATGTGAAGAATGATGTTTCACGTTGGAGGTATTTTATAAAACACAAAGAGGATAACGGAGCCCTTAGTTGTTATACTCGTTATTAGTACTAGGTGCTTCATTCCTTTGATTGTTGAAGTTTTATTCTAAGAATACAGAGGGATTTCGCAGACTCTGTTGAGTCGTCGTTGCATTAAGCGTGCGGGAATGTTTATATCGTGGATGCCATTACTGTGGTATGTGTTGTCATTTATCAAAACAAATGATTTTTGGTACGGTTTTTCGGTAACCAATACGTACTGACTACAATGTTGAACCTCCTAACTCTACCGGTAGTAAGTCTATTTCGAAGAGATGACCCTCTAAAGCTAGGGTACATGCCGGTACTATTTTTCCTGACTCGATCAACTTACCATCGGCAAGTCAGCTTAAGAGTTTTAGTTTCTAATGGTAGTCGTGCGGCGGTTTCTTGTGTGCCGACGTGTCATTGATACCATATACACACATATATATCCGCCTAGTAAGTATGGTGCGTAATAGTTTTGGTCCCGTTTCTATTGTAATCCAAGTCTACTACCATATCTCTGTTCACTATAACCATTTCGGACCTCTCATCAATTCTCCTTTAATTGTACATAGTTGATCAAGCTATGTTAAATTAAAGTCAAATGACGAAACTCCCGAACCAATTATTATAAACAAAGTATACAACTTAAGAGTTATAGTCTAGGGTCACTAATGCAATCCTAGTTCGCTATAACTATGGCTCTGTTGCGCCCACAACGGTCGTTCGTGCAGCGGGCATAACGGTGGGTGAGGTTTAAATTTATAGAGCTGGAGACCTAAATTCTACTTACAGAGGTAAGTATAACTCAGGGTCGTTCTTAAGATCAATCGTATTGTGAAGCGGATTTGTCCAGACAAACTATTCGAATCAGTGATGGGTTTTTGAAAAGAATTTTGATTTGGTTTTAGGTCCGTTTAAACTAAACTAATTAAAACAGTAAATAAACAAAACAGTAAATAAAAGATAGGATTTTATCAGTAATGGAGAATAGTGCTTGCTATGATTTCGTTAGCTTATGTTATGGGGTGATGTCTAGGGTTTATGTATGAAAACGTCTTTTTAAAGATTTGTGTCTTGCTTTTGCCTGAGTATTCGTAGTGTAAACATTAATACCCTACTGTCTGATTTCTCAGACAGTATGTCACTAGGTTGCTAGGTTTTGGTGATTCTGATCAGAGGAGGCTGCTCAACTCTTCAACACTTTCCATATGCTGGAATAGTGACCCTTTTTGGAATGGTATTCCTGGGCGCATGAGATAGAGTAACAGACCCACTAAAAGTTCTGACCGTTCTTAACACCACGGGGATACTAAGGCTAGGCAAGACATTTAAGATTAAGACTTGGTTTGGTGACTGCTAACTTTGTATTAATGGTCTTTGTTTAGTCCAGAGCTGTGTGGTTCAACCAGGATGTGACACAGTCTTCAACCGACGGCAGTTCCTTAGCTTCCACGTATTTGTACTCCACTTAAAGTGTTTCCAACGCTATACGAACAACTGTGCCGATTTATGGTCTTTCCGGTGCCACATACTTTACGGTCACTCTGGGCTAGTTTAACTAAGTTTGTATTAAAGTTTGACTATCTATGATATAAACCCAACCCTCACTATTTAAACATATCCCAATAAATCCCTGATTGATTCACGGTGTACTATACGATAGGGTTGACAATATTTCCACAGCTACACGATTCAGACCATGTTTGTATTTGAAAACATAGATAGGTAGTTACCAGTTGATCAAGGTTCGCGACTCCTTGTTATACAGGTTCTAACCACGTTTATTGGAGGAAAGGCAATTTTGGTTTAGAAATTCATAAATACTAAGTTGACAATGCACCGGTTTTCAATATGTAACAATTGGGAACATTATTCCACAACGGATTGTGCCCACGACTTTCATAGCTTCCATGTTCCGTACTCCACACATTAGTGATGTTTCCGGAGCTATACAAATGAAAGCCGTATAACGTTACTTCCGTTGTTTCATAACGATATTATCCCAATTGTATATTTAAAGTAACATCACCCCAAATATTAACAAGCTAACTACATCACAACAAGCACATAAGAGAACTACTCACTACGCATGGCAAACAATCCTAAATCTATCATAATAATAATATCAATCATTATAATAGAAAAGGAAAGAAATAACCGTAGATTATGCGTAGACAGAATAATGTTACAAGAATACACGAACGAAACCTCCGCAATATCTTCGACAATATTACAAATAAGCCCCTCAGAATATTCCCTACACTATTACAAAAGTAGCCCCTCCGTTAGTCTAGGTTAAATATTAACCAAGAACTAACTACCTAAAACCCTAATCTAGAGAGAGAAAACTAGAGAGAGAAAATCTAGAGAGAGAGAAAGAGTGTGTGAGAGAGAAAGTGAGAAATGTTGAAGGTGAGAGGTGTGTGAAATGAAGACGAGGTGCCTTCTATTTATAGGCAAACCTTGGATCAAGAGTACAAATCCACAAGCATGCACGTACAAGCAAATGAAGCAAAACGAGAGACCACAAGAAGGATTCAGGCCGTGTACGGCCTCAACCAGGCCGTGTACGGCTAGTTGAGGACCGCGTATGGCTTGGGGGGCCGTGTACGGCTTGGGGGGTCGTGTGGTAGGCCGTGTGCTGTTTTCAGCTTTTCTCGTTGCTTAATTCACGCGTATCTTCTTTGTTTCTTGTTCGTTTGACTTGATTCTTTCGCCTGTGATATCGTAATTCCATTATGCTTATAATGATACCAAATGTGCCAAATTTGGATGTCTCTAGGTTTGCGTGTGCGGAATGCCCTCGGTTTGTGCTAAGAAAGCTCCATCTTCCTCGTTCTTTACCCGATCTGCACGATTCTTGATTCTAAAGTCTTGGAATAACCTGCTATATCATATGAGACTATTTAAGAACTTGTATCATAATGTGGTTAAAAGTACGTGAGAATCATTTATTTGAATAATCTGCCTCGATTTGCGTGCCTTTTGGATGATTTAAGCACTTTTTATAACAATGCCTATAATTTGACCAACTTTGTGAAATTAAGTAGATAAACGTTTATTTCAAGTGTTTTCATCAAGAATTAGGTCAAATGTGTGGGATATATGTGCCTAAAAACATGACTTTTTACCACATATCAGGCTCTGATACCAATCTGTCACACCCTCAAATTATCGTGCAGCGGAAGTCAACCCGGGGCGTGACTAATCAGAAATCATTACACATAATCATAAGCAAACGACCTCTAAATGAGACGTTTTAAAATACATTACATAAAGTAATAAGTTTTACAAAATAGTTGGAGTTCGCAAAACGATACTAGAGATTTTACTACATAACTAGTAATACAAAATAATGAAAGAAAATCTCCAGCTAAATGTATGCATGCGACTCGAGCTAGGATCCTAACGGGCCGATCCTACTATATCTGTGTACCTGAGAATGCACACTAAAACGGTCAGCTATAAAGCTGGTGAGTTCATAGGTTTTCTTGTTAGCAAAAGCATTTATATGAGCATAAAATTATGCTATGTGTATACTCGGTATACAAATCTTATTTTCTTGTAATCCTGACATGAGTAGCTAAGCATATGAGTGGTAGGATAAACCTAGTTTCTTGAACTTATAAGAATAAAACAATGTAATTGTAAACAACCACAACACAAATAAATAAATATATAACACAATCAAATAAAATATATAACACAGATAAAACACATAAAGTTTCTTGATTACCTGGGTTCTTGTCGTGCACTAAGTACACGTTGTTGTTGACACATACCAAGTATAAGTTGTTCTTGTTTCTTGCACATAAGGTTCTTGATTCTTGCACATAAGTTTCTTGCACATAAGAGTTCTTGTATTCTTGACAATCTAGTTTCTTGTGTTGTTGTAACTTGGTTTCTTGAGTCCTTGAAATCTAGTTTCTTGAATTCTTGTAATCTAAGTTCTTGTGATCTAGTATCTTGTATCTTAGGTTCTTGTGTTCTAGTTTCTTGGTTTTCTTGATTTATATCAGATATTCAATGTACTATGTGTTTTCTTGTATTCTAGTCTATAGTATTCTTGTATTCTAACCTCTAGTTCTCTTATATTCTTGGAAGGCAATCTACGGTTTCCTTGTATTCTTAAAATCTGTAAGAGCTTATGAGGCTTCCTATACTTGTAATGATTCTTGTATGTGTACTTACAAAATTATAAGGTTAATGAAGTTACCTAGAACTCATGTATAACATACAGGATAAACAGTTGTAAAGCATTGGCAATAGTTGTTTTCATTAATCAAATTTTATGAAAATAGTGTGCATACATTCACACCCCAAAAAAAGTAAAACATTTTAAATGTGGGGCTATGAAACTCATCTAAGGAGCTAGCGATCCTAAAGCAAGTTTATATCCGAATCCAAGATCTCCTAGTGTCCTAAACACGCGAGATTTTAAATAAGTAAATGGATGTTTTAAGTAAACCATCCACATTAATGTGTATCCGATTCAATTATACCCGAAGTATTCAATTATTTACACAAGTAGTCAAATTCCACTAGCTTTTGTTAAATCAATTCTTTTGACAAATAATATTAAACAAATGTAGATAAATGTGGTTTTGAGAAAGTGTCCGCATAAGCTTTTCACAAGACCAAATTCGTCATCTTTTCATTCGTTTATTTCCAAAAAATTTTTTTCCCAATTTGTTGATTTTAAATATTCAAGCATACGTGTGTGTTGGATTCTCTGATTGACGGTAGAAATAAACACCCACAAATACATATTTCATTTAAACGTGTTCTTACGATTGATTATGATATTTAATCATAATCTATAAATAGTTTCGTTTGATCCAATATTATTCGTATAATCGTCATTGTATAAAAATATTCGCGACGGATAATTTCGATACTTTGTTAAAAAGTATTTTATAATAAAGTCCATTTTTGGCAACACTCACTTCTAGCCGGGTTATAACACAAAACCATCGGGTTCTATGTCTGGGTTTGGGCTCGACCTGCCGGGTCAACCCGAAACCCGCCGGGTTCCTCATGGTTTTTAGGCCAAAACTTCACAATCAATTCATAAAAACAGTTTCTAATCCTAGATTTCGAGCAAAGTAACCGATTAAAACACTAATACATAAGGATTACAAGCTCCTAACACGAAATCAAAGAGGAAAATTGATGGTTGCTTACGGATGGGATTGGAAGCCGAGAGAGATGATGATAGTGAGATCGATGATGATGATGTTGGTACCCTTTTCCTTGCTTCCTTTTCCTCCGAAAAAGATGATGATGATTTCGAAATAATGATGGTGATGGTGGCCGGTGGTTGTGTGTACCGAGAGGAAGAGATAGACGATGATGATTATGTAAATGATGATGAAGATAATGTAAAATGATGATTGATTGTTGCTACTCTGCTGCTGCCGTGTATTGTTATTGTTTTGTTAAATTTTTGTTGTCATGGTTTGATGATATAGAGGAGCCGTGAGATTGATAGATAGATAAAGATGAATGATGATAAGAAGAAGCAAATGAAATGAAGTCGTATTTGGTCGGCTTATGAAGGAGAAAGAAACAAACCAGATCCATTATTTGGGGAAAGTGGGTAGTAATTTGTCCCCAATCGCAGTACAAAATACGCGTGTTTGTGTAACCGATCGTAAAATAAATTAATATTCTAAAATTTAATATTTTGTTTTCACTTATTCGAAAATAATTTTAGTGGAAGTATTTTATAAAATATTGTACTTGAGTTATAAAATATAACTTTGTTTTCGTGTGGTCTCAAATGAGTAGAACATGTTTTTAACTGAAAAGAATTGCATTTTCAAATGATTAATATTTTTGCTCAATCTGTCACACCCTCAAATTTACTGTGCGGAAGCAGTTCGGGTCGGGGCGTGAATAATCAGAAATCATTGCACATAATCACAAGCAAACGACATCTACATGAGACGTTTGTAAATAGTGGTTACATAACCAAGATAAAGTGCTTACAATATTGTGAGTTCGCAAAATGATTTCATTACATAATTAGTAATACAAAAGCGATGCAATGAAAATCTCATGAGTTGAAAGTATGCGGCTAGAAGCTAGGATCCTGAGGGCCAATCCTACTGTCTTCTTGTACATGAGAATGCACACTAAAACAGTCAGCTATAAAGCTGGTGAGTTCATAGGTTTTGATAGGTAAACAGTAATATGTGTGACCTTAATCACAAAGAAATTTACGACGTATGAAATCCATACGTTGCAAAACCTGTGAGAGAGTTAATAAAATCTTGTTTAATGGTATAAACCAAAAAAAGTTTTCTTGAAATCTTGTTTCATAGTTTTCTTGAATTCATAAGTCTAGTATTCTAGTTTCTTGGTTTTAGCATTCTTGATTCTGTTCTAGTTTCTGGTTTCTTGAGTTCTTGTTTCTAGTTCCTTGTTTCTTGAGTCCTCGAGTTCTAGTTCCTTGACTTAGAGAATACACACAACAGTACTAGCAAACAAACATATCACAAATAATAAAATCACATAACAAAAATAATAGAACACATAAAGTTTCTTGCATTCTTGAGTTCTTGATCTTGCACATAAGTTTCTTGATTCTTGCACGTATGTTTCTTGTTTCTTGCACATAAGTTTCTTGCACATAAGAATTCTTATATTCTTGACAATCTAGTTTCTTGAATTATTGAAATCTTGTTTCTTGAGTTCTTGTAACTTAGTTTCTTGTGTCCTTGAAATCTAGTTTCTTGAGTTCTTGTAAATCTAGTTTCTTGTATTCTAGTATCTTGTGTTCTAGTTCCTTGTGATCTAGTGTTCTGTATTCTAGGTTCTTGTGTTTCCTAACAATAGTATTCTTGGATTCCAACCTCAAGTATTCTTATATTCTTAGATAACAATCTATTGTTTTCTTGTATTCATGTACCATGGTCTAAAGCAATCTAGTGTTCTTGCATTCACATTTCTATAAGAGTCTACGAGGCTTCTTATACCTTAAATGATCCTTGTATGTAGGACTTATCCAATTATAAGTTTAGTGAAAATTTCTAGTACTCATGTATAACGTACAGAGTAAATAGTTGTAAAACAATTTACAATAGTTGTTTCATAAAACAATTTTTATGAAAATAGCGTGCATGCATTCTCACCCCAAAAATAGTAAAACAGTTTAAAGAGTGGGGCTATGAACTCACCTGAGGAGCTAGCGATGCTAAAGTAATCTTATGTCCGAATCCGAAATCTCCTAGTGTCCTAAACCAGCGAGATTCTAAATAAGTAAATGGACGCGTAAATATACCATCCATACAATGTTTATCTGATTTAACTATGCCTAAAGTATTCGATAATTGTTTATGTTTGAAGTTTGTAAAATGTGTACGGCCCGTTGGTGACGTTTCATGATAATAATTCAAGTATTATTATGTGTTTGGTTGTATACTTGTAAAGTATATTCTGTATATTCATTATCCGTATTATGTGATGAAATCATTATCCGTAAGTATATATATACATGTACAAAGTTAACTTTTGAAATAACTTTTGTGTACATTGAATCGTACCTCTGTAACAATTTCGAACTAAAATTCGAGATCGGGTATTGTTTCTTAACTTTTAAGCTTCACCTAATCGGGTAAGGAACTCACCCAATCGGGTAAATTCACCCAATCGGGTATGGTGTCACCCAATCGGGTATGTTTTACATTTTTTGTCTTTACCCAATCGGGTATGCAAACTCACCCAATCGGGTAAATTCACCCAATCGGGTATGAAAACTCACCGAGGGCCTTTCTTAGGGCTGTTCGTGCAATTAATCCACAAAACGTTTTTCTATCTTCGGGTTCTATGTCTGGGTTTGGGCTCGACCTGCCGGGTCAACCCGAAACCCGCCGGGTTCCTCATGGTTTTCAGGCCAAAACTTCACAATCAATTCATAAAAACAGTTTCTAATCCTAGATTTCGAGCATAATAACCGATTAAAACACTAATACATAAGGATTACAAGCTCCTAACACGAAATCAAAGAGGAAAATTGATGGTTGCTTACGGATGGGATTGGAAGCCGAGAGAGATGATGATAGCGAGATCGATGATGATGATGATGTTGGTACCCTTTTCCTTGCTTCCTTTTCCTCCGAAAAAGATGATGATGATTTTGAAATAATGATGGTGATGGTGGCTGGTGGTTGTGTGTACCGAGAGGAAGAGATAGACGATGATGATTATGTAAATGATGATGAAGATAATGTAAAATGATGATTGATGGTTACTACTCTGCTGCTGCCGTGTATTGTTATTTTTATTGTTTTGTTAAATTTCTTGTTGTCATGGTTTGATGATATAGAGGAGCCGTGAGATTGATAGATAAATAAAGATGAATGATGATAAGAAGAAGCAAATGAAATGAAGTCAACAAGGGTAGTATTTGGTCGGCTTATGAAGGAGAAAGAAACAAACCAAATCCATTATTTTGGGAAAGTGGGTAGTAATTTGTCCCCAAGCGCAGTACAAAATACCCGTGTTTGTGTACCCGATCGTAAAATAAATTAATATTTTAAAATTTAATATTTTGTTTTCACTTATTCGAAAATAATTTTAGTCGAAGTATTTTATAAAATACTGTACTTTAGTTATAAAATATAACTTTGTTTTCGCGTGGTCTCAAATGAGTAGAACATGTTTTTAACTGAAAAGAATTGCATTTTCAAATGATTAATATTTTTGCCCAACTGAATAATGTTTATTTTATATATTAAAACATTATTTATAAAATTCTGTCACCAAATTTCGGATTTGAAATTCTGTGTTCTTTCAGATCCATTTTTATGTGATGATTAAATAGTCTTTTTATGTTATATATATCATTATATATATATAAAATTTTGAATACTTGGTATAAATGCGTACTAAGTACGATTATTTGAAGTTTAAATTGGGCGCGAAAATTTGCCCTTTTTGACCGGGTGTCACAGTATATATAAGATTTATTATTACGAGAGTACTCGCGTGATATTGTTATCATTTGAAGTTTGAACTATTTGCTAGTTTAACATTTTAGTTTGGTTGTCATAATCTCGTGTCAAAAAAAAACCAACATGCTTGGATTTAATCTTCTCTGTTATTGGAAGAAAAAAAATGTATGTTTGAAATTGTAAACATTAGATTTGCACAACTATTAATAATTACAAAATAAAACACATGTATTGATAAATTGTGAATAGGTCTCTAATAGAATTATAATTTCATAGAAAAACTTAAAAACGGTTAAGCCAAAAGTTTATTTATGTTCGAAACAAACAAACATGAACACAAAAATTCATTTGTTTGATTAATGAATTAACATAAACATGAGTCACGATCCTTCATTCATTTGTAAATGTTCGTTAATGTCCATTTAGGTGTGTTTAATTACGTTTGTTTATTTAATTCGTATGTAGTAATTTACTTAAGTTCATATACATTTGTATATCATTTACAGTTTATTATAATTAAGTTTTAATAAATAAAATGTTATCATTAGTCTTTAGTTCTTTGATAAAATCTAATTCTCAAGATATTTCACACTTCTAATCTTCCATCCTTTAGGTTTTATGGAATGTGTGTTCGCTTGTGATCATTTTTTTTAGAGAAAATTGCTCGTTTCGTCCTTGTGTTTGTCCAAAAAATCACGTTTCATCCCTTATTTCAATAAATGTCACTAGACATCCATGTATTCGTTATTTTGCATCACCAGTCGTCCTTCACCCTAACTCCGTTAGTTTCATCAGTTAAATGCAAGCATATGCCATACATGTGAGGGTACATTTGTCCTTTCACCTTTTTTCATCCATATCCTATCTCTAACCTTTAATTATACAACCATCCCTCTCCCTCTCCCACCTCTAGAATTCCGGCCAGTTGCCACCGTCTTCGACACCACTTCAACACCACAACTAAATCACTATAATCAGAGTCATTACAAACCAAATACAAATCATTAATAACTTGCTGCTACTTTTTGATTGGAATACACAAAACTCTGGCCAATATCATCATTCAGACGACCTAGCAAAATCCGGTAAGGAGTAGCAGTAAACACTGGCCACCACCGCAAGATCTGGCCAGGAACAACAAGATCTGGACACCAGCAGTGAAATCCGGCCACCAATCAAATCGTCGAGACCTTTTTTCACCCGATTTAGATCTGAATATGAGGTTTCCGGCCAATGGACGTGTTTGGCTCTGAGTTTCCAATATAACAGCTACATCTTGGCCGGTTTTTGAACCCTTTTTGTATCAAGTTTGTGGTGGTGGTTTGATTTAATTTGTGGCAACTTGTAGCTGTTTGCTTCGTGGTGACAGGTGGCGGGTTAGTGGCGCTGATTGATATAAGTATGATGGCTGAAAAGGTTGGTATGGTGATAATCGAATTAGGGTTAAGGAAGTTGAAGGGTGTGAATAAACCATCGAAGTACCACCGATACAACCATCGGTGTTAATTACAATTTGCGGTGAATTATAAAATCGTTGATCTGATAAGCTGTAAATAAGGCGAGGCATACTTTTATTGTACGACCGTTGCTGCTGCTGCTGCCGATTGATGTACGGAGAAATGGAACGCGCCAACGTTGGATTCGCGATTGAATTAGCATTAATTTTTTGAGCTTGTGATTGCGCCAACGATGAATTAATGAGATGTTATTGATATTGTTATATTATTAATGATGTTCAGATGAATGATAGCCTAATAATGTTATTTTATTTATTTTTATTTTTTTTAAATTGAATTAAGAATAATAATAATTATAAACCAAAAAGGGAAATAGAGAAATAATAAGAGTTGGGGTATATTAGTCATTTTACACTAAATTACTTTCATGTGCCACGCATGTGACCATATTTAACTGATGAAACTAACGGAGTTAGGGTGAAGGACGACTGGTGATGCAAAATGACGAATACAGGGATGCCTAGTGACATTTATTGAAATAAGGGATGAAACGTGATTTTTTGGACAAACACAGGGACGAAACGGGCAATTTTCTCTTTGTTTTAATATGTGTTCGCTTATGTTTCAGGCGACAATAGACAACCCGAACAATTTAGCTTTCTTAATAAACAAACATGTACAATATGTTTTGTTCAGTTACCTGTTCATAACCATTCGTTAATAGATTGAAGTAAAATGAGTGAACATACACGATAATCTTTGGATTCTTTCGGTTCAATTACAAACCTATTTGTAAATTATACGTGTAGTGTGTTCATATATAGATTATAGATGTAGAGTAGAGTTCAAATGAGTACATCAATTTTGAGTGAGAATAGGGGAATCAATCTCAACCACTCATTTTCATAAAATACTCATTTCCCCCACATTTTTGAAACTCAAATATCTCACAAACGATAAGTCGAAAAATCATGAAAATTGCACCATAAAATTTAGCATTTTCTCCTCTTCGATTTGCCGTTTAGTATTTTCTCCTCTTCGATTTGCCGTCCCTCAAGGCATACTTTTGACAACTTTTTTTTTTTCATTTTTTGGTGGATTTTACAAATTAGTAACACATGTGTTAGTGATTGGTTGTACATTTGATTTGTGGTTAGGGTTTAGGGCTAGGGTTTAGGGTTTAGGGTTTAGGATTTAGGGTTACTGTTTAGAAGGGTTTAGAGTTAGGGTTTAGCATGGTTTAGGGTTTATGGTTTACTATGATTTAGGGTTTAGAGTTTTGTAAAGCGTTTAGGGTTGAGGGTTTGGGGTTTCGGGGCAATTCTATTGAGTAAAATTTTTTAGGGGTTTGTTGATATGTGTGGTCTATTTTTCAGAAGTTTTTATCTTCATTATTAGGGTGAGTAAAATTATGGCCTAATGCAATTCTATTGCATATAATGGAACACCATTTTATTCACTTGTGCTATATTGATGAGTCATTAAACATAATTGGTTATTACTTAAATCTGCAAGATAACATGCTGTTATATGGTTTTCATTCTTAATGGTGGGCTACTACCTTTCTATGTGGTTTTCATTCTTAATGGTGGGCTACTACCTTTAGTGTATAGAAGTTAAGATTGAACGATGATAAGGCATGTGATAATTGGATGGGTCGGGTCATGTGATGCAAACGGATTGGGTTTGAAATGAGTAATTTAGAAACACGGGCCCAACATGTTAGTGGCTTAAGTGTGTATGTCTGTGTAACACCCCAAAAATATAAAAGTTTTATTTTAGAACACGAGGGTATATTTATTTTAAAGTGGTGTGTTTTAAATAATACGATATAATAGAATACGCAAATGATTTTCTAGTTCCAGACAATAGAGTTTAAAAGGGGATAAAATTAATACATAAATAGATAGATATGTATGTATAGTAGTGTGTTTATTCAATTTTTATTCTTCAAATCTTCCAGAGAGATAGAGAACGAGCCAGAGAGAATGAGAAAACCTCAGGGACGATTCTAACTTCCAATTCCTTCAATCCAACTCATGATTCAAGCTTTAGGGATTCGAATTAGTCCTTCTTTCATCATCTTCTAGCTTATGTAAGTTGATTTCTTCATGTATTTAACCTAGGGTTTTAAGTTTTCATGGGGTTTTAAAGAATTGATGGTTTAAATACGAAATTAGGGTTTTAATTTGATGAAACTAGTGCAAATTAGTTTTTTTTATGATTGATTAGTGATGTATAAGCATATATGTGTTCATTATTAACAAGAAATCAAGTGGAAAGTGGGTAATTTGAATTATGTAGCTAAAAATCAAAGTGGGGTTTTGATAGAACTTCATGAACTAGTGATTATGATATGAACTTAGTGTTTAATATGTTTAGTTGTAGATAGTAAAGCTTATTAGTGAATGAATTAGTGTTAAAATGAGTTAAAGATTAAGAAATAGGTTATATGTTCATAAGAGTGATAACATTGAATAATGTTATATTTGTATAGTAATATTTCATAGTTTTTATATACTTTTAGTTACAATTATTTGATAAAAGTTAATTATTTTGTTCATATTTATAATATAGGTAGGAATAGAGTTTGAATTAGTATAGAATGAAAATGAATTGAAAATAGAGTAAATAAAGTAGTTTTTGTATAAAAGTTAATTGTACCTAAATATAGTTGGTACAAAGTGGTTAAAAGAGTAAAGAAAATAAATTAAGTTTGTACATATTTGAGTTCGAAAAGTTAAAATGGGTTGAGCGAAAATAATTAGATTGTATATTTATTGGAGTTTATGAGTTGGACTGAATAATTATTTGGGTAATATAATATAATAATAAAAATAAAACTAAGGTCACGTTAGTAAGTAGTAATAATAATAATATCAAAGTTAATAATTTAATAATAATCAATAATGATTACTTGATGTTTTGATCTTTGTAGGAGACGTTGGAAGTCACAAGTCAAACTTAGGGGCCATTCCTAAGTCAAAGAAAACAAGGAGCAAATAATGGGGACCAAGTTAATGAAGTGGATTGCAAATGAAGACTGCATAAATTGGATGCAGGTGGACTCAAAAGAAATAAATAGATCACTGATTGCATATTTATTTTGGGCCGAGTTAATGAAATTTGGGCTAAAGAATAAATCAAATTAGTTGGGCCGGTATGATTAAGTGGGCCGAGAGAAAGAGACATGGTCACGTGATTGAAGACAGGTGCAAGAACCTTCGAGAAGTACGAGGCAAATATATGGCGGCCAGCTTAATTCACGTGGGAGAGGCGGTGCAGTTTTCTTGAAAGATACGAAAGTCACAATTTGACCGCCGGCCTTTTCATTTAGCCGCCGGCTAAATTTGTCCCAGCACGGATATAAATAGCAGCCTAAATCATACGAATTGGACACACTTTCTCAGTCGACAAAAACCCCAAAGTCGAATATAAATACGAATTTTAGGGTTTTTAACCTTAAATTCGAATTTTAGAGTTTTTCTAAGGGTTTAGGAGCGTGCTTTCGGAGCAAGAGAAGTTAGGTTACGCACAATCATTGTAAGAGCACAATATTTATTTAGTTTGCATTATTTTATTTATTTTAATAATGATGTTTACTTTATTTATAATTATTATTTGTGTTTGTTTTATAATGATTATGAGTAGCTAAATTTCTTTACACTTACTTGAATGATGTGATCTAATGATTAGGGTTGTTATCTTTTAATATTTATGTTGAATTATTTTTGTTTAATCGTGAACCTTATGTATTCGAGTTTATATTAATTGATTTATCTTGTTGGTAGATTATTATATGATCAATTTAGCGGAAGCTTTTTCATATAATAGTTTATTATAATTATTTGTCTATGAATAATTGTTAATTGATTGCGGAAGCAGATATTAAACAAGATAATCGTTTAAACATGAATGTGTAAGTAGGTGAAGTTGACGAAAGTTATTCACTAGATTAAATCTTAAATTAATGAATCGAAATTAAGGTGTAGGTTAAGTGGACGCACTAATCTTAGTTTAATTAAGATTCATATATTCAACATAAATAAACTATCTATTGCAATTTAATTAATGTTTAATTGAAACTATTATGTGTTTAAGTTTTATATATTATTGAAGCTTGTTAATGATTTAATTAGTGGCTATAGCGAACGTTTGTCACAAAGTTATTTCATTATTTAATTATATGTCTATATATGATTAATCCAATGATAGCGGACGCAGATTTGGCACAAGTTAAATAATTAAACTTAAATGTATAAGGTGATGATATTGGCGAATGTCTTTCATTAAATTAAATTATTAATTAGTTAATTAAGATTTATGTGAAGGTCATGGCGAACGTTAAACCTGATCTAAATTAAGATGAGCATTGATTGCTAGATAACTTGGTTTTTATTATACAACTCGAAATCATTAGTGAGCTAGTTCAAGTAAGTGTCGTTTTTAATATCTGATAAAGTTTAATTAATCAATCTGACTCTTTTTGAGTCCACTTGCTTTCGTTTATTAAATTTAGTTGTTAAGCAACGTGACAATTCGGTCACAACAAACCCAAGTCTTTTCTGTACTAAGTTAATTATATTTTTAGTTTTAATTCTTAAATTCACAATCCCTGTGGAACGAACTTGGACTTACTGTAGCTATACTATACACGATAGGGTATACTTACCTTAGTTGTGTAATAGTGAGTAGTGGTTTTTCATTGTTTATTTTTATAACTAGATTTTACACATCAAGTTTTTGGCGCCGCTGCCGGGGAACTGTGTTTAATTTAAGAATTTAATTAAGTGTAGTTAATTGATCCTTTCTTTGAATTTTATTCTTAGAAAGTTACTTTTTAACTTGTTTTGTGCCGGTACATTTGACGGTTTTATCTTTTGTGCTTTTGCAGGTTTAATCAGGTAGTGGATGAGCACTGGTACTTCGGGTAACGAACTTGTTAGTCCATTGTCTGATCCGGAGAAAACCACAAAGAAGAAACGAAAGAAGAAATCAAAGAATACGCCGACGGAATCAACTGAAAGCCAAACGGAAAGTGAATCAACTTCAGCAAACGTAATCATTGAAGAGGTTTAAGAAAAAGAGCTTGAATCTAAGTTTGAAGAGGATATCAAATCAGAAGAAGAAGAAGATGAGTATCAAATGGCTGACGAGAATGATACCCCAATGTTGTAAAGGGCAAGGGATGTTGCTCCTACACCGGAATCTGCCATTCGAAGGCCGGCTATTGACAACAACTTTTCACTAAAGGGAAATCATATGAGTCTGATTAGAGATAGCTAGTTTGATGGAAGAGTGCGGGCCGATCCGCACAAGCATATTGCTAGCTTCTTGGAAATCGGGGACATGTTCAAATATGGGCCGAATACTGATGAAGCCATTCGATTGAGGACTTTTCCCATGTCTCTGTGTGGGGAAGCAAAAATATGGTATCAAGAACTTGAACCGAATACTATCACCACTTGGAACCAAATGAGGGAGGCGTTTGTTAGCCGATTCTTTCCTCCTGCTTTAGTAGAAAGGTTACTGAATGAGATTCGAGGATTTAGACAGAATGATGGAGAAACAGTAGTGGAAGCCTGGTTGAGGATGAAAGAGATGCCCAGAAATTGTCACGGTCATGGGTTATCTAAACGAGAGATTATTGTGCTTTTCTATAATGGGCTCAATACACAATCGGCTTCGGTTTTAGATGCTGCAGGAGGGGGTGTGTTTATGTACAAAACTCCAAATGAAGCATGGAAGATGATGGAAGATAAGGTCTTACAGAATATTAATTGGGCTAATGATCAGAAAACCAATACTACTCGGAAAACCGTTGCTTCAGCTTCTGCTAGCGGTTATGATAATTCTGAGATGATGAAAGAGTTGAAGGCTATGTCCACAAAGTTTGATGACCAATTCAAAACTCTCAAGGGAGAGATCAAGGAGCTTCGTGAAGGATGTGGAATTTGTGGTGGTAATCATGCCACAAATGATTGTGATAGTGATGATCAACCTATGAGGATGGCGGATGAAGATGTTAACTATTTGCAGCAAAATAATTATCAGAGAGGCGGCTACCAGAACCGAAATTCGGGTAACTATTCGGGTAATTATCAAGGCAATAGATATTCTCAACAAGGTCAGAACTACCACAATCAATATGAAAGGGATAATGCACCACCACCACCAGCTCAACAACAGGAAGCTACCGATTCTCCTTTGGAGAAGATGATGAAGGAATTTATTTCCAAACAGGATGCTTGTACTGAGAGGTTGAAAACCCAAATGACGAATTTGAGAATAAGTGTGGATCAAGGTCAGAAAAATCAACAAGCTTCAATTCAAGATTTGGAAAGGAAAATGGATCGGTTATCTGAAGGGCAGAGTAGTAGACCAACCGGTGGTTTACCGAGCAACACCCAACCGAACCCAAAGCAAACATCTTCTAGCGGTGGTCCAAAGCCATACCAACCACCACCAGCCCGAAATGAGCATGCCAATGCCATTATCACTCGTAGCGGGAAAGAGCTACCACCTCCTCCGCCCAAAAAGGCCAAAGTTTCTAACACTGTTTTGCAGAATACTGATGAGCAGGAGGTTGAAGATGAGCAAGAAGAGGAGACGGCTCAACCCACATCTATTCCGGTTTCACCTACACCTCTGGTCACACAACCGGTAGTGAAGGCATACAAACCGAAGATTCCATACCCTCAACGCTTGAGGAAGGAGAAGATAGCGGCCCAATACGGAAAGTTTGTTGATATGATCAAGGGTATTCGGATCAATGTACCCTTGGTTGATGTTTTAGCTTGAATGCCGAACTATGCCAAGTTTATCAAAGATTTGGTGAGCAACAAGGATAAGCTATCGGAGGCATCAGCTACATTTTTGAATGATGAGTGTTCTGCTATAGTTCAGAATCAGATTCCACCAAAGTTGGGTGACCCGGGGAGTTTTATTATTTCATGTACATTAGGAAAGTTTATGACTTGTGATGCCCTAGCTGACTTAGGGGCTAGTATAAACTTAATGCCTTACTCCCTTTATGCTAAATTGTCTTTAGGATCCCTTAAGCCCACACGTATGAGTATAAGACTGACCGATAGATCATTCCAATATCCGGTAGGGATTGCGGAAAATATGTTGATAGAGGTAGGTAAATTTACTTTTCCAGTTGACTTTGTGATCCTCGAAATGGAGGAAGATAGTAAAGTCCCACTCATTCTAGGACGTCCCTTTTTATATACTGCTGATGCCATTATTCATGTTAAAAATAAGCAGTTGACCTTAGGAGTGGGCCAGGAGAGGATTGCTTTCACGGTTGATAAGGCTATGAAGCATCCTTATTCTAATGATGATTCTTGTTTTAGAATTGATGTTGTAGATGAGGTCGTGGATGAGGAGTTACAGGAATTGCTCAACTTTGGAACAGAAGGAGGAATAGCCGGAGAGCTTCTAAGAGGAATGGAAGCTATGTTGATTGATAAAGAGCCACAAGAGGAAGAAAGCTATGAGGAGCTAGCAAAAGAGGATCGTATGAGGATCAAGACTTCACTGGAGGATCTGCCGAGAGACTTGGAGCTGAAACCGCTTCCAAGCCATTTGGAATATGCTTTCTTGCAAGAAGAAAATCTATTAACGGTTGTAATTTCTTCTACTCTTGTTAATTCTGAAAAATGCATGTTACTTGATATGTTGAAAGCTCACAAGGGCGCCTTTGCTTGGCGTACATCCGACATACCTGGGATAAGCCCATCTTTTTGTAAACATAAAATAAACTTTTTAGATGATGTAAAACCCGTTGTTCAAAGACAACGGATGCTTAACCCGAACATGAAAGATGTTGTCAAGAAGGAGGTAGTTAAATTGCTTGATGCGGGTATAATTTACCCAATTTCTGATAGCCTTTGGGTGAGTCCTGTCCATTGTGTGCCTAAAAAGGGGGGTATGACTGTCGTGACGAATGACCAAAATGAATTAGTTCCCACTAGGACAGTCACGGGATGGCGAGTGTGTATAGACTATAGGAAGCTTAATGATGCCACCCGAAAGGACCATTTCCCTTTGCCTTTTATCGACCAAATGCTAGAGAGACTTGCAGGAAATGAATTCTTTTGTTTTCTTGACGGGTTTTCGGGATATTTTCAAATTCCCATAGACCCTAAAGATCAAGAGAAAACGATTTTTACTTGTCCTTTTGGTACATATGCATATAGGAGAATGCCTTTTGGGCTCTGTAATGCCCCAACCACTTTTCAAAGGTGTATGATTGCTATTTTTCAGGACATGATTGAGACTTCAATGGAAGTTTTCATGGATGATTTTTCTGTTTTTGGAAATTCATTTGAATCGTGCTTGTCTAACTTAGACAAGATGCTTGAAAGATGCGAGAAGGCGCATTTAGTTCTTAACTGAGAAAAGTGCCACTTCATGGTTAAAGAGGGTATTGTTTTGGGACACAAGGTGTCAAGTGTGGGGATTGAGGTTGACAGGGCAAAGATTGACGTCATTGCTAAGTTACCTCCACCCGCCAATGTTAAGGGAGTTAGAAGTTTCTTAGGTCATGCGGGTTTCTACCGTAGGTTCATTAAAGACTTTTCTAAGATTACTAGACCCATGACCGAATTGCTTGAGAAAGATGTCACTTTTGTGTTTGATGATGAATGTGTTAAGGCATTTGAGACTCTAAAGGATAAGTTGACCAATGCACCTATTATGGTTTCACCTGATTGGTCTCAGCCTTTTGAATTGATGTGTGATGCTAGTGACTACGCCTTATGGGCTGTTTTAGGACAAAGGGTGGGAAACCATTTTAAACCTATTTACTATGCTAGTAAGACCCTAAATGGAGCGCAACAGAATTATACCACGACTGAAAAAGAGCTCCTTGCGGTTGTCTTTGCTTTTGATAAGTTTAGATCTTACCTTGTCCTATCTAAGACCGTAGTTTTCACAGACCACTCAGCCCTGAAGTATTTGTTTGCCAAACAAGATGCTAAACCACGTCTCATTCGTTGGATTCTCTTATTACAAGAGTTTGACATTGAGATCAAGGATAAAAAGGGGGCCGAGAATCTTGTCGCCGATCACTTGTCGAGGTTGGAGAATCCAAACTTGGACAAGCTAGGCGATACTAACATTGATGATTCCTTTCCCGAGGAATTTCTTTTGCAGGTAGGTGACGATGTGGAGAATGAGAAAGAAGCACCTTGGTACGCGGATTTTGCTAATTATTTAGTTGCAGGTGTTTTGAGGAAAGGAATGACCCACCAACAGAAAAGCAAGTTTTTCTCGGACTTGAAATACTATTTTTGGGATGATTCGTATCTGTTTCGGGTTTGTGCTGATGGGATGATTAGAAGATGTGTTTTCGGGGGTGAAACGAGAAGAATTTTGGATGAGTGTCACCATGGACCAACTGGTGGGCATTATGGACCATCTGTGACTGCTAAGAAAGTTTTTGATGCAGGATTCTATTGGCCCACTATCTTTAAAGAGGCACAAACACTTTGCCAAACTTGTGACGCATGCCAACGTGTAGGCAACATTTCCAAAAGGGATGAAATGTCACAACAGAGTATCCAAGTCTGTGAGGTGTTTGACATATGGGGAATAGATTTCATAGGTCCGTTTCCGCCATCTCATAAATGTGAGTATATATTGGTTGCGGTGGATTATGTGTCAAAGTGGGCGGAAGCAAAAGCGTTACCTAAGAATGATGACCGGGTTGTGATTGATTTTCTGAAAAGTTTGTTTTGTCGGTTTGGAATCCCTAAAGCTTTAATTAGTGACCGTGGGAGTCATTTCGCGAACCAACAGTTAGAGAAGGTATTGAAGAAGTATGGGGTTAATCACAGGTTTTCAACTTCTTACCACCCACAAACGAGTGGTCAAGTAGAAAACACCAATAGAGCTTTAAAGAGGATTTTGGAGAAGACGGTTAAGGACAACCGGGCTATTTGAGCGAAAAAGTTGGATGATGCTTTGTGGGCATTTCGCACCGCCTACAAGACGCCGATTAAGACAACACCTTACAGGTTGCTCTATGGAAAAACGTGTCATTTGCCGATTGAAGTTGAACATAAGGCTTATTGGGCACTCAAGAATTGCAATACGGATTTGGTTGAAGCGGGTGAGAAGAGGTTTCTTCAATTGCATGAGTTGGGTGAATTGAGGATGAATGCTTTTGAGAGTTCAAAGTTGTATAAGGAGAGGACCAAAGTTTGGCATGATCGGAAATTGAAAGTGCGGAAGGAATTTAAAGCTGGAGATAAGGTACTTTTGTTTCAATCTCGTTTTAAATTGAAACAACCGAAGTTTAAACCTAGATGGACCGGTCCATATACGGTTAAGCACGGTTATCCTTCTGGTTATGTTGAGTTGTTTAAAACAGATGGAGGAAGTTTCATTGTTAATGGACACCGATTGAAGCATTATCACGAGGAAGATGTTGAGAACGAGTGGGAGGCACTCGTGATTTACCCTAGGAACTGATAAATTTAAGGGTTTGAACTTTGTGGGTGTGTTCACTGGAAACCCTCACGAGACTATAACTCGTCCACTTGGGATACCGAGGGGTTTAAAGGCTTATTGCATATGCTAAATGCAATCGTGATTCCTACGAAAGTGAGTTAGGATTTATTTTTATGTTTGAACTATGTATTTAATTGTTTTATATGTTATGTTTTCTTTTGGTTTTGCTTTGTGTGCTGTGCTTTCAAATGATGGTGCTGTTGATTGATGCTACTGCCTCGGATTTGAACTCGCATGCTGTTGGACTTTTCAAGAGATATAAGGGGAGTTTTACTGTTCTACTTCTTTTCTCTCATTTTCACTGTGATTTTATTCTGTTTATTACAATGGGGACATTGTACAACTTAAGTGTGGGGATGGGGGTCGAAAAGAAGTCTACTTGTCCTTAGGTTTTGTTGTATCTTTTATTTAAAAAAAAAATAAAAAAAATAAAAATTCCCACTATGTTTAAAATGTGTATTATTTTTAAGTTTTGAAACGAATTATTTATTAATTAAAATAGTTTTATTAAAAGTTTGTTTTTATTTTTAAAGTTTAGACTTTAACATGGATTAAACTTTTTGTACATATAATTTTAAAGTAATAATAAATGATGTATAATTTCATTATATGATGTACTGATAGGCAATCTATATGAAAATTTCTGAATTTTAAGAAGTAAATTTTAAACTTGTATATTACTTTGTGGTAAACATTCTATGATGTATGACAAAAGTCTTAATTCCTAGATTTAGCATGCATTATTTTATATTTTTAATATTTATATGAAACCATTTGGGGGTTTACTAATTGTTTCATTTGTTGTATGAAAATACAGACCTGGTCTCATATTAGTATTCTTAAAAATAAGCAAAAGAAATATAAAATCTTTTAAATTAAGATTCCCAAATTTATCAAACTATGTCGCTCTGTTATACTAAGGTTTAGACCTGTCACCGCTGGTTTGATTTAAAAAGGGTTTGCTTTACTTGAATCAAGTTATGTCGCTTTGTTGCATGAAAATGTAGACCTGTCACCAATGTCTTGATTCTTAAAAATGATTTTTATATACTTATTTTAAATATAAAGTAAAGTGCATGACTAAATTTTAGGGGTATATCATAGATGGGGATCATATGTAATATACATACTAATAATAATGTGTTTTCAGAAATTTGATTATAGATTGTTTAAGTGGACAACAATATTAGTAATCATTGATGAGCTGTATATTATGTGAATAATAATAAAGGAATTTATTCTCTTATTGTACAAATTAGTTTTCCATGTTAATTAAATTGTTTGAATTTTAAAAATTGAAAACAGATTTTTAATTTAAGTATTTTAATTTTTAAATATTAGTTTTATGCTTATAAGTAATTATAGTTGGTTTAGTGATGTACAGTTATATTTAGTAGTTTAGTTTTAGTCTACTTGAGGACAAGTAGAGTTTAAGTGTGGGGATAATTTGATAACATTGAATAGATATATATGTATGAATAGTAGTGTGTTTATTCAATTTTTATTCTTCAAATCTTCCAGAGAGATAGAGAACGAGCCAGAGAGAATGAGAAAACCTCAGGGACGATTCTAACTTCCAATTCCTTCAATCCAACTCATGATTCAAGCTTTAGGGATTCGAATTAGTCCTTCTTTCATCATCTTCTAGCTTATGTAAGTTGATTTCTTCATGTATTTAACCTAGGGTTTTAAGTTTTCATGGGGTTTTAAAGAATTGATGGTTTAAATACGAAATTAGGGTTTTAATTTGATGAAAACTAGTGTTAATTAGTTTTTTTATGATTGATTAGTGATGTATAAGCATATATGTGTTCATTATTAACAAGAAATCAAGTGGAAAGTGGGTAATTTGAATTATGTAGCTAAAAATCAAAGTGGGGTTTTGATAGAACTTCATGAACTAGTGATTATGATATGAACTAGTGTTTAATATGTTTAGTTGTAGATAGTAAAGCTTATTAGTGAATGAATTAGTGTTAAAATGAGTTAAAGATTAAGAAATAAGTGATATGTTCATAAGTGTGATAACATTGAATAATGTTATATTTGTATAGTAATATTTCATAGTTTTTATATACTTTTAGTTACAATTATTTGATAAAAGTTAATTATTTTGTTCATATTTATAATATAGGTAGGAATAGAGTTTGAATTAGTATAGAATGAAAATGAATTGAAAATAGAGTAAATAAAGTAGTTTTTGTATAAAAGTTAATTGTACCTAAATATAGTTGGTACAAAGTGGTTAAAAGAGTAAAGAAAATAAATTAAGTTTGTACATATTTGAGTTCGAAAAGTTAAAATGGGTTGAGCGAAAATAATTAGATTGTATATTTATTGGAGTTTATGAGTTGGACTGAATAATTATTTGGGTAATATAATATAATAATAAAAATAAAACTAAGGTCACGTTAGTAAGTAGTAATAATAATATCAAAGTTAATAATTTAATAATAATCAATAATGATTACTTGATGTTTTGATCTTTGTAGGAGACGTTGGAAGTCACAAGTCAAACTTAGGGGCCATTCCTAAGTCAAAGAAAACAAGGAGCAAATAATGGGGACCAAGTTAATGAAGTGGATTGCAAATGAAGACTGCATAAATTGGATGCAGGTGGACTCAAAAGAAATAAATAGATCACTGATTGCATATTTATTTTGGGCCGAGTTAATGAAATTTGAGCTAAAGAATAAATCAAATTAGTTGGGCCGGTATGATTAAGTGGGCCGAGAGAAAGAGACATGGTCACGTGATTGAAGACAGGTGCAAGAACCTTCGAGAAGTACGAGGCAAATATATGGCGGCCAGCTTAATTCACGTGGGAGAGGCGGTGCAGTTTTCTTGAAAGATACGAAAGTCACAATTTGACCGCCGGCCTTTTCATTTAGCCGCCGGCTAAATTGGTCCCAGCACGGATATAAATAGCAGCCTAAATCATACGAATTGGACACACTTTCTCCGTCGACAAAAACCCCAAAGTCGAATATAAATACAAATTTTAGGGTTTTTAACCTTAAATTCGAATTTTAGAGTTTTTCTAAGGGTTTAGGAGCGTGCTTTCGGAGCAAGAGAAGTTAGGTTATGCACAATCATTGTAAGAGCACAATATTTATTTGGTTTGCATTATTTTATTTATTTTAATAATGATGTTTACTTTATTTATAATTATTATTTGTGTTTGTTTTATAATGATTATGAGTAGCTAAATTTCTTTACACTTACTTGAATGATGTGATCTAATGATTAGGGTTGTTATCTTTTAATATTTATGTTGAATTATTTTTGTTTAATCGTGAACCTTATGTATTCGAGTTTATATTAATTGATTTATCTTGTTGGTAGATTATTATATGATCAATTTAGCGGAAGCTTTTTCATATAATAGTTTATTATAATTATTTGTCTATGAATAATTGTTAATTGATTGCGGAAGCAGATATTAAACAAGATAATCGTTTAAACATGAATGTGTAAGTAGGTGAAGTTGACGGAAGTTATTCACTAGATTAAATCTTAAATTAATGAATAGAAATTAAGGTGTAGGTTAAGTGGACGCACTAATCTTAGTTTAATTAAGATTCATATATTCAACATAAATAAACTATCTATTGCAATTTAATTAATGTTTAATCGAAACTATTATGTGTTTAAGTTTTATATATTATTGAAGCTTGTTAATGGCTATAGCGAACGTTTGTCACAAAGTTATTTCATTATTTAATTATATGTCTATATATGATTAATCCAATGATAGCGGACGCAGATTTGGTACAAGTTAAATAATTAAACTTAAATGTATAAGGTGATGATATTGGCGAATGTCTTTCATTAAATTAAATTATTAATTAGTTAATTAAGATTTATGTGAAGGTCATGGCGAACGTTAAACCTGATCTAAATTAAGATGAGCATTGATTGCTAGATAACTTGGTTTTTATTATACAACTCGAAATCATTAGTGAGCTAGTTCAAGTAAGTGTCGTTTTTAATATCTGATAAAGTTTAATTAATCAATCTGACTCTTTCTGAGTCCACTTGCTTTCGTTTATTAAATTTAGTTGTTAAGCAACGTGACAATTCGGTCACAACAAACCCAAGTCTTTTCTGTACTAAGTTAATTATATTTTTAGTTTTAATTCTTAAATTCACAATCCCTGTGGAACGAACTTGGACTTACTGTAGCTATACTATACACGATAGGGTATACTTACCTTAGTTGTGTAATAGTGAGTAGTGGTTTTTCATTGTTTATTTTTATAACTAGATTTTACACATCAAAGAGTTATGTTAAATATTTGTAGAAATAGAGCTAAATCATGAACTAGTGTTAGTGAAATATGATTATGATAATAGAACATGAAATTAGTAGGAAAGTGATGATTGTTAGTGTCTAAGTGTTGTTATGATGATATGTATGATTATGTAGGTGTTAAGAGATGTGGAGGCTTATGAAGATCGATATGGTGAAATCGTCTAAGAGTTTGTGGTGAGTGATACGCGGGTTAAACAAGTGATGTGATTGTGTAGTACCGAATAGTTTGTGGGCTAGAGGTGTACACAATCAAAGAATAAGTTATTTGTTTATGTTTGTTTAATTATGTTTATTGCTTAATTTAATTGTTGTGTTAGATTACTTGTTATTTTTAATTGTTATGTGATTAAATGTTATTTGGTAAGAAAAGTAGTGATTTCCTCATTAGCTTGATGTTAGCCAAGTAATGAGTAAGTCGCTAGCTTAAAGGTAAAGGTAAAAAATTGGTGATGAATAATGTATGATTCGATTGTGTTAGATCCGGATTGCTGTCGAGTAAGAGGCTACACAATCGGGTGGAAGATGACTTGTTGATATATGAGAATTAAATAGTGATTATGTGGTGAACATTGTATGAATTGATTGTATGTGTTTCCGGATAGCTTCTGAGCTAGAAAATCATACAATCAAGTGAGAGTTGCTTGTTATATGTTTAGTTTCTTATGTGTGTGTATTTGAGATTATGCAAAAAGATGTGTTGATTAGTGTTTTGATTATTGATGGTTTAGTTATGTGATATGATTATGTGTAAAGATTCAGTGGTGATTAGAGAGTTAACTGCGGTTAACACAGTGTTCATGGTTCAGTGATCAATGTTTAGTGTTCAGAGCCCAGTGATTTTGTGTTTATGTATTGTGTTGATATGTGTTAAGTGTTATGTGTATTGCTTGTTTGATTGCCTGTGTACTCACTAAGCAGTTGTGCTTACCCGTTTCAATGTTTATGTTGTAGGTTGATGTTTTGCTAGCGACATGTGGATAGAAGGGTTATGAGAAGCTAGTGACATGGATATGGAGCATGCTTGTGGTTAGAATATGCTTCTTTCTTTTGAATTGTTGTTTTGATGCCCAATTGTGTAAATCGCCCAAACAAATAGTTTTTTTGAATTAAATATGTTGGTCAATGTGTAGTAGTTGACTTTGAAAGTCAAATCGACTTATGATGTCTAGTGTACGTGTTTGTCAAGAGTATGAAGTCATATGATTGATTTGGTTTGGGTTAAAGTGGTGAAAAATGATTTAGTGTCGAATGTGATTGGTAGTCAAATGTGAAGTTGACATATAGTCAACAGAGTTATAATAGTCAAACATATGTGGTATTGGGTAGAGTTGTGGTTGTATATGGTAGATTTGGTAAAAGTGTCCAAATGGACACCAAAACGGGTCAAAAGGGTTAATTCGGGTTAGAATGTAGTTATGTGGGTTTGGACAAGTGTGTTAGACTTGTTTTGGTATGTTGATAATGTGTGCAAAAAGTTAGAGTCAAAGTGTTTATGGGTTGTAAATTGAGTTGTAATAAAAAAGTGGTTAAAATGGTCAAAAAGTTGTTATACGTCCGTTTTATGGTAAAACGTGAATTTTGGAAAAGTGCAAAAATAGAAAGTTTCATTTTGGTGATATGAAGGTGTTTGCAAATTTTGAGAATCTAACTCCTTACGATTTAGGAGTTATGCGTGTTTAAAGGTCGATAGTTTTGAGAAAATTGGGCAGTTTTGGAAGGCAGTTTTGAGTCAAAGGGGATTTTTGGGGGCAATTTTGAGGGTCAAGAAGTAGTTTTGAAAGAAAAGTGTAAACATGGAAAACCTTTATCTTGTTATAGTGAAGGTGTCTACAAAATTTGGTTGTCTAATTATTAACGAGTAAAAAGTTATATGTATTTGAAAAATGTAGTTTTGGGCAAAAATGGTAGTTTTGAAAATGGGAAGTTTTGCCCATAACGTATGTTGGTTAGTTAATTCGAGTAGTCCTTTGGTACATAATCGCGTATCATATTTTATTTAGATGTTGGGACCTAAATAAGAGTAATTAAAAAAAAATGGTTCTGTTTTCGGGGCGTTTCAGTCTGTTTGTATATTTACTTCGAAACTAATAAAATAGTTAATTCTGATTTTAAATTGTATTAGTATTGCTCTTTTGTTATATGTACATAGGAAAAACATACTAAAACTATAGTAATCGGCTCGTGCATTCAGTATAATGATTTTTGGGTACATTTATATTTTACATCAACACATGTACAAAGCATGTAGTAAGTTCATTGGTTAGAATAACCGAAAGATATGGTAACTTCTACGTATCAAAAAACAGCTTTCCCGGGGCACCGCTCGGGTATTACACTAGTTAGTAAGAGAAAGCGAGAGATTGTTTTAGTAGTCGAGATCTCTTGTATTTCGTTATCTTCTTCAACGTTTGTTGAAAGGTTGTTTTAATATATTTTCGTTTTTCGAAAAAAAAAAAGTAAAAGAAAGATAAACTTACTAAAATACTCATGTAATAAAATAAATATACAAAAAGGAAAAAAAAAAAAAAAAAAGAGTTTCATGTAATGATAAACACAAACACTTATCATCATCATTAAAAGTTTAAAACTGTACATATTTATTTTATGTAAAATCTAAGCTTATCCTGTGCTATTTTTTTTTTTTTTTTTTTTTTATCATTTTGATATGTTATATTAAATTCCATTTGATGATCTCTATAGTTTCGTCTCTTATTTAAAGTGGGTAAGACATGTGCAGTTACTTGATTACAATTTTGGTTAGAATTATGATTTGAAACATATAATAAGATAACTCGCTGAATGAAACGTTGATCACATTGAGTTTAATTTAGTTAAGTCGTCGTAATTTTAGTTGTTTTGTACCTGAAAATATCATGTATAGTATAAATATAAATAAAAATTAAAATTAAAATTATAGGTCGACCTTATTATTTACATATACGTTAATGTATATATTGGTTGACTAGTTTTACAAAGGCATATCCATTTCTAATTTTTATGTAACTTAGGCAAACTACACGTTACAAAGTTCGTTCACAATATATAAAAATGAATTTGCTTATCTGAAAATGATAAACTACTAAATATATTGAAGTATTACTAGTTGGTGATCCGCGCAAAGCAGTGGATATTGGATACTCAATCCATACAATCTCATTTTTCTACTACTAAATTTTAAATATATATATTTTATACTGAATATAAAACAAATTATTTGTTATTGATTAGTTACAATATATGTAGTTAACATATATTATTCGTGTGTTATAAATTAATTTTAATGTTGATTTTTAGAATACTTAAAAACCTTATTCCCCTTATCTATGGCTCCAGGAGAGTGAACTGTCATTTAGAAGTTATATTTTGCATTGACTTGCATTTTGAGCCCTTCGATTCCGTTCGACTTTAAATCTGGACCGTCCTTTATTCATTAGTTTCGGTTATATTGCGCCGAGTTGGTTTTTTCCGGTATCTATCAACCGCTCCCGCCCCCACGTTCTCTCACGTCCCTTTTCCAGGAAGCCATCATCCTGATTAAAGAGGCATCCGGAAATTGCTTAATCCTATTTCACCATTTTATGTTTAATCTTTATCTATCCACTATGTACACCTCTTAATCAATAAGCCCTAAATTGTTTCAGGCACAAATCGTCGTACCCACCAATGACATCTGTAGCTACTCATTTATCAACACAAAACTCAGTAACTCACATCACAAAGGAACAGCCATTGCTCTTTGTCTCTTCCCCTGCCACCTCTGCCCCTCCTACTGCACACCATCTGAAGTTTTTGCAACCAACACCCTCTATTTCCTATCCAATGGTAATTTTGACTCTTTGTAACCTCTCCTTTCAGCGTCTTTTTAGAGTGTTGGTGTGTGTTTACAGTTAGTGGTTTTTTAATGGGGTTTCAGGTGTGTAATTTAATTATGGTATGAGTTCTTTTATATGTATTTATTTTGAGTTTGTGTGAGGATGATGATAATAATTCAAATATATATATATATATTCAAAGAAAAAAAAGAAATTGAAGGTATGTACAGTGACGGTTCTAATCAATGATACTTTTGTAGAAAGATGGTGGCTAATTGACATCTAACCCTCTTTTTCATTATTTAAGGTTTTAGTTTCAAAATTTAGAGGTTTAATTCGATTTTACTTCATATTAGGGGGTATTTGGATGGGCTTATTTTGTTAAAACCAATAAGCTAACATTTTGGAGCTTATGAAAATTCACCTCTAAATAAGCAAATAAGCTTAGTTAAACACTCAAATGTAAGCTTATTATGTTCAAATAAGCTATGAAAATGAGTCCATCCAAAAACCTTGCTAAGTATAGGTTGATATGTATTTGCACTAGCAGAGCTGTGGATTAGTATCACTTTTTTCAGATGTTGATTAATTTCGATGGTTGTCATCATTGTTGAGTCTGAAAATTGATATTATATGGTTTCTTACCTTCTTATTTGTTCAGGTGGAAATACCAATCAGTAAAGAGATGTTAAAGGGTATGTTCAAAACTTTCTATTTATCTCAGGACTTTTTCAAATTTATGGTTTAATTTATAGATTACTATTTTTATAATCGAAACAGGAACCTTTGAGCTACCTGTAATGTGGATGGAAAAAAACTCAAAAATATTGTCTGAACATTTGTTACACTTCTCCTCCTGATGATGAGTATATTCTAAGGTGAGTTTTTAAAAGATATGGTAGAGGTCGCCATGAAAATTTTGACGTGTTTACTTATGAATAACTCAATCTTAGTTGTATTCTATTTCAAACGGGTCAAATTAAGAACTTTCGTTAAAAGGGGAACGTGTCAAATTGGTCGAATGGATTGAAAATCAGCAACAAGGTAAAATAAATGCATATAACTTCCTAAATCAAGTTATATTATCAAAACAATTTGTTATCTATGCAAAATAAACTGTATGTTCGTCAACTGAATCTGACCCGACCCGTTTCACATATATCTGATAGTGATATGTTCTGGCATGATGTTTTAGCCTTAACGGGTCGTATGAGTTAAGGTAGAATGTTCAAGTAAAAAGGAAATGGGTCGAGTTTGGTCGAATGGGTCAAATTAGCTGCATTTTATGTAAAGTATATTCAAGTCTATAAAAGCCTCCTAAACTGTTTTATCCACAAACATTAAATCATTTTTTTCCATAATATAATTATTTTACACATATATAGCACGTAATTTATTTATAAGACTCAAAAAATGGATAAAAGTTGTGTTTGTGGGTTGGCCCAACCCACTCAACCCAAGCCATTTTGTTAGCAATTGCATATTAAAAATGTGTTACTTGGATGCATATGAACTATGCAATTATTAATGCAGTTTCTAACACTATATTTACTATTGTTCAAGTATGTATGCTAATGTAAGCTTCTGTATGTCAGTCTTCTTCATTATTTGTATTCAGTAAAGTGGTTTGGATATACTTTTCTTCATTTGTTTTCCCATTATATGTGATTATTGGATCTCTTTCGTTTTTAAATTAGTTTATTCAAAGATTTAGATTATTATTGATACATTGTTACTTTGCTATCATATTTGACCTTAAATAGTCATAAAAAACATTTTGTTTACCTAGGCTGCCTAGGATTTTGCAGCCTTAAGAACTAGCATATCGGCTAACTGTATCTGTTAATCATGTTCAGTGTCAGGATTTGTTTCAACGAGGGGTCTTGAAAAGCAGGAATTGCTCAATGCTTACAATCTTTTCAGCCATATTTTCATCAATACCTACCTATTAAGTAAGACGTTGCAAAGTTAGAACATTATACTTTTTATGACATTATTTTAAATGTAATTGTACATTTATATTCTTGTAAATATCTATACTAGAATACTCCTATTTTTTCTGTGGACGATAGGCAAAAAGATTAACAGATCTGCTGTCGTACTTGAATATTTACTGTTGACCAGGTTGGGCTTAAAGGTGAACTTCGAGGTGTTCACTCACTCATGGGAAGTTTCTTCATCAAGTGGATTCAAGGTTTTTTGGTGGGTCAAAGACAACCATTAACATACTACAAGGTCGTCTTCCATTTTCTGTTCTATATATGGTTTCTTGAAAAAAAAATTCTAACTTTTGTCCATGAAGTTGCAATGTTTGGCATCTTGTCAATTACCGGTGGTACGCTTTACTTTCTTTTTTTGAAACAGATTTGTTGAACCTTAAAATGTGCCTTCACTATATCTGTAGTGATATCAATTGCCAATTAGATTACTTTCCTTGGAATTTTTTTTCGAAAAGTATATGTTGTAGTTTTCACAACCCATCCCAAAAGGGAAAGTGCTATAGGTTTCACATGATCCAATACAAAATATGAATTGGTCTCAAGATACTAGGTTTATTTAGTAGTGTATTACTGATGTGATTTATACAAGATACTAGGATTTTTAGTAGTGTATTACTAATGTGATTTATACCTTATGTCACTAATTTATACTTTCAGCTGTTAAATCTGATACTATTTTAGGTAACATCACTTGATTGAGTTTTATAATATAATGGACATTTGAATATCATGGGCTGAGTAGAAAGTTTGAATGTTGTATATCTCAAATGAAGGTCTAATGTGAAGGGTTCATAGGTTGGGCTGTTTGTTGGAGTTCGGCCTAGATTTCAGAGTGCAGACGGATCTAAATCTAGCTGGTGGTGCATTCTGGTGCATTTTATTTTGTATCAAATTTACATTTTGCTTAGCTTGGAATTAAGATTTGCTTCCCAATTTGCGGGTAGTGGTTTCATGTTGTTGCTACCTTTAGGTTTCGTGAATTCAACCTGCAAATATGTATGTAATCTTAGTTGTGTTCTGCGTAGTATCAAATGACCATCCTACGACATGGATGAGGGTTAAGAGTTACGTTTTTATATACTTGTAAATACATTACGGCTAAGTATTTGATTTAATGAAATACATAAATGGTATATAACATAATCGTTTTTATTTTTTTATAATTTATTGAAAAAAAATTCAGGTGGGTAATGATGGCAGTAATTTCGATTCAAATATTTTCTAAGTTCCAGCTTCTTTTAATTTTGAGATCTAAGTCTATAATTTATGCTAATTTGAATTTAATTTGTGTTATTGTTTGGGTTCTAGATCAGAGATGGGATGTTGAGTGATCGAAATCATGGAGTACACTGATGTCAGAGTTTGATTATGGATGTGGAATGCTAGCATTAAGTTTCCATGCAACTAATAAATCAAATAATTGTTGGCTGTTTTTTGGATGTATTATGTGTGGTTACCTTCGATGTTCGTTGAATTGCAAAAACAGAAACGATCATGTTTTTGGAATCGTTACTTGAAGATAGCCACAATTGGTAGTTTATCCAACAACGAACCGGGGTGAGTACTGATTATTTGTTTATCTAGAAAGAGCAATTTGGAGGGTACCTGATTATATGTTTATCTATTGTAACAAACAATGTGTTTATTTAATCATCAATAGATAAATCATTATTCTACAATTTACCTATCTATTCATGACAGAGCATCAGAAATGCCATAAGCTACCAATCATGATTTCGTTTAATTCAATTGTGAAACGTTAGTAAGATCTTAATAGATTTTCAATAGTTAAACACAGGTTTTGACATTGTTGACCTGAATCGGTTTTCTATCATCTCAATCTATTCTCATCTATACTTGATACTTCTACTCAATCGATGCTAAGGTATGTGTATCCTTGCTTAATTTTCATTGTTTCCTAATTCTCGCTACTCCTTGTGCGTTTTAATTTTATACGAGGATCTAACTTAATATTAAAGTTTCAAATGCATACCAACTATTTGATGAAACACCTAAATGAAAAAAAAGTTTAAGTAGGCAGTCACTTAGTTTTGGTTCTTCATTGTAATGTTGTGAATATTGTTTCTAACTATATGTAAGGGAGTTACGAATTCAACCTACTTCTGTAATGTATTTATTATTTGTTTGTAACTACTATATGTTGCATTTGGGATTATGGTCTTTAGTCTTACTTATACTTCATTATTGTATGGGGACGTATTTCAAGGTGCTCCTGTGTGCAGCTCTGGTCAATTGGGTTAGAATATGACATATTGGTTGATAATGAGTTTTGCATAGCTACTTATTGGACATAGCAAAAGGAATGACATGGATGGATTCTACCTCCCATTGCTTACGTTTTGATACAATTCTGTTCATGTTTGTCTTATATTTAATACTCCTCTATTTCCAATATATTTTTAGCAGCTACAATTTGGAACTAACTTCAAGGATTGGCAGCTAAGGATACATTGAGTTGTGGGTTGGTGAGAACCATTGGCCAAGCACATCTACCCATGGACATTGGTTGGATGATGATAAACCAAACCTGAAAGTAAACTATCTAAGATCAAAAGCCATGTTTATCTTGTGAGGTACATACGTCTAAATTCTATTTTATACCTTTGTATGAACATTAATCGCTTATCAAATATTTGCATTAACTTTTTTGTCATATGATAATGTAGAATCAAGTTTTATTGCTTGAAACAAGGATGGTGTTCATCAAAAATGAGTTTCTGACACTATTTGTTTATAGAGTTTCTGAATTGATAATCATATATAATTATATATATTAACAGACTTTTTTGAGTGCTAAAAAATATAAAAAAGTACACTTTGATCAACTTATCCCTCTGTCCAGATTCTTTTTCTTATATATTTGGTTTTACATTTGGTCTGATCATGTTGCTTTATCTGGGAATTCCTAATTATGAAGTTATTCTGCTGTTTATGGTGATGATCTTAGCTGGTCCACAAAGTCTCATCGAAGTAACTAACTAAAGAAGATTTTCTGTGTCTCACCCTATTGCATATATATGTATAACATGGATACACAGTAATTTGTTTGAAAGGTTCACCCAACAAGCTTCCAAGTCCTTTCTCCTCTGTTTTCCGAAACTCAAATAAGAGTATTAAGATCCACATTCTGCACGAAAGAAACACCAGAAACCCACCTCGCTTCTACAAGGTCTGCCCCTTATTTTTACTGAAAACGAATTATTTAAGGTGCTATATATTTCTTGGTCACAGTGTACATGACGTTTATATGGTTGTTCAGTCAACTAAAGGAAGCATGTTTATGGCCTTGGCTATGGTAACCATATTCTCTCGTGCAAACTACTGTCTTTTTTCCTTTATAGACTTGATTGTTGTTTTGTTATCTTTTCATGCCGGTTGTTCCCATTTTGTTTGATGTTAGGACTAATTATTCTCTGGTATACTCATCCTTTTTACATTATCCAATTAAAACTGTAACAACTTCATTTTGATGGTAGTAACGTATTATGTCCACAAGATTACCGAATCTATCATTATCAGAATGTGTGAATAGTGGTTATTCATGCTGGCATTTTTATTTGGCAGGGAAGGATGACAATAGCTCACTTGTGTAATGACCTAATGGATTGAAAATCAGTATGTTCATGGTAAGTTCTATATGGTGCCAATTTTGACCCAACTAATTTTGGGCTGGTCATTTAGGATTAAATGTGACCAACTGAAAATGTTGTCTGTAGGGACAATGATTGGAGGATGGGATGAGAAGGTATTCTACCCGTATACTTCTGAATAGGTTGATTTGGGCACAATGAACTTTCTTTATAGTATCTAAGGTTACTAAAAAAGGCCCAACATGTGATCAGTTTTGTTTAAGTTACGGTTCATTTAGTAGCTTTTGTAGATGCTCACAAGAGTAACAAAACACTTACATAATAATCAATTATAGTCTTGACAAGTTCTAACATAAATGTATTAACACATATCATAAGTATGTACTCATGGCCAACTTCAATCAAGTTTTTTGGTTGTCTACTTCCATGTATATTTACGATATTAAGTGCACAGTTAGTATTTAATGTTTATATGAAAACACCAATTAAACATATCACAACTAAAAAAGTGTTCGCAGGGCTTTTTCCAGTAAATAGTTGGCAAAATGCGCGCGCAGGTCGGCTTGGACAATCGAGTCAACACGGTTGTAGGTCACAAGAGGATCGTGTCGTCTTTATAGATGTAGACCGTGAGGGTCTCATTATTCAATATGATTCTTAAGATAGATAATTTATAAATTGTATGATTATAAAACTTCAACCGGTTATATATATATATAATAGTACCTATTCAACTGGGCAACGCCCGGGTATAGTACTAGTTAGTTATGGAATGCGGAATGCCTGATATATATTTGAGGGACATAGAAGTAATTTTCATTTTAGTATTAAAATATTACTTCCTAGTTGTAAGTTGCAAGTTGCAAACCATGTTCTCGGGTTAGAGGTCAAGCCATTAGATTTTCCCCATCAAAATTTGCAATATATTTAAAATCGAAACATGAGTCAGAGCATTTCAAGTGGCAAACGTTTATATGAAAAGGTTCTAAATTTTGATAGATGGTGTAAAAATGTCATGCGAACATTTTTAGTTTTGGTTTCGGCCTTTAGGGACTACGTACTTGTACTTAAGTACTACATTAGTACTCCGTATTTAACTTTTAAGGGTTATGCACGGATACCAATGTACTTTCTTTTTGGTCTTAATCTCACTAAAGTACTCATTTTATCATCAAATTTGATAACATGTTTTCAAATTATTTGTTAATGTCATCAACGTCCATTTTCATAACTTGGAATAGTTTTTAAATGTTGATGTGTCATTGTCATGTCAGATCATTTAATCCACGTCCTAACCATTTTTACACGTGCCCTCTAGGTCATACACTTTCATTTTAAATCTATGTACAATAGATGGTGACTTTAAGACAGAATTTGAAAGTATGTTGTCGACTTAGGTAATAAAATTTGTACTTTGGTGATATTAAGACAAAAACGAAAGTATGATGGTGTTAATAAATTAGTACACGTATATTGTTAAATTTCATGTGAGATTTTTTTGTTTTAAACGATTATTACAAAGTGACCAGCCGGTTACTAGTTAACACATGGTGCCACCGAGAGTAATTTGAAAGTATATTATCGACTATAATAATAAAATGGGTACATTGGTGACATCAAGACAAAAAATGGGACCAGTCCGTAAACCTTAACTTTTAACACTCATCATTATCATTCATTACATATCATAAAGTAAATCTACATATCATGTCTAAAAATAGCCATGCAATAATAATATGGTTTAGGAATTAACTTGTGTATATTAGGTAAAACTTAGTTGGAGATTTGAGTTAAACGCGGAGTTAAAAATTGTGATTGGAGATTTAACAAACTTGATCGTCTATAAATTTACGCCAAACTGAGAGTGAGGATTAAAATTGTTAAACACTAGAAACTCAATGTACTAAAATCTTTCGAAACTTTTGTATAGAACACACCCCTTGTACTTAACTACGAGTAGTACATTAGAATTTAACAACTGTAACTTACAAAAAGCAAGGGCCCAAGAAACATCTTTAGAAATACAGCTAAGCAATCCAACGATATCGTGACACTTAATTTTTATATTCATATTCCCTCCCACGTAGGTCACTACAAAATTAATATCCAAAAACAATACTTATAAATGAAAATAAAACAAAAAAAGGGGTGATAAATCCGCAAATTAATTTGATAAATCCACCATTGACATATATTACAGTTTGTATTGTACAAACTGTTAATGCATGTAAATGGTGAATTTATCAAATTGAATGTTTGAAATATCATTGGCCCAAAAATAAGTACCAGTATATAACTTCTGATATAAAATTTATTATTCGGCAGTGGAAGTTAAAAAAAAAAAAAAAAAAACAGCAGGGGAGGAGGAGATTACAAGTAACAACAAACTGCTACCTCCCCACGTCTTCAAAATGTAATTTTAGCTAACTTAATTACTTGTAAAATCTTTCAATTTAAATTGTATTTAGGTATTAAATTAAAGTTATAGCATACATATTCTAACGTTTATTTCAATTTTTAGTATTCACTTTTGATGAATTTTACTTTAATTGATGATGTCAGTTTCGTCCGGATCGAGAGATCAGAGGCTTGTCGAGTGATCGATCAAGTTTGTTACATTATCGTTTAATTTATCGTAAGTTTGTGTTTCAGCTGGATCGCTTAATTAACTTTATTTTTGTTGTTGAATTAACTTCAATTATCATCTATGTAGAGTTGTGATTTAGTGTATTTGATTTTGTGTTGTGTTGATGAGTTATCAGTTTTATTTATTTGTTTTTTATTTTATGATTTTTTGTGTAGAGAAGTTGAAAGAATGGGGGTTATGTCAAGGAGAGTGTTGCCAGTATGTAGTAACCTGTGTATATTTTGTCCTTCGATGAGGGCGAGATCGAGACAGCCGGTGAAACGGTATAAGAAGCTTCTTGCGGATATATTTCCTCGCTCTCAGGTGATGAATTTTGAGAATTGAGTTGAATTTGATTAGGAATGTGATTTGTTTTGATTGAATCCCTAGTCTCTTAGTTTTTGTTTGTGCTTTTAGTTGTCTAATTTGAAGTTTTATTACACATTTATATATGCACATGTTCAAAAAAACAATTGCTTTCTCACGTAATCCATTGGGCATACAAAGGTTTATGAAATTTCTACCTAAGATGCTTGAGAGTGACTGTAATCCCTGATTTCATACGGATTCATTAGAAAAATCAAATGAAATTGTAAAAACCTTGGAAATTGAGGGGAAGTCAAGCTCGAATCCCGAAATAATGGAACTTGGGCCCGCGCATGGACCAAAACTGCGAAAGTTACACCTGTTTTTCCATGTCCCTGCCATATTTTGAATGTATGGGCTAACACTCACTTTGTTTCACATCATTAATCTATGTACTTTAGCTTTAGAAAATGTGAGACTGTGGTTTGCCTTAAAATGCATTATGGAGATTTTATGTTGGATCGAGTGGAAAATGCTAACTTGCAGATAAGAAACGAAAACTGTTCTAGCCTTCACTGAAGGTTTCTTTAAAGTTCAAAGGTTCATATAAGCTTTATGGTTCTAGTGTCATTACACTAGTAATTATTTTGTATAAATACTTATACTCAGATTGGCAATTTAGTGACATAAAGTTTGCTACTTAGATAATTGACTATATTGAGTATGTTTGATATATTTGGTGAATAGTACTCTTTAAATGGATTATAATTATAACTATAATCAACTCTAAAATGGCAGAATGTTGAGCCAAATGATCGGAAGATTGGGAAGCTTTGTGAATATGCTTGTAAAAATCCATTACGTATACCGAAGGTAATGCTTATGTCACTCATCTGAAATTACATAATTCTAGTGTTATTATTGCAGAATATCTTTTGTTATGGTATGGCATTAAGAAGTAAGTTATTTATATGCTCTGTCACTTGATGAATTCTTCTATACAGATCACTGATTACTTAGAACAGAAGTTTTACAAGGACTTGCGCAATAAGAATGTTGTCTCTATAAAAGCGGTGTCGATTGTTTACGGGAAATTACCATCCTCATGTAAGGAGCAGATGTAAGTTAAATGCATTAATCCTTGACATAGTTAGAATATCTTTCCACACTAAGCATTTGGTAATTGTGTTCAGTAGATTGCAAAACAATGTAGTCGCTTGTAAATTACTAGAGTATTCTTTGTACTTCTTCAGGCCACTCTTCGCTAGCAGTTTGTTGGAAGTTGTTCGGACACTACTAGATCAAACCCAACATGATGACATGCAAATTCTTGGTTGCCAGATTCTTGTCAACTTCATAAACAATCAGGTAAATGTTGCTTATAATGGTTGGTAGTAATCATAATGATTCTTGAGCAAGTGGCAGTGCAGCTCATGTAGGTCTAAATGTGTAAATTATTTGGTACATTTGGGTTGGGTTGTGTTGCAGTGACCCAAAACACTATTGTTCCCAAATTTTGGAGTGTCAAATATGATTACAAAAAATTATATTATTTGAATGATAATCTTTCTTTTCGGGTATAAAGTGTTCAGAGGTAAGTGTTAAACATACACCGTGGATGACTTTTGACCCGTTAGATCCATTAGAGATCAAACATAACTAAAATCAACCCGTTCATAAGTATATGGGTCAAAATTTTCAACCTCCAGCTTAATGTACTTTATGAATGAAAAAGGAAAAAAGAAAACTTATTAAAAACTCAACCTCTTTGTATTAGGTGGATGGTACTTACATGTTCAACTTAGAAGGCCTCATCCCCAAACTTTGTGAACTGGCTCAAGAAGTTGGAGAAGATGAAAGAGTATTTCGATTGAGGTCAGCAGGACTTCAAGTTTTGGCTTACATGGTAAACATATGTGTTCTGCATTATCTTCATTTCGACAGTGTCTGCATATGTGCATACAATTACTTAATCATATTGTTATCCAGTTCTATATGTAGTGCTTGAGATTTTATAGTAATAAAAGAGTAATATTCATCATTTCCTCTGTAGTTTCTGTATTTTTGGAGCTTCGCGTAATGTTTCGTGAATACATGATATAAGTATATAACCTAAAATTATTAGGTGATATTGTAACCTACTGTGTAATCTCATATTGTTCTTTATGGTTTTTGTCGATCAGGTACTATATATGGGGGAACAATCTCATATCTCTATGGACTTTGACATTGTATGTTCCCTTCTTTTCAGTTATCAAATTTGGGTGATAAAATCCCTTGACATGTTTTGTAATTTTAGTAGATTTTTAATCTAAGATGCCTTTTTTTTTTAATAGATTGTATCAGCAACCTTAGAGAATTTAGTGGACACTACAAAGAACCAAGAAAATGTTAAGTACGACAGACAGCTTTCTCAAACACAAGATCACACTGACCTTGGATCATCATTCACGGATATAAACAAGATGATCACAAATGTCGTTAGCTTCAAAAAAGATGTCCCCTTGAGGTAAGTGCATCTTTACATACAGAATTTAGAGGTGACAATTTTGCACCCATGGACATATAAGTAGCTCAAGCAGGGTTACGTTTTATCTCTAATGAGTCAGATGGGTAAAATAAATGGAATTTGCTTACAAAAATAAATGAAGTTGCTTAAAAGGAAACGGGTCAAATAGGTGAAAAGTCGCCAACAAAGCTAAAAACATTGTATTTAACAAAATTAGATTATTATTGATTATTGATTAATGATTAATGTAATCATAATCATCTTGGCTCACCAAATTTAATGTGAAAACTTAAAGTATTTCTAAATGTTTTGGTCAACTCCACCCGCCCTCACCCCTTTTGAACCGTTAAAAATATACCAGTTACCCAACCCATCCATCTTGCCACCTCAAATATAGATGAAAACTTGTGGCTCATATTTAAAGGATTAATATGATGGCTTTCTCATTTTCACAGGGATGTGCAAAAGAGCCCCTCTTATTGGTCCAGTGTTTGCTTGCATAATATGGCCCATTTGGCAAAGGAGGGAACAACTGTACGGCGTGTACTTGAACCTCTTTTCCACAGTTTCGATACCGAAAAGCATTGGTTCCCTGAGAAAGGGTTGGCCTTGTCTATTTTGAAGTATCTGCAGATGGTGCTGGAGGAATCAGGTTACACCACCAAAACATTAATTCTTCTCTTTCATATTAAATAAATATCGGGATATATGCTGCTCACAGCACTTATATTTCCCTACTGCAAGGCTTAGCACCTTATTATTTTTGCAGTAAATGGAGATGAAACAAAAAATGGGCTGAGGAAAACAATATAGTGGTGGGATTTGGGCTTAATATTTTGGTCGTTTATAAATATATGTATATAGAAATTGGGCAACAAAGTACATTAACGATAGGCCATAAAAGCCTTGAGCAGGTTGCTGTTCACAGCAGGAATAATATTCCTTATATTATCTATTAACTACTATTAACTATTATATCCTTTCCATCATAACTCAGATGAAAAATCCCATCTACTCTTGTCTATCTTGGTCAAGCACCTGGATCACAAGGATGTTATCAAGCAGCCAGTTATGCAAATGCACATTGTGAATGTTGCTACACAACTATCACAACATGTAAAGCAGAATGCCTCGGTTGCTTTTGTTGGTGCAATAACTGATCTCATTAAACATTTACGCAAATGTTTACAAAATTTGTCTGAACCAACAAGTCCTAGAGGGGGATCTGATAGCTGTTATTTGGATCTTCAACGTGCCTTGGAAAATTGTATCTCAAATCTCTCACATAAGGTTCTTAATGTCCCTTGGCTATTTGATGATTTTCAGTTGGCTCTTATCATATGCAACTTTTTATATTTTTAATACAGATAATTAGGTGGCAAAATTGGATGTGTTCTTGCTATGGGAGGGGGGAGGGGACAAATGAAAACTGAAAACAGGTTCAATTAAAAGAAAAAAAGGGGGAGATTTTAGGGCAACTAAAACGGGTGGGCTGACCCTGCCAACACCTCTTCCATGTAATTTATCATAATAAATATTTTACAAATAGTTAAAGTAATTGAGTATGATCACGAAAAAACATATTATTAATGTCATATTTCGAGGTGCTAAAAATGAGCGGTTTGGGTCAAGGGTCAAAATAGGGTGGCCAAGACACTTTTTTGCCAGACTTCTTAGTTTTTGTACTAAAAACTAGTGTTTCAAATATGATCACGGTTCAGAAAATTATTATATCTCAATAGTTATCTAATTGCTTTTGGATGAAATGATATTGGAGGTATTATGCAGTAAAATACACTTTTGGTGACTTTTTACTCTTTTAAACTATTTCCTTGTAAGATATTCTATTTTTTTTTTATCTTATGACCCATTAGAGGTCAAACATAACCCAAATTGACCCATAATTAGTATATGGGTCGGAATTGCCACATCTACTGATGATTAAATGTTTCACTAATAAAAGAATGTTGCATGATATGAGCACTTGAAAATATCATGGGCGAGCTTTAACTCGTTTGACACAATTTCACCTTAGCTAACTATATAGTACAGAATTATAAATAAACCGAATTGATCAATTCGCACATAAAATTGGTAAAGGTTCACCCCTCCAATAAATAGTTTCAGCTATATCTTAACTCATGTTCCTTATGATATATTGACACAAATACCTTATTGTCTAGGTTGGAGATGTGGGACCGATTCTTGATATGATGGCTGTAGTGCTTGAGAATATTCCAGCAAATGCAGCTTTAGCTAGAGCAACTATGTCTGCCCTTTATCAGACTTCACAAGTTATCAGTTCCATTCCAAACATTGCCTACTACAAAAAGGTGAGTGCAAGTACTGTTTTGGGCAGCATGCTGCATGGGCGATTCACTTCATTCCCAAGAGATGGCAAATTTGGAGCATCGCACGGGTATCAAGTGGTCGACCTGTAAACACTTGTCATTTCAAAAAAATATATGAAATCTTTTATGAAGATTACAAGTATAATAAAACTTAAAGTAAAATCTGGATCTTTGAATACATAATTTAAGAAGTTATATACACTAGCTTGCATGCGTTTATTTATTCAAATATACACTTATAGTGATGTAATTGGTTTAGTTTAATGTGTTCGAACTTTTGTTTCAAGTATATAATTTGGGTTACTTTCAACCCGCTTGACCCGTTCCACTTATTAATTTTTACAGTTTACCTCATTTGATCTGTATGAAATGATACACAACCCAAATCATACATGGGTTGATATTGCCACCTCTACTAATTGACTATATTATCTAATAGTTGTATTCCTTGTAATCTGTCAGGCGTTCCCTGATGCTCTCTTTCACCACTTGCTTTTAGCAATGTCACATCCAGATCACGAAACACGAGTTCTTGCACATCGCATGCTCTTCATTGTGCTTATGCCATCTGGAATCCTCCCACTGTTGTCATCAAAGGTAACAATTGAATACGTAGATGAAGGGAGCGAGGAGAAAGAAAATAATGCCACAGAATCCATATCTCGTGATGGCATCAACCATTCTTTGCCTGATGGAAAAACGGTATGATGCAGTGTTTGTCAAAATTTCATGATGATGTGTTTCCTGTTAGTTTCTTTACGCGGAGAATCAATCACACACTTAATTTTATAAAATTATGTAGAGCTGGAGTTCCATGAGACTGAGCCGTCATCAAGTGAGCCTTGTGCTTTCATCAATCTGGATTCAGGCAACAATGACAGGAAATACCCCTGCAAATTTTGAGGCAATGGCACAGACATTTAGTCTTGCTTTATTGTTTACTTTATCAAAGGTGAATTTCTTTTCTTCTTACTTATATCTTATTAGGGATCCTTTCTTAGCCTGCCCTAAGTCGAAGTAAGAATAAAACTTCTAGTTGATTTTTAGTTGGTCTTTTGGTTAGTTGAAGTTTATACTTGATGAAGGAGCATTCGAATGTGTCAATATAATACTGAATCGACGTCTTATATAAACAATCAGATTAATAATTTATTTTATCATGTCCTCTATGCGCTGAAAATGCTATATACATCGCCTTTCTTCAGAATTTAAATCACGTGGCATTGATTCGGTGCTTCCAGTTAGGATTTTCCCTTGAAAGCATCTCATTGGATCAACAAGGTAAGATGTACATTTTAATCACACTCCTTGATACATTTTTAGTGTTGCATAATTTTTGAATGTGTTAATATCTTGTTGTACCTATGTATCTTCTGTTAGAAACACCATTACACATGTTTCACAATAGTTATCTTTTATTGTAACATTCTAATACTGATCATTCACTTCTTGAAGCCGGTCTACAACCATCTCAGAGAAGGTCTCTCTTCACATTGGCATCATACATGGTTATTGTTTCTTCAAAGGCAGTTCATTTTTTGGAGTTGATTCCCATTGTTAGATCGATGTTGACGGAGGAATCGGTTTGTTTTTGCTTCAATCTCATCTTTATTTTTTTTTCATAGAAATAAATACACTATTTCTAGAGGTGACAATTTCAACCTGTTCATATGGAAATGGGTAAATTCAGACTGTATTTTATCAATAACAGGTCAACTTGGGTAAACTATAAAAATAGCTAAAATAAAAAGATGTCAACTGGATCGAAAGCATAAACAGGGCAAAAGTCGCTTGAAATATTTTCAAATGCTTAGGACAGAAGATATAATCCTGTTTTAATTTTAATATAACAACATACAAACAAAATCTAGCCATGAAGTTTTTGTGGCCTGGGCCAGACCGTTTTAATCCACACAAGTTACCCGCTTTGACCCATCTACCCAACCCGCCCATTTAACTACCTATATCTTTTACACTATTATGAAAGAGGTGGTCATCTGTCAGTCTACCTCTGTATATGTTAATATTGGTTCCTATGCAGATGGATCCTTATCTTACATTGGATGAAGATACGGGGCTGAAGGTAACTTGTACAAAACCTGGTGAAGATAACTGCTATGGATCAGAAAAAGATGAAGCTGCTGCTATGAAGGCACTCTCTGCAATTGAGTTAAAGGATCGCCAATTAAAAGACACACTTTTGACTCACTTGCTATCGAAGCATGATAGTTTGTCAGAGGTTTCTACATTTCACTCCCTCGTCTATTCCTCCTTGTAAATTATAATGATGATGTACACAATAAGTATTTTGCTTGCCACAATAGTTCTCTTGAAAGAAGACTCTGGCGTGACTGCCTTGTTTGTTGTTCCTCATGACCTCATATATTCATCTTCATTTAGATTGAAATGTGGATCCTCAAAACCGAGTAATTGAAGGGAGTAAAATGAAGCCTAAATCAATCAGGAGAAAACAAAATATAGAGAAAATGACTCTTTTAGATCGTATAAGATAAACCTTACATGTATGAGAAAATCATACTTTTAAGTAATAATTTATTTGCAGCTTAAAATATCACAATTAACTATATCTAACACTAGTTGTAATTGTTATCTCTATGTTTCCCAGCAAGAACAGTTGGGCATAAAGAAACAACTTTCGCAGGGGTTCTCGCCTGACGATGAATATCCTTTGGGTGGGCCATTATTTATGGAGACACCACTACCATGTTCTCCAGTTGCCCAAACAGAGTTTCAAGCTTTTGATGAGGTAATACTTTAGATACCACTTAATTTAATATTTCTACAAGTCTATTCATACTTAACAATCAAAATAGTTTTGATAAAATGATTGTGTTCTCTTAGGTAATGCCTCATGCTGATGAGACCGACGAGGATATGTTTCAAGACCAATACGAAAGCCAATCGGGTCGCAAAGATTCTCTTTCCATCAATTCACTTGACATTCTGAGTGTTAACCAGCTATTGGAATCGGTATGTCTGTTTTCACTTATATATTTCCTAGCGGTGGGAATTTCGGCCCATTTACTTATGAATGGATTGCTTCGGGTTATTTTTGATGTCTTACGGGTCAAAAGGGTAAAAATAAAGAAACATTTGCTTATAGAGATTCTCAACCCAATTACTTGTGGATAGATCGGATCAGGTTATGTTCTATACATAACGGGTCAAATGGGTTGAGAAGTACCCGAATTGTATTCTAAAAGCATGAAACATCCCAAGTCTTAAATCTGTTTATGAGAGATTTGGATTCATCAGTGAGATAATATTACTTTTTGTGAACTTTTATGACATTTTTTAATTTTTTTTATATAAAGTTCAAGAAAACTGGACAAAAGGTGTTTTGGGCCAACCCAACCCGACCTGACCACTTTCAACTTTTATGACATTTTGACTTTTTGTTAACATTTATGACTAATCAGTCTTAGAAATATTCAAATAATAATTGACAGTAAGTGTTATGGTCAACCCTGCCAGTTTCAACTTATACTAGAAAATATCCTTTTTGACCGCCCATTTTGCCACCTCAGGTTTTTCTGCGCCCTATTTAGTGTATTGAAATCATGAAATAATGCAAGGAACATAAAGAAGCATTATGTATCATATTTTTCTAGTCCTATATCTATATACCCTGCATTGATATAATTCTCTAAGTCTAAAGTATTGAGATTTGCTGAAACTTTCAACTGGAAAAGAAGATCTTTAAATGAATTAGAGCTCAGTACGAAAAATCCATCACTTGCCATTCAGAAAATATTAATAGAACTAGAGTTCAGTTTAATGTATCCATCATTTGCCATTCAGAAAATATCAAATGAATTAGAGTTCAGTTTGAAGTATCCATCATTTGCCGTTCAGAAAATAATAAATAGACTACAGTTCAGTTTAAAAAATCTATCATTTGCCATTGGCAGGTACTGGAAACTGCCCGTCATGTCGCAAGCTTGCCTGTTTCTTCTACTCCCGTTACGTATGATCAAGTCAAGGATCAATGTGAGGCTCTAGTCACTGGTAAACAGCAAAAGATGTCTGTGCTTCAGAGTTTTAAAAAGCAACAAGAAGGCATGACTATTATTATATCGGGCGAACATGAAAAGGAAACTCCAATTACGTCAAACACTGTAAGAATCCTAATTGATTTCTCGAATCATATTCTTATCACTCTTGTGATTATTCAATAGTTATTACTTCATTAACTTTTATAACAGTGAAGACTTAAATTTGAATTTGCTGGAAGTTACACTCAAGTAGCAAAAACAAAGGGTGATGACCTGTTTTTAGTCATACACCACCAAACATGCTACAGGGTGTTGTACTGTACAACATTATAAAGTATGTTTGGTGGTGTACGGCCAAAAGCAGGTGGTGATACTCTTTTTATTGATCTTAAGTAGTTATCATTTCTTTCCACATAAACTAGAAGATTTTTCATCAATGTTTGAAGCTAAAAGGTTCACTAATTTTTAAATGGGAGATAATTTGTACATCACTAATTTTATCCATACACCACTAAACAAAATAATGGGTTTTGACTATTTTACCCACTATAAACACATGGACACTGCAATTGGTAACAATGAAATGGTCAAAACCACTAATTTAGAGGCGTACAGAACTATGGATAAAACAAGTGGTGTTAAGATCAGCATCCATAATTATTACCTTGAAGTCAACCATATAAATTCAGCACGCATATTGTTTGTATCGTGTGATAACTAGTTTTAAATGGTGATACTGTTATTTTAATAGAAAACGGAGCTACCAGAAGATGTTAAATTGTTAACCAGTGGCGAGCAAGCTCTTATGCACGATCAACTCCTTTCTTGTACAAAGGACTACAGTCAACAACAGTCGTTTAAGCTTCCACCTTCAAGTCCGTATGATAAGTTCTTGAAGGCTGCTGGATGTTAATAAGTTGAGTCATATTCTTTATAATATTTTTCTTTCACAATCCTCATGCTGTATAAAATCATGTTTCATTCTGATTTCTTGTTCTTTTTCGCAAGTAGAAAAAGAAGTCCTTTGAGTTGTAACATATCGAACAAGATGTTGTGTTTAGATGCCAAAAGGTTAGACGTGAATAGCAAAATAGAATCTTATATCTGTTTGTTTGTCTTGAGGTGTGCTTCATACTTATGTGTTGTATTTGAACATGAAATTTCCGAGTATTCACATTTTGAGATATATTATATTCTTTGACGATGTTTTTTAAATGCAAAATTTATACGGAGTATGCTAGCAAGTTATATCTTCCTTTGTTATTACCCAAAGGTGATTTAGACATGCGACGGATCTAGAAACTTAACTTTTATCACAAGAAGCACCATATAAATATTTGGCTGCCACCGTATAAATATTTGGTTGCCAAGAGAACAAACGACAATACAAAAACCACAAAACTGAAGGTATGATACAAACAATTACCCAAAAAATCTGCTCATCCACTGAGATCACCATGAAACCAATCGATATGTTTTGCAGGCCTAAGCTTTAACGAACATGGCACAATCTTACACTTCATATTCTGCCAATCCGACTAACACAAATCCCAGAATCTACGTTACAAATGTCAATGATGTTAAACATCCGAAATCGCAGAAACCAACACATAATTGTGTTTCATTCTTTTGCCACAATCATAACTCCACCTTTGTAAGCCAATAACAACTCCTCAGCATGTTCTTCGTACTTATAGATGTACTTCTCCAAAAACTCAGTTTCAGGCAACCAGATTACATTAGAAAGCTTCGGCAATTTCTTCAAAATCTTTTTCGAAATCATAAGATTCACAATATTATACCGAGGAATCACTCTTTCCTCCAAACTGAGCATCAAACACGCAGGACGACGAACTAAAGCCTCCTTTTTAAACTTAACCTCATTCAAAAAGAAATCAATCCCCACTCTCAACTTTGATTCTGACGCCCTAAGCAACCCCGGAGCCCTCTTAAACATAACCAAAAACTCAACTTTAGTAAACCCGAACGACTGAAACAACTCAGCCTTTTTCTCAAACGTTTCATCGCTCAAGCAACTAACAGTATAAAGAGCATGAACAAACATTCTCGAATCGATCGAGAAACCCTTATCAACAACTTTCGATACGAGCTCTTTAAGCTCAGATTCACCCATTATTAACAACCTCGGTTGCCTAGATATAACCGTAATAAGTTGCGCCCCAACAATCCCACATTGTTCTAAATACTTAATATTCGCTGAAACCCGAGTAACCGGGTCCTTCACCACAATCCAATTACACCTTCTCAAAAGCCTAATCAAGTTCTCATCTTTATCATCCTTATCATTATAAAGCATCGATCTTTTTACAATATCAATACATGGTTTCAATCTTTCTTGAAATTTATTCGATAAATAAGATGGGTTCTTCGAAATGAACTTACTTAAGTCTGACCCATTTAGACCTAACCCTTGAAAAAACTGAAGATTTGGTTTTAGGGTATGATCAATGTTTGAAAACAGGATTTGGGGTGATTGAGTTACCCATGTTTGGATATCGGTGTTCGCAAACCCGAACGATCTCAAGAATGTGATAACGGATTGTGGGTTGGTTTCTGTTGATGAAAATTTGTTGAAGAATAATAAAGCTCGTGGTTTTGGAAACCCTAATGAATCTGTTAGGTATGTTAAAATGGTGGATTTGGATTGTGATGTTGATGATGAAATTGAGTGAAGATAACGAGTGAATAAAGTCGCCATAATTAGTACATAAGATCTGAAGAGCAAAGGGTTTTGTTAGGGTTTAAGGATTCTTTACTTTAACAAGGTTTTCACAATATATATATAAAACTAATACTATGAATTACTAAGTATTTAGCTCAGAATGGGTCAACAGGACATAGTTAACTTACCGAGAGAGTAGAGAAAAATTAAGACTTGATGATTTTCCGGTGGTGCGCTGTCGTCGGCTGCAGGAGAAGCGGTAGAAGATGCAGGGGTGTGTTGAGGTGAGAGGTGAGTGTGACTCTGGGCTTTAGAAGGTGCTAATGGGCCAACTGGCCTGGTTTTAGATACGGGCTGTTTACTTTTTTTATTTTTTATTTATTTTTTTTTTTTTTACCATCAGGTGCTGTTTGCATGTGATATCTGTTTGGATAAACATATCTGTTTATAATAAGTGTTGTTTAAGTAAATGTAAATTTTTTTTATCAAAAAGATGAAGTTAAATGATATAAAGTTTGAACAAAAAAGGGCGTGTTCAATTTCTATTGGAGAAAAAATGGTAAAAAAAAATTATATTTATCATTAAGTGCCTTCTTTTGATAAGGGCTTCATTTTTCTACCTATTTCAGAAACAGACATTCCTTTCATATTAACGCTTTGTTCCAGAGTTTTTAATAAAAGAAAAGAGAGGAAGTGAAAAGGAAAGAAAGGGAAGGAACCCAAATCTTCCCAATTTGGAAGGAAAGACATAAAGGAAAATATCATGCGATTATCCCTCAACTTCTTTCCCTTTCCCTTCTTAAAAAACTTAGGAACACAAATCATCCCTTTCTTTCTTTCTAGTTACTTCCCTTTCTCTTAAAAAAAATTCTCTGAAACAAAGCTTAAGTGAAAAAAAAAATAACAATTTATCTATTTGGATTAAGAAGTATATGGAAACAGAACATTAAGAGAAAAGTAAACAAGCCCAATTGAGTTGTTGGTGTTAAGGATTTTAATAAAAGGCTTATGGCAATGCGTTGAGAAATTGGTGTTAAGGATTTTATTATTCAACTCCGAGTCCCAATCTAATTGTCTATAACTGAAATGCACATAGTTTTAGAAAAGTACACTAAAAACAGTGTCAATCAATAGAATTAATATCTATATGTTAAAATCATTTTTGATTGGTTGAAATAAAAAGTTGACTGTAATCTGCGTCGTCCCAATATGAAATACAGATTAAATTGGGAAGGGGGAGTATATCACTTTTAGACACAAGGTTTGCTAATTGATTATCAAGAGTAAGGGTTGCTTTTTTATATTTGTTGTCTTTGTAAAAGTGGTGTCGATTGTTTACGGAAAATTAGCATCCTCAATGTAAGGAGCATATATATAATATATATGTAAGTTGAAATCCAGCGGATTTACGTTACAGTCAGTGGTGGCATGTGGTACCAGCCAATTAAGCAAACTTAGAGTAAAATTAGTTGAAATTTTATTGAGTCTTTAAAGTGCTGCCACTCGTATTTAGAAAGTGCACTTCACTGTTGTAATAAACTTAATAAACTATCAAGTCGAGTGAGCTTCAAATATTTTGCGACACATAGGTGACTAAATATTTTCGGTCCGCCACTGCATTGAGCCATTGATCTTTGGCATAGGTCCAGGGCCGTCTCTGAGGTTTCGGAGGCCCTGAGCAAAAATATGAATAATTGTCGAGATGATGCCCTTAATCGAGCTATAAAGTGTTTTTCTTATTCTATTTATTGCAGATCAATCAACTTTGAAACAACTAGAACATATTTTTCTTCTTGCAATTAACAATCAAGTTATATGTATATGTATATACACACATATGTATACACAAACACACACATTTTGAGGCCCCTATGATTCGGAGGCCTGGGCGGTCGACCACCTCACCCACCCTCGAAGACGGCCCTGATAGGTCCACACTAAGCATTTGGCAATCGTACGTATTCAGTAAACTGTAAAACAATGTTGTCGTTTGTAATGTACTAGAGTTTTTTTTTTTGGTACGTCTTGAAGCAACTATTTGCTGGCGGTTTGCTGAAAGTTGTTCGGACAATACTATATCAAACCCAAGACATGCAATTCTTGGTTGTCAGATTTTTGCCAACATTATGAATTGTGTAACTTTTGTACACGCTTTTTAAGTGTATACAATATGCACACACATATAATTGTATGCAATGTAAAAATAAGCGTGTAGAAATTGCACACATTTTAAAGTGTGTAAAGTGCATGATTTTTACGAACTAAACAACCTAAATAAAATTATGCAATTAAAAGTGTGTAAAAGTAAAAAGTTCTACGCACTTAAAATTGTGTTAAAAAAAGAAAGAGTTGCGTTCATTTGAGAATGTGAAATCAAAAAGGAATGAAAGAATGCATCACAGCTGTGACACCCCCAAATTTAATGATTTGCGGAAGCTTGATTTGGGTGTCACTAATCAATATACAAAGCACAAAAGATATAATGAACGACCACTATATGCGTCGTTTTAAACTTGTATAGATAAAGTAAATGTTTACATCAAAATATAGTTACATTAGCTCGGTTCCTGAAATTGAGAGATTACATAGCATAATTACTTTTACAAAATATAATAATGCAGTCCAATCTCTAGTTGTATGTATGCTGACTCGAGCTAATAATTCCTGCTTGTGCAGCCAAACTACTGCTGGGTACCTGTGATAAATACTAAAATGGGTCAGCGAAAACGCTGGTGAGCTCACAGGTTTGTATGTCAATATATAGTTGTAAGAACCGCAAGATTTATATTGAATTTAAAATGCAATTAAGCAAAATAAAAGTTATACTGTCCATGAGCACATAGTCTGAGCTTAACTTGATTTGTCAGGCCCATTTAAGGAAACCTAACTTGAAATGCCTCCTACGAGTGCCTAATCAACACTCGTCTTCCCAAATGCTAATACATCCGTTTGACCGGTTAGTGCGTGCTAACCCGGATGAGGATTGTCAATCCCATATGATATCATATACTAACATTCACGCTATAAATACTAGAGACTATGCTATGGAGGACTTTAAATTGATTAGCTTGAAACTCATGTAGTATTTGAAGTTTGGTACTTGCGTTCTACTTGTAAAACAAAATGAAGTAGTAATATCACACCCCTAGTAAAAGTAGTGAAAATGGGGCCATGAAACTCACCTGAGTCTTGAAATGTTAAGCAATTAAACTTGCAGTAATTAGCAGTGTGTTGGTGTCCAAAGACTTGGAACCTGAATGTGTCCACGACACTTAAATTGTCATTAATTGTATTGGTATCTCGAAAGACTACCATTGGAATTGTTTGTTATACAACTATATATATATGTCCAAATTACTACGATTTGGTTGATTGAATTGTTACAAGTTACTACGACTTGTTTGATTGAATTGATACAAGTTACAACGACTTGTTTGATTTTGAAATATGTTTTGAAAACGTGTACGGCCCGTTGGTGATTGTTTGTAATAATTCTTCTAAAATATTGACTTTGCTACAGTGAATTTGACTTTGCTACAGTGAATTGCTACAGTGACTTTGACTTTTCAAAATTTTTGATTTTCTGTGTTTTGCGACACTATTTGCGACACAAGGACACGTCATGCGACATAAGGGTTGTGTCGCATAGGATATGCGACACAAGGTCTATACGACACAAGGGTTGTGTCGCATAGATTTGAGATGCTGATTCAACAGCGACATAGTGATTGTGTCGTATGGAAGTACGACATAGTTTGCGACATAGAGTGCGACACAATATTGTGTCGCATGAGTTACGACACTAAAGGATTTATACGACACAAGGTGCGACATAAAGGGCAAAATACGACACAACATGCGACACAAGGCTTGTGTCGCATGGATGAACACCAACCCAGAAAGTCCGGCTGTTCTCGATTTTTCCGGCCAAAACTCAATTTAAACTCGTTTTTAAGCTATAAAACTGTGTTCTAATCTTTGTAATGGACATATATAAGTTGTGTAAACATCAAAACATCAAAATATTACATAAAACTAAACAAATCTAAGTTTTTAGAAATTTCCTTACAAATGCAAATCGAAGAAGATGGAGGCCGAAAACGATGGTAGAGCTTTTGTTAATCTTGTTCCTCACTTGATGGTGGTTCCGAAAATGTAAGTTTTGTTGTCGGATTTGATGATTCCAAAATTTTGTATGAATTTGGTGAGAGTGTTTTTGGTGTGTGTGTGTTTTTGGAGAATGAAAATGAAAGAAAGAATGAAGGAGAGGTGGGGTGTAGGTGAAAGCCTCACCTCGCAGTCTCCGTCCCGTGCTCCGCGTGGTGTTCGTTTTCTCAGTCATTTAACGTTAAATATTTATTTTATTCGTTTAAATTTTCCATTTTAAATTATAAATTATTATAAAATATTTTATTGTAAAATTTTACCAGTTATCTATTTATGATATTTAAAAGGGAAATTCGTTTTATTTGTTTGCGCGTTTGTATTTTTAATCTCGTATACATTAATTGTGTAATAAAACTTGGATACGAAATATTACAATAAATGAGATTTTGAATAAAATTGAGTTATTAGATAATATTTGTATTTCTTAATAAAATTATTCACCAACGTCCGTATTTATTGTATCGAAATTCATTCGATTTGAAACTCGTACGATTTAAATAAACCGCATAATTGTGTAGATATATATTCAACAATATATATGAGAATTGATACATTAATTAGCCTAACACATAACTAATTACATGTATTAAAACTTGATTAGGCACTAAATTCTAGTCCTAAATTGACGGTTGTCACAACAGCCGTCCAATTCCATCCAGGGGGAGGGGTATTTTTGTCCTTCAACACTTTATCATTTAATAAAAATAATTTAAATAAAAAAACACAGATGATAACAGAAACAGCCACTCCGCTCTGTACGTTCTCTAGGGTTTGCGAATTTCTTATCTTCGATCTCACAAAATCACCAAATCGAAGGTGCGGATATCACTAATGCGGATCAATTATGTAAACTACACACTACGTACGATCGATTTCTACTGACTTCAACCGATTCGTTGATTTTTTCATATACGTAACCTACAAAAAGTACGAACTGCGAAATTAGTACGAGTTTTCACGTTTTTTATGATTTTGTTTGTATATTTTGATGCGTAATCACATATTCTACTGATTTCTATTGATTCAACAACTAATTTCAAACTGATTTGAGTAAGAAGATAAAAAACTGAAGATGATAATGAGATGTAGGAATTTCGTAATAATACGTTAAATTAATTAACACCTGAAACTAATTTCTTCAATAACGAATTGTATTACAGATAGTTGTAATTGAAGGATGTGAACAACTTGTGCAACAGCAACCTACAACAAAAGCTACAGGTATGAAAATAGTAAAAACGAGATATATCACATGTGGTAATATCTACTATGTAGATGGAAACTGAACAGTACAATATGTGGTACTAGCTTGTGGTAAACTTAATTTATCATATAAGTTTCCTAAAATTTTCTATGATTCAAATTCTATTTTGTAGTTGGATTAAAATGATTTGTTAATTTGGTGATAATTTTGAACCGATTTTTGTTATTGATTATAATGGTTTCATGGAATGCATAGCACATGTTCGATGAAATGCTTAAAAGAGGCTGTTTGGAAAATTGAAGTTTATACTCATTTTTGTTATCGGTCATCAATATTGAGGTTACGGTATGTTTGGAATTTATATGTATGAATAAAATATGGGTTCTTTAAGTTAGTACTTATTAAATTTACATACAGATTGGTGATTGTCCAACTTAACTGGACTCGACCCATGACCTGTTACCACTGATATAGCTATCCATCTGATGCAACCATAGAATGCGTTATACTGCCTGATTTTTGAAAATTCATTTGTCAAGTGAGAAAAGGGAAATGCAGTGACTGTTCAACCCAACCGGAATCGCAGAGTCACCCATTATCTACTGACGTTACCACTGTACGGGTTAGTTTTTCAAAAATATATATTTTTTTAAATATTCGCTAAATTGATTCACATGTGAAACTATTTTTTTAATAACGAATTGTCATACAGATGGTTGAAATTGAAGGATGTGAACAAGTTGTGCAAAGCCAACTACAACAAAAGCTACAGGTATGAAATTAGTGAAACCGAGTTATACCACATGTGGTAATATATAGTATGACATTTGCATATGAAATTCGATGAAAACTGAACAGTACCATGTGTGCTAATAGCTACTTACAAATGTGGTAACCATTCTCATATAAAGTTAGAGAAACTTACTTGTATAACACCACAGAAATTCAAGAACATTTTTTTTTATATATATCATTCGGAAACGAGTAATGCAAATAATGCATTATAGATTGCGTATACCATATTTCAAAAGCACAATCTATGCCTGCATGATGAGTTGATACAATGATCCTATTAATTACAATCATTGAGATAGGTGTTATTTAAATCCAAAACATATGTTCACAGCGATAACACGTTTATATAATTCAGAGTAGGCAGTCAAACATTCTTCCAACCAACTTCTTGCCCACCCACGTCAAAAGTAAACTGCAAGAAGTGAGGAGATGGGTTAGCACGAAGCTAAGTGAATAGATCACAACTATCAAACTAAACTAGCATAGCAACTGATCACCACAAAGCATCACAACAAATACATCGAAGAGGATCGGTGGTCCTTGAGGTACCCTCATGCCGCGGTGGTTCCCCAAGTAACACTTTTAACCACTGAAGGCCAAACAGTGGTCTTACCGATAGTTTTAGTACTATTACTACATACGACATAACTTCAATAAACAACACATGTACAAAGTCATCATGTCGTCCAAAGTAATAGTACCCAAACCCAATATCATATTGACCCCTGACAAAATAGCACATTCCATAATCATCATGGCAAATATGCACTTATACGAAGTATAACAGTAAAACCATGTTTACCCATTGTAACCAGATTGTTACAACTAATTCATACTGAGAGTCAATGATCCACTCACCTTGATAATCACAACCTCCACTCAAAGTTCTAATATTATTGAGTCTTCGGTTTATCTGTAATCACCACAGAATAATACGAGTCAATAACTCATTCCAAATATCCGTATGCTAAATTAAGGACATCCTTGAAATCAAACATGATATCTCAATTTACATGTGACAATCCTCCAATTAGGGTATTTACTTAGCCTAATTTCATGCATTACCTAGAGTAATTCCCTGATTAAGTGAATTCAAACTATTTTGTGTATAAGTTCTGTGTAACTTACTATGTGATACGTGATGTATTTGATTTTAATTATGTGTATATATATAATTACGTACGAATAAACGTATTATACTCGACTAAACTAAACGAAATAATGTTCGTGATACAAAATAATTAATAATTCGAAAATTATTAATTACAACTACTAGTAAATTATATTATTGAGATAATATAATAAATTATACGTTTTATAATAAACGTATTAAATCGCGAATAATAAAGTTCCAAAATGAACTTCGAAAATACTTTTGAATAATTTTTAGTTTGAAATTATTATATAAAAGTATTACAACGAAAAGAAAATGAAACATTTAGACGATTTTTAGTACGCGTAATACGACCAGAAACAATTTTAAAACGCGCCTAGAGGTTCTAAATAATAAAAGTATTACTTAGTAAGTTACTGTTTTAATGTGTAGAACATTTCCTCAAAATATGATTTCCAAATTTAACTGAAATCTGGCACGCGTTTTTTTAACTATACAGTACTTTTACTGTGACTAATTTTAATTATACTTGTAACGAAGTACTTCACTTTTCGATTTCAAATTCCTAAATCTGGAATATCGAGAAACATAACGCGTAATTTTATTATAATTAAAGTACCACAAATTATACCCGTACACGAAATTAACGGGCTAAAAACTACCAATATAGTACTAAACAAAATATCTGGGGAACAAATTGAAACTCGCTCCATACGCTCGTTTGAAAATCTGGAACCAAAACTTCTGCTATACATTTCCATTCCATTTCCAATAATTCACATTCAACAACTTTTCTTTCTTCATATGTGTGTGTGCGTACTGGAACAAGAGAAAGGAGCAGAGTAACAACAAGCAGCAGGAAGCAACACCATTTCCATTTTCATCTTCTTCACCAACATCACACAAACACAAACACTAACAAAATGATCACTTAATCATCCTCATCATCATCGATCGTCACTATCATCATCATCAACATCAGAAATCATCATCCTCTTCATCAAAATCATTGTGAGGATCAAATTCTCCATTTTTACTTCATTTCTATAATTTCTTTAAATTATGAAATTGTTGATGATTGTTGTTATAAATTGTTAAAAACTTGTTATAATGCATTTATATAACATATTATGATGATTGATCATGTTAAAAACGAAGCTAATATCAAAACCCGTATGAAATTGCAATAACAGAGAACGAACTTGCTGCTGAAAACTATGGAATACGGCATATTATGATGAATACGGCGTATTCCCACTTTGTAAAACTAGATGATCCGTTGAATTTAGTCGAATACGGCGTATTCCTTCGAATACAGCGTATTCCCTCGTTTTAAAACTCGCACACTTTGAACAACCCAGATAAATCCGGCGGATTCGCGGGAATCCGGCGGATTCGCGGGAATCCGGCGGATTCCCATTTTAAACAAGTCGAATACGGCATATTCCAAAGAATACGACGTATTCCCACCTTCGACCCGTACACAAACCTTCGGCTAAAACGATGAACGAGTAAAAGACACGTTTGATCCGGCGGATCATCGGTGATCCGGTGGATCCTTTTAAACTCGAATGAATACGGCGTATTCACCAGAATACGGCGTATTCCTCTATTTTCGAATGAATACGGCTTATTCACCAGAATACGGCGTATTCCCCTTGTTTGACCTGAATCCGGCGTATTCATAAGAATACGGCGTATTCCTCACTTATTCAGTTTCTGACTTGTACAATTTAAATAATGTACAAACTAATAAATGGTACACGACTTATGGTTATTGATGGTACAAAATTATGCGACAACGAGACTTTGTAAATTGGAGACGACTATGAGACATTATTTAATACGGATAATTAGAACGCGACAAAACTTAATACGATAACGAATAATATATATATACTAACGGACAATGTATATATATAACGATACATATAAAATGGAACGATTTAATTATCTAGTACAAACTATAAACGACAACAAAGTTTTATTCGCGACAAATTATATATTTAAATAAATACAAAACTTATTCAAGTGTATTTATATATATATTCGATATAAACAAGTTATTTTGATAACAATGATAATTATGTTTTGAAAACATAATCGACAACAACGACAACTACAATTATATCTATGGATATTAACAATGACAACAACTAATATATATATTAGAATATATATATTCAACTAATATGTATATAAATATACATACTTGAACTCAACGACTAATTGAAACGCAAACTTCACCAGCAACTGAAATATTATAAACTTTACAACTTAACAAATAATCCATATACTTATACAAGTATTATTATTTGCGTCTAGGTATTTGAGCGACGCTTTTGGATTGTTTGCTAGCTATTTTTGCTGAAGACTTGTTACACGTGAGTTCACATCCCCTCCCTTTTACTTGTTTTAAATGCTTTTAAAACCAGGGGTGGAAAACATAGTACAATGTGAAAACATGCTATATGCTTTGTTATATTGCGCTGCATGCTATTATGTGAACCGATTAACATGATTATTTTCATGCTATTAAACTTGGATGGTTAATATGAAAGGTGTTCATATTATATTGTTGAACTTGAACTATTTCTATAAAATGTTTTCATATTGAATTAACTGGATTAATTATATGAAACGTTTTCACAACATTTTGGGAATAAGACAGCAGATCTTGGTACGATCCTAGGTTTACGCGAGGTAGTTGTAGTGCACATAAGTCCCAGTGCTTGCAACCTATAACCATTAGCTAGGTGACTCTAGCCACTGAGTATACAGATAGTACTATCGATTTGACAACCCTCCCAGGATATTACTCGTTGGTCATTCCAACCACACGACGGCAGTCGTAACGAGGAGTGTATACTTACCGTGTTACTGAGGCAACAACAAAACAACTAGTCGTGGTTTGGTTATAGTACTAGTGTCGTTACTTTAACTCTAAAGGTTTAGCTCACCTTGGAGGGATTATAGTCTATATTTCCCACGAAACTAAACAACTAAACAACAACTTGGTTTGGGAAGGGTAATCCCTGTGATGACTAATAGGACAGGTGTTCCTTGAGAGACTATTACTAGGAAACGTTTACCTTAAATGGTTGAACTTGGTTTCCCACAAAAACAACTATTCATAGGAAATGTTTACTTAAATGTTAAACCTGTGTTTCCTACTATAACTATTCATAGGAAATGTTTACTTAAATGTTAAACCTGTGTTTCCTACTATAACTATTATTGGAATGTTTACTTTATTGATAAACTTGAATTCATGTTAACTATCTGTTGGAAAATGTTTGCTTGACTGCTAAACCTGATTTTCCTTAACTATTGAAATGGATATGTTTACTTAATTGATAAACCTGTATATCCTGCAACTACTTGTTAGGAAATATTTATGATTAAACTTGTGTTTCCTACACTGCTATTATTAATGTAAGAATGACATTCTTACATATTTAGGAAATGTTTTCTTTAATTAGAATACTTGTGTTTCCTACTTACATATAAATATTATGTTTGTGTACATGAATGATTTATACAAAACTTGATTTACTATAATCACATTAAACCTGTGAATTCACTCAACATTCAATGTTGACAGTTTTACTATGTTTTTCAGGGAATTAGGACTCAGGTACTCCTGCATGCATAAAGGACGTAGGCAACCTGACTATTTATGATGCCACTTTTGGGACACATGGATTTCCTTTGTATTATCAATTCCATTGGTTATACTTATGAAATCCCTCTTTTATAAATATGTATTTTCAAATACTTAAGTTGTCTTTGACAACCCTACTTATGTACGACTTTATGAGTCGTATCTTTTGTAATAACTTTAAACTTATGGCATCTTAAATATATTATGTTCTATATGATCATATGTTCTGACATCGTGAATGCACTATTGAATCTGTCCGCCCCCGACGCTTAACATTTATTAAAAATGCTTCCGCTAATTAACTAAAAGCTTCCGCTAAACTGTTAATAAACACGATTATCGATTTGGGGGTGTGACAGAGATTGGTATCAGAGCTATTGGTTATAGAGAACTAGAAGTCTTTAAGTGACTGAAAACCTTAGAGACCTAGACTATAGCCTTGGCTAACACATTTCTGCATTCATACTATTGCATATGTCTGACACGTCACACACGATTCTTTGACTAGTTATGTCGAGACACGCACCTATTCACATCACTGATTCTGATACTGAGGAGGATCCCATGGAGGGACCATACGACGGGATTCCTATAGCAGTGTCTGAGGAGATTTACCCGCCTACATTTCCTAGAGATACTTCAGATGGTTCGATAGCCACTCCACCATTGCCATCCACTGATCCTACTACCCATATGTTAGGATCTATGTCTATGTCTAGACGCCATCTTATTGGAGAGCCTGATTTTAGGCCTATACCTAGGAGGACACCGCTGTCGTGTGTCAGGGATTTTCCCATAGGACCCTCATCATCTCGCGGCAAGGAGCCGATGGTTGAGGAGCGAGAGATCCGCTGTGATCAGCAGACACCGAGAGCTAGAGTTCCGCATCTAGACTGGATGCCACGCATTTTACGCCATTGGAGGATCATTGAGAGGATTCCTTCCACCTATGAGACTGGGGAGTCATCTCACTCATCCACATCTCTACATTTGAACGAGGAGCCTCTGGAGCTTACGGTCCCTACTGTAGTCGCCGTTATTCGTACCTTGCTGGGATTTCACTTTGGTACACAGTCTGCCCTTCTAGTTATGCGCAGTGACACCTCTCGTCTTGATGATGATGTGCTGGCGATATATGGACGCCTTGCGACTTCTGAGTTGCACATCGAGGTAGACAGGGAGTCTGCCGATGCTACTAGAGCACGTCTGATCCGACTAGAGCGTCGTTTGGAGACTATAGGTGCTGCAGTTGGTCTATGTGTGTTGATGGTTGCTGTTAGGATGTTTGTGGGATGGAGTCTACCGTATTTCTTTTAGACCGCATGTATGATGTATTAGGACTATAGTTATGATGTATTTGAGTTGACTTTTGACTAGATGGATGTATAGGTTAAATCCGTCACATTTTGTAGATCATGTTTGATCCGATGGGTATATTTGGTTGTAAATCCCATCTTTGTACAAAACTTATGTAACAACAATTAACCCATGATTATGATATATAACTTATGTTTAGTTTTCATCGCTGTGTCTATTATGAATGATATCAATTGGTGATTGACTTCATACTATATCTATATTTATCACTTACTTTATGAGTGATGACTTGATTAGATATCTTACGGGTGTTTATTGTGTGTGATTAGGACTGAATCATGCCGCCTAAACGTAGAGTTACCAGGAACAGCCAACGAAACCCTACACCACCTCCTGCTGTTGAGGAGACTACTGAACAAATGGTTAACCGAAGGATTTCTGAAGCACTTGCTCAGTATGACACTGACCGAAACCGTAGCGGTAGTAGAGAAACCGAACCAAACGCTTCAGGTAGTAATCCTGAGAGCACTCATAAGGGATGTTCATATAAAACATTCCTAGCCTGTAAACCGAGCCATTTCCGTGGTACTGAAGGTGCCATTGGAATCATCCATTGGATAGAGAAAATGGAATCTGTGCTAGAGATTAGCAAGTGTGCTCGTGAAGACATGGTCATGTATGCTACATGCACATTTAGTGATAAGGCTTTGACTTGGTGGAACGCCCAAAAGCAAGCAATGGGACGTCCAGCCGCTCATTCAATGTTTTGGGAAACTCTGAAAACTATGGTCATGGAAGAGTTTTGTCCCCGCAGTGAACTGCAGAAGATTGAGTCTGAGCTCTGGAACATTGCTATGGTTGGTGCTGATATCACAGGATATACCACCAGATTTCAAGAACTGGCACGTCTTGTACCGCACATGGTCACTCCTGAGTACAAGCGCACTGAGAGGTATATTTGGGGTTTAGTACCGCAAATTCGAAGTTTGGTAACATCATCGAATCCAGCTACTTTTAAGATTGCTGTGGAACTAGCACAGCGTTTGACTGATGAAGCAGTAAGGATGGGGAATCTTACTAAGAAAGCTGATACTGGAAAGATTGAATCCAGCAATGCTGATGCTGGGAAAGGAAAACGCAAGTGGAATGACCGTCAGGGTCACAAGAATAAGAAGCAAGCTAGTACCACGAAAGCCTACGTTGCCACTACTGTTGAACAAAAGACTTATCTGGGGAGTAAGCCCAAGTGTGGCAAGTGTGAACGTCACCATGATGGTGACTGTACTTTCTGTGGGAATTGCAAACGCTGGGGGCATTTGGCCCAATACTATAGAGCGAACCCTACCACTCAAGCAAATAGGGATCGACCAGCAAATGGATGTTTCGAATGTGGCGAGCAAGGTCATTTCCGAAACAAGTGCCCTAAACTGAACCGTGGCAATCAAAACAATCCGAACCGCCCTGCAAACCCGAACAACAACAACAATAATCGTGGAAACGTCAACAACCAGCCAGCTAGGGGTCGTGCATTTGTCGTTGGAGCGCAAGAGGCACGCCAAGACCCTAATACTGTCACTGGTACGTTTCTAGTTAACGATCATTATGCATCCGTATTATTTGATTCTGGCGCCGATTTGAGTTTTGTGTCTAAGGACTTTAGACCACCATTAGACGTTAGTTCTCGTAAGCTAGACAACAAGTACACCTTAGAACTAGCCGATGGTAGGTTGATTGAATCAGGAGAAATAGTACCAGGATGTACTCTAGCATTGGAGAGTCATCTTTTCGAAATAGACTTACTACCGGTTGAGTTGGGAAGTTTTGACATCGTAGTCGGTATGGACTGGTTGTCGAAAAATCGAGCAGAGATTGTTTGTTTTGATAAAATGATACGTATACCATTTCCTACTGGAGAAACTTTGGTGATACAAGGAGACAAGAGGGCGAGTGCCGTCAAAACAATAAATTGTTTGAAAGCTAGTAAATATCTCCGAAAGGGATATCCAGCATTTTTGGCGCATGTTGTAGAAAAGAAACCTGTAGAGAGAAGCTTAGACGATATACCTGTAGTACGAGACTATCCGGGAGTGTTTCCTGATGATCTTCCAGGATTACCACCTCCGCGACAAGTCGAGTTTCGCATCGATCTGGTGCCTGGAGCCGCACCAATCGCTCGCTCACCTTATCGTCTAGCTCCATCAGAAATGCAAGAACTGTCTACACAGTTGCAAGAGCTCTTAGACTTAGGATTCATCCGACCGAGCTTTTCACCTTGGGGAGCTCCGGTTTTGTTTGTCAAAAAGAAAGATGGATCTATGAGGATGTGTATTGATTACCGAGAGCTGAACAAGGTAACTATTAAGAACCGATATCCGTTACCACGCATTGACGATCTATTTGATCAGCTACAAGGATCAAGTTACTACTCGAAGATCGATCTGCGTTCTGGTTATCATCAACTGAAGGTTCGAGGAGAGGATGTGCCGAAGACAGCGTTTAGGACTCGTTATGGACATTATGAGTTAGTAGTCATGCCGTTTGGATTGACTAACGCGCCGACAGTATTCATGGATCTCATGAACCGAGTGTGCAAACCTTACTTAGATAAGTTTGTCATTGTGTTCATTGACGATATTTTGATTTACTCAAAGACGAAAGAGGATCACGAACAGCATTTGAAACTTATCCTCCAACTACTTGAGAACGAGAAGCTGTATGCTAAGTTCTCCAAATGCGAATTTTGGATTAGAGAGGTTCAATTCCTAGGTCATGTGATCAATGACAGGAGAATTCATGTGGACCCATCCAAAATAGAGGCGATTAAGAACTGGAAAGCACCGGAAACTCCCACAGAAATTCGACAATTTCTTGGTTTGGCTGGCTATTATCGACGATTTATAGAGAACTTTTCCAAGATAGCCCAGTCACTCACCACCTTAACTCAGAAGGATAAGAAATTCGAATGGGGAGAGAAACAAGAAAACGCCTTTCAACTGTTGAAACAAAAGTTGAGCACCGCACCGATTCTATCCTTACCAGAGGGAACAGAGAACTTCATTGTTTATTGTGACGCCTCACATCAAGGATTAGGTTGTGTTCTCATGCAAAACGACAAAGTTATTGCTTATGCATCTCGTCAATTGAAGATTCACGAGAAGAACTATACGACTCATGACTTAGAGTTGGGAGCAGTTGTTTTTGCATTGAAAATTTGGAGACACTACTTATATGGCACAAAGTGTACAATTTTCACAGACCACAAGAGTCTACAACACATATTCGACCAGAAAGAACTCAACATGAGACAGAGACGTTGGGTCGAATTGCTGAATGATTACGACTGTGAGATTAAGTACCATCCGGGCAAGGCTAATGTAGTAGCAGATGCCTTGAGTCATAAAGAGAACGTTAAGCCTCGTAGAGTTCGAGCCTTAGTGTTAACAATTCACTCGAATCTCATTACTCAAATTCGCGAAGCGCAACAATTAGCTTTCACCGTCGAACGCATGAAAGACGAATCCCTGAGGGGAATGGAGAAACAGCTTGAAACAAAAGAGAATGGAGTTTTATACTTCATGAACAGAATTTGGGTACCGTGCGACGATGAACTCCGTAAGCTGATATTGGACGAAGCTCACAAGTCCAACTATTCGATTCATCCTGGTGCAGACAAGATGTACCAAGATGTGAAAGGTTTCTATTGGTGGCCTAATATGAAGAGAGACATCGCTACTTATGTCAGCAAATGTCTAACTTGTTCGAAGGTCAAGGTTGAGTATCAAAAACCTTCAGGACTTTTGCAACAACCAGTGATGCCACAATGGAAATGGGAGCACATAACGATGGATTTCATCACAAAGCTACCAAAGACATCAACTGGTGTTGATTCAATATGGGTGATTGTTGATAGACTGACCAAATCAGCCCACTTCATTGCTTTCAAAGAGACTGACAAACTTGAGAAACTGGCAAAGATCTATATCAAAGAAGTCGTTTCTCGGCACGGTGTGCCACTGTCTATTATATCTGATAGAGATAGCAGATTCACATCTCGTTTCTGGTAAACGCTACAACAGGCTTTAGGTACTCGGCTCGATATGAGTACGGCCTATCATCCGCAAACCGATGGCCAGAGTGAACGAACGATTCAGACGCTCGAAGATTTATTACGAGCATGTGTGATTGACTTTGGAGGAAATTGGGATACTCATCTCCCATTAGCTGAGTTCTCCTACAACAATAGTTATCACACCAGTATACAGATGGCACCGTTTGAGGCATTGTATGGACGCAAGTGCCGATCTCCACTCTGTTGGGCAGAGTTGGATGACAGACAACTATCCGGACCCGAACTTGTCCAAGAAACTACAGACAAAATATCTCAAGTGCTGAACCGATTGAAAGCTGCAAGAGATAGACAAAAGAGTTACGCCGATAACCGCCGTAAACCTCTTGAGTTTCAAGTAGGAGATAAAGTTCTACTCAAAGTATCGCCTTGGAAAGGGATAGCACGATTTGGCAAACGAGGAAAACTGAACCCACGATATGTTGGACCTTTTGAGATTCTTGCTAGGATTGGTCCTGTCGCTTATATACTCAAACTACCACAAGAGCTTAGTAGTATTCACGACACTTTTCATGTGTGTAATTTGAAGAAGTGTCTGTCCGACGAAACACTTATCATACCTCCTGACGAAGTCTTCATAAACTCAAAGCTTAACTTTGTGGAGGAACCAATCGAAATAGCTGATACGAAAACACAAAGACTGAGAAACAAACGAATCAAACTCGTCAAGGTTCGATGGAATTCGAAGCATGGCCCAGAGTTTACTTGGGAACGTGAGGATGAGATAAGAAAGAAGTACCCTCACCTATTTGAACAAGCGACCGACACGAATAATACAAATTAAATCTCGGGACGAGATTTCGCTAACAGGGGGAGAATGTGACAATCCTCCAATTAGGGTATTTACTTAGCCTAATTTCATGCATTACCTAGAGTAATTCCCTGATTAAGTGAATTCAAACTATTTTGTGTATAAGTTCTGTGTAACTTACTATGTGATACGTGATGTATTTGATTTTAATTATGTGTATATATATAATTACGTACGAATAAACGTATTATACTCGACTAAACTAAACGAAATAATGTTCGTGATACAAAATAATTAATAATTCGAAAATTATTAATTACAACTACTAGTAAATTATATTATTGAGATAATATAATAAATTATACGTTTTATAATAAACGTATTAAATCGCGAATAATAAAGTTCCAAAATGAACTTCGAAAATACTTTTGAATAATTTTTAGTTTGAAATTATTATATAAAAGTATTACAACGAAAAGAAAATGAAACATTTAGACGATTTTTAGTACGCGTAATACGACCAGAAACAATTTTAAAACGCGCCTAGAGGTTCTAAATAATAAAAGTATTACTTAGTAAGTTACTGTTTTAATGTGTAGAACATTTCCTCAAAATATGATTTCCAAATTTAACTGAAATCTGGCACGCGTTTTTTTAACTATACAGTACTTTTACTGTGACTAATTTTAATTATACTTGTAACGAAGTACTTCACTTTTCGATTTCAAATTCCTAAATCTGGAATATCGAGAAACATAACGCGTAATTTTATTATAATTAAAGTACCACAAATTATACCCGTACACGAAATTAACGGGCTAAAAACTACCAATATAGTACTAAACAAAATATCTGGGGAACAAATTGAAACTCGCTCCATACGCTCGTTTGAAAATCTGGAACCAAAACTTCTGCTATACATTTCCATTCCATTTCCAATAATTCACATTCAACAACTTTTCTTTCTTCATATGTGTGTGTGCGTACTGGAACAAGAGAAAGGAGCAGAGTAACAACAAGCAGCAGGAAGCAACACCATTTCCATTTTCATCTTCTTCACCAACATCACACAAACACAAACACTAACAAAATGATCACTTAATCATCCTCATCATCATCGATCGTCACTATCATCATCATCAACATCAGAAATCATCATCCTCTTCATCAAAATCATTGTGAGGATCAAATTCTCCATTTTTACTTCATTTCTATAATTTCTTTAAATTATGAAATTGTTGATGATTGTTGTTATAAATTGTTAAAAACTTGTTATAATGCATTTATATAACATATTATGATGATTGATCATGTTAAAAACGAAGCTAATATCAAAACCCGTATGAAATTGCAATAACAGAGAACGAACTTGCTGCTGAAAACTATGGAATACGGCGTATTCCGATGAATACGGCGTATTCCCACTTTGTAAAACTAGATGATCCGATGAATTTAGTCGAATACGGCGTATTCCTTCGAATACGGCGTATTCCCTCGTTTTAAAACTCGCACACTTTGAACAACCCAGATAAATCCGGCGGATTCGCGGGAATCCGGCGGATTCCCATTTTAAACAAGTCGAATACGGCGTATTCCAAAGAATACGGCGTATTCCCACCTTCGACCCGTACACAAACCTTCGGCTAAAACGATGAACGAGTAAAAGACACGTTTGATCCGGCGGATCATCGGTGATCCGGTGGATCCTTTTAAACTCGAATGAATACGGCGTATTCACCAGAATACGGCGTATTCCTCTATTTTCGAATGAATACGGCGTATTCACCAGAATACGGCGTATTCCCCTTGTTTGACCTGAATCCGGCGTATTCATAAGAATACGGCGTATTCCTCACTTATTCAGTTTCTGACTTGTACAATTTAAATAATGTACAAACTAATAAATGGTACACGACTTATGGTTATTGATGGTACAAAATTATGCGACAACGAGACTTTGTAAATTGGAGACGACTATGAGACATTATTTAATACAGACAATTAGAACGCGACAAAACTTAATACGATAACGAATAATATATATATACTAACGGACAATGTATATATATAACGATACATATAAAATGGAACGATTTAATTATCTAGTACAAACTATAAACGACAACAAAGTTTCATTCGCGACAAATTATATATTTAAATAAATACAAAACTTATTCAAGTGTATTTATATATATATTCGATATAAACAAGTTATTTTGATAACAATGATAATTATGTTTTGAAAACATAATCGACAACAACGACAACTACAATTATATCTATGGATATTAACAATGACAACAACTAATATATATATTAGAATATATATATTCAACTAATATGTATATAAATATACATACTTGAACTCAACGACTAATTGAAACGCAAACTTCACCAGCAACTGAAATATTATAAACTTTACAACTTAACAAATAATCCATATACTTATACAAGTATTATTATTTGCGTCTAGGTATTTGAGCGACGCTTTTGGATTGTTTGCTAGCTATTTTTGCTGAAGACTTGTTACACGTGAGTTCACAGCCCCTCCCTTTTACTTGTTTTAAATGCTTTTAAAACCAGGGGTGGAAAACATAGTACAATGTGAAAACATGCTATATGCTTTGTTATATTGCGCTGCATGCTATTATGTGAACTGATTAACATGATTATTTTCATGCTATTAAACTTGGATGGTTAATATGAAAGGTGTTCATATTATATTGTTAAACTTGAACTATTTCTATAAAATGTTTTCATATTGAATTAACTGGATTAATTATATTTTGGGAATAAGACAGCAGATCTTGGTACGATCCTAGGTTTACGCGAGGTAGTTGTAGTGCACATAAGTCCCAGTGCTTGCAACCTATAACCATTAGCTAGGTGACTCTAGCCACTGAGTATACAGATAGTACTATCGATTTGACAACCCTCCCAGGATATTACTCGTTGGTCATTCCAACCACACGACGGCAGTCGTAACGAGGAGTGTATACTTACCGTGTTACTGAGGCAACAACAAAACAACTAGTCGTGGTTTGGTTATAGTACTAGTGTCGTTACTTTAACTCTAAAGGTTTAGCTCACCTTGGAGGGATTATAGTCTATATTTCCCACGAAACTAAACAACTAAACAACAACTTGGTTTGGGAAGGGTAATCCCTATGATGACTAATAGGACAGGTGTTCCTTGAGAGACTATTACTAGGAAACGTTTACCTTAAATGGTTGAACTTGGTTTCCCACAAAAACAACTATTCATAGGAAATGTTTACTTAAATGTTAAACCTGTGTTTCCTACTATAACTATTATTGGAATGTTTACTTTATTGATAAACTTGAATTCATGTTAACTATCTGTTGGAAAATGTTTGCTTGACTGCTAAACCTGATTTTCCTTAACTATTGAAATGGATATGTTTACTTAATTGATAAACCTGTATATCCTGCAACTACTTGTTAGGAAATGTTTATGATTAAACTTGTGTTTCCTACACTGCTATTATTAATGTAAGAATGACATTCTTACATATTTAGGAAATGTTTTCTTTAATTAGAATACTTGTGTTTCCTACTTACATATAAATATTATGTTTGTGTACATGAATGATTTATACAAAACTTGATTTACTATAATCACATTAAACCTGTGAATTCACTCAACATTCAATGTTGACAGTTTTACTATGTTTTTCAGGGAATTAGGACTCAGGTACTCCTGCATGCATAAAGGACGTAGGCAACCTGACTATTTATGATGCCACTTTTGGGACACATGGATTTCCTTTGTATTATCAATTCCATTGGTTATACTTATGAAATCCCTCTTTTATAAATATGTATTTTCAAATACTTAAGTTGTCTTTGACAACCCTACTTATGTACGACTTTATGAGTCGTATCTTTTGTAATAACTTTAAACTTATGGCATCTTAAATATATTATGTTCTATATGATCATATGCTCTGACATCGTGAATGCACTATTGAATCTGTCCGCCCCCGACGCTTAACATTTATTAAAAATGCTTCCGCTAATTAACTAAAAGCTTCCGCTAAACTGTTAATAAACACGATTATCGATTTGGGGGTGTGACATTACAACACTTCAACATGCATATTAATTCATAATTTAGCCTATCATGATACTATATTTCATACCACTAAATCATATAAGCATATAACTCATTTATTAGCAAGGGATTTAAAAATGAAAACTGGTTTGCTGAAAATGCCCATGAACCCGCCGGCTGAGGTCTATGAGCCGCTGGCTTGACCCAATGACCCACCGGGTCCACCCACAATCAGCCGGGTAAATTAAGTTTTTCACTAACAGAAATAAAATACGTTTTAAAGCCTGTAGGAGCCGTCGGGTTGGCAAAGAAGTCGCCGGTTCCCTTAAAATACTAACAACCCGCCGGGTTGAGACCCCAACCCGCCTGCTTGTTCATCGTTTCCAGCACCTGCTGCTGCTGTCCAAGCTCAACACGAACCCAAAACCCCAATTCACCCATTTTCAGTTGCAAACACGATTTCGACAAGAAATTTACCACTCGTAACATCTACTAACATATAATAACAACCATTTATAATCATCCATGACTTAGATTATCACATGCATCAATCATTTAACTATTTAAAACCCTAACTTAAAATTCCATATATTCAAAGCATTTAAACTTACAATCAAGATAGTAACAAGGTAGATGATGATGATGATAAGTAGTCACCAAGAATCCAAGCTTTAACTCGATTTCTCAATGTTTTCTCCTTTTTGATTTCCTTGAGCAACCAAGTGTGAGTGTGTGTGTTTTGGAGGAAAAGTAACCAAATGAAATGGGAAAGGGGAAGGTGGGAGTTAGGTGCCGGCCTAACTTTCACCTCCCTACAACACAGTGTACAAATTATATCCGCTCTAATTCTATTGTCTGGAACCTAAAAACTAATAGCGAGAAAATACGTTTTATTTCACCGTCAACTAAAGTTATTTAAAACAAGTAATAATTTATTTATCACAATAAGTCATTTAACCATTTAACCTATTAGTTTCAATTAGCCAAATAATATGAATTATTTATAAACTCAATTATATAATCAAATAAATTAAGTAAATTACCAATTTCTCCTAGGCCGGTAACGAGGATGTTACAAATCTTCCCTCCTTATGGAGATTTCGTCCCCGAAATCTCATCTTGTACAAACAAATTGGGATAACGCGACCTCATGCTTTCCTCAGTTTCCCACGTGAGGTTAGCACCCAAACTATGACGCCACTTAATCAAAACCATGGGTATCTCCTTCTTTCGAAGTTTAGTCACCTTTCTATCTACAAGCTCTACAGGTTCCTCTACAAGCTTCTGACTTAAGTCGACACGCAGATCTTGTAAGGGAAGGACTTGGGATGGGTCCTCCACCTTACATTTCCTTAAGTAGCAAACATTAAAGGTGTCATGAATACCCGCTAATTCTGGAGGAAGGTCTAAAGACACAGTTTGGTCATTAACCACTTGGCGAATCCTAAATGGACCAATAAACCTAGGAGCAAGTTTACCACGCTTACCAAAACGAATCACTCCTTTCCAAGGGGAAACCTTTAAATATACCAATTCACCAACTACAAACGAAACCGGACGACGCCACGGATCGGCATACTGCTTCTGTCTATCACGGGCAGCTTTCAACTTCTCACGAGCAATAGCTACTTTATCTGCAGTAATCTGAACGATATCAGGACCCGCAAACTGTTTCTCGCCCGCTTCTAACCAACAAGTAGGTGTTCTACAACGACGCCTATAAATCATTTCATACGGGGGCATACCTATACTCGAGTGATAGGAATTATTATACGCAAATTCAATCAATGGCAGGTGCGAATCCCAAGACCCGCCATATTCCAACACACAAGCACGCAACATATCCTCCAAAGTTTGAATGGTGCGCTCGGATTGACCATCTGTCTGAGGATGATAAGCCGTGCTCAAATTAATTCTGGTACCCAATTCTTTTTGCAAACTCTGCCAAAACCCGGACACGAACCGAGGATCTCTATCCGACACAATAGATAACGGAATCCCATGTCGCGAAACAATCTCATTGACGTACATTCGGGATAATTTACTCAAAGAAGCCGTCTCACTAGTAGCAAGAAAGTGAGCACTCTTAGTCAATCGGTCCACAATCACCCAAATCATATCATTTCCTCTAATGGTGCGCGGAAATTTTGTTACAAAATCCATCGTAATGTGTTCCCATTTTCACTCGGGAATCTCCAGTTGTTTCAACAAACCATAAGGTTTCTGGTGTTCGGCTTTCACTTGTGAGCATATATGACACGATTCCACAAATCGAGCAACGTCCATCTTCAAAATAGGCCACCAATACAAAGGTTTCAAATCATTATACATTTTTGTACTCCCGGGATGAACCGACAATCTGGATTTATGGACTTCCATCAATATCACATCACGAAGTCCTCCAGGCAAAGGAACCCAAACACGCGATTGGAACGTTTTTAACCCACGAGAATCATCACATAACAATTCCTTTCTTTTCAATAAAATCTCGGCTTTCAAATTATGATCTAACAATGCTTCCATTTGTGCCATTCTCAATTTGTCAATCAAATCCGAGGAAACTTCTAATCGCATAAAGCAAATCTTCTCAGACTTTCCTTTCCTACTCAAAGCATCAGCGACCACATTCGCCTTACCCGGATGGTAACGAATTTCACAATCATAGTCCTTTATCAATTCTAACCATCGCCTCTGACGCATATTTAGTTCCTTCTTAGAAAACATGTACTGAAGACTCTTATGATCCGTACAGATAACGCATTTAGTACCATACAAGTAGTGTCTCCAAATTTTCAAAGCAAAAACTACTGCCGCGAGCTCCAAGTCATGGGTGGGATAATTCTTTTCATGAGGCTTAAGCTGCCGAGAAGCATATGCAATGACTTGACCACGTTGCATCAGAACACCGCCCAAATCCGCATGTGAAGCATCACAATACACAATGAAATCATCGGACCCGTCAGGCAAAGCTAAAATTGGAGCCTGACACAATAACTGCTTTAAAGTCTGAAAATCCGACTCCTGTTGATCATTCCACTGAAACTTAACATCCTTCCGGGTCAATTTCGTCAAAGGACCTGCGAGCTTAGAGAAATCCTTGATGAACTTTCGATAGTAACCCGCCAGACCAAGAAAACTCTTAATCTTAGAAGCGGACTTAGGCGCTTGCCAATTCATAACTGCCTCAACCTTAGATGGATCTACCTTAACTCCATCCTCACAAATAATGTGTCCCAAAAACTGGACCTCACGTAACCAAAACTCGCATTTGGAGAACTTAGCATATAACTTCTCCTGTCTCAAGGTGTCAAGTACCAAACGCAAGTGCAATTCATGATCGGATTCAGATTTAGAATAAATCAATATATCATCAATAAATACAATAACGAACTTATCAAGATAGGGTCGACAAACTCTATTCATCAAATCCATAAAGACCGCCGGGGCATTAGTCAACCCAAAAGGCATAACAAGAAATTCATAATGACCATATCTAGTGCGAAAAGCCGTCTTAGGAATATCCTCCTCGCAAACCCGCACTTGATGATTACCCGACCTCAAGTCAATCTTAGAAAAATAGGAAGACCCTTGCAATTGATCAAACAATTCGTCTATTCGTGGCAAAGGGTATTTATTCTTTATGGTTCGCTTATTCAACTCCCTATAATCGATACACATCCGAAGGGTGCCATCCTTCTTTTTAACAAACAACACATGTGCACCCCAAGGAGACGAACTGGGTCTAACAAAACCCTTATCTAATAGCTCCTGGATTTGGGACATCATTTCTCGAATTTCAGAGGGAGCTAACCTATAAGGTGCCTTGGCCACGGGAGTAGAACCAGGGATCAAGTCAATTTTGTATTTTGCCTCTCTAATGGGAGGTAAACCAGGCAATTCATCAGGGAAAACGTCTGGGTATTCAGAAACCACCCGGACATCAAGAACGGTTACCTTTTCTAACTTTGCATCAATGATATAAGCCAAATAAGATACACACCCCTTAGCTAGAGATTTACTAGCTTTCATCATAGAAATCATAGGGATACTACCTCTCTCTCGTTCCCCTCGAGCCACGACATATGACTTATCTGAGATTGGGATTTTAATTAGTTTCTTATGGCACTCTATACTTGCCTTATTCTTACTTAACCAATCCATGCCTAAAACCGCATCAAAACTGGGGATATGCATCAATAGAAAAGAAATTGGGAAGCTATGATCCTCAATCAATATGCTAGCTCCAGTCACCGATGTGGTAACTGGGACTATCTTGCCATTTGCTACCTCAACCTCAATAGGATTTGTAATACAAATGGGGGTCAATTTCAGTTTATCACAGAAAAACATAGATATAAATGAGCAATTGGCTCCCGAATCAAACAGAACAGTAGCTGGTACAGAGTTGATGAGAAATGTACCAGTTATAACATCTTCAGTCCTGACAGCATCATCAGCTGTCATTTGGAATGCCCTGCCAGTTGCCGTTGGGGGATTCTTTCTTTTCTCGCCAGAAGATGAAGACCCTCCGACCGCACCCGTCTTTTGTTTTCCCACCTCCGGACACATTCCCGAACGATGACCTTCCTTTTGGCAATTCCAACATACATGTCTAGGGAAAGCACAATCCTTGATGTCATGACCAAGTTGTCCACATTTGATACACCTAGCAGTTTGAGGAGTGCAAGGACCCGTGTGTCTCAATTTACAATTGTGGCACCAATTCGATCTATCCAACACACTACCACTCGAACCTTGCTTTCTAGGCTGATGAGACCCATACCATTTCTTCTTTCCAGGACTATTCGAAGAGTCACCTTTAGGTTTCAATGTCAACTTACCCTTAATTTCCAAATCTTTGGCTCTAACATCTCCATCCACAGATCGGGCCAAATCAAAAGCTTGGGTAAGGGAACCCGCTAGTCTCACCGTCATTCGATAATCATGGGGCAACGTTCCTACAAAATGGTCAATCTGAGTACGTTCTTTCGGTACCCATTGTTGCACAAACCTTAGTTTTTCGGTGAATAGAGAAATGAGTTCATCCATGGTCATCCTATCCGTCATTTGCAAATCCATAAACTCCCGTCGAATGCGGGTCATATCAAATCCAGAACAATATTTCTTACAAACCTCATGGTGGAAATCGGACCACCCAATAGATGCTCTTTGTTGTGGGGTGAAATGTGATGTAATGGAATCCCACCAACCCATTGCCGGTCCTTTGAGGAGTTGCACCGCAAATGGGAACTTAACTTCTTCCTCACATCGACACACCTCGAATTTCCTCTCAACATCCCTCAACCAATCCAAGGTAACCGAGGGATTTGTACTACCCGAGTACTCGGACGGTCCACTAGACTTAAAAGTCTTGAAAGAGCATAGCTTAGGCTGATTCTGAGCCTGAAATGACGGGGTCCGATAACCAGAAGACCCAGAAGCAAATGGAGTCGAAGTCTGATAAGTACTATATAGTTGCTGTTGTTGATAAAAAGGCTGAGATACGGGAATCTGTGATGTTACCAAAGGGGGTGGCACCGCACTAACAAGATGTGGCATCGATTGCAAAACCCGCTGGGAGGACAAGGTCTGCTGTTGCTGCAAAAACTGCTGCTCAATTGCCTTAAGTCTAATATTTTCAGACTCCAAATGTAACATATAATCATCATGGTCAAATTCTCCAGCTGTAAAAGAAGTGCCAGTCTGACCCTGACTAACATTCTGGTTTTCCGGAGGGGTGACATTTGTTCTAGGGACATCATTAGGTGGATCGGTCGGATGTTCAGTATCTGCCATATCTGTACCAAAACAACATCTCATAACACGTTAGTTGTTAGTACCTACATACTAACCAACTTCTCATGCTAACAATATCCCATTCATCAGAATGTTTGACCGACACAATTAGATTTGAGATTGAACACTTAACCCATGCTCAATTCACCCAAACCTAAGCTCTAATACCAATTTATAACACCACAGAAATTCAAGAACAATTTTTTTTTATATATATCATTCGGAAGCGAGTAATGCAAATCGTGCATTATAGATTGCCTATACCATATTTCAAAAGCACAATCTATGCCTGCATGATGAGTTGATACAATGATCCTATTAATTACAATCATTGAGATAGGTGTTATTTAAATCCAAAACATATGTTCACAGCGATAACACGTTTATATAATTCAGAGTAGGCAGTCAAACATTCTTCCAACCAACTTCTTGCCCACCCACGTCAAAAGTAAACTGCAAGAAGTGAGGAGATGGGTTAGCACGAAGCTAAGTGAATAGATCACAACTATCAAACTAAACTAGCATAGCAACTGATCACCACAAAGCATCACAACAAATACATCGAAGAGGATCGGTGGTCCTTGAGGTACCCTCATGCCGCGGTGGTTCCCCAAGTAACACTTTTAACCACTGAAGGCCAAACAGTGGTCTTACCGATAGTTTTAGTACTATTACTACATACGACATAACTTCAATAAACAACACATGTACAAAGTCATCATGTCGTCCAAAGTAATAGTACCCAAACCCAATATCATATTGACCCCTGACAAAATAGCACATTCCATAATCATCATGGCAAATATGCACTTATACGAAGTATAACAGTAAAACCATGTTTACCCGTTGTAACCAGATTGTTACAACTAATTCAGACTGAGAGTCAATGATCCACTCACCTTGATAATCACAACCTCCACTCAAAGTTCTAATATTATTGAGTCTTCGGTTTATCTGTAATCACCACAGAATAATACGAGTCAATAACTCATTCCAAATATCCGTATGCTAAATTAAGGACATCCTTGAAATCAAACATGATATTTCAATTTACAACACTTCAACATGCATATTAATTCATAATTTAGCCTATCATGATACTATATTTCATACCACTAAATCATATAAGCATATAACTCATTTATTAGCAAGGGATTTAAAAATGAAAACTGGTTTGCTGAAAATGCCCATGAACCCGCCGGCTGAGGTCTATGAGCCGCCGGCTTGACCCAATGACCCACCGGGTCCACCCACAATCAGCCGGGTAAATTAAGTTTTTCACTAACAGAAATAAAATGCGTTTTAAAGCCTGTAGGAGCCGCCGGGTTGGCAAAGAAGCCGCCGGTTCCCTTAAAATACTAACAACCCGCCGGGTTGAGACCCCAACCCGCCGGCTTGTTCATCGTTTCCAGCACCTGCTGCTGCTGTCCAAGCTCAACACGAACCCAAAACCCCAATTCACCCATTTTCAGTTGCAAACACGATTTCGACAAGAAATTTACCACTCGTAACATCTACTAACATATAATAACAACCATTTATCATCATCCATGACTTAGATTATCACATGCATCAATCATTTAACTATTTAAAACCCTAACTTAAAATTCCATATATTCAAAGCATTTAAACTTACAATCAAGATAGTAACAAGGTAGATGATGATGATGATGATGATGATGATGATAAGTAGTCACCAAGAATCCAAGCTTTAACTCGATTTCTCAATGTTTTCCCCTTTTTGATTTCCTTGAGCAACCAAGTGTGAGTGTGTGTGTTTTGGAGGAAAAGTAACCAAATGAAATGGTAAAGGGGAAGGTGGGAGTTAGGTGCCGGCCTAACTTTCACCTCCCTACAACACAGTGTACAAATTATATCCACTCTAATTCTATTGTCTGGAACCTAAAAACTAATAGCGAGAAAATACATTTTATTTCACCGTCAAGTAAAGTTATTTAAAACAAGTAATAATTTATTTATCACAATAAGTCATTTAACTATTTAACCTATTAGTTTCAATTAGCCAAATAATATGAATTATTTATAAACTCAATTATATAATCAAATAAATTAAGTAAATTACCAATTTCTCCTAGGCCGGTAACGAGGATGTTACAACTTGTACCACATATGGTAGTAGCTTGTGGTAACCGTTATCATACAAATTTATTGAAACTGAATTGTACCACATGTGGTGGTAGTTAAATATCATATGTGCTAATCATTATCATGACATATGAAATTAAAAAAGAGATGATTAATAAAAATTACAAATAAGTAGAATTGTATCCCATGTAATCTAATGATTTAGAGTAATAAAAACGCCATCATATATGACAATGTTAATTGTCGACTGTAATATATGGTACTACCACATGTGGGAGTATCCACTATCACATGTGGTACTGTACACTACGACATGTGGTAGTATCCGATACCACATGTGGTACTATACACTAGCACTATCACAAGTTATAATTAATGGTATCTCATGTGATATTATCTACTACCACATGTGATACAATGTAGTATCACATGTGTTACTATCTACTACCATATGTGATACTATGTAATATCACATGTGTTACTATCTGCTACATGATGTGTTATTATCTACTACCATATGTGATACAATCTCTTATATTCTCTGACTAGTTTAATTGTTTCTTTTATTTTACATGAGTGAAGGTGATTCACTGGATAGAAGATGTTACAGTGGAATGTAGCTGTATAAAAATTGTTCGTCGTGGAATCTTGTGTTACATGAGTGAAGGTGATTTACAATTAAGAAGATGATACGGTGGAATGTAGCTGTAAGAAGATTGTTCGTCGTGGATTCTTGTGTAGACATATTTTTTGTCTATTAAATAATTGAAATATTGAATGTATACCAAAGCAACATGTTTTACGGCATTGGATGAAAAATTTGATACCAGCTGAGTTGTACAAAAGAAAAGAAAGAGGGTCACAGAGACATGTTTATATGAAAGATACCACATGTAGTAGTTGTTTATAACATAAAGTATTTTTTACAAAATCAAGTTACTAGTTGCTACTACATTGGATACTTACTGCTATGATATGTGAAATGTGAGACTTTATTTACAAAAATCATAAGTTTTAACCTCAAGATGCTGGTTGATTCCGCATGTAATAGTATGACGCATCACATGTGGTATCAACGACTATTACATGTGATTCATTCAAGTAACACATGTGATACTAGCTAAGTATCACATGCGATAATGACTATCTTATGTGATAACAACAACTGTCATATGTGACAACTATCAAAGATGCTTATTGATACCACATGTGATACAAAGAGGTACCACATGTGGTACCAAGAGATACCACATGTGATATTCAAATAGTGTAGGTCAAATAATTATCTCTATCAGGTATCACATGTGATATTTTTGATACCACATGTGATACTATGAGAGATACCACATATGGTACTTGATTATAAAATAAAAATATTTGTGTACAAAAATACTAATTACTACTACATAGTATGTGAAATGTGAGACTTTATTTACAAAAGTCATAAATTTCAACCTAAAGCTATTGATTGATACCACATGTGATACTATGAGATACTATGAGGTACCACATATGATATTATATATAAATACTTTTACAAGTAGGTTAAGAAAAGTAAAAGGAAAAAAGTATACACAAAAACATTTAAAAAACTGAAAAAATAGACATAAAAAGATAAGTACATTAAATTCAAATTGATTTAACAGATTGTACTTGAACATTAGATCAAAAATACCAACAAACACATTCAATAATACCAAGATACATTCAAAATACCAAAAGACATTAACAAACTAGTCTTCTGCAATAGGTTCGGTATTGTTTTCTTCAACATCCGGTGATGAAATTTTTCCACCATTTTCTTCATTTAGGCGGTTTATAATGACATACTTAATTTGCTTCTCGATCAATTCCCGCGGGTAGTTATGCATAAACTCAGCAATAGTATCACACAAAGGTGTCAAAATCGGGATCCTACGTAGGATCGTTTTTGCCTTTGCAAGATCAGGATCATAAGATCGAGATCGGGATCGTAGACCTTACCAAAATATGATTTTTTGATACAAAGATATCTAAATTCTTTTAGAAAACTACTATTAGATAAATTAATCTAACATTAAAAATTTTATATTGCTGAAGTGATGCAATTTGTCAACATATATTTTTCGAACGATAAGCGTACTAAAATAAAAGATAGCGGCATAAGACAATTGCATCAAAGTTTGAGAACATATTACAAATGAAAATTTATAATCGTCGTTTTAGAGGTTCTAGACTTTTTCTTAGATTAATTTGATAATAAATGGAGAAGTAAACATGGAAACAAATGTATGGTAAGTTTTGAGACAGGATTTGAACTATTTATGGGCCTTACAAGTCCAATTGTAAAAATAAAAATAAAAATAAAATAGCCCATTTGTAGGATCGGATCGTTCAACGATCCTACGATCGATCCTACGATCCTACTCCTATCCTACCTCCTGACCGATCCTACTCCGATCCTGCACGTTTTCCCTTGGTAGGATCGTAAGATCGTACGATCCTACGATCAGGATCGCGATCTTGACAACCTTGGTATCACATGTGGAAGCAGCGGCTTTTGTGAAACCCGCCTTAGACGGTGATAGAATGACGGTGTTCGATTTCATTTTACTACTTTCAGAAAATGCAGCTTACGAGATTTTATCACCTTTCTCCGCTTCTCATTTGTAAACTCAGCAATAGTAAGGCCACGTGAAGTACCCTCTTTCACTGCAAACATATAAAACAAAAAACATATATGAAAATTAAAAAAAAAAATTGATAATTGAAAACAAACATAATACACAAAACATAATGATAAATAAAATACAGTATAGTCCAAAAAAAAGAAGATAACACTACAATATCACAAGTGTTACTACAAGGTACCACATGTGGTACCTCACCACATGTGGTACTACAAGATACCACAACGGTACCACAACAGAAAATACATGAAATTGATAAATAAGCAACAACCAACAATAACAACCAACCAAAAATTAAAACAAGCAGCAGCAGTAGCAAAAAACAAACAACAACGTCAACAAAATATAAAAAAAATAAGGTAGTCACATATCATAATGTAATATTCACAATGCCATCTTGCATCCCTTCGTTAAGTAACTCCATACACAAACTCTTGAGATAAAACTACAACCTTACATTGAAACAGCTAAAACTTGAAGCTTGCAAACTCAAAACACTAATTAGTGAACTTTGAACCTTAAGCAATCCTCTTTAACCTTAACCTCAACTCCAAAGCATTCATTATTTTCCAAAACTAATTATTCTTCTCAATGCAATTACGTCTAAATACATTGAACCTAATCGAACAACATCATTTCTATCTTTACCAGACTACAACACAAATAACCCAGGTTTATCAATTTTAACTTCCACACCATCCAGTTCAATTTCAAAATTCAAGCATACACTAAAATAGCATTAAATACCAAGTAAACAATACAATACTAATGAAATCAATAAGACAATAATCTAGGGTTTTGAAAATGCCTAAAAATATATATCATTCCTATCATAGTCTCAATAGTTCAACGGTAGCATACCGATCTTTATAAAAACAAACTAATGAATTTATAGAAAGATATACAGATAATGATTTCAATAGAGAGATTGTGCGTGAATACCTCTTTGAAATGATGAAGACACTCGAGGTAATCTTCACGAAGAAGATAACAGTCTTTAGATTCTCTGCAACGCGACATACATTCACTGAAATCTATCTAGAAATCATAACATCTGCCTTTGTTTCCTGTTATACCCCATCCATACGCCATTGATTTACTGATTCAGATCGATTTCACACACGCACTATGAAATCGATCGATCGATCGTAACGATGTTCGTACTGTGAAATCGATCGTAACAATGTTCATACTTAACCACATGTGATACTATTAGGTTCAAACATATAGTGTTTATAACAAGGTTGTTAAGATCAGGATCTTACTTAGGATCGTTTTTGACTTTACAAGATCGGAATCGTAAGATCGAAATAGGATCGTAAGATCCTACTTATACACTATAGTCTCATATTTGTGTGTTAAAATGCATCTAAAAGACTAAATGCATAACAGATTAATTAAAATTTTATAGTTTAAACACTATATAACATTAATTCAGTACTTCTCATAGCAATTTAGATTAGTATATTTGTTATTAAAGATATAGATTTTCACGTGTTAAACTATTTATTTAAGGAATTGATTAGCTTTATTGTAATAATTAATTCAATGATAAACCTATTAGTCTTTTATTATAAAAATATCAACTTATTTGTATTTTATTAACTCATTAATTCATGTTGAGTAAGATCGAATAGGATCGGGATCGTAAGATTCTAGCTCGAAATCGACATAGGATCGGGATCCTATATAGATCCTACGAATTTAAGATCCTATCTAAGATCAGGATCGTTTTCGTTCATGGGGATCGTAAAATCGTAAGATCTTAAGATCAAGATCGGGATCTTAACAACCTTGGTTTATAACAAAATCAAGTTACTGATTACTACAACATGGGATACTGTGACATGCACCGTCAAATTAGGACTAGTTTTTATTTCCTAATCATTTAGAAATACATGTAATTAGTTCTATGTATTAGGCTAATTGTATGTATCAATATATATATTTTTGAATATATATCAGTACGCGATTAGATTTAAATCGTGCATTATCAAAATCGGCCAAATTCGGATTCATTTATACAGACGTTGGTGGACACAAGTATTAAGTAATATGGAATTATTATTTAATACACTCATCATTTATTATATATTATTTTGATAATATATAAAGTATTTCGTATCGTACAAATCAAAACATTCATAACAAAACTTATAAATAATGTATTATTATTGAAAATAATAATAATTATTTACTTAGATAAAAATAAAACATATCTCGTTTTATTCAAACTTACTCAACGCGACGAAACCATCCGAACCGTATCCGTCAACCAAACTTAAAACAAAGTTATAATTTTGGTATGTCATTAAAAGTATTTTATAAGATACTCCGATTAAAAAAAACACACGATTTCATTTTTAGAAATTTATCATTAGAAAATATTATACTACTTTACGATCGGATACGCTAACACGAGGTTTAATACTACCCCTTTTGTGTTATTGAACTGGACAAGATCTACAAATTGTGGATCTTCCCCGTGACCATATGCAGACCAAACACACCCTTCCTTTTCATTTCATTTCCTTCACCTTCTTCTTCTTCTTCACATCTCTCTCTCTCGGTTCACATACCACCACCACCAACCATTATCATCATTTTCGAAAATCATCATCACCATAAACAAGAAGAGGAAGCGAGAAGGAGGTTACACATCATCATCATCATCATCATCATCATCATCATCATCATCATCATCATCATCATCATCATCATCATCATCATCATCATCGTGCTCATCATCATCATCACCCACGGCTCATCATTTCAATCCGTAAGAAATCCTCCACTTTCCCTTTTATTTTCGAGCTTAGAAATACTTATATCATCATATGTTAGTGTTTCATCAACTTATTATGTCCGAAAAACCGAATCAAAAGCTTGTTTATACTGAAAATCGCACGAACAGACCTAGAAACAGACCTCACCCGACCGGGTGGCTAACCTCACCCGATCGCGTATCAGATTTCACCCGACCGGGTACATACCCTCACCCGATCGCATATCATCAAAACCCACCCGATCGCGTGTCAATCCTCACCCGAACGGGTAAGCAACCTTCACCCGAACGGGTATGCATCTTCACCCGATCACGTATGACCTTTTTACCCGATCGCGTATGACCCGATACCCGATCGCGTATGAGTTGTTACTAGTGTTTTACTAAGTGTCGAAACTAAGATTTTGACACCTGATTTTACTTCATATTCGAATTTCAAATGCGTTTTTACTAAAGCAATATAGTAGAAATAAAAATTTTTCCAAACTGATCTAGCAGCTCGACCCCAGCCAGGGGCTCTGCCCCTTGGACCCCGCTACCAGGGGCGCTGCCCCCGGACCCCCCGTCATTCAAATTCTTGAAAATACATTTTTGCACACTAAGTGTCGAACTTGTGTAACATCAATACTTATATACGATACAACACTGAAACATACTTTACAAGTGTAACATGACAACATAATAATAATAATACGTCAAGATTATTATTACAACCGTCACCAACGGGCTGTACATGTTTTCAAAATACAAACAAACAACTAAACATTTGGACATAACTAGTTGAGTGGACAACTAGCATAGATGGTCTGTTGAGACATCTAATCATTATAATAACCTTGCGCGTTTAGGACGCCCAGCAGGTTACAGTCGTTTGGACGACCTCATTCCTTTGTGCAACATATAACAACTCACTAGACTCAGGTGAGTCTCATAGCCCCTTTTTAAATGCTTTTACCTAAGGGTGAGATACATGCTCGTTTTGTTTTACATGTGAACACAAGTATCAAAACATCGCTATATGCTACATGAGTTAATTTCATCTAATCAATTTAAAGTCCTCCATCACATAGTTTGTTAATATGATTTAGCGTGAATGTTAGTGTATGGTACCATATGGGATTGACAATCCCCGTCCGAGTTAGCAAGCACTAACCTGTCAAACGGACGCATTATCATTTGTTCAGTATGAGTGTTGATTAGGCACTCATAGGGAGGCACCTCGATCAGGTCCTTGAATGTGGATCCAGACCCCCTCAGTTAAGCTCAAACTATGGACTCATGGCTGCATGTACATTCATTATTTGTTTGATAACAAATCATTATATAAATCTTGTGGTTCATAAACCTCATTTACTCATATACACCTGTGAGCTCACCAGCTTTTTAGCTGACCTTTTAGCATGTTATCTCAGGTACTCAGCAGTAGGTTGGACTGCCCATCATGATACTTTAACTCGAGTCGCATGCAATCATTAAACATCAAGAGATTTCCTTGCATATCTATATTTTGTATAATTGAAAATGTACTAGAATCTCTCAGGGTAATCATGTGAACTCAATATAATGTAAACAGTTTGTAAACTCTTATGTTACATCAATGTATATTGTAAACAACGCATATAGAGTCGTTCATTATATATCTTACGTGCTTGATTATTGATTAGTCGCGCCGCGACCCGATTCGCTTCCGCAACCCGAATTAGGGGGTGCGACATATACCAAATGATACTACATAACATGTGAAATGTAAGACATTGTTTACAAAAATCATACATTTTAACCTCAAATAAACGGTTGATACCACATGTGATACTATGAGTTACAACATGTGATACAGCCAACAAAAATAAAAAACAAAAACAAAACAACAAGCAACAGCAGTAACAAGCAGTATAGTAACAAGTAGTAGCAACAAACAAACAACAACAAAACTAATATGAGTAACTAAAAAGACATGAACACAGAATATAAAGCAAAAAAAATACCAAGTGGAAATCTTTTGATAGGAATCGCTTTGATATAAGATTTGAAGATGCTGCTAGGGCTAGTTCTTCACGAATATCCTTTTAAACGAACAATTCGAAGGTTAGTTACAAATACTTTGATTTTAGATGACGTTTTGAGAGCTAGGGTTTTGCAAAAACGAAATCGATAAAAAATGCCAGTTAGAACGTTGATTTGAACAATCGCGATCAAAGAAAACTAGGATTTACAGAAGGAATTCGAAGTTTCAATTGCAACTTCGCTGATTTTTAGTGTTTTTGCGTTAGGGTTTATACAAAACGAAATCGAACAAAACGGATGGTTAAAACGAAGATTCAAACAAATGTGATCGAAGAAAACTACGATTTATAGATGGAATTCGAAGTTTGATTTGCTTAATCGAAGGTTACGTGGGTGTATTTTGAGCAAGGGTTTGAGAGGAGAATATCAAAATGATCCAGAGGATGGAAGAGATAAGTTTTCTGTGTCTGAAATGAAAAAGAAAAGAAATTAATTAAAGGGTAAATGACAAAAATCGGTAACGAACTGCCACAAAATGTTCCATGTATGCAACCTACTAGATTTATTATCTAGGTATGCAATAAACCGGGAAATTTTGTCCTAGAATCTGTACCAAGTTCATTTTTACCTTTTGAGGTTTAAAAAGTCTGACTAAGATTACACATCAGCTGCCAAATGGATTTATTTTGCCATGTTATATATACACGTATGAAATGATTTGTAAATTCAAAAACAAGATATTTTAATGTATTGTGCATTTTTTATATATTTTTTACATTATCTTTTTACTATTTTTAATAGATAAAAAAAGCAAAATTAGACATATGATATCATCTTGTTGACTTGTTGTACATCTTCTTCGTCAAAATCATTACAGCAAAAACAAAACACCAATGCATCAAGATTATTATCATCATCTTTATTATTTAATAAGTAATAATTATAATTATTCACACAAGAAACAAACAATATCACCATCTTCATCATTATTAAACCTCTCCAAGAACAACAAACTCCGGCAAACATTTAGATCATCGGAGAGGACCGCCATCACATCCAGCTATCAACCTATCAGCTATTGCATCGGCACTCTAGATCTCGAAAAACGGTGCTTCACATCTCTAGCAGCGACTCTCTAGTAAACTACCATGTAAGTCAAAAACTCATGTAAAGGACTAGCAGCGACTGCAGTTCTTCATGGCTCTCCTTTTCTGTTTTATACTTGATCAAAGCTCATGTAAGTCAAAAATTCAAACAACAGTTGATCAAAAAAAAAAATTCAAACAACAGCAGCAGCAAGTGCATTCCATCGTCATCTTTCTTTCTTTAATTTTGCATTTTCTTATTTTCACAAAAACAATTGAGCAGACTAAATAAATCATCACCACTATAATAAAACAATTGAGAAGACTAAATAAATCATCACCACTATAATATAGGTTTTAACATATAAGAACAAACGCCGAAGAAACAATAAGATGAAGAAGCATTTTTCTTCCCCAAGATCTCCGATCAACAACTGTTCATGTACAAATGACAAAATCGGAAATTAAATGATTGCAAATCAAGAGCTTAGCCTTCAGCACCGATGGAGTTTCAGATCTGCGATGGTGGTTGTGGTGCCATGATGGGGATGTCGGAGATGCAGCAACAGTAGACGAAGCAACTGGAAAAACGAAGCCTGAAATTTTAATACCAGATCTCACAAATACACAACCGGAATTAGTCTCATCTTCGTCACAGTATCTTCGGTAGCCGAAAAACATGGTAAATGTAAAAGGACGACTGGAATCGGTAGTGGTGGTGCTTCCGGTGGTCTCTTCAATGGTGGTAAGTCCCGGTGGTGATTTCCGATGAAAGGAGATGGTGGGGTTGTGATTTCCAGCGGTAGTGATGATTTTCAGTGGTTAATGAAATTGATTCAACCTTTTATTAAGGGAGAGCCATGAAGATTGATGTTGTATTTAGGATGACGGTAGCTTGTTGCTTTGCTAACAGGAAAGATAGAAAAAATTCAAAAATTAGAGTATAAGTCATAATATCGCCACGTAAGGGGGAAAAAAGCCACGTCAACGTTTAATTAAATATAAAATGCCAAATATTGATAGTTACCGGTCTATCAGGTAACTAGTTACCATGTTGCATATACGAGTACAAAATTTCCCGGTTTATTGCATACCTAGACAATAAATCTAGTAGGTTGCATACATAGAATATTTTGTGGCAGTTCGTTACCGATTTTTGTCATTTACCCTTAATTAAAATGTATAATTACGAAATTACCCCTCCGCCCAAAATTAGTTTAAGCTCCTTAAATAAAATTAAAAATTGATGGTTAAATGTGGACCATTGATTTTGTTGATCCAATGGCTCAAATTCATTCCCTCATTCTCATCAATAACATCTATTCTCATTTGAACTTTAGTCTAAAAAAAATAAACAATTTTACACACACACAAAAGTGTGTAGAGATACTTCAGTCGGTCATTTTAATGTGTAGAAATACTTAAAATTGTGTTCAATGAAAAACAATTATAGTATTGCACAAGTACAATTTTAATGTGTGAAGAATCTATAGTATTTTCGTGCTTAAGAATGCGTCGAATCATTAAACTTTTCTCACTTTTATGCGCGTACACCTATCTAATTTGCCCGCACTTAAAAATGTGTATATTTGATTCAAAGTTTTCGCACTTAAAGATGCGTAGACTTTAGTGCCTTGTTCGCACCTAAAAGTGTGTAAACCCAATCAATTTTACACACTTTAAAAGGGAGATGATATATACACCAAGTTATTTGATACATACACCAACTATTATGCATTAAAATTTGTACTGTACAATACTGTAATGCATTAGTTTGGTGTATATATCAATTAAATGTGGTGTATTTATCAATGTCCCTTTAAAATGTGTGATAATTCTACACGGCTCATTATAACGCGCTTATAAAAATTCGTATATTTTAATTCTACGCACTTAATAAATGTATAAATACAAAAAAATTTGTATGGAATCAAGCTATTTGTTAGTAGTGTAATGGTTGGTGTCACACAAATGCAACTCATGTAGGTCAACATGTGTAGATTATTGGTTGTGTTAAATTGGATTGGGTTGTCTAAATCACTTTTGCTTGATTAATTTGAACTGTGAAAAATAAATATCAAAAAGATATTTATAGTTAGTATTCTTCAAGAAACTAAACTATTTTACTTCGTTATCTTATTTAATTTACACCTCCAGTATTTGTAGTTTTGTACGTAAATTTATATATTTAAGTTATAGCTAGTTTGTCATTTGTCATTTATAAAACAATAAGTTACAATTTTCAGCTTAAAAAATAAGTTCGAGTTATCAGCTCCAACTATAAACTTCCGGCTCAAGCTACAAGTTAGTCTTACCAAACACACATATAATTTGACAATCTAAATGCTTTAACACAAAATACTCAAATACTATATCTTTATCTATAGACTAATAATAAATTCACTACTTCGTTTGATAAATTCATCAAAAATATGCATTGACAAGTTGTACAGTACAACCTATTAATAGAGACTATTAGTGGATTTATCAATTATATGAATGATAGATTTTTCACCACCCATAGCTTCTTTTAATATATCTTTTCTTTTGTATATATATATATAAGGAAAGGCACATAAATACATAATCTCTTATTATCTTAGCATTTGACACATCATCATCACTTTATATTATATATATTATAATAAAATAAAAATCATTTTATACATAAATTAGAGGTCAATTTCTTAAATTATAAGAAAAAATAGGTATAGACAAAAATTTAAGACATGACATAATTATTATTATATATAGATTATATGGTTATTTCTTAATTTTATATATATACTAGTAAACATGAAGGCTGTGCGATGCACAACCCCCGTGGGCAGGATTCGTTTTTAAGAGTTTTGTGTGGTTACTAAACAATTTCAACATTTTGATTCGTTGGTTTCAGTTATGATCATTTCAACCTACAAATGATCTATCATGGGTCAGTCCATTATCCCGCGCTACACCTCACAATACTGTCACTCGGTATGATTGTGTGGCCGGAATGTTAGATTTGAGGTTTCAAGTGGGTTTATCCTAGGTGTTAAGGTCATGGTCGGTTTCCACATGCTATCATGTATTCTACCTTGTGATTGCCCTTAAGTGGTTTTCTAATGTGTGACGTTTAGATGGTGGGGTATCCACCTTTGATCTATTGAGTTGTTGTACGTTTAGAGTTGTTTTTGATGTAATTATGGTATATTGTCATTTTGGTATGATGTAAGGTTGTTTTCTGGGTCAAGTAGTATTGTTGGTTTGGCTTAGGGTTGGTGTCAAGTTGTATGATCGTTTTGGTGGGGTCTTGTTAGTTGGAATCAAAAAGAGAGTTTTGGTTGAAATCTAGCTTTTGAATTGCTGCACTATAGTATGGTGGTTTGATCGTAATATTTAGCATCTCGCTAGTTTTTTATTACTAATATTAAGGTTTGTCTTTTCCAAAAAATATCTAATGTTTCGATCCATAAACAATAAACAAAATAAAGATGTGCTTAATTATCATATATTACAAACTCCAAACGTTATTAATAAAACACATTGTAAAATTAACACATTATTGTTTTCAATAGTCTAATTGCCTATCGATTACATTCTTCCATTTGCTTCAACTATCTATTTGAAGTTCCATAATCTTGTTTGTATTTTTTATCATTTTGTTAGTTGGAGTCGGGTTATTTTATTAATTTCTCTCCAGAAAACATCTAACAGTAATAAGAAAATGAAATGAGAATTTACAATTATACAATATCTGAATGTTCATTGGTATCACTATTTGTAAATAAAAATAATTCTCAATATACCTCTTGCAACATCTTATGTCTTAATATTAAGTTGGTTCTAATGTTATTCTTAATTTTTATACACTCATGTTGATTATATAAGATTATTATTGTAAGTATGAAGGTAATGCATAAGAAGTAAATGATTTTTTTTTTTTTTTTTTTTTTTTTTTTTTTTTTTTTTTTTTATGGAATGTTATTTAGTTTTGGTGAAAACAACTTGAAGTAAATTATTGTATTATGAGATAAAAGTGGATTACATGTGTCACTAAATTAAAACATTATGCGGAAGCTTAAGAATGAGTTGGTTAATCTTATGTGGAAGCTTAGGAATGAATTGCAAGATCTTATATATATAAGATAAGATAAGATATATATATATATATATAGGTGAGTTAAAATAAGAAGGTTAATTTTCGTGAGAACGTAGGAAATCATTCAAAACCACTTTTTAACTATCCGAAACACATTATTCTTCAAAACTTTTTCAATGATTACTATTAAAATAACTTTTGGAAGCTATAATACAAATATAAATAAAAAATATTAACTATTTTTTTCGAACTTTTTTTTCCAGTCGTTACTGTTTTGATTATTTAAGATAATCACAAAATATAATATGATAATCACATATGATTATTCTCTAATATAATATGATTATCATGTGTTCGAGATAATCACAAGATATGACATAATAATCACATATTATTCATGTGATTATCAAGTTATAAAATGTGATTATTGTGAATAAAAAATTTAAAAAAAAATAATTAAAAAAATAAGAAAACGTTGAAATTTTTTTTATTTGAAAAATAGATTCAAAAAGTTATTTGAAAAAGAAGCTACGAAGAAATTTTTGTAAAATAACGTGTTTTAGATAGTTAAAAAGTGATTTTAAAGTGTTTCTCACGTTCTCACGAAAATTAGCCTTCTCATTTGAACCTGAGACTATATATATTAATTAAGCATGATTTTCTAAAGTATGTTTAATTTAATAATAAAGCTATTTTTAAAAGTTTAAAATGAACTTAACACATACTCCGTACAACCAATTTGTTCATGAAAATTAGATATGTAGAAAATGTTTAAGGAATGTGACTCCAATCTATTCAACTTAATGTATACATTACATATTGTACACCTTCTAATAACAAAATAACCAACTTGTTACTAACGACCTCTCGGGGTTTTATAAGCTTTTTTCATAAGTTTTTTGCAGAAATTTTCTTTGTGTTAAACGTCATTGCTCAATTGCACAAATCTATGTATAACTCACAAACAGTTATACAAATAATAAGACGTACTAGAAGAAAAAAAATGTAAGCTTCATTTGTCAAATATTTTAAGTAAATTATACGAACTCTCTCTTATTATAATATACTACATCTTTAGAAAAGAAATCATTGAAACAATAATTTTTTAGAACACTTCTCATCCAACCAAACCTATAGACGTTTACCTTAAGATACGTACTCTAAGTATTTAATATCAACTTAATCTAAATTAATGATGCTCGGCTTTGCGTAGCAAAGCTGATAGACTTACTAGTACTCGTATATAAAGAAGACTATGTTCCTTCTAAGCTTGACACATGTCACCTTTAAAACTAACATACATAAACTAAAAAGAAACCAAAAAATAAAAAAAAAAAAACAAAAACATATTCACATTATATCTTGCTTCAAACCTTTTTATCATCTTATTTAATCTTAGTAGATATATAGATGACACATTTGATATCACTTTTATACATAAAATATTTTTATTTTTATTTTTCTATAACTTATTCTTAATCTTCATATCCTGCTTTTTTTCTATTTATAATATGAAAAAACCTCTTGCTTTAAAAAATTGAGACAAAAGTTTCTTAAAATTTTACATGGGTCAAACAATAAAAAAATTTAGACAACCACTAAAAACAGGTAGTACTATAAGAGAAAAAGAAAAAAGAACTACTTGCATAATTATTTTTTAAATATGATAGTATTTACATAATTAAAATTCTTCTAATATCAGAAAAAGGTACTCTACTTTTCACCTATTTCAATTTAAGGTACACAACTTTAAATTTTTTAATATAAGGTATTGAACTTTCAATTTGTAATCAAGTTAAGAATGTGTTTTACGTGAAATTGCACAAATGCCAAGTTGACACCGAAAATATCTACTTAATTGATTAATAACCATCAATCAATTTTAAAAAATACAAAGTAAAAAGAGAAATATTAGAGTTGAAAGTGGTGATGAGTTTTTGTTATATTTTCTCTCATCACTCAATATTTCTTAAAATTGATCGAGGAATATTAATTGATTAAGTAGATATGTTACTTATTAAAAAGAAATTCAGTAAAAATTCATCATTTGTGCAATTCGCGTCCCTAACTTGATTACAGCATGAAATTTCGATACCTTAAATTTAAAAAAATTAAAGTTGTGTACCTTAAATATAATTAGGTTTAGTACCTTTTTATGTACTTTTCCCTTTCATTAAACTTGGCCAATTATAATAATTAATTCATGCATATGTACCTCTAATATCTTATTTATCGACATGAATGATGGTTGAGGGAGTGTAGAATAGACCGACTGAAGATGGAAGTGTGCACGTTATGGAGCCCATACTTTTCTTGCTCATTAATTCATGATAAGTTACGAGATCTTAAGATCATATGCTCATGATCGAGATCTTAAGCGGATCTTACGCAACATCACGATCATTTATGTTGATCAAGATCATAAAATTATAAAATTTAAAAACGAAGTCTAAATCTTAACAACATTAGCTTAACGTAATTGAGATGTGCTTCATAAAATTTACCAATAATCATAAAAAGTCATTTAACCAAAAAAAATAAAAACTTAGATTATTAAAACTCAAAACAATACAAATATCAATAAAGTGAAAAACCGTTGTTTTATTATGGGCTATAGTTTGCTTACGTATCGAATTTCACACAATTTACTGTTATATGTATAAGCCTCCTATTGTATGTATTCAAATTTTGAAACCGTCTATTATATACTCCCTCCGTCCCAATTTAATTGTCCCCAGACAAAAAACACGCAGTTTAAGAAAACATTAACTTCTCTCTTACTTTTTGATAAGATTACAGTTTTACTCTTTACTTTTTACCTACTTTTTTGTCCTACATATATAAAGTAAGGGTGTAAAAGGATTTTATCTCATCATTTTTATCCATTTATGGAAGTGGACAATTAATTTGGGACAGCCCTAAATGGAATACTGGACTATTAATATGGGACGGAGGGAGTATATTTTATCTTTTTTTTTTCGCTACATTTACTATGTATCCAACTTTAAAACCTTCAATTGTATTTATTCAAACCTCTATTGTATGGTTTTTTTTTGTGTTTTTAGCTATATAAATTAACATGTTTTTTATAAGTTGAGTATATACACTAGTAAGTTAATGCATACAAAAGACGATCTAAAAAACTCGAATACATACAATATGAAGCTTTAAAGTTGGATACACTGAATAATAAATGGTGTAAAGTTGATAGATAACCAAAATATAAACTTTTAAAATTGTAAGGTAATAATTACTCCGCACGAACGTACTGTTAAAAGATTTAATAAAAAAATATCTTAAATTATATATAGGAAACATCTTTATGATGTTATCATTTTAATTAACTTTTAATTTGTCAATTAAATCCTTTAATTTTAGTAAATTTTAAAATAAGATCCCCAACTTATTAAAAAAAAATCAGTTACTTACTTACATATAAAAAGAAATATAATTCATTAATTAAAACATTATCTAAATCGATCTGTAATGTTTCTATTAATAATTCACCAAGTAGTAATTACTTAAATTTTTTTCACTAACTTAGTTTCAAAAACTTTTAATTATTTAATATTTACTTATATAAATCAATTTACATAAAGTAATATTATCATGAATCCAACTAAATGCTTGATATACATACTAACTTACACACTTTATTTTAAGAAACAAGATACCAAATACGAAATTTCATACTAAAAATCAACGGTCCATGTGTATACACGGGTTTAAAGTCTACTATATATAATATAGGAAGGAAGTTATGAAATTGTCAAGTAAAATTCGATTCAATTAATCAATTAGATACCTTAAGTATAATAAAATCAAATTCAAAATATATATTTTAGGGTTAAAGTCATATATTGGTAGCGTACTTTCACTTTTGTTTCAATGTTGGTAACAAACTAATTTTATTACCAACGTAGGTAATGGACCAGTAAAATGTGTTACATATTAGCAACGTATTCTACATATGTGTTCCAATATTGGTAATGTATTAGAACAAAATTGAAAGTACGTTACTAAAGGGAGGGACTGATCATGTAGTTATAATATATCGAGGACCAAAATTATAACTTTTATAAGTATTTTTGCATTTAAAATGTCATTTGAGCTCGAAAGTTGAGTTACCTATATAACAGCTCTTTTAAATTCACTCTTCAATTATTCTCATATTCATCTTACCAATCGAAACAACTAAGTAATCCTTCGTATTTCGGTTTCGCGCAATTGAGAAATCAAAAGGATGTATCCAGGTATGATGGATCCAGAGATGATCAGATTTGCTCAACAACAGATGAATCGTATCTCACCCGCTGATTTTTCCAGAATCCAACAACAGGTCCTGATTTTAAGTTTTGTATAAATTATTATTACATACATGTTATAATTCAATTGAAATTACAAATAGTTTCTGCAATTTTGAGATTACAGTTGAGTAAACATAAGAGTGTTAGTGATATGCACTGATAATGTATAGGCATATATCATCAGTATATCTGGAGCCAGGTGCATTCGTATTAGGGTTTCGGTGTTATAACTTCGACAGTAATTGATTGTGTGTATGTGTCCGTGTGCCTGTGAACATGTATTAGTGAAGAAGATGAGAGCTGAGCTGTAGATCTTCAGAGCATTCTAATAAGATCAATATCACTCTGTTGTTAGATATATAATACAATGCTTTTGGAATTGAGTTGAGTCGACAATGTAATACTATTATAGTTTGATAACAGTTGTATATAATCCACATCAGTACAGCTTGTGGAACGGAATTTAACGGCTGCTCCATAATTACTAGACCGACCTGCTATAATTATTCCGTAAACACCTAGTGAAGATGTGGCAAACAAATAAGAGGAGTGATGTTTCCTAGCACAGAATAAGACAACTTAATAATGACTTTTAATCAGTAACTCGGTAAGTTTATTTATTTTTTGTTAAACATTTGCATGGACTAGATATATAGTTACGGAATGTTATTATTTTCTTAATCACTTATTAGGGGCCAGGGGGCCAGGCTACAGTCTTTATTAGGAAGACACAAGGTCTCTAGATACATCGAACTTAAAAAGTGAAAATTCTAGCTTGATTGCTCCATTGATCCTCGCTCATAATTTTCATGGTACTTCCTGACTGCAATCTGAAGAGGACTGTTCTGTACTCGTATTACTCTATAATCTCTCTTTTCTTTCTGTTGATTCCCATCAGCGATACTTATTTTTTTAATCTATTTGGTGTTGTATGAAACTGCAGATGATGTCTAATCCTGAGCTGATGAAAATGGCGTCGGAGAGCATGAAGTCTTTGAAGTCTGAGGACTTGAGGCGTGCTGAAGAACAATTGAATACTACTCAGCCAGATCAGATGGCCGAGATTGGTGCAAAGATGGCAAATGCATCACCCGAGGATTTTGTTGCTATGCGGTCCCAAGCAGGTGTGCAGATAAAGTATCTGTTAAATGCAGCCCATACGCTGAAGCAAAAGGTAGGTAACTGTTCTTACTCTTGAAGGGTATGTATACAAATCATAGTCTGTGCTAGGAAAAAAACCCATATATTTTGTTACTATAACACTCATCCTGGACTTTCTGCAGGAAGAGCTTAATGTTACCTCTACCTTTCGCTTTAAGATCTCTAGTTTCTTTCTGTATTCATAGCTTGGGTTATTTTTTCACTGCTTAATCTTATTTTTGGAGAATAACTGTTCTGTAGCTAATGATTGATTTGTTCTAATTTAAGTAGCTGGAAGATAAGGCTCTATTTTTATTTTGGCAGGGGAATGAGCTTCACAGTCAGGGAATGTTTAATGAGGCATTAGTAAAGTATTTAAGGGCAAGTGCACCTTTGCAATCCAAACTTGTTTCATTTTGTTTATGGTACATCAATGTTATTTTATTTATGATATTTCCATGTTAAATGTTTCATTAATTTGTTAACCAGGCAAAAAACAATTTAAAAGGTATACCAACATCTAAAGGGGGAACTCTTCTTTTGGCCTGCTCTCTTAACTTGATGTCATGTTACTTGAAGACAAGCCAGTTTGATGAGTGCATAAAAGAAGGTAGTGAGGTATGGTAAACTATTATTTGATTAAAGTCTTATCATCATCATGTCATAATATGATCATTATACGTAAAGAGGTCAACCATGACTGTTGTGTGTGTGTGCACGCGCATGCACAAACTATTATAGTATCAGTTATTGTAATGTTATAGATATAAGTCCTTAATTGTGACATCCCCAAATTTAATGCTTTGCGGAAGCGAGTTTTGGGTGCCACTAATCAAATATCAAAACACCAAAGTACAAGCAAACGACTCTAAATGAGACGTTTTAGAAATACATTACATTACAATACGTTACCAAAAGTAGTACAAGGTTTTAGGTCATAAGTAATACATCATTGCGAGTTCGCAAAGTTAATCAAAAGATTTTAAACGCATAATCAAGGTACAAAAGATAATGCCAATAAAATCTTCAAGTGTTTATGCATGCGACTCGTACTAGCCTAGCATACCCTGCGGGCCATCCTACTGTTGCTGAGTACCTGAGAATACATCACTAAAAAGGTCAACCAAAAGGTTGGTGAATCTCACAGGTTTATAGTATACAGTAATAAACAGTTTGAGTAAATCATTAAGTAATTCATTCACAATAAGTAAAACAGTAAAGCATAATTGTACAACAGTAGTAATTTAGTAAAATAGTATTTCACAAACTTAGTAAAGTCGGTATAGTCTGTCAATCGATTGCCATGCCATGAGCCATTATAGTCGAAGCTTAACACGTCAGTAATTTGCCCCCGTGAATGCTAATCCAAAATCATTCATATGAAACGAATAAGAAACGCCTGTTTATACTAGTGCGGTTCGTGGTGGAGCTACCACCCCAGGCGGGGATTGTCAGTCCCATATGGATCCATATACTAAAATTCGCGCTTATCGTATAACTGACGACTATAATTCAGAGGACTTCATTGGATTAAATAGAAACTCATGCAGTTCAGTAAGGCAATACGTCGGTAATTAATACATTTTGTATTTGTATTAAAGTCGGTAAAACAATACATTTTGTACTTGTATTCAAATCAGTAAAATAATACATTTTGTACTTGTATTATAGTTTGTAAAATAATACATTTTGTATTTGTATTAAAGTCGGTAAAACAATACATTTTGTACTTGTATTCAAATCAGTAAAATAATACATTTTGTACTTGTATTATAGTTTGTAAAATAATACATTTTGTATTTGTATTAAAGTCGGTAAAACAATACATTTTGTACTTGTATTCAAATCAGTAAAATAATACATTTTGTACTTGTATTATAGTTTGTAAAATAATACATTTTGTATTTGTATTAGTATTTCAAATAATTTTTAGTAAACAAGCAATAGCAGTAACAAATATATTTTGTAAACAATATATTCAGTAAACAAGTGATGCACCTCCCCCAAAGTAAAAACAGTAAAAAGGGGCAGTGAGACTCACCTGTAGAGCAAGCAATCCTAAAGTGTGCGCGTGAACCAACGTAACCTCCTAGTGTCCTAAACACGCGAGATTGTATAAGTGTAAGTGAATGCTTTAATTAATCGCTCTTATAGTTGTTTGTTTGATTAATTGAGTTCAAAGTATTCGCCTCGTATTTACGTTTGAAGTTTTGTAAAATGTACGGCTTGTTGGTGACGGTTTGTAATAATAATTTCAAACTATTATTATTATACATGATTTGTTGTGCTTATAAAAGACACGTGTTTCGCATATAAGTCGTATCGTATAAGTTTAGTTGTTACTCAAGTTCATTATATCCGTTACACTTTATTTCATAATTTACAAAATTTGGCACAAGTCCGAAAACTGAAAATATGCCATTTTCGACCCCTAGACGACCCCGGATGGCCTAAAACTGGCTAGGCTAAGGCACTTAGCCTTGACCATTTGGTCGTTTTCGAATGACCGTGTGAATTTGAACCCAATCCGTTATAATAAAATTTTCATCGAGAAGCTACCCTGTTTTAAGTTAAATCGTCGACGTTTTCGAAAATTTATTTGTTCTGTTTTAGCTAGAATTCACAGGGCTAGTTTATTGATCCGTTGGATCATGAAATATAAAGGGGGAATCCGCCGTATTGGTTTGAATACGCCGTATTCAATGATTTCGAAGGGAATCCGCAGTATTCGTTTGAATACGCCGGATTCAATGGCTTAAAAGGGGAATACGCCGTATTCAATGGTTTCGAAAGGGGAATACGCCGTATTCCCTTGAATACGCCGTATTCCGAGGAGGCGCCGGGTAAAAATGTTTTCTGGGCGGGAATACGCCGTATTCCCTTGAATACGCCGTATTCCGAGGTTTGGTTCGAGTCTGTTCGTGCAGAAAACATACAAAACCAGTTCTAAATCCTATTTCCGCTTACAACAACTTAATACAAAGCTAATACATGTAATATAATGTATTATAAACATGAAATTAAAAGGAAAAACGAAATGATTTCTTACAATTTTTGAAAACGAAACGGGTGGTGATGATGAGGATGATCCGATGATGAAGATGATGATTTTGAAGCTAGATGATGATGATGATGTTACTGATCTTTGTTGTTGTTGTTAAGATGAAATAGAGATCGAGAGAGAGTGAGAGCTGAGAGAAAAAGAGAGTGAAAAATGTGTGCGTATGTGTGTTTGAATTATTGAGGTCGGTTGTATATACCGGCCTCAATTATTGAAAGTTGGTAGTATTTTTCCGCCCCATGTTTGCGTACCCGATCGTTATATAGTATAATCTTTTAAAATGGTAATTTTCTAAAAATGTAATCGTATACGTTTTCAATCAAAGCATTTTATAAAAATACTTTTAAAGAGATATAAAAATATATCTTTGTTTTACTTAAAATGTACGGATAGTTTTCAGTATCAAAAAGGTATTTATATTTCAAACGGAGTACGTAATTATTATCCTCAATAATAATACTTGATTTAAAAATGTTTTTCGCTCGCTTTCATTTTGAGTTTCTACGTTTTGTTAAATTCGTGTATTTGTGATTATCAATTAATCGTTTCGGTTTATATATATACATATATATATATATAATACTTGTGTACTTGAGTATTGACACGTATGTAATTACGTGTTTTAAAAGTTTAAATTATGAGCTAATTTTGGGTTATTTTGACGGGGTGTCACATTAATAGCTGTTGAGTTAAATGCAACTTACTTGTGGTTTTAACCAATGAACAAGCTCCTATACTGGGAATTTTTCAGGTATTGGCAACTGATGCAGAAAATGTTAAAGCTCTTTATAGGAGGGGTAAAGCGTATAAAAGCTTGGGGCAACTTGAACTGAGTGATCTTATAATTATGGTTAAACCGTTGTCTTACCTAACTCGCCAATATAATCATCCTGATGAACTCAATAAATTGGTAGAACGCTGTTGCGGACTTGAGAAAAGCACTCGAGGTTTCTCCTGATGATGAAACGATTGCAGATGTTTTAAGGTATATGACTGTTTATTAAAACATTCTTCTTCTCCATTATTTTCTCTGCGACAAGCCTATGGGGCCAACTACAAGCATTTTCAGTTATGAAATTCATAGCCTTTTATATCTATTGATACAGGGATGCCAAGGAAAAGTTAACTGAACAAGGTGGCAAGGATACACCGAGAGGTACGTTGTTTCTGCTGTGAATCAAGTCGATGTTGACCAAACTCGTATAATTCTCTGTTTATTACAAGATTTCTTATGTATATCATCAGGCTTAAGAATAGAGAAGATTACTGATGAAGCCCCAAATCCATTATCTGCAATGTCTGAAACTTCACCTTCAGAATCTTTTGCCCAAAAGGCAAAAGAAACTAGTAAAAACATGGATAGTCGAAGTGAGAACACTAGTGTACTTCCAACCAATACTGAGTATCTTCAGGCTCTCAAAGATGATAAAGACTCTATCAGGTCTGCATCTATCTTAAGTTTTTATGATGTGTCCACTTTTGTTTTACACTTAGCTTCATTTGCTATAATTAATACTAAATTTTTGCTTCATATTGATGGTCTTCTTTTGGTGTATTTGGTAGATCGTTTCAGAATTTTATGTCTAAAGCTGATCCAGAAACGCTGGCATACATCGGTGGTGGAAAAAGTGAAGGGATATCTCCTGATATGGTGAAGACTGCTTCAAATGTAATTAACAGTATGCCTCCTGAAGAATTTCAAAGAATGCTTGAGATGGCTACATCATTACAGGGGAGTAATGCTGGCTTAAACAGCTCTAGTCATGGCGCAGCTATGCCAAATGTTTCACCTGACATGCTTAGAACAGCAACTGGTATGATGAACAAGATTCCTCCAGAAGAGCTCCAAAACATGGTCAAGATGGCATCATCTATAAGTGAGCAAGGTCCAGCATCAACTGGAGGTGCATTACAATCAAATGGATTAAGTCTGAATATGGACTCCGATGCTCATGAAAGACATGAAAGTTCAACATTTAATGAGGATAATGGTGAGAGTAGTACTTCTAGAGGGGTTTTGAATTCAGGAGATACTTCTCAGCCTAGCTTCTCTAGTTCAAGTTTTGATATGCAGGAACAAATTCAAAACCAATGTGAGGTACACTCGCTAATTAGATATATGGGTGTTGAAATGGGTGGGTGGGTAGGTTGGTAGCGGGTTGAATCCGGCATCTTTTGTACAGATCATCCACCCTGAAACACTTTGTCTGAATTTTGTTAACAAAGGAGTGTGTTAAATGAGTAGAAACTTTATATTATTTCAAAGTTAATATACTTAATCAATAAACTGTTTTAGGAGCATTAAAAATACACTTTTGGGGATATTTACCTGTTTGACCTATTAGACTCATTTGGCACGTTCTGTTTTAAGCTAATCTTGTTGAGTTGCCCGTTTTAAGCTGCTAGAGATATAGACATAACCAAATCAAACCATTCTTTAGTTAAAGGGGAAAATTTGCCACTTCTACTTATATCATTCTTATTAAGTGCTAGAACGCAGTATGTAGCAAGCTCATGTATGACTGTGTATTTATAATCAAAATACTCTCTACAAAATTTTGTTCTTTTATTACATCATCTATTCAATAGTGATCTTGTTTCCCCCAAAGCCATTTCAAATTTCAAAACCCGTTCAGTCTTTCATAGTGAAAATCAATGTATTGTCATATCACATGTTTTATATGAATTCATCTTCGGTTAAACAACTGTAGATGATGTCATCGATGATAAAAAGTCTAAGTGCGGACCTGATGGTGAACATTAGTGAACAATTTGGATATAAACTATCACGGGAAGATGCAGAAAGAGCTCAGCAAGCAATGCCGTCTTTATCACCAGAAGATCTTGAGATAATGGTAAATTTCATGCTTGACTCTAAAGGGAATCTGACTATTCTAATGATCTAATCCATATCTGATTTGGTTTATATTGTTTAATATTATTAACGGTCAACATGAAGAAGTTAGCATAATAATGTTAATGTGGAAATTGTAAGTTTATAAATTTCCCATGTCTATAATATCCATACAAAAGTTGATTGAATGCTAAACATATAACATAAGTGGGCCTATTCTAGAATAATCCAAAGCATGAGCCGAGTCCACGTTTATCAATCCGCTAACAGAAATGTCATCAATTACATGTCGATTGTACTCCGCATGTCACATGATAATGCAATGCTTGGTTTGGCATACCGGTAAAGGTTCGACTATAAATCAAAGGTCAAATGTCTTGAGCAATGCCTCTTACATGAAAAGATTCCAATCTTCATAGGTTGGTTCGTTTTATCATTTTCCAGTGCAATTGACATGTTGTTTGTGTTTGCAACAGATGAAATGGGCAGATAGAATACAACGAACTGTTGAAGGTGCACGAAGTATACAAAATTGGCTACTGGGAAAGCAGGGGTTAGCTATGGCACTCATCATGCTCTTGCTTGCAATCCTACTCCATTGGTTGGGCTACCTTGGCCATTAACTTGTAACTCCTGTCACCAAAAGAGCGATTAAAAGGAAAAAAGAAGGAAAAACACAAAGTTTCTGGGAACCAGCGAGTACATAATGCACAAACTAGTTGGCAAGTGCAATTAGGTTATAGTAGTCCAGTAATGTTCTTTAGGTGAAAATCAATTAAAATGGACAGACATTGGGTAACACTCTCGCAACACGCTTTTGTTTTCTGTTAATCTGAATATATATTTGGTTTACTTATTTTAGTTGTGGCGCATACGAGTTTTTATATGGTCATCGAAGCGGGAAGGGGCACCTGCCCATTGTGCTTGTAATTAATGAAAGAATTAGATGCATACAGTTATCGATTATTCATTTAGTTGCAGTTTCAGTTCATTGACGTTTTTGGCATAGCACAAAGTTCGTTCACAACACAAGTTATTCACAGTGTGTACCCCAATGCTACTCCAGCTTTTATCATATCTTTGTTTCTGTTGGTTTCTACGTGAGTAACACATGACCCTTTTAAGGGTGTCGCTAGTTGTAGGCTCTGAAGAAGTGTATAACAGTATGATCAATACACATCCTTTTTAGCATGTTAACACTTAACAAGTGTGAGAAGTTCATGAGTTCCATGTTTCCTTATTGGGTGAAGAATAGAAATGCAGTGACAATTTACTAAATTCCATACTTAAGTGCAGACTAAATTTTCCTAAAATTCTCCGCGTTTTCCGGCATGGAAAAATGTTAAATGTACATACTTTAAGTACTAATCTTCTTTATGGTTATAACTTATAAGTACGACATGCTCTAATTCCTTCACATTTGTATGTACTACATGAAAAATAGTTTCATGACAACTGGAGTTCTTTTATTATGTAAACAATACATGTACTTGTACACTAAGCCACTTGGCATACGCCAAAACAATCGATACTTAGCAATAGCAAGTAACTCGTATCTAGACATTTAGCTATTTAGCCTATTAATGATTGTACTGTATATTATCTCATAGTATGCCCCCTTTCAGAAAATATTGTGGTATTGAGCTCTAATAAAATACTCAATTGATAGATTTAAAGCAATGTTTTGATAACCGGTTAGACCGGTCCGGTCGGACCGGGATTTTGGAGATTTCCGGCCGGTTGAAAACCGGTTTTAGGCTAAGTTTGACCAGTCAACGAACCGTCGATTTTTCCGGTTTTGACCGGTTCAACCGGGAACCGGACCGGTTGGACTGGGATTTTGATTTAAAAAAAAAAAAAAAACGTGTTTTGGCTGGTTTTGGGCCGGTTGATCTAGTCCGGTCCGACCGGTTTGACCGGAACCGGACCCCTCTCCAGTCCGAGTCAAATTCCGGTTTTAAAAACATTGATTAAAAGTCTCGGTCAAAGTTTTTAAGCGAAGTAGTTTTTGTTATTTTCACCACATAAACGAGCAATATACATTTATGTGTGAATTATATATATTCATCGAAATAGGAATTTGCTGTATATTATAGTGTATTGGCGGATTAGTAGACACTGTGAAACGCCTCAAAAAAAATTTTTATAACACTCTCGATAATGTCCCACGACTACCCTCTTTTATATTTGATCCATAATACATTTCCATAGTTGAAACAAGCTTTTAAAACCAAAATTTGCATTTTTCACTATCATACGCGATCCTGGAAAGAAATGGGATCGCGTATGTACAAAGGAATCCTTCTGTGACGAAATTGCACTATCATACGCGATCCTGGAAATTTTCTGGGATTGCGTACTCATGCCCAAAACTGAAACTCAGATTTTTGGCCAATTTTGGACGCGCATAACTTTTTACTCGTTGGAGTTAGGACCTGAAATTTTGCATGCACCTCCATTATGACATAATAAAACTTTCCCTTTTTACACTTTTTCAATTTTTTACAAAAATGACCATTTTGGACGTGCCACCAAATTTATAACCATTTTGACCATTTTTTATGACACCACCAAAACACAAATCACCAATTTTCAAACCTGAGCACTTTACCCACACAATTCTAACACCATTTTGACACTAACAACAATTCTCATTCATGTCCATTCAAACTCTAACTCGTTTTCACACATAAGCACATTCTTGACCCATTTTACCCCATTTTGACCCATTTAAGAAATCAACCACATTCCAATAAAAACACCATCCAATTCCTCTTATATTTGACCATTCCAAGGTCGTTGACTATATGTCAACTTCATATTCAACCAACCAATCAACTTTGACTCTTTTCTACCTTTCATCAATTTTAAATGAAACAAGATCAATCATATTCACATAACTTCATACCCTTTCAAAAACATATACACAAGACTCTACATCATTGTTTGACTTTCAAAGTCAAATACTACATATTAACCCACATGTTTATTTCAAAAACTCTTTACTTGGGCGAATTACACAAGTGATAACTACAACAATGATTCAAAAGAGATGGAGCTCATCTAAGCGTAAAGCTAGTTCCATATCCACGCTACCTTCTTGAAAGCACTATTCATTCACTTGGTTCAACCGAACAATTCACCTAAAACATGAAACAACGGAAGGGGTAAGTGCACCGCTTAGTGAGCATATAGACAGTTAAATGAATAATCCACAGAACACATAACACATATTAAATATCGACACTATATATACACTTATGCTATCAACCACTGAATAACCACTGAAAAACACCGAGCAATCACTGAGCAACAACTGAGCATTGTAGAGATATCACTGAACACTAAACTTTATACAGATCCGCGGTCATTAGAAACAAGTACACCTGGCACCATATATGTAAGACCCTTCTTTTTCATACAAACATAATTTACATTTTAAAACTCCTCGGAAGCGGTCCCGATAAAAACTTTCATTATTTACCAAAAGTACAACCTTTCAAAACCTTCAATTATAAAAATACTTTATTACAAAATCATCTAAACCATGCCTGATGTTATATTAAACTTCAAAACTTTTATTTTCCCAAAATCATCAGAGTATCCACAGCAGTAGTCAAACATTCCATTCCAGAATCCCAAAACCCGAACCATATCCCAATCATATCAAAATGTTCAACAACGAGGGGTTAGCTTATTGCTAAGTGAGTGACATTACAATCTACAATTCAAACCAGAAATAACAAACCAACTACAACAACTGAACACATACTCAAATCAAACTGATGTTCTTGGTATACTATCACAAGAACATCCAAATCACATAAGCACATGAGGACCGGCGGTTCCTGTATGCTATTCTCAGAAACCACGACCACTGTATGCTATTCTCAGTGATCTAGCGATAGTCTGATTACTACCTTCGTTGAATAGGTTAATCTTCAACTATGTGTATCCAAGAAACCTAGACAGCTACACAGTAGTAACCAAACCCAACCATTATATCAACTTTAATAACCCAATCCCATTTTCTCATATAACTAATCAATCAATAATCATAGCAACAACTAACAACAATCAACAACCAATAACCACAACTGTCACCCGTTGTAACTGAGCCTGTTACAACTGGGTTGAACTGAGGATCATAATCCCACTCACCGTAACCACAGCCATCCACTCGGTGGTATAATATTACCGAGTCTTCTCCATATCTGAGAATACAACAAAATAATACAAGTCAGTTACTTGTATCAAAATTTATACAACATTATTCCAATATTACAAATAACCATCTTAACAACATAATTCACAATCACTTATCAAGTTAAGGTCATTATGATCGTCTTATCTCCTTAATCATTATTAATTAACATAATTAGACCATTAACAAGATTATTAACTTAAACCCAACGTCACCACTTTATCTAAACACTACTTTATCTACCTCATTACCCTTACCAATTCATCATTATTAGTTAACTCCCATGTATGCACCTTACTCCATTTAATAAACACTTTTACAACACTTTTAATATATTTCATAAAACTAGACAGCAGCTGATTAACTCACTTTTCGACAAACTTAAGATTAGTTCTATGCAGTAAGGCCATACCCAACAGAAAATAGACTTTCCCACCTTTCCAACGCTATATTACACATCAAAAACGGAGTTACAGTTATTTAGTTATGATTTATTGAAAACAGCTCATTTTCTGCATATGGGGCTGTCCACCTACGAGTTTTCACCAAAAACATACCAATTCAACTCAAACATGATTAAAACACTTTTATTGATAAACTCTTACTCAATTAACATATTAAGGACTGATTTCAATAAGATAATATACCCAAATTAACCATGTAATCAACTCAATGACATCAAGTTATCAATCAACTCAAATGTAAACATCTCTAAACACATAGTGTTTCAACTAGACATTTGCAACCTCTTTCTCTTGAAATTCACATTTAGTTCATTACTAGCTTATGTTATTCTCACATCAAACTCAAGTGTTTCAACACAATAACACCAATACATAATCAAAACTTCATAATTCAACTCATAAAACAATATTAATCCAACTAGTGATTAATCACTTTTCTCTATTAAATTCTCAAGCATATAATTAAGCCAATCATCTTTTTCATTATTAAGCCTTTTAACATAATTCATATGAACACCGTGAATACTCTTTCAACAATTTATCATTTATCAACTTCACTACCTTCAATTCATGTTCTATCTACATAATCATGCTTAATTAACACCACTAACATCAATTTTAAACTTACTTCATGATTCTATAAAGATTTAGCATAAACCCTAAAATCACTCATGAACATAAATCCTAAAATCATCACTTTTAATATGTTATATAATCACCTATGATCATGATAACACTAGTAAACATCAATTCTCTCTATTAAAAACCCTAATTTCGTACTAATTTATTCAATTTCTACAAACTCATAAAAACCCTCAAAAACTAGGTTAGAACATGAAGAAATCAACTTACCAATGATTAAGGATGAAGAAGAAGGTGATGATTCAAAGATTAGAACTTGAATTAGGGATTGAAATTAATGTTTGATAATGATGGAATGGCTTCTGCGATTTTTTCTTCATCTCAGGGAATGGTTTGGAAAGTTTTAGAAGAAAGGAGATAATTCTCCTGTAAAAATCGTACGTACATATATATTTATGTATTAATTTTATCCCCTTTTAAACCCTATTGTCTGGAACTGATAAAACCGTTTACGTTTTCTTTTGTATCTTATTATTTACATAATAATATTTCGAAATAAAAATATATCCGCTTACGATATTAAATTCCTGAATTGCGGGGTGTTACAAATCTCTCCCCCTTAAAGAGATTTCGTCCCCGAAATCTATTCCAACCAATTTACCGAAATCTATTTAACCCGAAATACTATAGTCACATAAAAATTACCAAATTAACAAAGTTTCTAATCTCAATACACGCAATCTAATTTTCATACTTTAAACAATACACTATAAATTAAATCTTTTCTCTTATCAAATAATTCAATTTACCCAATTTGACCATTTAAAACATATCCTCATTTTATAACTGTAACACCCCCGAATTCACTGTTTGGCGGAAGCAAGGTTTGGGGTGCTACTAATCAAATATCACAGCACAAAGATAAAGCAAACGACATCTATATGCAACGTTTGTAAATTAGTTACATTCCCATAGATATAATGTTTGAAAACTTAATGTTTTCGTATACAAAAATGTAGTTTCCTAGAGTCCACGCGTATAGCGGGAGATTCTATCACATAATCGAAATATACAAAAGATAATGCTAAGAATCTCCGTTAATGCAGTTGTGTTGAAATCATGCGACTCTAGCTATGTCCTGGAGTAATCCTACTCCGTCTGTGTACCTGAGAATACATGCTAAAAAGGTCAACACGAATGTTGGTGAATCTCACAGGTTCGTAAGTAATATCAGTTTTGAACACAAGATTTCATTAGTAGTGCCCGTAGGTGTAAATTCAGTATTTGCAACCCAGCAAATGTAAAACCAGTATTTGCAGTCCAGCAAATGTAAGTAAGTAAGTTATACCGTTGCCATGAGGCTCATAATAGAAGCTTCCGTAAGTAATAAGTTTGCTCCCGTGACATGCTCGTAAACGAGCAAGCATCAGTAACGAATAATAGTCGCCCGTTTATACAGAACGGTTCGTGGTAGCGCTACTACCCCGGGCGGGGAGGGTCATTTCCCTAATGGATCCATTAACTAGTGTTCACGCTTAAGTCCATAACTAACGATATATGATGGAGAGACTTCTGTAAATAGTAAACAACTCATGCAATTCCGTTTGGTATAGTAAACAGTTTTAGTACTTATGTTCAAGGAAAATAGTTAAGCAATGTATCTCACCCCGTATGTAAAGCAGTAAAAGTGGGGCCGTAAGACTCACCTGAGTCTTGAAATAAGCCGTAGCAAGTAGTAAATATAGCAAGTAGGTTCTCCGAACCCGTAACCTTCAAATTCCTAATCATATGAAGTTATGTAAGTATGTGTCTCGCGAGACGTTTCGTTTAGTTGTACACAACTAGTTAAGTCCAATGTTTGTTTGTATGTTCGTAGTCGTTTGTTTTGAGAAGAAAGGTTTGGCCCGTTGGTGACGGTTTGTAATAATAAAAATTCTAAAATGTTGACCTTGCTACAGTGAATTGCTACAGTGAACTGCTACAGTAAACAATTTGACTTTGCTACAGTAACTTTGACTTAAAAAAAAAGCCTGATTCTGGTTTCTGCGACACAATTTGCGACACCAAAAACTTGGTATGCGACACAAGCGTTGTGTCGCATAGGAATGCGACACAAGAACTCTGCGACACAGTGGTTGTGTCGCAAAAGCTTGCGATGCTAATTTAATAGCGACATAGGGGTTGTGTCGCATAGAGTCTGCGACACAAGATGCGACATAACGTAAGACACAAAATACGACACTAGGTACGACGCAACAGGCAAAATACGACATAACATGCGACACAAGGCTTGTGTCGCATTGATGAACACCAGCCCAGAAAGTTTCGGATGTCGAGATTTTCCGTCCAAAACGCAAATCTAACGTATTTTTAGGCTGTAAATTCGTGTTCTATTCATACATATGGATAGTACTAAGTTGTGTACACATTATAACATCCAAACATTACACCAAAACGAATAGATCTAGGAATTTAGATATTTTCTTACAATTGCAAATCGAGACCGAAGGAGGAAGAAAACGAGTATGGTGCCTTTGCACATCTTGTTCCTTGTTTGTTGGTGATTCCGAAAATATAATTTTCGGGGGTCGGTTTATAAATCCAAAATTTTGTGTGAAGATTTTAGAGAGAGTTTAAATGGTGTGTGTGTGTTTTGTTTTGAAGAAAATGAAAAAGAAAGGTGGGGGTGAGGTGGTGTTGGCTGGTGGAAAGGGAAAAGGAGGGGAAAACACTTCCCAAAATACAGTATTTACTCCGTGTCCTAATCGATTAATCGTTTGTTTTTAGTATTAAATCAAACAGTTATATTTTTAAAATGTAACTGGAGTATTTAAATAAAAATACCTTGAAATTAATAATAGAAACATTTGTCGAAATATTTAAATTATTAATTCGCGTTTAATACGTTTTTGCTAAAATATTCGTAATGTTGTCGCGCTAATATGATAGTGTCCGTTTAAAGTGTATTTTATACAGTAAAATACGTTCTCATTATTTAAGTAAGTTTTGTCACCACCGTCCAAGTAAAATGTTTAGGACTCCGTCCGGTTAATTCGTACGATTCATCCAAATCGCGTAAGTACACACACACATATATATAAATCACCTTATATATATATACAAATAGAGTCTGTAATTAGTCCTATTACATACTAATTACAACTAGTTACAAATAATTAGGCATAATTAATTATCCTAATTAGGCAGGTGTTACATTCTCCCCTTGTTAAAGAAATTTCGTCCCGAAATTATCTCGAATGCACGGACGGTGTTTTGTCTGGGAAGAGATGTGGGTATTTCTGTCGCATTTGGTCTTCCCGTTCCCAGGTGAATTCAGGACCACGTCTAGAATTCCACCTGACTTTTACGATGGGAATACGACTCTGTTTCAATCGCTTGACCTCGCGGTCCATGATTTCCATAGGTTCCTCGACAAAATGAAGTTTATCATCGATTTGGATTTCGTCGAGCGGTACTATCAGTGTCTCGTCAGACATACACTTCTTCAGATTAGAAATGTGAAAAGTGTTGTGAACGCTGCTAAGTTCAGCAGGAAGTTGCAGGCGGTATGCCACTGGACCAATCCTTTCAAGGATTTCGAACGGTCCGATGTATCTAGGGTTTAGTTTGCCTCGTTTTCCGAATCGAATGACACCTTTCCACAGCGCCACTTTGTGAAGTACCTTGTCCCCTACCTGGAACTCAAGGTGTTTGCGCCTCACGTCAGCATAGCTTTTCTGACGATCACGTGCGGCTTTCAGCCGGTTTTGAATACCAATGATTTTCTCAGTAGTTTCATGAATGATTTCCGGACCCGTGAGTTGGGAATCTCCTAACTCAGTCCAACAGAGAGGTGATCGGCACTTACGCCCGTAGAGTGCCTCGAAGGGTGCAACCTTAATGCTGGTATGGTAACTGTTGTTGTACGAGAACTCACACAACGGTAAGTGATTTTTCCAAGAAGTACCGAAGTCAACTACGTAGGCTCGTAGCATATCCTCCAGTGTTTGAATAGTTCGCTCGCTTTGGCCATCGGTTTGCGGGTGATAAGCAGTACTCATATCCAGAAGAGTACCAAGAGATTTCTGTAGTGATTGCCAAAAGTTAGAAGTAAAATGGTTGTCCCTATCCGAGATGATCGAGATAGGTACACCGTGTCGCGAGATGATTTCTTTGACGTAGATGCGAGTCAGACGCTCCATCTTGTCGGTTTCCTTGATGGCCAGAAAATGAGCAGATTTCGTGAGACGGTCCACGATCACCCAAATGGTATCGCAACCACTCGAAGTTTTTGGTAGTTTGGTAATGAAGTCCATGGTAATTTGCTCCCATTTCCATTCAGGAATTTCAGGCTGTTGGAGCAATCCCGAGGGTCTTTGGTGTTCGGCCTTGACTTTGGGACAGGTTAGGCATTTACTGACGTACATGGCGATGTCAGCTTTCATGTTAGGCCACAAATACAACCCTTTGACGTCGTGATACATCTTGTCAGATCCAGGATGTATAGAGTATCGAGATTTGTGAGCTTCAGCCATCACCAATTCTCGCAAGTTTCTGAATTTGGGTAACCACACCCGGTTAGAGAAGTATCGAGTCCCATCGGGTTTGATTTCGAATTGTTTATCCAAGCCTCGTAAGGCTTCATTTTTTAGGTTTTCATCGCTGAGTGCTTCGAGCTGAGTGGTAAGGATTTGAGCAGGGAGCTCGTTACGAATTGTCATAGAAAGTGCTCGAACTCGAAGGGGTTTCACTCGTTCTTTTCGGCTTAAGGCATCGGCAACTACGTTAGCCTTGCCCGGATGGTATTTGATCTCGCAGTCGTAGTCACTAAGTAACTCAACCCAACGACGTTGCCTCATGTTTAGATCCTTCTGATCAAATATGTGTTGGAGACTTTTGTGATCGGTAAAGATAGTGCTTTTCGTACCGTAGAGATAATGTCTCCAGATTTTTAATGCGAAGACCACGGCACCTAACTCGAGGTCGTGGGTCGTATAGTTTTTCTCGTGGATTTTTAGTTGTCGTGAGGCATAGGCAATGATTTTTCTCGTTGCATTAACACGCAACCAAGTCCTTGGTGTGAGGCGTCGAAATAAACTACGAAGTCATCGGTTCCCTCGGGTAAGGACAAGATTGGTGCACTGCAAAGTTTGTTTTTCAATAGCTGGAAGGCTGACTCTTGTTTATCAGTCCAATCGAACTTCTTATCTTTCTGAGTCAGTGTTGTTAAGGGAACAGCTATTCTTGAAAAGTTTTCAATGAATCGGCGGTAATAACCAGCAAGACCTAAGAATTGTCTCACTTCGGTTGGAGTGGTCGGTGACTCCCAGTCCTTGATTGCTTCAATCTTGGCGGGATCAACATGAATTCCCTGGCTGTCAATCACGTGTCCGAGGAATTGAACGGTTCGAATCCAGAACTCACACTTAGAGAATTTGGCATATAACTCTTCGTGTCTAAGGAGTCCTAGAATGGTTTTCAGATGTTGAGCATGTTCCTGTTCATCGCGAGAGTAAATCAGGATATCATCGATAAACACAATGACAAATTTGTCAAGATATGGTTTGCACACCCGATTCATAAGGTCCATGAATACGGCCGGTGCGTTGGTTAAACCGAATGGCATCACTTGGAATTCGTAATGCCCATAACGAGTTCGGAAGGCTGTCTTTGTGATATCATTGTCGCGGACTCGGAGTTGATAATAACCTGACCGTAGATCAATCTTTGAGTAAACACTTGATCCCTGGAGTTGGTCAAATAGGTCGTCGATTCTAGGAAGCGGGTACCGATTCTTTATGGTTAGCTTATTCAGCTCTCGATAGTCGATACACATGCGGAAAGATCCATCTTTCTTTTTCACGAATAAGACCGGAGCTCCCCAAGGCGAGGAACTTGGTCGAATAAATCCTCTGTCCAGGAGTTCCTGTAGTTGGTTAGACAACTCCTGCATTTCGGATGGTGCTAGACGGTATGGGGCTCGTGCCACGGGTGCAGCTCCTGGCACAAGTTCGATTTGAAATTCAATTTGTCTTGGTGGAGGAAGTCCGGGCAAGTCTTCAGGAAAGACTTCCGGGAAATCCCGCACGATTGGAACATCCTCAAGTCGCTTCTCCTCCAACTTCTTCTCCGTTACATGTGCGAGGATGGCTTGATACCCTTTTCGCAGATATTTTCTAGTTTTCAGACAGGATACAATATTCAGATTCCGTCTGCCGGTCTCCCCTTGTAGGACTAAGGTTCCACCGGAGACAAGAGGTATGCGAACGAGTTTGTCATAACAGACGATTTCAGCTCGGTGCTCGGATAACCAATCCATACCGACAATAATATCGAAGCTGCCGATCTCGACAGGGATTAAATCAATGGGAAACGTTTCGTTCGTAAGGTTAAGTGTACAGTTGCGTATGATGCTATCAGTCTCAATCAGTTTGCCGTTGGCTAGTTCTACGATGTATTTAGCATCTAAGGCAGTGGGAGTAATATCAAGTAAAGGGCTAAATTTCTCAGAAATGAAGCTTCTATCGGCACCAGTATCAAATAATACATAAGCAGTAAGGTCGTTGAGAAGGAATGTACCCGTCACGACATTCGGGTCTTGTCTGGCTTCCCCAGCCTTGATAACGAATGCTCTACCGCGAGCAGGGTTGTTGTTGTTTTTCAGCTTTGGGCAATCTCTCTTAAAATGCCCTGAATTTCCGCACCCAAAGCAGGCCTTTGGTGCATTAGTGTTGGGGGTAGGAACATTGGCCCGGCAATCCTTGGCTAGATGCCCGAACCGTTTGCAGTTGGAGCAAGGGCAAGAACCGTCATGATGGCGGTTGCATTTGGAACAGTAGGGTTTGTTCCCGATGTACCCTTTCTTTTCCGAAGCCCCTGATGAATAAGCCTTAACAGACTCAGGCTTTTTGTTGGAGGTTTGGTTGGATGAGTTGGGGTTTCCTTCCCATTTGCGTTTGTTGTTTGCAGATGGGGTTGAAGTTGTGCCAAGGCGGACATAATTTGCCGTTAGCTCATGAGTCATACGAATGGCGCTCTGAATAATACCCGGTTTGGATGAAGTCACCAGGTCTTGGAGTCTCTCAGGAAGTCCATCAACGTATTTCTCGATCCTTTTGTACTCAGGATCGACCATGGTTGGGCACAGAAGTGCCAGTTGGTGGAAACGGTTGGTGTACCCGGTGATATCATCACCTTGCATCTTGTGGTTCCAGAATTCCAACTCCAGTTGTTTCAGTTCATCCCTGGGGCAATACTCACCCCTCAACATTTCCTTCAGCTCCTCCCATGGGAGTTTGTAAGCATTAGCAACACCCACAGTCTGGGCATAGGTCTTCCACCAGGTGAGTGCGGTGTCAGTAAAAGTACTAATGGAGAACTTAACCTTGTCTCCCTCCGCACAGTTGCAGATAAGAAATACAGATTCGACTTTCTCGATCCAGCATACTAGACCGATAGCTCCCTCAGTACCTGCAAAGTTCAGAGGTTTGCAGTTCTGGAAGTCTTTGTAAGAACAGGGTTTGGGTTGTGGTCCATTGTTAGCTGTATCTTCGCTACCAGGAGTTGAGGTCCGGGTAGTTAGGGCTTGGGCCACACTACGGGCAATCAGACCCACAATTTCGGCTTCACTGAGGGTGATCTGTCAACGAGGAGGCATGATGCTGAACAAGAAAAGAACAAGGAAAGAGGAATAAGATATTTGCATGAAATTATGATATGTCACAAGTGTAAATGATGAGATGCACGATAACAGTACGAAGTGACAATCACATTTCATTTAGATAAACAAGTTGAATACAAGGTACGGTTTTCCAAAAGATTACAGAGTAATAGTAGTACAAAAGAGCCGGAATTGTTACATCCGGTTGAATTACATAGGCCCTAATAAAGTAGTTAGCTGGTTACAAGTTACAGACTGATCTAATCTTGATGCAGATTAATCTGTTCCACCAGCGCGACAAGGCGGTCCACGGTTTCTGCTAGTCTGTTGGTTTGCCTGGCGTTGTCTTCAACCAAGGCCAGTCGTTGTACTAGTGCTCGAGAGTGCTCCTCAGCCTCCTGTGAACGCTGTTCACATTCCTCTAGTCGGTTTCTTGTGAGTTCATCCGCACCTAATTCAGCGGTCATTGAATCCTGAATTATGCTTACAGAGAGGTTGGTATCTTCTTGTTCTTGCTGGTGTTGGGATATGTGACCAAGTGCTTGGCGAAGCAGGTGGGTCATTCGGTGTTGTTCCCGTTCGAGATTCTCGAGTCTTTGCTCCTGACGGCGGAGTTGGGTAGTCAACACTGGCACCGTGAGATGTGCCGAGTTCTGAGAGTTATGAACAGGATAAGGGCTGGTTCGAGGTGACCTAGTGGTCCTCCTGGCTATTCGCGGGTTTCGAGATCCTTGCGGACGAGAGCGTGACGAATTGGGTGGTGTGTTTGCCATTCCTGTGGCAGGGTGTAAGTAAGACGAGGCTAATATACATAAGTATATAATATCCAGCCTAGTGTCTAGCACGTATCAAGTAATGGTCCGGTTCTCTCGTGGTCAGAGTCAACTAACGTATCCCTGTTCAACATAATCGTTTCAGACCTTACATCATCTTTCCTTAATTGTACATAGTTGATTAGGCTATGTTAAATTAAAGTCGTATGCTGTAATTCCTGAACCAGTCATGCCTAATAAGGAAATACTGCCTAATGGTCATAGTCTAGGCCCACTAAATGCAACCTAGTTCACTATAACCTTAGGCTCTGATACCAATCTGTAACACCCCCGAATTCACTGTTTGGCGGAAGCAAGGTTTGGGGTGCTACTAATCAAATATCACAGCACAAAGATAAAGCAAACGACATCTATATGCAACGTTTGTAAATTAGTTACATTCCCATAGATATAATGTTTGAAAACTTAATGTTTTCGTATACAAAAATGTAGTTTCCTAGAGTCCACGCGTATAGCGGGAGATTCTATCACATAATCGAAATATACAAAAGATAATGCTAAGAATCTCCGTTAATGCAGTTGTGTTGAAATCATGCGACTCTAGCTATGTCCTGGAGTAATCCTACTCCGTCTGTGTACCTGAGAATACATGCTAAAAAGGTCAACACGAATGTTGGTGAATCTCACAGGTTCGTAAGTAATATCAGTTTTGAACACAAGATTTCATTAGTAGTGCCCGTAGGCGTAAATTCAGTATTTGCAACCCAGCAAATGTAAAACCAGTATTTGCAGTCCAGCAAATGTAAGTAAGTAAGTTATACCGTTGCCATGAGGCTCATAATCGAAGCTTCCGTAAGTAATAAGTTTGCTCCCGTGACATGCTCGTAAAGGAGCAAGCATCAGTAACGAATAATAGTCGCCCGTTTATACAGAACGGTTCGTGGTAGCGCTACTACCCCGGGCGGGGAGGGTCATTTCCCTAATGGATCCATTAACTAGTGTTCGCGCTTAAGTCCATAACTAACGATATATGATGGAGAGACTTCTGTAAATAGTAAACAACTCATGCAATTCCGTTTGGTATAGTAAACAGTTTTAGTACTTATGTTCAAGGAAAATAGTTAAGCAATGTATCTCACCCCGTATGTAAAGCAGTAAAAGCGGGGCCGTAAGACTCACCTGAGTCTTGAAATAAGCCGTAGCAAGTAGTAAATATAGCAAGTAGGTTCTCCGAACCCGTAACCTTCAAATGCCTAATCATATGAAGTTATGTAAGTATGTGTCTCGCGAGACGTTTCGTTTAGTTGTACACAACTAGTTAAGTCCAATGTTTGTTTGTATGTTCGTAGTCGTTTGTTTTGAGAAGAAAGGTTTGGCCCGTTGGTGACGGTTTGTAATAATAAAAATTCTAAAATGTTGACCTTGCTACAGTGAACTGCTACAGTAAACAATTTGACTTTGCTACAGTAACTTTGACTTTAAAAAAAAGCCTGATTCTGGTTTCTGCGACACAATTTGCGACACCAAAAACTTGGTATGCGACACAAGCGTTGTGTCGCATAGGAATGCGACACAAGAACTCTGCGACACAGTGGTTGTGTCGCAAAAGCTTGCGATGCTAATTTAATAGCGACATAGGGGTTGTGTCGCATAGAGTCTGCGACACAAGATGCGACATAACGTACGACACAAAATACGACACTAGGTACGACGCAACAGGCAAAATACGACATAACATGCGACACAAGGCTTGTGTCGCATTGATGAACACCAGCCCAGAAAGTTTTGGATGTCGAGATTTTCCGACCAAAACGCAAATCTAACGTATTTTTAGGCTGTAAATTCGTGTCTTATTCATACATATGGATAGTACTAAGTTGTGTACACATTATAACATCCAAACATTACACCAAAACGAATAGATCTAGGAATTTAGATATTTTCTTACAATTGCAAATCGAGACCGAAGGAGGAAGAAAACGAGTATGGTGCCTTTGCAAATCTTGTTCCTTGTTTGTTGGTGATTCCGAAAATATAATTTTCGGGGGTCGGTTTATAAATCCAAAATTTTGTGTGAAGATTTTAGAGAGAGTTTAAATGGTGTGTGTGTGTGTTTTGTTTTGAAGAAAATGAAAAAGAAAGGTGGGGGTGAGGTGGTGTTGGCTGGTGGAAAGGGAAAAGGAGGGGAAAACACTTCCCAAAATACAGTATTTACTCCGTGTCCTAATCGATTAATCGTTTGTTTTTAGTATTAAATCAAACAGTTATATTTTTAAAATGTAACTGGAGTATTTAAATAAAAATACCTTGAAATTAATAATAGAAACATTTGTCGAAATATTTAAATTATTAATTCGCGTTTAATACGTTTTTGCTAAAATATTCGTAATGTTGTCGCGCTAATATGATAGTGTCCGTTTAAAGTGTATTTTATACAGTAAAATACGTTCTCATTATTTAAGTAAGTTTTGTCACCACCGTCCAAGTAAAATGTTTAGGACTCCGTCCGGTTAATTCGTACGATTCATCCAAATCGCGTAAGTACACACACACATATATATAAATCACCTTATATATATATACAAATAGAGTCTGTAATTAGTCCTATTACATACTAATTACAACTAGTTACAAATAATTAGGCATAATTAATTATCCTAATTAGGCAGGTGTTACAATAACCATTTCTATATCCAATTTCTATAACCGCATAATCCCATGATACTTGGTAACCTTAACAAATTCGTGTGACATAACGTAATATGACAACGGTGATCAAGCGTTGCAATATTAGGTTTTTCACATTTCCATTGTCAGGCCACTTCATATCATAACCCGTTAACATCTTTTATCCAATCCACATCTAAACCCCAAAGTAACTCATATAATAGCACAATAAACAATTCATTTAACTAAATTCAGAAAAGTTTATTGTGTATTACCTTATTTTCCCAAGTGAACATTTGAGAGCACCGATTGTACTCTCGCCGTCTCTGTGCCAAAACAAAACTCAAACTGGATAAGTATTAGTATCTGTCACACAAATCAATTTCCCTTACAGTGACTAACGCCACTTACTGGAATGTTTGACTAACACCAACTAGATTTGGGATTGAACATTTACCAATGCCCAATTCACCCAAATCTATGCTTTGATACCAACTTGTAAGACCCTTCTTTTTCATACAAACATAATTTACATTTTAAAACTCCTCGGAAGCGGTCCCGATAAAAACTTTCATTATTTACCAAAAGTACAACCTTTCAAAACCTTCAATTATAAAAATACTTTATTACAAAATCATCTAAACCATGCCTGATGTTATATTAAACTTCAAAACTTTTATTTTCCCAAAATCATCAGAGTATCCACAGCAGTAGTCAAACATTCCATTCCAGAATCCCAAAACCCGAACCATATCCCAATCATATCAAAATGTTCAACAACGAGGGGTTAGCTTATTGCTAAGTGAGTGACATTACAATCTACAATTCAAACCAGAAATAACAAACCAACTACAACAACTGAACACATACTCAAATCAAACTGATGTTCTTGGTATACTATCACAAGAACATCCAAATCACATAAGCACATGAGGACCGGCGGTTCCTGTATGCTATTCTCAGAAACCACGACCACTGTATGCTATTCTCAGTGATCTAGCGATAGTCTGATTACTACATTCATTGAATAGGTTAATCTTCAACTATGTGTATCCAAGAAACCTAGACAGCTACACAGTAGTAACCAAACCCAACCATTATATCAACTTTAATAACCCAATCCCATTTTCTCATATAACTAATCAATCAATAATCATAGCAACAACTAACAACAATCAACAACCAATAACCACAACTGTCACCCGTTGTAACTGAGCCTGTTACAACTGGGTTGAACTTAGGATCATAATCCCACTCACCGTAACCACAGCCATCCACTCGGTGGTCTAATATTACCGAGTCTTCTCCATATCTGAGAATACAACAAAATAATACAAGTCAGTTACTTGTATCAAAATTTATACAACATTATTCCAATATTACAAATAACCATCTTAACAACATAATTCACAATCACTTATCAAGTTAAGGTCATTATGATCGTCTTATCTCCTTAATCATTGTTAATTAACATAATTAGACCATTAACAAGATTATTAACTTAAACCCAACGTCACCACTTTATCTAAACACTACTTTATCTACCTCATTACCCTTACCAATTCATCATTATTAGTTAACTCCCATGTATGCACCTTACTCCATTTAATAAACACTTTTACAACACTTTTAATATATTTCATAAAACTAGACAGCAGCTGATTAACTAACTTTTCGACAAACTTAAGATCAGTTCTGTGCAGTAAGGCCATACCCAACAGAAAATAGACTTTCCCACCTTTCCAACGCTATATTACACATCAAAAACGGAGTTACGGTTATTTAGTTATGATTTATTGAAAACAGCCCATTTTCTGCATATGGGGCTGTCCACCTACGAGTTTTCACCAAAAACATACCAATTCAACTCAAACATGATTAAAACACTTTTATTGATAAACTCTTACTCAATTAACATATTAAGGACTGATTTCAATAAGATAATATACCCAAATTAACCATGTAATCAACTCAATGACATCAAGTTATCAATCAACTCAAATGTAAACATCTCTAAACACATAGTGTTTCAACTAGACATTTGCAACCTCTTTCTCATGAAACTCACATTTAGTTCATTACTAGCTTATGTTATTCTCACATCAAACTCAAGTGTTTCAACACAATAACACCAATACATAATCAAAACTTCATAATTCAACTCATAAAACAATATTAATCCAACTAGTGATTAATCATTTTTCTCTATTAAATTCTCAAGCATATAATTAAGCCAATCATCTTTTTCATTATTAAGCCTTTTAACATAATTCATATGAACACCATGAATACTCTTTCAACAATTTATCATTTATCAACTTCACTACCTTCAATTCATGTTCTATCTACATAATCATGCTTAATTAACACCACTAACATCAATTTTAAACTTACTTCATGATTCTATTAAGATTTAGCATAAACCCTAAAATCACTCATGAACATAAATCCTAAAATCATCACTTTCAATATGTTATATAATTACCTATGATCATGATAACACTAGTAAACATCAATTCTCTCTATTAAAAACCCTAATTTCGTACTAATCTATTAAATTTCAACAAACTCATAAAAACCCCCAAAAACTAGGTTAGAACATGAAGAAATCAACTTACCAATGATTAAGGATGAAGAAGAAGGTGATGATTTAAAGATTAGAACTTGAATTAGGGATTAAAATTAATGTTTGATAATGATGGAATGGCTTCTGCGATTTTTTCTTCATCTCAGGGAATGGTTTGGAATGTTTTAGAAGAAAGGAGATAATTCTCCTGTAAAAATCGTACGTACATATATGTTTATGTATTAATTTTACCCCCTTTTAAACCCTATTGTCTGGAACTGATAAAACCGTTTACGTTTTCTTTTGTATTTTATTATTTACATAATAATATTTCGAAATAAAAATATATCCGCTTACGATATTAAATTCCTGAATTGCGGGGTGTTACAATATCACGTCGATATGCATACCAGGATCAACATAACGTGCAAGCACGTATTCGTAAACACTATGCTAACCGCAGTTAGCGCTCTGATCAACATTGGATCTCTACATATGCTCATTCCACGTAGTCCACATAATTCAACAATCAACAACAACAGTTAACACTAATTCTCCACATAAGATACAAGCATATGAAACAAGGCTTGAGAAACAAGTATAAGAAACAAGTAATCTTCCACCCGATTATATGATCCTCTAGCTCGAAAGCAATCCGGAAACACACACAATCGATTTAATCATAAGAAACAAGTCTAATCCACTATATAGAAACAAGATAAATACAAGTAACTACCACTCGATTGTGCAAACCTCTTGCTCGGAAGCAATCCGGTACATAAACAACCATTACCCACTTAACTCCCATATCACTCACCTCGATATTTGATGATTCACAACAATTGACCACGAAGCTTTCCACGTCTTTAACACCTATACATATATTACATAACAATATAATCATACAATTAGACACTGATGATTATCAAACTAATCATATTCAATCCCTCCCCCACTTTGATTACACTTGGTTTAATTCATTAACTAACCACGCTAAAACCACCTCACTTTAACTAATTTTAAGCTTACATTACTTAAACTCTTACTTCATAGTATTCACCATATCTTCACAACTCATAATCATTCTACTAACAACTTTACTACTTTAATTCATGTTCCATCATCATAATTATACTCCATTAACACCATTAATAACATCTTTAAGCTTATTACATAATTTCATATAGATTTAGCATAAACCCTAGAATTACCCATGAACACCAAATATAATTTCACCACTTTCATATTATTATATGGTTATCAATGGTCATAAAAACACTACTTAACATCAATTCATTCAATTTCTAACTTCAATTTCGGATTAAAACCTTCAATTATTCAAAACTCCATAAAAACCCAAACCTAGGTTAGAACAAAGAGAAACAAGATCATACCTTGGTTATTAAGAATCATGAGAGGATGGAATTGAGTTATTGAGACATGAATCAAGAATTATAAACTGATTTTAATAAATCCTAGCTTCCCCTTGCGTTTTTCTTGTTTCTAAAATAAGTCTGGAACAATTCGGAAGAAAATTAGATAACTCTCATGTTAAAAACGTATGTACATATATATCCTATACAAATTTTATTCCCTTTAAACCCTATTGTCTGGAACTGAGAAACCATTTGCGTATTTTATTATTTCATATCACTTAAATAACATCACTTTAAAATATTTATACCCCCGCGCACTAAAATAATACCCATAATTTTTTGGTGTTACACACTGGTAGGTGATGCATAATGTATACCCGACTAAGTTTTTAAATATCGGGTCAATCAAAATTGCGAGAGTCAAGGGGTCACGCCCCCTTGTGGGGTCCTAGGGGCAACGTCCCAGGCACCCTGACGACGGTCTAATAACTATATTCATTGTACTCGAAAATATGACCAGATGCAATATACTCGGAATTAAGTTGTAGACAGTTTATATGTCTTGAAATTGTCGTTTTGATTAGGATAAGAATGATTGCATACTACAAACACAAAAACACACACATTAACACTCTTCAATATCATTTTGTGCCAAAAAATAGATTAATTATTTGGTTTATCACAAAGTGAATTGCGTGAAGTTTATATGTCTTGAAATTGTCGTTTTGATTAGGATAAGAATGATTGCATACTACAAACACAAAAACACACACATTAACACTCTTCAATATCATTTTGTGCCAAAAAATAGATTAATTATTTGGTTTATCACAAAGTGAATTGCGTGAACCAGACACGTGGAGTTGAAATATATCTTTTGGAAAGTGATATACACACGAATACACGATTTACAGAGACTATCCAGTTGAAATTTTAACCCGTTTACACGAAATTCCCAACAAATTTTATGCGGTGAAAATAACGAAAAATCCTTTTTTTATAAAATCTAAAAAAAATAAAATACTTATTTAACCAACAAATGTTAATAGCTAATGGGTCATTAAATGTATACGTGACCCGGCACCAATGGATGTGTTTCAAACAATGAAATGTAACATTTTAGTTGATTATAAAACCTACTCCATAAAACAGTCTTGTGAGTTGTGATTTTCCCAATTTATGAGAGACAATATCTTTCATACTAGATTCCAAAATTTCTTCAATAATTTATGATTTTATTATGATAGCCTTTTCTTGTCAGCAAGACAGTAGTAAATGATAGAGCATGTGACACTCCAAATTTTCTACAATATATTATGATACACTCATACTATACTATACTACTCCGGATACTGTAGTAAACACACTGCAAATCTAGCCCTAGAAAACAGTTGCAAAACCCCCCTTAATACTCCGTACAACTGTAATAAACTCAAGATCTTCTTTACTTCACCTTATCTTTCGATCTTCATCATTTACTCATATTCCATTATAATTAAATTATCATGGGTTCATGGGTTTTCAATCTTTATGTGTAATGCCATCCAGGTGGAACAGTAAGTTTCAAACTTTTGTAAATTTGGGAAGTACTTATAATTACTTTATTTTCAGTTTTTAGTTATAAAGTTTTTTCTTTTTGATGGTTTGTCAGTTTAGTGGATTGAAAAGTTTGAATCTTTTGGTTTAGTTTTGTGCAAGTATTTTCTGTATTGGTGAAATGTCTAGATTACCTATGAAAGAGGGGATTTGTTGTATGATTAATGACTGGCATGATTGATGATACCCGCATAAATCGGCAGTGGCTAATAGTTTTCAGCAAGTTTTTGCTTTTTTATACGGTTTTGGGCGGTGGCCGGCAGGGTAGTGTAAGATAGGGAATTATTGGAGCTCCTTATTGTAAAATGGGTGGGGGCGGTGTACTGATGTAACTGCATTATATGTGATGGATACATGGATAGTCTATCTGTAATGTTGAATAATCTGGATATGATAAACATCTGTAATAAACGGTGCAGCTTCCTTACACAATTATCATTTTTGAGTGTTTATAGTGTTTGGTAAATTTGGATACTCCATAAGAAAGTAATAGGTATATATAAGACTAAAGTAAGGGTATGTTATTTATTAATTTTGATAATCAGTTTTGTTGCTAGTATGAATCGGTTATTTGATCCTTAAATAGTTCAATGAATAATGAGAGTAATATAGGTCAATCAAACATGTAGAATAGTTGCAACTAATATGAGGCATTCCAAATTGGTTTTTTTTTGTGAGGAATGAATTATTGTTGTTTGTAGACCTGTGATGTCAATGAGAAGGGACTATTGTCCATTTACAGCCTATTCATATGTTTTTGATATTATATAATTTTGCGTGACAGGATTGAATCACAAGCATGGGTATTTCTGGAAAGTGGATTAAATCACTCGTCGGTATCAAGAAACAAGAGAAGACTCAATCTTCTGATAATAATGAAAATGTTGGTATTCGTAGGTTTTTATTTTTTCAGTCATAAACCTATGTGTTATGGTGATTTTGTTTTAGTAATACGATTTAGGATTTTATGCATTTAAATACACTTAGGACAACTTTTGACCCGTTGGGCCGTTGGTATCTAAAGATATTGATTTTAAAAACATGTATCACCGATAACTCCTCCTTATAGTTCCTTTATAAGGCTCATTAGCTTGACTACTCCCAATATTAGAACTTTTAGATCTTAGAGGATCCGCTGTGGCATTAGCAACCCCACTTGACACATCAGCGCCACATCAACTTTCCACTAAGTTTTCATTTCAACCACTTTCAACTCCATTTTCACTCCAATGGAACCCCTTTTTCTTTTCACTTTTTAATATTAAAAAAATATGTTTTTAACATTAGTCAACCTTGAAGTTTGTGGGCAAAAAAAAAAAGAAAATAAAAAAAGGAACAAGCTCAGCATCCATATGAAAAATTGGTTTGTTTCATTTGAACCCCAAATTGTCCCCAACCCAACCTCTCCCAACCCCGCTGATGTGGCAAGCCAACCCCACAGGGCTGCACATGCTCTTAAAATTTCAAATAATTCGTCTTCATCACATCTTTGGCATATGCTCTCTAAAGTTTAATTGTGAGCACCTATATGTATATCTTATAGCTTGTTAAAACAGTTTCAGAAAACAGTGGCTTCTGGAAAGTTCCGTCACCGGAGAAAGAATTCTGTAGAGATCAATGATAACCTTTTTCAGAACAAGCTTAATCTGAATACTGCTCAACTGGTTGGCGATGGATATATCAATGCCGGTCGTGAATCACCTTCAACTTCACTTCAAATGCAAGATTCAACTCAAATGCAAACCAGAGAAGAGTGGGCAGCTATACGAATCCAAACTGCTTTTCGAGGAATTTTGGTACTAATTATTATGCCACTATGCTTTGTTATTTTAACATTCCTGCCTTGTTGTTCCAGTTTATTTTCTATACTAAAATTTACATGGCCGTTGAAACAAAAAGAGAGAAATATGGGTTAAAATCTCTGTTTTTTGTTCAACTGTTTAATTATAGTTGATCTCTAGGTATATTGTTAAAAAATTGTGAACTACTTTTGTAATTCCTAATTATGGAAATTTAAATACATTAATTAAATTAAAATAATGCAGTATGATAGAGTACCATACGGTTGGTGTGAAGGGCTGTAAACGAATGGGACGTTCAACGAACCATTCATGAACTATTAAAATAGGATGTTCGTATATTTAGTTAACAAACGAACACAAGCATGATTTTTTGTTGATTTACTTACATGAACACAGTTCATTCAATTACAGTCTTGATCATTTGATAAGCCTTCTTTTATGTGCAGTCATTATATATAATACAGTATATAATTAACTTATTGTAAATGTAGAAGCCGTTCATACTTGCTTTTTAAATTATTTATTTTGGATACTCTTATGCAATTTTCTAAAGATTCAGATTCGTTTGCTTCATTTACAGCTAGGTTTTAGTTAACATTTGTCTTTTCCACATTCAAGGATGCCAAAAGTTTATCCATATCATCGTACCATTTATTATTCTAGTGAGAAACTTCTGTTTTCTATTGATTCTAGCTTTTGTGGGTCGGGATAATTTTGTCATTGTGAATCCTTGTAGAAAACGTATTAGTAGTTGCCATGATAATGACCCTAAAGTATACTTGTTATGATTTCAGGCTAGGCGAGCCTTTCGAGCTCTAAAAGGATTGGTTAGACTACAAGCTCTTGTGAGGGGGCATCAAGTGAGAAAGCAAGCTGCAATAACTCTTCGTTGTATGCAAGCTTTAGTGAGGGTTCAGGCTCGTGTTAGAGCTAGACGTGTTCGCCTTGCGTTGGAAGGCCAATCAGAACAGCAACAACTTCAAAACGAGGCTCGTGTTAGGGAAATAGAGGTTAGCACTCTATATTAGACTTAAGCATATGAGGCTCCATGTTATTGTCATTACCAAAAACCTATATTTTCAAGGAGAATTATTATAATACAATCATGTTTGGAGCTGATGAAAGTCCATCTTTATCTTTGACTCCACATAATGAAGAAAAGTTTACAACCTTTTGACACCTCTACAGTGTTACAAGTAACCAGCGTATAGTACTAGTGATTAGAGGTGGCAATTTCGCCCCATTACTTATAAATGGGTCGATTAAGGTTTTATTCAGTCTCTAATGAGTCAAACATTTAAAATAAATATATGCAGAAAAGGAAATGCGTCAAATTGATTGAAAGTCACCAATAGTATAATTATTGCATACCGTATTTGACCCATTATCCGACTTAGCCATTGTGCCACTCAAACTTATATATATTTATTTATTTCTTTAACTTTTTGTTTTTCTCTTCTATTGATTCTTTTTTACAGGAAGGATGGTGTGATAGTGTTGGTTCAGTTGAAGAAATCCAATCAAAGTTGATAAAGAGGCAAGAAGCTGCAGCCAAACGTGAGAGAGCCATGGCATATGCTCTTGCTCACCAGGTAACATTAAATATCATACTCTTTCATGTTGATTAACAAAATTTTCGCTTTTCACCATATTCAAATCGTATTTTGGAATCTTAAATGTCAAACACTTACATTTCACGATAGGGCCTTTGTTAAGGGTCTTAAAATGCCTAATCGTCTTTTTTGATTGAACGTAGATAAATAATTTTGTACAGGTGGCATAATGGGTGGGGCAGGTAACATGTCGGAACGGGTAACATTTGGACATGTTGAAACATGCTGTGTTAATTCAGAACACTTTTTGTACAGAATAATATTTTGTATATATATTTGTTTATAAATTCAGTGTGTCATAATTATGATTATAGATTATATAATTTATATCATAATTAGATATCTAATACAGAAATATAGAATAGATTTTGTGCACTAAAAACACATTTTGGTCGAAAATAACCCATTTGGCCCGTCTCCTTTTTGGTTAGCTTTACTTGTTTGAGCACTTAGTGATAAATACCCGCATCAACCCATTCATAAGTAAATGTGTCAGAATTGCCATCTCTATGATTAAGTGGTGCAGTAATAATATTTGTTTCATTGTTGCAGTGGCAAGCAGGATCAAGACAACACGCAGCTCAATCTGGATTTGAACCAGATAAAAGTAACTGGGGTTGGAACTGGTTGGAGAGATGGATGGCTGTTCGTCCATGGGAGAATCGCTTTCTCGACATTAATACAAAAGACGGAGTGAAGATTCAGGAAAATAATGGTTCTGCTGCTAAACAAGAGCAAGAAAACAACATCAAGAACCCACTAAAATATGCTGGCAAGAAGTCCTTTGTTTCAAACGTTCAATCAGAATTGCCAATTGAAAAACTGGGGCAGTTTCAATCTGATGGCATTGGTTCTTCCCCTATCAAGTCGACTAGCATGCATGAACCACCTGCCACAATGCATGTCAATCCAAAGTCTAACTCATCAGTTGTTGATTCAGTTAATGGGCAAAACTCGAAACCTGGTGTGGGTTCAAGATCCCACAGCAATCCTAAAGAGCGGTCGTCAAGTTTGGGAAATCAGGGAAAGAAGCGTCGGTCTTTGCCTAGTAGTGGTTAGTCCTTATCTCCCTCTCTCTCTCTATTACACAAACACACAGTTAACGGGTCAATATGATATAGTTTTGGACGGGCGGGTCAAAGGGGAATGCATTTTGGTCAAACTTTTAAAACAGTTATTAATTATTAATAATTCACAATGATATTCTTTTATTATTTAAAATAAAGTTGATTTTCTTTATTTTATGCAATGAAATACACTTTGTGGCTTTGAAAAACTTTCGCCATTTGACATGTTTCCTATCTGGCTAAAAAAAAATTATCCCGTTAGAAATAAAACATTACCTGAATGGACCCATTTGTAAGTGAACGGTTCAGAATTGTTGCCACTAAAAGCAAATGATATATTATTGAAAATTTCACTGTCAAACAGTTGTATTCATGCCAAGTCACATAGTTTCCTTCAATTCATTCTAGATACAAAATGTACAAGTACATCTTCTTACAAGCTCGTTTTTCTTTTTCTTTTTTGCCTATTTGAGCAGGCAAATCTGGACAGGGTCTAGGGACTCAAATAGCCAAGCAACCTGGTATATCAACTGCAAGAACACTGAGCACATGACTAGCTATTATGTCCCCAATCAGCTGCTGCTGCTGCTACTCATGAACATTAAAATCTCTGGATCAACAACTGCTGCAATTCAAATGTTTGTATATACATTATCAGTTGGTATACGATTGCATTTTTCGGGCTGAGATGCCGAGATTGCTGTCAGAGAAATGCAAAATGGTCATGGGGTTTATTTGAGAATGTTGTAATTAATGATTGTCATTATTTTTGTAACTAGCAATAAATTTTTGTTCACTGTATTAAGCATGTGATAAAGAGTGGAAAATATTGTATCTTGACGAGATCTTGTTATACTATGTCAAAAACGTCATGTGTACTTTTTATGTTTGTATTTGTCGGCATATGTCATATGTAAGATATCATTCAATTCGAGTACCAAAAATGATGTTTATAATTTTAGCGAGTCACTTGCTCTTACTTTCCACGTTTCATTACTTTGTTAAGACGGCTTATTTTCAGTTCAACTACCTTGATCTAGTTAGAAAACTGATAGACCCAATCGAAATCGAATCGCTTTGGTGTATCAGTCTAACAAGCTGAAAGCGGTTAACTAAAACTAGCATAGATGAACCAATTTCCACCTGGTCATTTCATCCTTGTCTCTTGGCCACTGGTCAAGAGGTAGAATGCCATCAAAATATTGGTAATTTTGTCATTTTATTTCTAGTAAGTTGACATTTATTTGTTTTACTTACTGATCAGCTTCTTGCTTCCGCGTGTCTTAATTCTCATTATCATATGGTAATTTTCTGTGTCCCAAATGGTAAAAGACTTAACTTTATGTCAGCCATATGCAAATTGTATTTACGTTAATTCCTGAACAAAAATGGAAATATATGAACAAGCTTTTGGATATATCAAGTCGGACTCATCCAAACTTCTACTTTTATATATTCCAGATTTTCCATTAATGATGGAGATATATGTGTACACATACGTATTTTTGTATGCATGCGTACCCCTCTTTCTTTTTTTTGAATATTTTCCCTTTGTGGATTTTTAAATCATTTGATCTTAAAAATCAACGATTAAGATTTAGGCTCTGCTCCCGAGTTAATTTTTTAAGAGAAAAGAAAGGAATCGGAAAGAAGGAAAAATATTTTGTGTTCCTGAGAGAAGAGAAGTGGGAGGAGAATTGGATCTTCTTTTCTCTCCAAACTTTCTCTCCAATATTGGAAAGATTTGAAAGGATGGATGGTTTACTAGTTATAAAATGTCACTTCCTTCCATTTCTCTCCAACTCGGGAACACGAAATATATAAATTTCTATTCTTTTCTTTCCAACTCAGGAACGCAAAAATTTTATTCATGTTCTTTTCTTTTCTGTCATCTTCTATTCCATTCTTCTTCTTCTTTATTTCGTAAAAATCTCATGAGCAGGCCCTTAACCTCTTTGATGAGAGTTAAATCTTAGAAATGAAAAATAGTCACAAACATATATGCAATATCAGGAAGTAAGATATTTAAAATATATTATCAACTAATATGACAACTAATAGTTTCACCGAACTAACAGATTTTTGACGGTAACTTTCTAGTATATTAACAATAAAATTGGAGGCCCCAAAGATTCGGAGGCCCTATGCGTCACCACTCAAGGACAGCGCTAATTTTTAGCATTTGTATGTACACTACTGTTGAAAGGCTTTCCAGCTCCACCTGCTTTCGGCTCACCTGTCAGCAAAGTAACAAAAGCATGATCAAACTGGGTTTAATGTCTAACCTTTCTCATAGTGTGGCAATGCAAGCAGGTTGTACTTCTTATATATTGTACAGTAGTAAGTAAATAGATGGTTGTATGCATTAAAAATACAAAACGGGAAGTTTTCAACCTGTTTGACCCATTAACTTGTTTCCATAGTAGCTAGATATTATTTGTTGTAATCGATCTGACCCAATAGCTAAACAAATTGACCCATTTAAGAAATTCTCAAAGGGCTAGTATAAAGCTTATACCCTGAAACTGGTCATATAAGCATATAACATCAGGCTACCCTAAAATGGTTTTAAAGATAATAGGGTTTACCCTGTGTGCATGGTACTTGCCAAGAATTATCCGGAATGCTTTTCATATATTCATCATTTTTAGATACATAGATATGTGGTACTCACAAAATGAAGAAGAAACAAGAGACTTGCAAACAGAAGGATCTAAAGTGTCTCTGAATTTTCAGTAGCTTTTGTTATGCGTTGTACACACGAGTCCAGCCAGGGACCATCACGTGAAGCACAAGACAATTTTATTTCTTTCTATATAGTGTTGTTCGTTATTGCTAACCATTTATACAGTAAGACCAATTTTATCTTTATATTAGTTAAAGGAAAAAAAAACTTTCTAATCTTTCAGATATTTATAAGACAAGGTAAAAAATTTACATGCATGCAAACTTAAACAACCAATTTACTCGACATGTATTATTTATACGGAGTATTACACTAGACTGCAAGAAGACATACCTAACACAATTCGGACCCAAATTGGTGTCCATATGTTGACACATATATATGGTTATACATCACTTCAACCAAGATCTAAACGTAGATGACAAATGAAGACCATAAAAGAACCTTGATGCAACCAATTGGGTTATCATTAAGACAGCCAGGATTTCGCAAAATATGTGAGCAATACTGCGAACAAACACTTTTTACCTAAACAGGAAGAAAACTATAACCACGAGAGATCATGCATGTACATACCCTAAACATTTTAACTTTTGTAGTATAAACAAGGAAAAATACTTATAAATGTAAAGGTAGTCCATACCCAAGTAAGTAAATGCCAAAGAGCCTCGACACACATCACACACTTAACCCTTTAAGAAAGAAACACAGGCAATACACTACAATTACCACGTTTACCAATTTTTGCTACCATCTATATCAGGCAACAGAGAGAACATAACATGTGCAGCATGATCAACATCCAATAATGTCCATCAATCGTGTCGATTTTAACCCTTTTAAAAAAACCTAATGTAGCAAATCAAGCAAAACCCACATGATTCCACATACAATTCAACTAAGTAATCACATTAAGCGTAGCAATACTAAAGATTCAACTTAGTTAAAGAGTAAAAAGTTACCAGAAAGATTCAGTCCCGCAAAATCACTTCATCGGCCATATCCATCAAAGGATCCAAACAATCCGGCGAAAACTTCCTCGCAAACATATAATCCTGCTCAAATTCCGACCGCCTGAGGTTGTAAATCAGTTCGGGCGACACCTCATTCGGATAATATGTATGCGGGTGTCCATCGACACTATCGGTCCAATTAACATTAGTCAATGTATAACCGGTACACCCTTCTGAATCCACCATTGACAACAATGTAGGAAAGTAATGTTCTTCGGGGTAACAAGACTGCGGTTTTAAACACGTCAGCCTGAATTTCTTCCATAACCTCCTTTCATTAACAACCATTACAGCATGCTTCCTAGTAAGCGTAAAAAACTGAGAACCGACTCGAAAGTCATCAAATTTGACCTCAGGAACCATCACATTTTTACCCCTAGAATTATACCTATCCCAAAGATTTGGATCCTGGTCAATTATTTCAATAAAGCTTTTATACTTCAAGGTTCTCAATTCAGCCACTTGATGCGAATTTAACTCGAAAAGGGTACTATACACATATTGAAATGAATGTAAAGGTACACAATGCTGAGAGATCAAAGTAAAGAATTGATTACTCGGGTCATCTAGAATCGCGGTGGCAATAAGGCGGCGTGCAGCGGAGATGAGGGTGGCGGTGCCACGGCGGGTTTGTTTACCGGCGATAAATCGATCTTGTGTGAAAACCCCACCTGGGATTTCAACTTTAGGTTTAACAGTTGGGTCAGCATGAACATACACATTAAAAAGATTGAAACTTGATTGATTCCCAGTAAAGAATTTCTCCCATAAAGGTGCAAATTGAAGGTTGGTGTTTGTTAAGAACAAAAAAGCAATCTTGGGTTTTGTGTTGGTGGATCCGATTCTTGATTTGGGTTTATGGGTCGGGATGGAATCGACGGTGGCGGCTCGCCGGAAAAGGGTGAGATCATCAAGTTCGTCCGGGAGGGAAATTGGTGGCGGCGGTGGTGGCAGGATGTGTGAAGCGAAAAAGAAAAGAATTGGGAGAGAAAGTGAGAGAAGGAGTAATGTAGGAATCCATGGAGATGGTGATGAAATCATTGTGATGAATTGGAGATGAAATTAAACATTTTTATTTAGGGTTTGATTGAGATTTTGGGTCATTGAATTTGAGGGGTTTTGTATGAGTAATGATGAAGTGTGTATTTGTGATGGTGATTGTGAGTGTAAAGATTGGAAAGTGAGATATTTGGAGTTTTATGGAGATCAGAAATTGGAATAAAAAAAGATAAATGCACATTTAGTTGGAACAAACTTTGGTTATTTTAATAATTAACTAGTTTATAGCCCGCATATTTGCGGGGCTCGATAATTGTATTTTTTTTTTTTTTTAATTTGATTGAAAAAAAAAAGAAGAATGTACGGAATGTAGTCAAAATTACATGTTTTTAGTATAAAACTTATGCATTGTGTAACACATTAAATGACTTTGTTTGAAAGGACATAAAATGCAATCATTTTAAAACCGAAAGTAGCGAATACATGCATCCTACATCAAATGATTACTAAAATGTGGGTTGGAGTACAAAATTTATTGTCAAATCTTTGAGGATTGGGATATGTCGTCGATCTAAAATATAGAAATCTATTACGCCGTGTCGTTCACCAGTTGATAGCAAATTCTGTAAGTAAGCGTCACGAGTCATTCTTAAAAGTGAGTTGTGTTCATTAAGGCTGCGTAGTGGATGTGTAGCTACATACCATTGTTGAGGTAGAATAACAGGAAAATCTGCAAAAAGTCATTGATTTACATAGTCTATTGTAAATTCGTTTGGCTGAAGCGAACACATCATTGCTTCCTTCCCATTTAAATACTCAAATCCATAAGCTGTACGATACATGTAGCCATCATAATGCACACATATGTCGACCATTCACGGGACATGGTGATCAACACTGGCGTTAAAATAATGGACATAAGTTGAAGTTATTTCTTCAGGCTAGCGAACCATAGAACACTAAGCCCGAAGCATAGAGTAGTCATTTATTACGATTTGGGAACATGTCGATTATTGAGTTGTAAGTATTGAATGCGTTGTTGTAATGTCTATTCCTGCAATTGTACAGCTTAAAAATTGTTTTAAAAAAATATTAAGTGAATTGTTAGCATAAATAAAGATCTAAATGCGAACACTTATACGGAGTACATTTGAGTTAAAGCAGACAAATATCTATAGCTCTTGAATAGTTTATTTAGTGTTGTCAACGATTATATTCTTCATACATACAATATATGCACAACTCAACAAATATTACCCCAAATGCTTAGAAGTTAAAAATCAAGTTAGTGTTTAGAATTCCTAAATCGTGCAATTGAAAAATGAGGATTACAATAGAAACAAATAACTATGACTCACTGTATAATAAGTCTTCCCTTTGTGTAAACTATAGATATATTTTTTTCAACTTAGTGACCTGAAAATTTTGATCAATGCTAAAGTAAATTTATAAACAACTTGCTTCATGTTTAGCCCGTAGAATATCGTATCTATTTAGTATTTGCTAAAGTAAATTTATAAACAACTATTTAATTATTTACTGATTCAACTATTCCATGCAAATAACCACATTTAAATTTTCAGAAAAATGACCAAAATTTTGTCAAACTTTTACACTACAGATTTTTATTAATAAAAGGGTGGCAATTACTTGAGAATGTTAGCTGTAACCATTATCAACAATCCATTTGTAGTAACCCATTCGGAATTCGGTTGCAGTGTTTTGATTAGCTTGGGTTATCAAAACATCATGATCCGTCTCGGTGGTGTTAGTTGCTTGAAGTACCTCTATCAAGTTCCATCTTGAATCGATACTTAGAGGTAATACATCATTTTGCCTCACCCTTAGGACCTTTGCAAGGCGATAACTGTGAGATGGCTCTCTAACCTTTTCCATGATAACTTCCATTTGCTTCACCTCAAACACCTTTACTTATATACCGGTGCCTTCAACTCCTAAATTTATTGCATTCATCATGCATAGCAATCCCAGATACATCATTAGCCTACATAAGAACAAAGTTTGTTAACTATAATACAAAAATATATATATCAAAGGATTAATATATATAACTTAACCAAAATGGTGGTTAACAAATAGAAAGTTTGAATACTAAAAGGCATGAATATGATAACACTCAAAGAATCATCATTGAAATGCAAGCCACCAAAATTAAGAAACATTATGGCTAATGTCAACCTTTGATACATAGCTTTTATAATAATGCACATGGACTGGGCAATTGAACTCGATACATTATAAAATATCTCCAGCTTAGGGGCATTTGGTAATCTGCAATATCATCATCTAAATTATTGTAAATAAAATAATAATATAAAACATAAATTGGATAGTTAATAATTACCCAGTCAAAGAAATTGAAATAACGGAAGTGTTATAGGTTAAGCGACCGAACCTGTTTTAATCCACAACATATTGTTTTGACGTGTTACCCACCCATTTTGACACCTCTACTTTTGACTAAACTAAAATAAAGAACCCAAACCACTAAAGAAGTGAGATCACGACGTTTACCTTTGTTGTTGTTCTAAGGGCACTTGCATTGCTTCCATAGTCAAGTTCAGTCAGGGCCCAAATGCAAAACATATAAGATCATAGATTTAGACTATCTGAAATCAGATAAAAGACTCACTTAAGCTATTGTGTTAAGTTTAACAATTACCTATTGTGTTTAGCTATCTGAAAGCAAAGGAAGTTTAACAATTGAGCATAATATGAACTTCGAGAATGGCAGAATTACCTATGTCCCAAGATGCATTTTCAGGTCATAATTCCACATATTGGAAGTAGAGATGAGCAAAGACCAGATAAAACTGGTTTTCAGTCCAGTTCAAAAAAGTTCAGTTTTTTAACAGAAAATTAAAAACCAGTCTTTTCTAGGACTGGTCCAGTTTCAGTCTAGTTTTTTGCCAGTTTTGCCAGTTTTTCTTAGAATTTCAGTCCAGTCCCAGTCCAGTTTCAGTCATTTCCAGTCTTTTTTTTCATGGTCGATAATTTTGTCAATAGTTACAATAAAATTTTAAAATCAATAGAAAAAATCAATAAATGTGAAGTATGATTAAATTAAAATGTATATAATTGAAATTGTTGATATGAAAATAAATAAAAGTTTATAAATAAAGAAATAAAAATGTATCAAATACAATTTGACCTAAATTTAAATTTTATAAGGAAAGAAAAAAGTTAATAAACAATAAATAAACATAAATAGCTTATAATACATTTCAGTCTTTTTGCCAGTTTTAAACCAGTTTCAGTCTTTAACCAGTTTAAACTGATTTCAGTCCAGTTTTTAACCAGTCTTCTGACTGAAAAGTAGGACTGAATTAGGACTGTCAGGCAGTCCTAGGACCAGTCCAGTCTTTTTCCCAGTCCAGTTTTTCTAGGACCAGTCCCAGTCCGGTTCAGGACCAGTTTCAGTCTTAGACTGTTTTGCTCATCTCTAATTGGAAGCATATGCTGGATGCATTGTAGTCAAAAGAGGCATGAAAAAATGGACGGGTCATGTTTTGCGCAGCCATATTATGAATGATTCCAGGTACAATCCTTCCAGATTAAAACCATTCTGATCCAGTCTTTAGATTACCCTTCTCAACGCTAATAAGATTTCGGAAAATGTAAGAGTTTGTAATGTTTTTCACATCCAACAATTGCTCCTTAACCCTCACTGTTATGGCCAATTATTAGCCAAATAGATAGAACATGTATACAGAGAATTATAGATATGAAAAATGGATACGTATGTAACGGATCAAACTGATTCCAAATCAAAAGTAATAAAATCTTATAAAATGGGTCAATACGGCCCAAGTTGGGTTAATCCACTAACTTTTTGTATGTCTTGTGGGATGGTCTAAAAAAATCAATTTTAAAGATGACTGCAAAATTATATTTTTAAATTGAAAAACCTATGTTTCTAATAAAATAATTTAGGGGGTTATTGATACATCATTTATTGACTGTTTAACTTGCTCAAACGATTTAACATGTTTCCCTTTGATTAAGATCACTTGCTTGAAGATGAAATATCAAAAAAAAATACAAAAGGAAGCAGTATAACCTGACTTACACCGTCGGGTGAGTAATGTGCAAGACTGGTCTGCTTAGTAATGCTGGAAATTAATGCAAAAGGCAAAAGTATTAATGAAAAGTAGGAGTTCTCAGGTGAACTCCGATGGTGAAACAGTAAACCAATACAAAATCATTATCATCCTACAATTATCAACAAACGCCTTAAGACTTTTAAACTACAACTGGAAGCAAAAAGAATTAGGGGTAATTCAAAGAATTCCAGTTCAGGCTCCATTCTTTCATCACTTATGTAAGCAACTTCAAGCCAGAAACATCCACATATGACATGAACCCAATAAGTGTCGACATCAGCAGGCTGCAAAGTACCGCCTAAATATAAAATAATACTCTGCACAACATAAAAAAAAAATACAAAATATGATCACTAATTCACCATAGTCTAGTAAAGTAAGGGTGGCAAGACTGGCGGACTAATCAGATTGGGTTGTGGGTCAAAATGGGTTCATATTAAAAAAGGCTGGGTAGAAAGGGAACGGTCAGGTTGGACATCAACCACTTCTCCATTCAAGTAGTCAAGTTAAAAACATATAAGGGATCAACACAGTATCTAACATCCTTAGGTACAATAAAGCCCAAGGGCTTTCATGGAATAATAATACTAAGAATGATCAAATGGTTGAAAAAGTGCAAAACAATTGAAAAATGGATTCATTACCTCTGGATAATGAATCTTCTTCCGAAGCGGGTCAATTTACGCAAACTTATTAGAGAAACTCCCTTAAGCATTTTTTTTAGGATAAACCGAGTCCTTCGTATTAGATGGAGAACAAAGAATTAGTTGTCTTGAATTCTCAAGAAGCTTAGATTCAAGAAGCTTTGGATCCAACAGAAAATATTCTGAGATGCTCATATGAAGAATAACTTGCCGTCGTCATCCAATGTTGCCATTTCAGGGTAACTCATATAAAAGGGAGCTGGGATTATAACCTGATGATCAAGATATATATTGTATTCCGTAAGATAATGAGATGCTATAACTATTAACTATTATTTAGTAGAAGAAGAAGAAGAAAAGTAATAGCTTTTACCTCGTCTCCTAGAATAAACGACAAAGACTTCTTGCGGAGTGCTCTGTTTTCGCCTGACTACTAACCACAATCTGGTCAGGTGCATACCAAACTTTGTTTTCCTCCACTCTCAATACCCTTGATCAAGTTCTCTGTGTCACCTCCTCTTGCAAAAGCATGTGTAGCATCTAATTTTTTGAGAAGCAACGTGTTAGCCAAATAACATTACTAACTCTCAGATAAAATGCTAGTGTGAACAATTACCATCCATGATTCATAGTCTATGCTAGTTGATTTCATACATGATACACGTAATGTACATTAATACCATAACATATAGAAATTCATGGTAGACAACGTGATGAACATATAGATTCAATTTTACATTTATACAAAATCAGTTGTTTCCAAAATAAATAAAATCAGAAGAAGAAAAACAATAATTTGTAAAATCACAATTATATGCAAATTTGATTAAACAAACCCTAATATTAGATGATATCAAGAAACAAAATCTAAATCAGAAGAAACAGTACAATATTTTCTAAAATTGATCTTACAAACCCTAATTATAGAAGATACCAATAAACGAAATTGCTATACCTTGTGACGATGATGACGAAATTGAATTTAATGGAAGAAAACAAACTAATTCCACCTGTATATTGTCAAATCGCAAAGTGTCCAGCGATCTTTCACATTGGAATTGAAGAAATTATAGTTAGGGTTTAAGAAAATATGGCTATTTATTCAAATGGTATGTATAAAAAAGCTTCTTTTATTTGTAATGGGTGCAAAAAAAATTATATAATGAAAGTAGTCTCATATTGAAGAGCTCGAAAAACTGATTAATTTGGTATGTTCATATAAAATAGATGGAGGTTAAAAAGTGATGGTGGGACATGAGAAGGGGTGGAGTCGAGCAGAGAGAAGAAGGAAGAAGAAAGACGGAAGAAAAAAAAAAGAGAGAGAGAGAATTTGCAAAATTAATTGTGGCACCGTATTGAACTTCCTAATTAAGAATATAAAACTTAATTAATTACTTAATTGCATGGGTATAATGGTCATTAGAGGTAATTGACTTCATTAGCTTTTGCTAATTAGGTAGTCACCCACTAATTAGGATGATCAATGGCCTAAAAAAGAGGGCTATTAAGATTAGAGGGGGGAGATTAACTTAAAAGAAGCTAATTATAGATGGGTAACCTAATTATGGGTTTCTTTTAATATAATAAAGAGATAATAGGAGTGACATAAAAAGGTGATCATATATTAGAGAAGAGTTCAATTGTGACCATTTATTTTATATAAGAATGGGGGAACCAACCACAATATGTCATGTGTCACTTTATTCTCTTTCATCCACGTTTTTAAAAATTAAATATCTCACAAACGACAAGTCGAAAAATCATGAAAATTGCACAATATTTTTCAGCGTTTTATCCTCTTCGATTTGCCGTCCATCAAGGTATACTTCCGACGAACTTTTTTTTTCATTTTTTTGGTGGGTTTTACATATTAGTAACACATGTGTTAGTGATTGATTATACATTTGATTTAAGGTTTAGGGTTAGGGTTTAGAGTTAGGGTTTAGCAGGGTTTAGTGTTAGGGTTTAGCAGGGTTTAGTGTTAGGGTTTAGTAGGGTTTAGGGTTTAGTATGATTTAGGGTTTAGAGTTTTATAAAGCGTTCCGAAACCCCAAACTCCCAACCCTAAACCCTAACCCCTAAACGCCAAACCCTAAACCTTAAACGCAACACTGTAACACACGTGTTAGTAATGTGAAACCCATTAAAAATAATGAAAAAAAAACTCGTCGAAAGTATGACTTAATGGACGGCAAATTGAAGAGGATCAAACGCTGAATCTAATGGTGCAATTTTCATAATTTTTCGATTTGTCGTTTGTGAGATACTCCGTATTTAACTTAAGGGGTAAATGAGTTTTGTATTCTCTTTGTACACATGGCACCATATCATTGGTTCCTCTATTCTCACACAAATTTTTAGTCTCATTTGCCCTCATATGTTATTCTATTAATTATTTACTTTATTTATTAATGGACTTATGTAATGGATTAGATTTTGTTAATGCTTGAGGTATTTTGAGCACTCGGTATGCGCTTGCGTGGCTTCAGTGTTCAACAATCAGAACGCCGCTCGACGGAGTTATGCCGCACCATCCCGGAATCCTAGTCGACGTTCTTCTCGGTGTTATGTGTTCAACGTCCTCCTCCGAACGCTGCTTGTTCCAACGTTCTACCTTTTTTTTTATTTTTTTTCGTTTGTGATTTTAAGGAAATAGGGAAGAGTGTGTCGGCCAGAGAAGGAGAAGAAGATATAAATGGGTTTAGATTTTTTTTTTTAATTAGTAATTTAAATTTAAATTTTTCATTTTAAATGGGTTTAGGTTTAGTGGGCTGGGCTATTTTATTTTCACACTATTGAGCTTATAGCCTTATATAATAATATAAATAAATGGGTTTAGATTAAAAAGTTTATAAACCAACGTTTTATTCTAATTAACATTTGTAATCTTTTTTATTTGTTTTTAATGAATTAAATGTTATTTTATTTGATTTATTTGTTTTTAAATATTAATTTATACAATTATCTTTATTAAAAAATCAAATAAAACAAATAATAAAAAACTTCAGAACACTGTCCAGAACACTGTGATTTTAGTTTTACCACACCACAGATTCTTCACTTTCAACATTCTCCAGAACACTGTCCAGAACACCGTTCCCCACACCCTGTGCTCTTATGTGTTTATGATAAAATTGTTGCCGATTATGTAATAAAAATTAGACTTGGTTACTATTTTTGTCATGTACTCCCTCCGTCTCAAAAATATAGTCCACGTTTCCTTTTTCGGACGTTTCAATTTAATTGTCCACATCCAAATATGGAAAGGAAATTTTGATCGTGATTACCAAATTACTCTTACTTCAAATTGTTATTACAAACTTTATAGAATGTGGTAATTAATTGCTTAAGGGTAAAACTGTCATTCTGCAAAAAGTAAGAAAGAGAAAGCAGTAATGATTGTACTTTTATTAAACTGCGTGTTTTTGGTCGGTGGACAATTATTTTGGGACGGAGGGAGTATATGTTTTAGGTTATTCCGGGATGATATTGTAGATGAGATTTCTTTGCAATTGATATGATAATGACTTATCCGTATCCGTATATATAATGATTAGCAATATTGTCGAGTCATCATGTTACAAGGATAATGATGTGTTTTTAAATTTTTTAAATTCAACTATAATTGTTTTTGTAATGAAAAAAAAAAGTTATGAGGATAAGGTTTTAAAAACTATATTGACATGTGTGATAATAATAAACTAGTAGAGTACCCGCACTATGTAGTGGTAACTTAAAAAAATGACAATGGTTTGCAACGATCACAAAAGATAGTGGTTATCGTGATTGTCGCTTAAGAATAACTAATCAAGTTTTCTGATTTTATAATCATGATAAATATGAAGGAGCTTTGTTGAAAGAGTATGTATGATGAGTAGATTACTCACACATACTACTTATGCATTTTAAATATACTCACATAGACAAAGATTACTCTGATGATACTTATATAGTTATATGTACTTGATTCGGTTAGAAAATGGTTGCAAAAACCTATAAAAATGAATGAGAATAATATTACTCCCTATCGTATATAACGAATTTTGCTATAAAAATGAAAAATAATTGGGATTTTCACTTGTTATTATTATAACTTTTATAATTACGAATTAGTTCCATAAATACAATTATTTTTGTTAATATTGATTTGACTTTCTAACTTTCTAATTTTAAGTTATTAATAATACGAGGGGTAAGATGGACATTTTCCATATGTCATTTGTAAACTTTAAGGATGAATCTCAAAATGCTTTATAAGGGGTAGTAGATAAAAATAACAATGGATTATCAAACGTCATCTCATATTATCTTTCGTGTGCTTTTCGTTGCAAGTTTAGAATGAATGGTATAAGTAGTTTAGTATCGCGGAATTTATCGAATTGTCCATCAAAAATATTTAAGTTCTATTAAATATGTAAATTTGAATTAAGTTATATTATCAATGTACGTTAACGGTCATTAGATACGCCTTTTGAGCATATGAAATAAATTGTAAGATATATAATTCGAATGATATGAGTATATGTATAGCGAATGTGTTTATGGATTGCATTAGTATATCAAATAACTTATGACCAAAAGACTATTCAGATGTTCACCGTCTAAATTTGACGACTTAACTTAATTATCATTGAAACACGACTTTCTTTTGAAATCATTTACTTTGATTTTTATTTGAAGTATTGTAACACCCCAAATTTCAGAAAACTAATTTCGTACGTGAATATATTTTTATTATGAAGTATTATTATGTAAATAATAAGATATAAATGAAAACGTAAATGATTTATCAGTTCTAGACTGTAGGAAATAAATGGATTAAATTCAATACATAGATGTATACGTGGGGAGTCTGAGGTTATTCCATTCTATTCCAAACATTTCCAGAAAATACCACATAGACTAAAGAAATCGCAGGAATCCTTCATCCTTTTTCAAATCACTCAACTAAATTCTTGATTCAAGCTTTTAGTGTTTAAATCATCATCTTCTTCCTCCTCTCAAACCTAAGTAAGTGAAATTCTTCCATTTATTATCTAAGAAATTGGGTTTTCATGGGGATTTCATGGGTTTTATAAAAGTGGTAGTTTTAATACAGAATTAGGGTTTAAAAGTGATAGAATTATTGTTTATTAGTGTTAATGAGCTTGTGGGTGAATATATTACAACCTAAAAGTGATGAAATATTTAATTATGTTCTTGATGTTCTTCGAGGGTTTGGGTAAATCTTGAAATAGTGATGTAATTTGAATAGAATTGTGATTAATGATGTTAATGGGGTGTTGTTATGATGTTTTGATGACAAATACAAATAATCAAGTATGAAAAGTGATTATGCTAATAAAGATAATGGTTATGTAAGTTGATTTATAAGCTCAAAGATGAAATTAGAGATATTAATGAGATATAAGTAATATGTATGAATAAGAAAACTAAATAAAAGTGTTAGTAAAGTGATTATGATTATGATAATAGGACAAATGATTATGTTAGTTGATTAATATTTAGAATTAGTTGAATCAAAGTAGGGGAGGAACCGTATGTGATTATTAGTTTAAATTGTTGATTTCTAGAGTTTAAATTTGTTGTATGTGGCTATGTGATATGAAATAGGTGCTAAAGGGTTGGAATTATCTTCGTTGACTACGTGTGGAAAAACATCGGTTGAAGAATAAGGTGAGTATATAGGGGCTAATTGAGTATTGGTTGTATGTGTTTTCGGATTGCTCCCGAGCAAGAGGATCATGCAACCATGTGAAAGTTAATTGTAATTATGTGTTTTAAATGGTTATTTGTTAATGCGGAAGATTACTTGTTTCTTGTACTTGTTTCATGAGTCTTGTTTCATATAATTGTGTTTTGATTTGTTTATATACGTTGATTATATGATGATGATGATATGATGAAGATTATGAATGATTGTATGTGTTTCCGGATTGCTTTCGAGCAAGAGGATCATACAATCAAGTGTAAGATGAATTGTATCTAGCCTTGTTTCTTAAACATGGTATTCATTTCGACGTGATTTGGTGCCATGTAGCCTTGTTTCTTAACATGATATCCATTTCGACGTGATTTGGTATCATGAAGCCTTGTTTCTTACGAAGCCTTATTTCTTATGAAGACTTGTTTCTTATGTGGTGTTATGATGATTTTGAGTAAGATTAATTGTTGTTGATTATATGATTAAAGTGTTCATTATATGAAGTATGAAGGCTTAATTAGTTACTATATGCTCACTAAGCGGTGGTTGCTTAATTCTTTCCATGTTTCATGTTTTAGGAAGTTCGGGTCAAAGAGAAGGTAAAGGGACCTTGAAGGAATAGCGGGATTAGCTAAGGGTAACAAGTGGCAAGTATTCTCCTTACTTATCATTTTGTGTTCAACTTGTGTAATACCCCCTTGTGTCAAGTCTTTCTGGAAATCAACATAACACATGTCGTTTTGGTTGTATGGTACGTTGACTTTGAAATTCAACCATGACATGTAGTTGAATATGTATAAGTTAGGAAGCACTTTGAAGTAAATATGAATGATAATAGTGTTGTTATGGTCAAATATATTGAAATAGTCAAACTTGATTGGTATTGGTTGATGCGGTACTCAAAATATGGTTAATTAGTGAAACGGGTCAAAAGGGTCTATCTGGGTCAAAAGTATGCTTTTGTGTCACGGATGAATGAGATGGTGTTACGACACTTTGGTCTAGTGTCTTAAGTATGTTTTAGTATGTTGAATAAGTGTACAAAAGAGCCAAGTCAGATTTTGTATAGTTTGTGTTTTGGAGTGTCAAGTAAAAGTGACGTTTTGGGTTTAAAATGGTCACAGGTCCTGATTTGGTGTTTTGAGAAATTTGGAAAAGTGCAAAAAGGAAAACCTTTATTATGGTCAAACAAAGGTGCCTGCAAATTTTCATGGTCTAACTCCTTACGGTTTAAAAACTATGTGTGTTTGAATTTAGTTCTAAAATCTTAGTCTGTGTTAGTAGAACAAGTTTGTTCTAGCTTAAAATATAACGCCCCATATTAGATCACATTTTTTTTTTTTTAACATAGCGGAAGCAATATCCCATATATATATATATAGCCCTGGATTAACCGAAATATATATAATCATTTACATAAGTACTTCGTTATATAACTACACAATTAGATGGGCGTTACTTTAACAAAACATTAAAAGTAATACAAAAGTCATCAGAGTTCTATCATTGTCGAACACTCCTTCAATTTACTCCGAGACCCGCCCTTAACAAAATATATATTAACCTGCAAGGAGTAAACAACGAGGGATTAGCACGAAGCTAAGTGAGTTAACTCATCACCAACACTACACTTAGTTTAACACTATGAGTCTACAACAATTAACACTTTGACTCAACATCACTAGAGGATCGGTGGCACTTGTGGCACCCTCAGCCGCGGTGGCCCACCAAGCGACTCTTACACCAACTGCAGGCCAATACAGTGGTTAACCGATAACGGTTTGCTACCTTTAGTCAACACAAGATCTATTCACAACACATGTTCACAACTCTCGTGTTGACTAACCTGTAGCAAAACGTCCAACAAGATTGACCTCTTTAACACAATCACCAAAAGGTTTCTTAACACTTGCTTCTAGTTCACAATATGCCGTAACACAAGAATGCACAAATAACACTTGAAGTAACCACATAAGTGATCACCAAACATAGCGAGAGATCAAAGTCCACTCACCTGTCAGTCTCCGTCTCCAAACTCAAAAGTCTTATTTTATTGAGTCTTCGGTGTCTCTGTACACACAATTAAAACACAAGTTAATAACTTGTCTCATAATTAATTATGACTATACTCAATTACATACATTACTAATCAAGAAATATCGATAATTAAATAATATAAGTGGTAGATTCATATAAGTTCACAAAATATCAAAATCTTCAAAATTACAAAGACAAACGCGATCCAGACAATTGGGTTGGGATCGCGTTCCTCTTAAGGAAAATATTCTGTCACCAAAATACACTGTGAAACGCGATCCGGAAAAAGGGCTTGGATCGCGTTCGAAAGAAAAAATCCAAACGAACTCAATATTCTACTGATCAACGCGATCCGGGTAAGAGGCTTCAGGATCGCGTTTATAAGAACAAAATATGCGGTAACCAAGTAACACATGGCAACGCGATCCGGTCAATGATGCAGGATCGCGTTCCTCAATTTTTCAGCAGAGGTTCAAACCTGTAATTACACAGCACGAACCAAAACCACAAAATCGACCAAACTCAACTTGTAACTCAGATTTTTACCGTTTTTAATGAACCATAACAACTAGTAACATCATACACATAAGATTCAAACAACAATTCTTCACAAATCCTCAAAATCATCAATACCCTAACTATTTCCTTTCAAACTAAAAACTCAAGAAATCTATCATGTTTTATCATGTAATCAAGTAAAAGAAGTTCAATCATTATCATCAAATCGATATACAACATTGATTCAACTTATCTAGCTATAAATCATTCCTCACTTCAAACTACCTAATATTCAATATTTGAGTTTACAAAAGTTTACTTACAAAATGAAGAACACAATGGAGATGAGGATGATGATCATAACAAGGATTCAAGCTTCAATCTTCAATCAATTTGGTATAAAGATTTTGATTTGTAAGGGTTTGAGTAGTAATTGAGTTAGGTTAGAACTAGATGAAGAAATGAAGAAATTGGGGAAAAAGTATCGGTCCCCTCTTTTTAATTAAACCGATCCATTCAAGTTACAGTACAATATTATACTACTCTTTACTCTATTGTCTGGAACCTAAATACCAATTGCAAGAAAATTATTTTATTTTACCGTCATCTAATATTATTTAAAACGAATAATATTTTACTAGTCACAATATCTCCTGAGACTTATTTACCTATTAATTTCATAATCAAACATATTCAAACAATTAAATGTACGTATTTAAATTTAAATAAATACCTGATTCTACTGGGCCCAATTTCAGGGTGTTACAAATCTTCCCTCCTTAAAAGATTTCGTCCCCGAAATCTAACTAGACTCGAACAAACTAGGGTAACGGGCCCTCATACTCGACTCGGTCTCCCAAGTAAGATTTTCTCCCAAACTATGTTTCCATTTCACTAGAACCATAGGTATCTCCTTCTTGCGTAATTTAGTCACCTTTCTATCAACTAACTCAATGGGCTCTTCTACTAATTTCTGACCTTGGTCAACTCTAAGATCTTGTAACGGAAGGATTTGGGTTGGATCCTCCACATTACATTTCCGCACATAGCAAACATTAAAGGTGTCGTGAATACCACTTAATTCAGAAGGAAGGTCTAAGGCCACGGTTTGGTCATTAACTACTTGACGAATTTTGAATGGACCTATAAACCTCGGAGCCAATTTTCCACGCTTACCAAAATGAATCACACCCTTCCAAGGGGACACTTTTAAATAAACTAATTCTCCTTCGACAAAATTAACTGGTCGACGACGCGGATCAGCATACTGTTTCTGTCTATCTCTGGCGGCTTTCAATTTCTCGCGAGCTATAGCAACTTTATCGGCCGTAATCTGAACAATATCGGGACCCGCAAACTGTTTCTCCCCAGCCTCTAACCAACAAGTCGGTGTTCGACAACGACGTCCGTACAACATTTCATATGGCGGCATGCCAATGCTAGAATGATACGAATTATTATACGCAAACTCCACCAAAGGTAGGTGAGAGTCCCACGAACCCCCATACTCCAAAATACACGCCCTCAACATATCCTCAAGAGTCTGAATGGTTCTTTCTGACTGTCCATCGGTCTGAGGATGATATGCAGTACTAAGATTAACTCGGGTACCTAACTCTTTCTGAAGATTCTGCCAAAAGCCTAACACAAATCTGGAATCTCGATCTGACACAATAGATAAGGGAATTCCGTGCCTCGATACAATTTCATTAATATACAATTGAGCCAAATGGGTCAAAGAAGCGGTTTCACTGGTCGCAAGAAAATGGGCGCTTTTAGTTAAACGATCAACAACAACCCAAATCATATCGTTGCCTTTCTGCGTACGTGGTAATTTGGTGACAAAATCCATAGTGATATGTTCCCATTTCCACTCGGGTATTTCCAATTGTTTCAACGAACCATAAGGCTTTTGATGCTCGGCTTTTACTTGGGAACAAATATGACATGATTCCACAAATCTTGCTACATCCGTTTTCATAGTTGGCCACCAATAAAGAGGTTTCAAATCATTATACATTTTTGTGCTACCAGGATGAATAGATAATCTTGATTTATGAACCTCCGTCAAAATCAACTCACGAAGTCCACCAATTAATGGGACCCAAACCCGAGATTGAAAAGTTTTTAATCCACGTGAATCATCAACTAACAAATCCTTTCGTTTCAACATGATCTCGGATTTCAAATTAACATCCAGTAAAGCTTCAATCTGTGCGACTCTTAGCTGAGAAATCAAATCAGAGGACACCTCTAATCGCATGAAACAAATCTTGTCACTAAATATATTTCGACTCAATGCATCCGCAACCACATTAGCTTTACCCGGGTGATAACGGATCTCGCAATCATAATCTTTAATCAATTCTAACCACCGTCTCTGACACATATTCAATTCTTTTTGCGAAAACATGTACTGAAGGCTTTTATGATCCGTGCAAATTACACATTTCGTACCATACAAATAATGTCTCCAAATCTTCAAGGCAAAAATTACAGCCGCAAGCTCCAAATCATGTGTCGGATAATTCTTTTCATGTGGTTTAAGCTGTCTAGAAGCATACGCAATTACGCGATCTCTTTGCATTAAAACACCACCTAACCCGGTATGTGATGCATCACAATATACAATGAAATCATCCGACCCATCAGGTAACGCCAAAACAGGGGCTTGACACAATAATTGCTTTAATGTCTGAAAAGCTGCCTCTTGTTGTTCGGTCCACTGAAATTTCACATCCTTCCGTGTTAACTTAGTCAATGGGCTCGCAATTTTGGAAAAATCTTTGATAAACTTTCGGTAGTATCCTGCTAATCCAAGGAAACTCTTAATTTCTGAAGGAGACTTAGGCGCATTCCAATTCATAACAGCTTTCACTTTAGACGGATCCACTCTAACCCCGTCTTTACAAATGATATGTCCCAAAAACTGCACCTCACGCAACCAAAACTCACATTTCGAAAACTTTGCATAAAGCTGCTCTCTTTTAAATGTTTCAAGTTTCAATCTCAGATGCATTTCATGATCCGCTTCAGACTTGGAATAAATTAAAATATCGTCGATAAACACAATCACAAACTGATCAAGATAGGGACGACACACCCAATTCATTAAATCCATAAAGATTGCAGGAGCATTCGTTAACCCAAACGGCATAACCAAAAACTCATAGTGACCATACCTCGTGCGAAAAGCGGTTTTAGGAATATCTTCCTCACGAACTCGGACTTGATGATATCCCGATCTCAAATCAATTTTTGAAAAATATGAGGATCCTTGTAATTGATCAAACAATTCATCAATTCTGGGCAACGGGTATTTGTTCTTCACCGTCCTCTTATTTAATTCCCGATAATCGATGCACATACGGAGAGTACCATCTTTCTTCTTCACAAATAACACGGGAGCACCTCACGGCGATGAACTCGGCCTAATAAATCCTTTATCTAACAATTCCTGAATTTGCCCCATCATTTCACGAATTTCGGAAGGAGCTAATCTATAAGGAGCCTTAGCTACAGGAGACGAACCAGGAATTAAATCAATTTGGTATTCTACATCTCTTACAAGGGGAAGGCCAGGCAATTCATCCGGAAACACATCCGAATATTCAGAAACCACCCGAATATCGGAAATGGATTTCTTTTCTACTTTGACATCTACAACATAGGCCACAAAGGATTCACAACCCTTAACTAAAGACTTCCTAGCCTTCATCATGGATATTACCGGAATACTACCCTTTGCACGTTCCCCACGTGCCACAACATAAGATAGATTGGAAACTGGGATTTTTATCAACTTTTTATGACAAGAGATGTCGGCTTTGTTTTGACTCAGCCAGTCCATACCAAGAACCACATCAAAACTAGGGATTTGCATCAATAGGAAAGAAACTGGAAATTCATAATCCTCTATTTGTATACTAGCTCCGGCTACCGATGTGGTAACAGGAACTGTCTTACCATCAGCTACCTCAACTTCTAAGGGATTAGAAATCACAGAGGGCATCAATTTCAGGTTATCACAAAATTGCACAGATATAAACGAGCAATTTGCTCCAGAATCAAATAATACACGGGCTGGTACAGAATTAACAAGGAAAGTACCAGTAATCACGTCATCAATAAGCACAACATCATCCACGGTCATTCGGAAAGCTCGACCCATAGCAGCTGGTGGATTCTTCCTTTTCTGACTAGAAGATGTGGAACCTCTAGCCGCACCCGTACCCTGCTTCCTTGCATCAGGACAATCACCCGCTCGATGTCCTTCTTTATGACATGTCCAACACACATTATTTGGATAAGTACAATCACTCGCATTATGACCCAACACTCCACATTTCATACACCTAGATGTCCTAATAGAACAAGGTCCGATATGTTTTGATCGACATCTTGCACAATAAGAATTATCCATCGGAACACCACCATAACTAGTTTTCTTGTTTGATTGGGAAGGTTGCCATCTTTGTTTTCCTTTACCGGAAGAATCAATCTTCGGTTTCTGTGCATACCTTTCTTTATTTTGCAACCTCCTAGCCATAACGTCACTATCCACGGATCGTGCCCACTCAAAAGCCTGAGAAATACTACTAGCTAATCGCACCGTGGTACGGTAATCTGGTGGTAAGGTTTTCACATAATGACTAATTTTATTTCTTTCAGTCCGGACCCACTGTTGCACAAATCTTAATTTCTCAGAAAATTGTCGGATAAGCTCATCGATTAACATCTCATCAGTCTTTCTTAAATCCATAAATTCCTGTCTGACACGATCAAGATTATATTCCGAATAGAACTGTTTGCATACCTCTGCATGAAAATCCTGCCATTTAATAGAACTCCTTTGTTGTGGAGTGAAATGAGCAGTTATCGAATCCCACCACGACATAGCTTCACCTTTCAACAATTGGACAGTATAGGGAACTTTGTCTTCCTCATCACAGTGACAAACCTCTAACTTTCTTTCCACATCACGCAACCAGTCTAAGATAACCGTAGGATCAGGACTTCCAGAGTAAGAGGATGGTTTACTAGACATGAAGGTTTTGAGAGAACATCCTTTCTTCAGCATCTGGAATGGTGGAAACAAAGGTGCTTGATAACCAATCGATCCAAAAGAAGGAAACGGCATTGATGACTGAAAATCATAACCCTGCTGCTGTTGTTGTGAAACATGAGGAAAAGTAACCGGAATCCGAGTAGAAGCAGTAATGGGAGGAGTAGTAGTAGCAACATGCGAATAAATAGGAATGGATCGTTGAGATGACCCTGCACGTTCTCTCTCAAGTTCAACTACACTGTTCTCTAATCTCAGTATATAATCTTGACTAGTTTCAACTTCTGTATTTACTGGATTCGAAGTACCATTATGATCCTCGTCTTCTTGAGCGGCGTGAACAGTCGAGACATTATAGAGAGTACGGGGTGGTTGCTCATTTTCTGCCATCTGTCATCAAAACACATCTCAACACTTGTTAATTGTTAGTACTAACTTACTAACACATTTCACACTATAGCCAATCCCACAACCCGGAATGTTTGACAACTCGACACTAGATTTGGGATTAAACACTCTAAGTTGTTCAATTCGCCCAAATCTAAGCTCTGATACCAACTTATAACGCCCCATATTAGATCACATTTTTTTTTTTTTAACATAGCGGAAGCAATATCCCATATATATATATATAGCCCTGGATTAACCGAAATATATATAATCATTTACATAAGTACTTCGTTATATAACTACACAATTAGATGGGCGTTACTTTAACAAAACATTAAAAGTAATACAAAAGTCATCAGAGTTCTATCATTGTCGAACACTCCTTCAATTTACTCCGAGACCCGCCCTTAACAAAATATATATTAACCTGCAAGGAGTAAACAACGAGGGATTAGCACGAAGCTAAGTGAGTTAACTCATCACCAACACTACACTTAGTTTAACACTATGAGTCTACAACAATTAACACTTTGACTCAACATCACTAGAGGATCGGTGGCCCTTGTGGCACCCTCAGCCGCGGTGGCCCACCAAGCGACTCTTACACCAACTGCAGACCAATACAGTGGTTAACCGATAACGGTTTGCTACCTTTAGTCAACACAAGCTTTATTCACAACACATGTTCACAACTCTCGTGTTGACTAACCTGTAGCAAAACGTCCAACAAGATTGACCTCTTTAACACAATCACCAAAAGGTTTCTTAACACTTGCTTCTAGTTCACAATATGCCGTAACACAAGAATGCACAAATAACACTTGAAGTAACCACATAAGTGATCACCAAACATAGCGAGAGATCAAAGTCCACTCACCTGTCAGTCTCCGTCTCCAAACTCAAAAGTCTTATTTTATTGAGTCTTCGGTGTCTCTGTACACACAATTAAAACACAAGTTAATAACTTGTCTCATAATTAATTATGACTATACTCAATTACATACATTACTAATCAAGAAATATCGATAATTAAATAATATAAGTGGTAGATTCATATAAGTTCACAAAATATCAAAATCTTCAAAATTACAAAGACAAACGCGATCCAGACAATTGGGTTGGGATCGCGTTCCTCTTAAGGAAAATATTCTGTCACCAAAATACACTGTGGAACGCGATCCGGAAAAAGGGCTTGGATCGCATTCGAAAGAACAAATCCAAACGAACTCAATATTCTACTGATCAACGCGATCCGGGTAAGAGGCTTCAGGATCGCGTTTATAAGAACAAAATATGCGGTAACCAAGTAACACATGGCAACGCGATCCGGTCAATGATGCAGGATCGCGTTCCTCAATTTTTCAGCAGAGGTTCAAACCTGTAATTACACAGCACGAACCAAAACCACAAAATCGACCAAACTCAACTTGTAACTCAGATTTTTACCGTTTTTAATGAACCATAACAACTAGTAACATCATACACATAAGATTCAAACAACAATTCTTCACAAATCCTCAAAATCATCAATACCCTAACTATTTCCTTTCAAACTAAAAACTCAAGAAATCTATCATGTTTTATCATGTAATCAAGTAAAAGAAGTTCAATCATTATCATCAAATCGATATACAACATTGATTCAACTTATCTAGCTATAAATCATTCCTCACTTCAAACTACCTAATATTCAATATTTGAGTTTACAAAAGTTTACTTACAAAATGAAGAACACAATGGAGATGAGGATGATGATCATAACAAGGATTCAAGCTTCAATCTTCAATCAATTTGGTATAAAGATTTTGATTTGTAAGGGTTTGAGTAGTAATTGAGTTAGGTTAGAACTAGATGAAGAAATGAAGAAATTGGGGAAAAAGTATCGGTCCCCTCTTTTTAATTAAACCGATCCATTCAAGTTACAGTACAATATTATACTACTCTTTACTCTATTGTCTGGAACCTAAATACCAATTGCAAGAAAATTATTTTATTTTACCGTCATCTAATATTATTTAAAACGAATAATATTTTACTAGTCACAATATCTCCTGAGACTTATTTACCTATTAATTTCATAATCAAACATATTCAAACAATTAAATGTACGTATTTAAATTTAAATAAATACCTGATTTTACTGGGCCCAATTTCAGGGTGTTACATAAAACAAGCTTGTTCTAGCCTAAAACAAGGTTGTTTTACCTCATTATACTACATAGCTGGTAATTTACATACTCCGTTGTCTTATTTTGGGTCAAAATTTAAAGATGAATATATAGTATTAAATGTACGTGATGTGGGACCGAGGTGTGGGACCCGAAAAAAAAAATAAAAAATAAATTTTTTTTGGGGCGTTTCAAGTATGATAAGATAAACAATGCTACATTCTTTGTTAAAATTCCTATATTATTTTCATTCTTTATAAATTTGTTAGGTTATGCTTGTTACAACAGTGAGAAATCGTCCGAACAATTACTCGAACAATGTAAGTTATATTCAAGAAATTAGTGAGGACTTTTTGGATATATTTTATAAGAACAATGTAAGTTATATCGAAGGAATCACTAAAGCTATGAGATTGTTATTATGTTTTCAATAACTTTAACATGCACTTATTTTAAAATAGATAGACGCGATAGTATAAGCGAAAAAAATAAAAGCCAAAAACTTAATATTTTGAGATTAGAAATTCATATCGAAATTTCATTAAACTTCTATTGTGAATCATGTGATGTGATCAACCTTGTTTGTATCATAATTAATTATTATCAATACGAGCGTTATCATCCTTTGAATATTACCCAATTGACTCTATGATTTGAAAAGTAGACTTGGGACTAAAGCTAACTCAAGAAGATACCTACTTAAGAATAAGACCATGTTAATCTAGACACATACAATTACAAATTTGGTAAATAGTGAGTATTGCTCATTATATACAAAACACACACAGTAGTAAGTTTGGCTCGTTGATCCAAGAAGGGACACCTACAAATTAATCATCACAAAACTTGATTCACGTACTAATGGCTTGAAATCTAAATAGTAATTTACGGAGCGATTGTACGAATCAATTAGGGATATCAATTACACCCAATAAGGGGTGTCCCGAAAGTTCATTGTATAACAGAAAACCGTGCACACTAAAGAAGAAGGAGTATTGAAATTTAAATCATAAATTACGTAACGATTTATTGTTTAAAAAACACCCATTTATCATAAATTCAGAATTCAGGTTTGGCTCGTTGATCCAAGAATTAGAAATTGAATTGGTAATTGATAAAAGAACTTAAAAAATGCGATTGTATAGAAATTTAGATCATTGGGTGATTGAATGAAGCAATTAATTTCTTGGAATTGAAAATAACATACTGAGGTTTTTTTCATGAAAAAAAAAAGAAAGAAGAGTTTGAATCATGCAAGAGATAATAAAATAGTTATTAAATTCAAGTTTTCCTAAAATATCTGAAGGGTGATTTACAATTAAAGAAAAAACACATAATATAATTTTAAATATAGAAGGGTGTAAAATGTAAACATAGGCGAGTATATTGGTCTTTTAATCACATTAAAAATGAGATTAAGTATGTCATTAAGTAGATTAAGGGTTTGATCCTCATCTATGAGTATTATTTTTTCATGTTTTTTCTTATAATGTATAAAATAGATAGATAGATTTATACACTCAAATTATCAATGTGTATAAGCATTAAAAGGGTTATACTTTATATTCTGATAACACAATTATGTAGTGTGCATGTAAAAAAAAGTGTACAAACTATTCGAATCCTCCCGATTCACATCCACACACTTGTATATATGTGTTATAATGTTGTAAAACATAAAATCAAGGGGGGAGTCGTGTAGAAAGTAGAATTAGCAGTTGCTACGGATTCATTCGGTATATGTAGTGTAAAATGTAAATATCTTATAATAATTCATTTTTAGTTACATTATTTGTTTTTGCTACATTTTTATAAAATTTGAGATACCAATACTACATGTCACCCTAAATCCTGGATCCGCCACTGTATAAAAAAAAATTATTTCATCATCCGTACACCGATGAAAAATGATAATGATTAGTGTACGAATCATCAACCTTTTACGGTAGTCACAAACCACCTTCTTAGTATTACATCCTCAACAGCATTAACATTTTTTTGTATTTTTTTGATTTTAGCAATCGCAATTGTCAGAGGAAACTCGTATATAGTGTATAGATTCAATTATTAAATACTCCTTAACTCCTTTAACAGTGGTATAACTTTATAAACAATGATTCGATCACAAAGTTTATTTTAATTAAAATAATACGAAGCGTACCGTTCTTTATAATAAATTAGATGAATAAAGTAATGTTCTTGATTGAGGAGAAAAGCAATAATCTTGTTGTTGGAGGGTATTTCGTGTTCCGTCTCTTTTGTTCTCATGTTCATACTTCTATAATACATGTGTACTACCAATTTTAATACGGAGTAGAAGTTATTGGAAATAATTGGCCTGTAATGTTCTCCATAATGAGCAAGCGGCTATAAGACTTTTGATAAATACGTGAGACTAAATATAGGCCTAAAAATGTGATTTGTGGGTTTAAAAAATTGATTGGATGAGATTAAGAGAGAGAAAAAATTTAACCAATCAGATAATTATGCCTACTTGTAGGTCTTTATAAGTAGGCTTATTTAGCATTACTCTATTACTCTATTTCATTAGATTTGTCATGTCCTTGGTTATAACTAGAGGTGACACTTTTAGACCTGTTAATTTTGGGTCAATTTGGTTAATATTCAGGAGGAGATGAGTTTGTTGGGTCTCATTCTCATTTTTTGGATGGGTCTAAATGAGTTTTTCAATATAACCTTCAATTGTGTAATAATTAACCAACGGGTCTAGCGGGTAAAAATTTTTTTTTTCCCACCTCATTTCATTTTTTTCCCATTTTTCACTCAAATTAAAAAAAGTTTGGCGAAAACCCGATGGGTCGACCCGACCTGAGACTCATTTGACCCGGGCCCGTTTAGACCCATCCTTCTAAATGACCCATCTAGACCCGGACCCATGTGGACCCAAACCCATCTAAATTCGTGACCCGATCCGACCCAACCCATTCATTTTGCCACTTATAGTTATAACTTATAAGCACACTAACATTCATATCTAAATGGTTTAGAATCGTCACCCGACTCATTTGCACAACATAGTTAGAATTTTTTTTCCAAGGTGCACTACATTAAACCAATAACACATTAATATACTTGTAATCAAGTTGAGTTTTTTACTAGTTTTTTTAATAGGGAGCATAAATGAACTTATGCAAACTCTACCAATATATCAAATTAGTTTCTCGAGCTCAAGTTTGTAAACAAGCAAATTACGCTTGAAGAAAAATAGTTCGTTTGAAAAGTATATCGATAACTAAACGGGCATTGAATTCGAGCTCGGACAATATCAAATTATTCGAACTCGAGTTCGGACATATATAATTATCAACATTTATTCGAGTTCGAGTCGAGATCGAATCAAGTATTTAGTTAGCGAGTTGAGCTCGAATTTTTTGATACTTGACTCGATTCATTTCGTTAGCTAAGCAAGATAAAAACAAGTTAATTATTTTTTGAATCACTTTTACTCTATGTTCCGTCAGTTGTACATTGCGTACCTTGGAACAAAATTTGAAATTATGTTAGTCACATTGATCATTTAAAAAGTACATTGCTCACCTTGAAACAAAATCTGAAAGTTTATTGTGCACTTTGAGTATTTACAAAGTACATTACGTACCCAATGGCGGAAGATGCTTAGAGATAAGGGGGCGGCCACCCCTCCTAGAATTTGAGTTGTAACTAGCGATTTATACTAATTGGGTTTAAGAGGGAAAATAATTGTGATAAGGCCCCCTCAAGATATATGGTTACATGTTGAAAAAAATAAAAAAATAAAATGAAGTTAGTGGTTACATGGTTGAATGTTTATTTGTAGGTCTTGGGAAGAAGATGACCATGACTTAATCCTCCATTTTATTTGAGATCCCTTATTATATGTTAGATATCAAATTTGACCCTTTAACCTTTTAAGTTCTTGATTTAGTTTGTTTTATCACACCAAGTTTAACATTTTGATAAAAATAGGTCATAATAACATTCATTCCAAATGCTAACTAGCATTATTTAAGCAAAAATTTGTATAACATATCATTATGATTTAGGCTTTGAGATAGAAACTTAAGTTTCTTGATATTTTATGGAAATAATATTAATATAGTTCTCGAATTTTATTTATTTATGACAAATTTTATGGATATAAATATATAACAGTTTTAGTTTTTATAGAAATTAGTGTTTGTCATTGGTGATTGTGTATTCATGTATGTTGTGTTGAAAAGTGTAAAAGATATTGCTAAAAGGTTTGACCCGTAAGTTATAATAGTAATTGATAAATGGTCGAGCTGAATCATAATCTGTTTATTTCTGAATCTAATTATGTTGTGTTTCTTTCTAGCCGATATGGTTCCGTCTCATATATAATGTACATCTTATGCATATTCCGATTGTATTTCTTCATTGATTATATTGTGTTTCTTTTATATATGAACTTACGGTTGCGATTTATACGTATAACACATTTTATGCGATGATGATTTCGGCCCCCTAACAAAAAAGTTCAAGTTTCTCCATTGTCCGCATCAGTGCACATTTTGACAAGTATGATGGATTCTTTCTTTTTTACTTTTACCCTTAGTATATATAGTATAAGTATAAGTATATTAGAGTAGTAGATATTAGTTAATTGACAAACTTGTATTTACCACACACATGAAATATGAAGACGACATTATTGTTCCAATTTCGTCAAAATAAGTATCAATGTGATTTTAAGAATGTTCATTCTTTTTTCTCGGCATATTTGATGTTCATTGTGTGCTGAATCATAGAATAAACACTTGATAGTCATGGAAAGTTAACTTTGTTTTAATATAGTTGTATGGGTAAGGTTCAAATGAGACTAAAAATTTGTGTGAGAATAGAGGAACCAATGATATGGTGCCATGTGTACAAAGAGAATACAAAACCCATTTACCCCTTAAGTTAAATATCTCACAAACGACAAATCGAAAAATTATGAAAATTGCACCATTAGATTCAGCGTTTAATCATCTTCGATTTGTAAGGCCCCTTTCCTTACGCAAACCAAAACATATGATATTATATACAATACCATATTACTTTATATTATACATTAAAAGCGTGGTCCCAAAACATATTTACCTAATTACATAAGTCCCAAAGTACCAAATTTTCAAAACATTTACACACATATATAAGTTTAGTTACAAACATTTACTAAACAACTATAACACCCCTCATTATTATTATATAAAATACGGAAGCGAAGATAAATAAAACACATTACTTCATTACATATTTTCCAAAATACCAAACAGTTTAGATGGTTAAGTTACTACCACTTAAAACCTGTTCAAAAGATTAGCATGTCGGGGTATTATATAAACTAAACTGAGTTACAACAAAATAATCAGAGTAGCTTGAATATCAAACATTCCATTCTTCCAAGGCCTTCCTGCTACCCACCCGCATGCTCAAAACAAAAGTCTGCAGGAAGCAACAACGAGGGATTAGCACATAGCTAAGTGAGTAAATCCAACACTCAACATTTAACTTAGCTAAACCAATTAACAACAACAAGTATTCGCAACTACAACAATCAACAACAACTTAATGAGGATCGGTGGATCCGGGGATAACCTTAACACCCGGGCGGCTCCCCAAGATCACTTATCCAAACATATCCGTATGGCCATAACGGACGAGACCGATAGCTAGTGTTTATCATACTTAGGTACAGTTCAGCACACACAACAAATGAAGTACGTCCCTGTACCGTTCACACAACAACCCACTAGCCCAACCAACAGTTCATCAACTTGTTGACCTCATTAACAACAATGCCCGAAGGCCACACAAAGCACATATAGGCATATGATCAACAATAACAACTAATCAAGTCTACGTTTACCCGTCGTAATCAAATGATTACAACTAAGCCAAACGGTGAGTTCTGAATCCACTCACCAATACCTTCGTCTTCAAAATCTCTAATTCCAGAGATCACTTATCTTTCGGAGGATCTGAGAATCAATAATCAACATAAGTTAGTACTTTGCTTCATAATTTGTAAATATCAAAATGAGCATTTTTATAAAATGCCACTATAGCATTCAATAAGTGCCACTAAAAACATCACCTTCTAAACACTTAAGCATTTTTGAAATTTTCAGAATCCATCAAAATTTACTATGCAAACGCGATCCGGACTAAGGGGAGTTGGATCGCGTTTGTCCTTAGGAAATAATTCTGTCACCGAAAAACACTATCAAACGCGATCCGGATAATAGGCCTGGATCGCGTTTCACAGGCCAAAAACTCGACTAAGGCGTTTACAACAAGGGAACGCGATCCGGAAGCGTAGCCGGGATCGCGTTCATCTGTTCTTCAGCTCAAGAACAGACCTGAACGACCTTAACACCATTTTTAACATTCAAACTCATCAAACTCGATTCTAATGCTACAAACATCTCCAATAATACCCCACATCATCATATAACAACATTACAAACATCAATTGGCTACCAAGATCAATTTCTAATCTAATTTCAATACAATCAAATTTATAAATACATAATCACATACTTACATGCTTGAGGAACAAGATGATGATAGCAAGAAGAAGATAAAGATGGTGATGATGCTTGCTAACAGATTATCAATTCAATCCACACCTCAAGTTTGATAATTTTTACTTTGATTTACTATCTAGGGTTTAAGTGTTTTATTTGAAATGGAATTGGGGAAAGAAATGAGTAAAGTGATCCCCAATAAAGGTCGGTCCATCATTTAACCGACCTACAACCTTGAGTATTTAATACCCGTCCTAATTCTATTGTCTGGAACCTAAAAATCAATTGCGAGAAATTTATTTTATTATACCGTCAACTTCAATATTTTAATATAAGCAACATTTTACTAAACACAATAAGTCCTGAAACTTAATTTACTAAGTTTCACAATTAAACAATTATATCGCAAATTTATTTAAAACAATTAAATACGAAATTATAAATAAATAAAATACCAGGCTATCGGAGAGGATGTTACAAATCTCCCCTCCTTAAGGAGATTTCGTCCCCGAAATCTCAGCCCCATCAAACAATCCAGGATATCTGGACTTCATCGACTCTTCGGCCTCCCAAGTCAAATTGGGACCTAAACTATGTCGCCACTTAACTAGTACCATAGGAATTTGTTTCTTCCTAAGTTTGGTCACCTTTCTATCAAGTATCTCATCCGGTTCTTCAACTAATTTTTGAGTTTGATCAACCTTTAAATCTTTCAACGGAAGAATTTGCGACTGATCCTCTACATTGCACTTCCTCAAATAACATACGTTAAACGTATCATGAATACCAGAGAGCTCTGGAGGAAGATCCAATGCCATTGACTGATCATTTACAACTTGTCGAATTCTGAATGGACCAATGTACCTAGGCGCCAACTTTCCACGTTTTCCGAATCTAATCACACCTTTCCAGGGAGAAACTTTAAGATACACCAATTCACCTTCGGAAAATACAACCGGTCGTCTTTTAGGATCCGCATACTGTTTCTGTCTATCTCTTGCGGCTTTCAACTTCTCAAGTGCAATCGCTACCTTATCGGCGGTTATTTGTACAATGTCGGGTCCAGCAAACTGTTTCTCACCTGCCTCTAACCAACAAGTAGGTGTACGACAACGACGACCATACAACATTTCATACGGAGGCATCCCAATACTAGAATGGTACGAATTGTTGTAAGTAAATTCAACCAACGGAAGATGTGAATCCCATGAACCTCCATATTCCAGAATACAAGCACGAAGCATATCCTCTAAAGTTTGAATTGTACGTTCTGACTGACCGTCTGTCTGAGGATGATAAGCTGTGCTAAGATTTACACGTGTACCCAACTCTTGTTGCAGACTTTGCCAAAAACGAGAAGCAAAACGAGTATCTCTATCTGACACAATCGATAAAGGAATACCATGTCTAGAAACAATTTCGTTAACATACAATTGAGCAAGTCTAGTCAACGATGCTGTCTCACTTGTAGCAAGAAAATGCGCGCTCTTTGTCAAACGATCCACTATAACCCAAATCATATCATTGCCTCGAGCGGTACGCGGTAGCTTAGTCACAAAGTCCATAGTTATGTGATCCCACTTCCACTCAGGTATTTCCAACTGTTTTAACGACCCATACGGCTTTTGATGTTCCGCTTTGACCTGAGCACAAATATGACACGATCCTACAAACTTTGCAATGTCGGTTTTCATCGTTGGCCACCAATACAACGGTTTCAAATCGTTATACATTCGAGTACTACCCGGATGAATGGACATTCGCGACTTATGAGCTTCATTCAAAATCAAATCTCGAATACCACCAATGGAAGGAATCCAAACACGAGACTGATAAGTCTTTAATCCCCTTGAATCTTCAACTAATTCATCCTTGCGTTTTAACATAATTTCCGATTTCAGATTCAGATCTTTCAAAGCTTCAAGTTGTACCACTTTAATTTGATCAATCAAATCCAAGGAAACATTCACTTTCAAATAGAAAACTCGATCGGGAGTATTCTTTCGACTCAAAGCATCGGCTACCACATTCGCTTTGCCCGGATGGTATCTAATCTCACAGTCATAATCTTTTATCAATTCCAACCATCGTCTCTGTCTCATATTCAATTCTTTCTGAGAGAACACATACTGCAAACTCTTGTGATCGGTACAAACAACACATCGAGTTCCATATAAGTAATGTCTCCAAAGTTTTAGGGCAAATACAACTGCTGCGAGTTCTAAATCATGCGTAGGATAGTTCTTCTCATGTGGTTTTAACTGTCGAGAAGCATAAGCGATAACTCTATCCCTTTGCATTAAGACACAACCCAAGCCCGAATATGAAGCATCACAATAAACCACAAAATCGTCAGTACCTTCTGGTAATGCTAAAATCGGTGTCTGACATAACAATTGCTTCAATGTCTGAAAAGCTTGCTCCTGCTGATCAGTCCACACATACTTCTCTTCTTTACGAGTTAACTTAGTTAACGGACCGGCTATCTTAGAAAAATCTTTGATAAATTTCCGATAATATCCCGCTAACCCAAGGAAACTTCTTATCTCAGAAACAGATTTCGGCGCATTCCAATTCATCACAGCTGAAATCTTTGATGGATCTACTTTCACACCATCTCGACAAATTATATGACCCAAAAACTGAACTTCTCGAATCCAGAATTCACATTTGGAAAACTTTGCATACAACTGCTCCCGTCTCAATGTTTCAAGAACCAATCTCAAATGTGTAGCATGTTCAGTTTCAGATTTCGAATAAATAAGTATATCATCAATGAAAACAATCACAAATTGATCCAAGAATGGTCGACACACACGGTTCATCAAATCCATAAATACTGCTGGAGCATTCGTCAAACCAAAAGGCATAACCAAAAATTCATAATGACCGTACCTAGTACGAAAAGCAGTTTTCGGTATATCCTCATCACGAACACGAACCTGATGATAACCCGACCTCAAATCAATTTTTGAATACACTGATGATCCCTGTAACTGATCAAACAAATCATCTATTCTCGGCAAAGGATACTTGTTCTTCACAGTCCTCTTATTTAATTCCCTATAATCGATACACATCCGCAATGACCCATCTTTCTTTTTCACAAACAACACTGGTGCACCCCAAGGCGAGGAACTAGGTTTGATAAAACCTTTATCCAACAACTCTTGAATCTGATTCATCATTTCGCGGATCTCAGAAGGAGCTAACCTATAGGGAGCTTTAGCAATCGGCGATGAACCCGGAACAAGATCAATTCTGTACTCTACTTCTCTAACTGGCGGTAACCCAGGCAACTCATCGGGGAACACCTCGGGGTACTCACAAACAACAGGAACATCCGAAACAGTTTTCCTTTCTAATTTGGCATCAACTACATAGGCTAGGTATGACTCACAACCTTTTGACAATGACCTCCTAGCTTTCATCAAAGAGATCAAAGGAATAGCTACACCATCCCGTTCTCCTCTAGCCACAACATATGACTCTTCGGAGATTGGGATCCTAACCAACTTCCGATGACAATCAATACTAGCCTTATTCTGACTCAACCAATCCATACCAATAACTACATCGAAACTAGGGATTGGCATCAACAAGAAGGAAATAGGAAAAACATGATCATCAATAGTAATATTAGCTCCAGTCACCGAGGTAGTAACAGGAACTAACTTACCACAAACTATTTCTACTTCTATAGGCTTTGTTATCACATTAGGGGCTAATTTCAACTTATCACAAAATTGTACAGAAATAAAAGTACAATTAGCACCCGAATCAAACAATACACGTGCAGGTACAGAGTTTATAAGAAATGTACCCGTGATAACATCTTCAGTACGCACGGCCTCATCAACCGTCATCTGAAAAGCCCTACTAGTTGCTGGAGGAGGGTTCTTTCTTTTCTGACCGGAAGATCCCGAACTCCCGACCGAACCCGACCCCGCCGACCTTGCCTCCGGACATTGACCAACCCTATGCCCTTCTTTCTTACATGTCCAACAAACAAAGTTTGGATAACGGCAACTCTTTATCTCATGACCCAATTCACCACATTTCATACATTTGTTCGTCTTAGCCGTACACGGACCATCATGCCGAGACCTACACGAACTACACCAGTTGGAACTATTGAAACTTTCCGAAGAACTACTTCTTCCAACAAACTTCTTACCACCTTGTCGATTCCCTTGCCACTTAGATTTATTCCGACCCGAAGATTCAGTTCTTGCCTTAGAAAAACTTGTATCCTTTCCTTGCCATAATCTCATACCTCTTAAATCACTATCAGCAGAACGTGCGAGGTTAAAAGCATGTGATAAATCCTTAGCCAATCTCACAACCGTTCGATAATTATCCGGTAACGCATCCACAAATTGTTCGATTTGAGTTTTCTCATCCGGAACCCATTGTTGCACGAACCTAAGCTTATCAGTAAACTGCGAAATCAATTCATCAATAGTCATGTCATCATTTAATCGAAGGTTCACAAACTCTCTTCGAATCCTAGCAATATCAAAATCCGAACAATATTGATTACGAACAACTTGATGAAACTGAGACCAACTAATAGCTTCTTTCTGTTGTTGAGTGAAATGACCGGTAATTGAATCCCACCAAACCATGGCATCATCCTTCATACATTGAACCGCATACTTGACTTTCAATTCCTCATCACAACAAGTCACATCAAATTTGCGTTCCATATCCCTAAGCCAATTCAACGTTACCGTAGGATTTTTACTTCCTCGAAATTCCGGTGGTCGACTAGCCATAAAAGTCTTGTATGAACACTTTTTGTCGGATTGATAGGATGAACCAGAACCAAAGACTGGGGCTTGCTGAAATAACTGTCTAGTCGCAGCTTCCTCAGCTTTCCTCTTAAATTCCCTAAGGAATACCAACTCGTCTTCCATCTCATGAATATACTCCTCTCTATTAGATTGTTGTCCGGTTGGTTGAGAAGTACCATTATGATCCTGTTGCTGAGTAGGAGTCTCAAATTGAGGTGCGACAATCCTGGAGGCATTGTTGGGGTTGGTGGTCGGTGGTTCGTTATCTGCCATTTCTGAAATTCAACACAACACTTGAACTTTGTTAATCGTTAGCATCTAAATACTAACTACCGTCAACCAATACTAATCCCATACCCAAGAATGTTTGATATATCACGCTCCGGTTTTGGAATTGATCATTCAACAATGAACAATTATCCCAAAACTATGCTCTGATACCAATTTATAACACCCCTCATTATTATTATATAAAATACGGAAGCGAAGATAAATAAAACACATTACTTCATTACATATTTTCCAAAATACCAAACAGTTTAGATGGTTAAGTTACTACCACTTAAAACCTGTTCAAAAGATTAGCATGTCGGGGTATTATATAAACTAAACTGAGTTACAACAAAATAATCAGAGTAGCTTGAATATCAAACATTCCATTCTTCCAAGGTTTGACCTTCCTGCTACCCACCCGCATGCTCAAAACAAAAGTCTGCAGGAAGCAACAACGAGGGATTAGCACATAGCTAAGTGAGTAAATCCAACACTCAACATTTAACTTAGCTAAACCAATTAACAACAACAAGTATTCGCAACTACAACAATCAACAACAACTTAATGAGGATCGGTGGATCCGGGGATAACCTTAACACCCGGGCGGCTCCCCAAGATCACTTATCCAAACATATCCGTATGGCCATAACGGACGAGACCGATAGCTAGTGTTTATCATACTTAGGTACAGTTCAGCACACACAACAAATGAAGTATGTCCCTGTACCGTTCACACAACAACCCACTAGCCCAACCAACAGTTCATCAACTTGTTGACCTCATTAACAACAATGCCCGAAGGCCACACAAAGCACATATAGGCATATGATCAACAATAACAACTAATCAAGTCTACGTTTACCCGTCGTAATCAAATGATTACAACTAAGCCAAACGGTGAGTTCTGAATCCACTCACCAATACCTTCGTCTTTAAAATCTCTAATTCCAGAGATCACTTATCTTTCGGAGGATCTGAGAATCAATAATCAACATAAGTTAGTACTTTGCTTCATAATTTGTAAATATCAAAATGAGCATTTTTATAAAATGCCACTATAGCATTCAATAAGTGCCACTAAAAACATCACCTTCTAAACACTTAAGCATTTTTGAAATTTTCAGAATCCATCAAAATTTACTATGCAAACGCGATCCGGACTAAGGGGAGTTGGATCGCGTTTGTCCTTAGGAAATAATTCTGTCACCGAAAAACACTATCAAACGCGATCCGGATAATAGGCCTGGATCGCGTTTCACAGGCCAAAAACTCGACTAAGGCGTTTACAACAAGGGAACGCGATCCGGAAGCGTAGCCGGGATCGCGTTCATCTGTTCTTCAGCTCAAGAACAGACCTGAACGACCTTAACACCATTTTTAACATTCAAACTCATCAAACTCGATTCTAATGCTACAAACATCTCCAATAATACCCCACATCATCATATAACAACATTACAAACATCAATTGGCTACCAAGATCAATTTCTAATCTAATTTCAATACAATCAAATTTATAAATACATAATCACATACTTACATGCTTGAGGAACAAGATGATGATAGCAAGAAGAAGATAAAGATGGTGATGATGCTTGCTAACAGATTATCAATTCAATCCACACCTCAAGTTTGATAATTTTTACTTTGATTTACTATCTAGGGTTTAAGTGTTTTATTTGAAATGGAATTGGGGAAAGAAATGAGTAAAGTGATCCCCAATAAAGGTCGGTCCATCATTTAACCGACCTACAACCTTGAGTATTTAATACCCGTCCTAATTCTATTGTCTGGAACCTAAAAATCAATTGCGAGAAATTTATTTTATTATACCGTCAACTTCAATATTTTAATATAAGCAACATTTTACTAAACACAATAAGTCCTGAAACTTAATTTACTAAGTTTCACAATTAAACAATTATATCACAAATTTATTTAAAACAATTAAATACGAAATTATAAATAAATAAAATACCAGGCTATCGGAGAGGATGTTACAACAACCGGGCATTAATAAAACTATTCAAAACCAAAAGTTAGATTCCCCAAAATTGTCAGAGTAAGCGCTGTGACAGTCAGCCATCCCATTAAGTATCTACAACCCGGTCCACACCTAATAAAAGCCTGCAAAAAGATTAACAACGAGGGATTAGCCAATGCTAAGTGAATGAAACCGTAACCGACGGTTCAATTCAGAAATAACAAGCCTACAACGCACAAACCAAACCAACAAAGAATGTTTACAGCCTAAAGCATCGTAAACAACAATCACACAAATTATGATTACCGCCTAAAGCTTCGCAATCATAAACACATATCGTCAAAGAGGACCGGCGGCCCCTGGTTAGCCAACCAGCGAAAGCCTACAACCACTGCCGGCCCCAACAGTGGCTTACCGATAGTTTGAAGCTATCTTCACTGACAAGGATTTATCCCTCAACTACATGTATCGGGAAACCCAGGCAGCCCAACAATAGCCACAAACCCAACCAGCGTTGACCTCTGAAATCACATATGCCAAACGGCCCAAGCATCACATATAGCATAATAGTCATGCCCATATGTAGCGTACCTAATCATACCGCATAATCATCATGCCAACCAATAATACCAATACTAACCAATAATCCAAATACCATAACCAAGTAATCCAAATCACAATATCAACAATCATGTCAATGTATTAACCAATAACCGATAACAAGTCAAACCAATAACCGAAAGTTCATCCGTTGCAACCAAACTCGTTACAACGGAATTGAACCGAGGAATACAATTCCACTCACCGATAATCCAAGATCTTCAACTCAGTGGTCTTATGTTACTGAGTTGTCGCCCGCTTATCTGAGAACACAAAGATAACAAGTTAGTTTCTTATTCCATATCATGATCCATATCATAAACCATAACACTAACCAATACATAATCATCAATCATGATTAACATCTTATATACAGTTCAGCCATAAGCTTAGTTCAATCATTAAATGCCATACCAGATAGAAGCTAAACAAAACTCACTGAAACCTGAGGAATACGATCGTATTCAGCTGAATACGCCCGTATTCATGGGAATACGCCGTATTCAGCTGAATACGCCGTATTCCCAGCCCCAAAACCAAACAGAACAATTTTAAGCGAATACGGTTGGGAATACCCCGAGGGAATCCGGCGGATTCCCGGGAATACGACCGTATTCAAGGGAATACGCCGTATTCCCAGTGCAGACCAGAACCTGCACTTTCAGCATAAACACAACTCCGTGACCAAAACCCCAAAATCACCAAAATCAGTTTCTAACTCGAATTCTACCATGAAAATGACCACAACTTCAACCATAAACATCATGTAACAACAAACAACAATTCTACCATGTAATCCTAGCATATATCATCATCAAAATCACAATTTCATCAAAACCTAACTTATGAACTAACATGAAGAACACAAACTAATTCTAACCATAAATCATCATGAAATCAGTCAACTATCCATGAATAATCAACAAGTAATCATCAAACCATGTTATTCAAGCTTCAATTTATACAAAACCTAATTATTCATTATTTATCTAATTTCTATAAAATGAGTTCAAGAACACAAAACACTTACAAGCAAATGAAGAAGATGATGAGCAAGATGATTAAATCTTCATTCAAGTAGTAAGAATCCAAGTACACAAATTAATTTAATTGATTCTTTTGATTTTCTTGATAAAGAGAAATAGAGAGAGTTCAAGAACTAATTTGGGGGAAAAGTTGGTGAGAATGAGTCGATCAACAAACCGACCCCCATTTTACTTATGTATAAATTATACCCGCTTCCTAGCCTATTGTCTGGAACCCGAAAATACCCGAAAGTTAAAATACTTTTATTTTACCGTGAACTTTGTTTATTTAAAACAAACAATATTTTATTAGTCACAATAAAATCGGTGACTCTTTTACTTGTTTATTTTCCAAATAAACCATTTAAACTTAATAAAATACAATTTATTTCCAGGCCCAGAAACAGGATGTTACACGATTTGCCGTCCATTAAGGCAAACTTTCGATGAGTTTTTTTTCCCATTATTTTTAGTGGGTTTCACATTACTAACACGTGTGTTACAGTGTTGCGTTTAGGGTTTAGGGTTTGGGGTTTAGGGGTTAGGGTTTAGGGTTGGGAGTTTGGGGTTTCGGGACGAAACCCCAAACTCCCAACCCTAAACCCTAAACCCTAACCCCTAAACCCCAAACCATAAACCCTAAACGCTTTATAAAACTCTAAACCCTAAATCATACTAAACCCTAAACCCTAAACCCTGCTAAACCCTAACACTAAACCCTGCTAAACCCTAACACTAAACCCTACTAAACCGTAACTCTAAACCCTAACCCTAAACCCTAAATCAAATGTATAATCAATCACTAACACATGTGTTACTAATATGTAAAATCCACCAAAAAAATGAAAAAAAAAGTTCGTCGAAAGTATGCCTTGATGGACGGCAAATCGAAGAGGATAAAACGCTGAAAAATATGGTGCAATTTTCATGATTTTTCGACTTGTCGTTTGTGAGATATTTAATTTTTAAAAATGTGGATGAGAGAGAAAAAAGTGACACATGACATATTGTGGTTGGTTCCCCCTTTCTCACACAAAATAAATGGTCTCAATTGAACTCTTTTATACATAGTTGTATATATATATATTTTTCAATTTTTTAAATCAGTGACCATGTCCAATGGCTACCAAATGTAATGAACTAATGCTTTGAATATTGTGATTGCTAGATTCCTAATTCTAGGACGGACTTCGCAACAAGTGTTATGCAAAGAAGAAGAAGATACTATATTCTATCTACAACATCCGTTTTTCTTATTTAAATTGGAAAATAGAATACATTTAGTATTTTGACAAAAGAATTGATTAACTACACATTGAATATTAGAACTCGAATTTTAGTTACGTGGCTTAATAATAAGTGCTTTTAGTTGTTCAAAGTTCAAACTATTCAGAATCATGAACCAAAGTGTTATTACATCATGATAAAAAAATGTTAAAACTGTTTTTTTTTCTGGTATGCATTTGTAAAAAACCTCTTATCTCTCGTAGAAAATGTATAAGTGCTTAATTATATAATTTGCCTTGGAGTTGTGTATTTTTATATATACATGACTTATAATACATAAAAGGTATTCTTTTAGTTGGACTTCAATTTCTAAACACATTCGATATCATTATTCAGTTTTAATTCACATTTTTACTCAATTATTATTCAAGTTCGAATGTTAAATCCAATGATGTCGATTAGACCAGTTTAATTACCATAATTTATCCAGTTTGAATAATTATAGAAAAACCGTTAGTTGTCTAGAAGTTTAACTTTTACAATCAGTGTGAAAGCTTTCAAATCCGATCATAAATACGCTTAATCATCATTATTGTGTAACAAACTTTAACTCTTACTATCATAATAATAAAAAGTTTATAACAATTCACACAACAAGAATAATAAATAATAACTAGATCATAACCCGCGAATTCGTGGGCTAGCACATGATTTTAATACAAAAGTTGATTCGCGGGTTTACGTATTAAAATTTGTGGTAATGAAAGTAATAGTACATTTAAGGAATTGTAGGTGTCTATTATCTAATTAAGTGGTTACAGTGACCTCTAGATTGTGATGAGGAAGAGAATCAGAATCTTCGATGCTCATATCTTAAAGCCTCTCGGCTTATCCTTGTCATTTATGTCGTTTTAGGATTTATAAATCAATGGACCCATCTTATTAAACTATTTTTAAAAGCGTTTGCCCCTTATATTTATTACCCTTTGGATTTTATTAGTACGTGTTGCTCGAATTATTTCGGTATGGTTTAGACTTGATGCTATTTTTTGGTCGACTCGTTGTCTCTACGAGCTTTTTTCTTCCTATTTAAGGTTTTTTTCACTTATGCTATACCGGGCCCCAGGTGATGAACACGTATGCAAGTCTCTCTAATAACATTAATATCATTTTTTTTCTAAAATAATGGTTATCTACCCGTTATAACACACACAAACATCGCCCAGTTTTGTCGAGCATTAAACTACTAAAAAAATGGTGCTATAACAATGTACATTACTGAATGCACATGCATCGAACCATGATGGGTCGACAGACCAACACTTATTGTCAGTATCTTACATATTTCATAAGCGATTCACATATTGACAAAAACTATCATTAGCATAAGCACACAACAATCCTATATTTATGTATACAACAATTTAGAATGTTTTAACCTTTTGTTTCAACTTCTTTTGCGTCAATTTCATGCTAATGTTTTAGTTTCACCAATTTGACATGCTTTAATAAATTATGTCCCAAATCAACCATTTTTACATAATTCTTTCTTTATAAAATAATATAGTATCAAAATATGTTACACTCTCATATTTTTCATGAATTTAATTACTTACATCAACCGGAACAATTAGAGAACTTGAAATGCTTGGTTGATAATTATTGTAGTGATAATAAAAACTATTGTAATGCAACTTTATTCGTAAAAATTTAACTTTAAGCAAGGAATTTGTGACATCCACGTGTTCGTCAATAGAAAGCTAGTATTGAGGTTCCTAATACTAAAAAAGGAACAATAGAACTTGACCAGTGTTGCTCGAGTAATCTGGGTACAGTTCAAACTTGATGCAACCGCTTGCGGACTTGCTGCCTTTAAAATCTTGCTCTAACCCATTTTAGGCTTCCTCAATTGTGCTATATTGGGCATGGGTACTCAACTCATGTGCAAGTCTCACTTAAACCTTAGACATCAAAATATGGATGAAAGGATATGACGAATCGCAACCTGTAGGCAATTGTCAATAATGACAACTTTGGCAAGATCAACACCTAAAACTGTTAGATCCTTGGTAAAACTTCCATCCGCGAAGATACACGACTCTATAAGCTTGACGAGCAATGATTTTTCCATCTGGATCCAGTATGTCTAGAAGTTGTTTAGCATATATGTAACACCCCCAAATTTGTTTAGCGGAAGCATTTAGTTAGGTGTTGGGGTGTCACAATAATAAAACATGCATACGTATCAGAGCTTATGATTACAACAGAACAATATATAATAAGATGCCAAAAGTTATAAATTACAAAGTTTACGATTCATCGAATCGTACAAGTTAAAAGTAGTAAGTTTACAAAAGTAGATTTCTGAAATATGACTAAAACATTTCAGTTCTACTAAAGAAATCCATGTGTTTCCAAAAGTTGGCATCCTATACTTCACGGGTCGCCTAATTCTCCATGTGTGTTGGCGATTCTTATATGCGCAGCTAATTCCCTGAAAAACATAGTAAAAGTCAACAACTAGGTTGAGTGAATCCACAGGTTTTATTGTACAATGTTGTGTTCAAGTTTTGTAGTCACATTTGTTGGACCAAATACGTTCATAAGTAGTAATTGCCATAATAGTCGAGTAATGTTTAGTGGAACGTCATCCAAAGTATAAGTTTAGTGGGTTATTCGCCCAAGAGTTTCGGTTTATGTGGGATGTTGCCCAAAATAGTTGTGTTGGGACGTTACCCAAAATACAGTTCATGTGGGATGTTGCCCAAAAATAGTTGTGTTGGGACGTTACCCAAACCATATGTTTGAAAACGTATTGCTGGTCGTTCTCCAGTAGTTTTAAAGTTTGAGTCGGTCGTTCTCCGACTAGTTACCAAATGTACCGGTCGTTCTCCGGTAAGATACCAAGTTTGCACCGGTCGTTCTCCGGTGAGATACATTGTTAGTACCGGTCGTTCTCCGGTAAGATACACTGTTAGTACCGCTCGTTCTCCGGTAAGATACCATGTTTGTGTCGGTCGTTCTCCGACAAGTTACCAATATGTACCGGTCGTTCTCCGGTAGGATACCAAATAAATTTAATAGTTTTCAGTCGTTTGCAAAACAGTTTACTGACTAAGTTATCCCATTTGTTCAGTGTATCAGTATGAAAATGTTATTTCATAAACAGAGTTCGCACAATAGTTCAAGTACTCTAAATGTTCGAGTAAACAGTATGATAAATAATCATATAGTAAAAGCAGTTATGGCAATTAGTAAATCAGTAAAGCAGTTGTCTATGTTTTCCACCCCAAAAGTAATTACAAACAGTAAAAGTAGGGGCTGTGAACTCACCTGTTGAGTTAAGTAGTTGTGCGAGTGCTAGCAAACCTAAGCCCAAGTACAGTCCGAGATCTCCTAACGTCCTAAACGTATGAGATTTATAAGTATGTGGATGTCTATGTTAATCGTCCATGCTAGTGTTTGAACAACCAAGTTATGTCCAAATTGTTTGTTAAACGTTTATGTTTGTATTTCGTTGTTCTGTGTAAATGTATACGACTCGTTGGTGATTGTTTGAAATCATAATTTCAATAAAATAGCGTGTTTGTAATGTTTGTAAAGTCCACATATAGTATCGAATGTAAGTGTTCGTTATCGGTTAAGTTCTACACTTAGTGTAAAAATAGTTTGTGAGGTTTCTGTTTTCTGCGACACAGTATACGACACTAATGTGGTTATGCGACACAATGGTTGTGTCGCATAAGGGTGCGACACAAGGGCTATGCGACACAAGGGTTGTGTCGCATAGGCGATCGATGCTAATTCAATAGCGACACAAAGGTTATGTCGCAGAGATTCTACGACACAATGATGCGACACAGAGTACGACATAAGCTGCGACATAATATAGTTTATACGACACAACATGCGACACAATGGTTGTGTCGCATGGATGGTTTATGCGACACAATATGCGACATAGTCGTTGTGTCGCAAAGATGAACACCCAGACAGAACCCAGCGGCTGTCGCGATTTTCCGACCAAAAACCCGATTTTTACCCGTTTTCCGGCCATAAAACCTTGATTTCTTCCATTATATAGTTAAAACAAAGTTGTAGGTTCAATATTACACCCATATAACACATAAAAACGAGTAAATCTAAGTTTTTAGAAATTTTTTACAATTGCGAATCGGGACCGATTGAGGAAGAAGATGATGATACGGCTTTTGTTAATGTTGTTCCTTGCGTAATGGTGATTCCGAAAATGTAGATTTCGTGGGTTAATTTGCGAATCCGAATTTTTGGTGTGGATTTGGTTGAGAGAGAAGTGTGTGTTTTTGGTGAGGATGAAATTGAAATGAGAGGAAGAATGGAGATGGGAGGTGGTTTTGTCCCACTTTTCATCTCCTGTGTTTTTGTCCCGTGTTTGTTTACTCGATCGTTAAATACAAATCTTATTAACATGTATATTTTCAAATACGTATTTTGTTATCTTTTTAATTATGATATTTTATAAGACCATTTTAATTTAATTATAAGATTTTTAATCTTTGTTTTATTTTAAATTATACGTTTTGACGTTTTGCGTTATAAAATAAATTGTAAATATTTTTGACAAACTATTTATTCGCTACCACGTTATTTAATAATTTCGTTTTATTAAAAAAAATTTGTTCACCAACAGTCGTATGTTTTTGTCGCGTTTGTTTTCAATTTGTTCAGTACGTAATTACAACCAATTACGAATACGTAATACTACGCGTATTATCTAGTTGGGCTATGCTAGACTTACCTCTAAAATATGTTGTGAATTCACTCAAGTAGGGAATTAGCCTAATAATGCAAGTGATTAAAGTAATTAATCGCGTTTAAATTTGCGGGGTGTTACATTCTCCCCATGTTAGAGGAATCTCGTCCCGAGATTTAAAATCAAGTCGGATCGCCCGCGGCGTATGTTCCCCGATGAGTCATGTTGTTAACAATAGTAATAGTTTGCGTGGCGTTCAATTGTTGCCAGAAAAGTTTTAATTAGTTTAGTATACTCGCGGTATAGTTTAGTATGTTTCGGCAGTAGTAGTATTTTATGTGGTGTTCTGAGTTACCATGACAATTCGAATAAAACGTATGTTAAATCGTAGCAATAGTCGCTAAAACGTACCTTGCTAGTTGAGATCTGCAACCGTTTCTGGTGCACGGAGGATGTATGCGCGGCTTGGGGTGTAGCCTTTGTTAACGGTGCGGTTGTTGTCGTTTTGATTGTTGCGGTTATTGTTCGGTTGTTGGCATTGGTTTCGGTGATGTCCAGGATCACCACATCTAAAGCAGCCGGTGTTTTGTACCTCGGTGGCAGCTTGAGGAGGTAGGTTTGTCCTACAGTTCTGTGCTAAGTGACCGGGACGTCTGCAGTTTTGACAAAATGTACAATCACCATCGTGGTGTCTACCGCACTTGTCACACCTCGGTTTGTTGCCAAGGTAGGTTTTGGGTCCAGGGTTGGTGATTGCAGCGTAGGCTCGGGTGTTTCCCGGGTTTCTGTTTTGTTGGCCCTGACGGTCGTTACCGTCGTTGTTCCATTTGCGTTTGTGGGTTCCAGAGTCGCCCGCATCAGTACGGGTAAGTTCAGTTTTCCCTGTGATAGCTTTCAGGGTTCCAATCTCGACCGCGTCGTCGGTTAAGCTTTGAGCCAGATCAACTGCGCTCCTAAAAGTGACGGGTTTGGAGGACATAACCATGCCTCGGATCTGTGGTGCCAAACCCCTGTTGTAACGCTCAATGCGTTTGCTCTCAGGGGTTACCATGTGAGGCACCAGACGTGCAAGTTCCTGGAATCTAGTTGTGTAACCGGAAATGTCAGCGCCGATCATTTGGATGTTCCAGAATTCGGTTTCAAGTTTCTGCATCTCGTTGGGAGGGCAAAATTCCTCCATCAGCATTCGTTTCAGTGTCTCCCATGAGATGGAGTAAGCAGCTGGGCGTCCCATGATTTGTACCTGAGCGTTCCACCATGTTAGCGCTTTGTCGGCTAAAGTGCAGGTGGCATATTTCACAATTTTGTCGGTGGCGCAGTCGCTGATGTCGATGACTGATTCCATCTTTTCAATCCAGTGGACCAGGCCAATGGCCCCTTCGGTCCCGGTGAAGGTGCTGGGTTTACAAGACTGAAAGGTTTTGTAGGAACACCCCTGTTGGGTATTGTTTGGGGTTTCGCTAATGACTGGAGAGGCTCCGCTATTGTTGGTCAAATTTTCACGATTGCGGCTGGCTTCGTACTGAGCAATAGCCTCAGCCACGCGGCGTTCGATTATTTGTTTGGTTGTTTCTGGAGGCGGTGGTGGAGGGGGAATATTTCGTCGACTGTTTCGAGTATTTCTTTGTTTAGGCGGCATGCTGACGTTCTGCGATGAAAAGATGCAGAAGTCAATGCCAATGAAAAATATGTGAGGAATAGAGTTTCACATATTTCAAGTTTTCGAATATCAAGAAAAATTGTTGAATCCCCATCACGTATCTTACGACTATGAAACACCCATATGTACTTAGTATAATATAATCACGTTGGCCATGCGCCATTATATGATGCCAAATACATACTTCTTTTCATCAACCGTTTAATCACGATCAGGTTCATATGAGATCAGAGTACAATGAACGAGTCGAATGTGGTGAACAGTTCACGCGTATCGAGGTATCGTAACGATAGTTTAGATGTATGCAAATGTATGTATGCATGTACGTTCTAGCCAAGGCTATAGTCTAGGTCTCTAGGTTTCTAAGTCACCTAAAGTTTCCTAGTTCGCTATAACCAATGGCTCTGATACCAATCTGTAACACCCCCAAATTTGTTTAGCGGAAGCATTTAGTTAGGTGTTGGGGTGTCACAATAATAAAGCATGCATACGTATCAGAGCTTATGATTACAACAGAACAATATATAATAAGATGCCAAAAGTTATAAATTACAAAGTTTACGATTCATCGAATCGTACAAGTTAAAAGTAGTAAGTTTACAAAAGTAGATTTCTGAAATATGACTAAAACATTTCAGTTCTACTAAAGAAATCCATGTGTTTCCAAAAGTTGGCATCCTATACTTCACGGGTCGCCTAATTCTCCATGTGTGTTGGCGATTCTTATATGCGCAGCTAATTCCCTGAAAAACATAGTAAAAGTCAACAACTAGGTTGAGTGAATCCACAGGTTTTATTGTACAATGTTGTGTTCAAGTTTTGTAGTCACATTTGTTGGACCAAATACGTTCATAAGTAGTAATTGCCATAATAGTCGAGTAATGTTTAGTGGAACGTCATCCAAAGTATAAGTTTAGTGGGTTATTCGCCCAAGAGTTTCGGTTTATGTGGGATGTTGCCCAAAATAGTTGTGTTGGGACGTTACCCAAAATACAGTTCATGTGGGATGTTGCCCAAAAATAGTTGTGTTGGGACGTTACCCAAACCATATGTTTGAAAACGTATTGCTGGTCGTTCTCCAGTAGTTTTAAAGTTTGAGTCGGTCGTTCTCCGACTAGTTACCAAATGTACCGGTCGTTCTCCGGTAAGATACCAAGTTTGCACCGGTCGTTCTCCGGTGAGATACATTGTTAGTACCGGTCGTTCTCCGGTAAGATACACTGTTAGTACCGCTCGTTCTCCGGTAAGATACCATGTTTGTGTCGGTCGTTCTCCGACAAGTTACCAATATGTACCGGTCGTTCTCCGGTAGGATACCAAATAAATTTAATAGTTTTCAGTCGTTTGCAAAACAGTTTACCGACTAAGTTATCCCATTTGTTCAGTGTATCAGTATGAAAATGTTATTTCATAAACAGAGTTCGCACAATAGTTCAAGTACTCTAAATGTTCGAGTAAACAGTATGATAAATAATCATATAGTAAAAGCAGTTATGGCAATTAGTAAATCAGTAAAGCAGTTGTCTATGTTTTCCACCCCAAAAGTAATTACAAACAGTAAAAGTAGGGGCTGTGAACTCACCTGTTGAGTTAAGTAGTTGTGCGAGTGCTAGCAAACCTAAGCCCAAGTACAGTCTGAGATCTCCTAACGTCCTAAACGTATGAGATTTATAAGTATGTGGATGTCTATGTTAATCGTCCATGCTAGTGTTTGAACAACCAAGTTATGTCCAAATTGTTTGTTAAACGTTTATGTTTGTATTTCGTTGTTCTGTGTAAATGTATACGACTCGTTGGTGATTGTTTGAAATCATAATTTCAATAAAATAGCGTGTTTGTAATGTTTGTAAAGTCCACATATAGTATCGAATGTAAGTGTTCGTTATCGGTTAAGTTCTACACTTAGTGTAAAAATAGTTTGTGAGGTTTCTGTTTTCTGCGACACAGTATACGACACTAATGTGGTTATGCGACACAATGGTTGTGTCGCATAAGGGTGCGACACAAGGGCTATGCGACACAAGGGTTGTGTCGCATAGGCGATCGATGCTAATTCAATAGCGACACAAAGGTTATGTCGCAGAGATTCTACGACACAATGATGCGACACAGAGTACGACATAAGCTGCGACATAATATAGTTTATACGACACAACATGCGACACAATGGTTGTGTCGCATGGATGGTTTATGCGACACAATATGCGACATAGTCGTTGTGTCGCAAAGATGAACACCCAGACAGAACCCAGCGGCTGTCGCGATTTTCCGACCAAAAACCCGATTTTTACCCGTTTTCCGGCCATAAAACCTTGATTTCTTCCATTATATAGTTAAAACAAAGTTGTAGGTTCAATATTACACCCATATAACACATAAAAACGAGTAAATCTAAGTTTTTAGAAATTTCTTACAATTGCGAATCGGGACCGATTGAGGAAGAAGATGATGATACGGCTTTTGTTAATGTTGTTCCTTGCGTAATGGTGATTCCGAAAATGTAGATTTCGTGGGTTAATTTGCGAATCCGAATTTTTGGTGTGGATTTGGTTGAGAGAGAAGTGTGTGTTTTTGGTGAGGATGAAATTGAAATGAGAGGAAGAATGGAGATGGGAGGTGGTTTTGTCCCACTTTTCATCTCCTGTGTTTTTGTCCCGTGTTTGTTTACTCGATCGTTAAATACAAATCTTATTAACATGTATATTTTCAAATACGTATTTTGTTATCTTTTTAATTATGATATTTTATAAGACCATTTTAATTTAATTATAAGATTTTTAATCTTTGTTTTATTTTAAATTATACGTTTTGACGTTTTGCGTTATAAAATAAATTGTAAATATTTTTGACAAACTATTTATTCGCTACCACGTTATTTAATAATTTCGTTTTATTAAAAAAAATTTGTTCACCAACAGTCGTATGTTTTTGTCGCGTTTGTTTTCAATTTGTTCAGTACGTAATTACAACCAATTACGAATACGTAATACTACGCGTATTATCTAGTTGGGCTATGCTAGACTTACCTCTAAAATATGTTGTGAATTCACTCAAGTAGGGAATTAGCCTAATAATGCAAGTGATTAAAGTAATTAATCGCGTTTAAATTTGCGGGGTGTTACATTCTCCCCATGTTAGAGGAATCTCGTCCCGAGATTTAAAATCAAGTCGGATCGCCCGCGGCGTATGTTCCCCGATGAGTCATGTTGTTAACAATAGTAATAGTTTGCGTGGCGTTCAATTGTTGCCAGAAAAGTTTTAATTAGTTTAGTATACTCGCGGTATAGTTTAGTATGTTTCGGCAGTAGTAGTAGTTTATGTGGTGTTCTGAGTTACCATGACAATTCGAATAAAACGTATGTTAAATCGTAGCAATAGTCGCTAAAACGTACCTTGCTAGTTGAGATCTGCAACCGTTTCTGGTGCACGGAGGATGTATGCGCGGCTTGGGGTGTAGCCTTTGTTAACGGTGCGGTTGTTGTCGTTTTGATTGTTGCGGTTATTGTTCGGTTGTTGGCATTGGTTTCGGTGATGTCCAGGATCACCACATCTAAAGCAGCCGGTGTTTTGTACCTCGGTGGCAGCTTGAGGAGGTAGGTTTGTCCTACAGTTCTGTGCTAAGTGACCGGGACGTCTGCAGTTTTGACAAAATGTACAATCACCATCGTGGTGTCTACCGCACTTGTCACACCTCGGTTTGTTGCCAAGGTAGGTTTTGGGTCCAGGGTTGGTGATTGCAGCGTAGGCTCGGGTGTTTCCCGGGTTTCTGTTTTGTTGGCCCTGACGGTCGTTACCGTCGTTGTTCCATTTGCGTTTGTGGGTTCCAGAGTCGCCCGCATCAGTACGGGTAAGTTCAGTTTTCCCTGTGATAGCTTTCAGGATTCCAATCTCGACCGCGTCGTCGGTTAAGCTTTGAGCCAGATCAACTGCGCTCCTAAAAGTGACGGGTTTGGAGGACATAACCATGCCTCGGATCTGTGGTGCCAAACCCCTGTTGTAACGCTCAATGCGTTTGCTCTCAGGGGTTACCATGTGAGGCACCAGACGTGCAAGTTCCTGGAATCTAGTTGTGTAACCGGAAATGTCAGCGCCGATCATTTGGATGTTCCAGAATTCGGTTTCAAGTTTCTGCATCTCGTTGGGAGGGCAAAATTCCTCCATCAGCATTCGTTTCAGTGTCTCCCATGAGATGGAGTAAGCAGCTGGGCGTCCCATGATTTGTACCTGAGCGTTCCACCATGTTAGCGCTTTGTCGGCTAAAGTGCAGGTGGCATATTTCACAATTTTGTCGGTGGCGCAGTCGCTGATGTCGATGACTGATTCCATCTTTTCAATCCAGTGGACCAGGCCAATGGCCCCTTCGGTCCCGGTGAAGGTGCTGGGTTTACAAGACTGAAAGGTTTTGTAGGAACACCCCTGTTGGGTATTGTTTGGGGTTTCGCTAATGACTGGAGAGGCTCCGCTATTGTTGGTCAAATTTTCACGATTGCGGCTGGCTTCGTACTGAGCAATAGCCTCAGCCACGCGGCGTTCGATTATTTGTTTGGTTGTTTCTGGAGGCGGTGGTGGAGGGGGAATATTTCGTCGACTGTTTCGAGTATTTCTTTGTTTAGGCGGCATGCTGACGTTCTGCGATGAAAAGATGCAGAAGTCAATGCCAATGAAAAATATGTGAGGAATAGAGTTTCACATATTTCAAGTTTTCGAATATCAAGAAAAATTGTTGAATCCCCATCACGTATCTTACGACTATGAAACACCCATATGTACTTAGTATAATATAATCACGTTGGCCATGCGCCATTATATGATGCCAAATACATACTTCTTTTCATCAACCGTTTAATCACGATCAGGTTCATATGAGATCAGAGTACAATGAACGAGTCGAATGTGGTGAACAGTTCACGCGTATCGAGGTATCGTAACGATAGTTTAGATGTATGCAAATGTATGTATGCATGTACGTTCTAGCCAAGGCTATAGTCTAGGTCTCTAGGTTTCTAAGTCACCTAAAGTTTCCTAGTTCGCTATAACCAATGGCTCTGATACCAATCTGTAACACCCCCAAATTTGTTTAGCGGAAGCATTTAGTTAGGTGTTGGGGTGTCACAATAATAAAGCATGCATACGTATCAGAGCTTATGATTACAACAGAACAATATATAATAAGATGCCAAAAGTTATAAATTACAAAGTTTACGATTCATCGAATCGTACAAGTTAAAAGTAGTAAGTTTACAAAAGTAGATTTCTGAAATATGACTAAAACATTTCAGTTCTACTAAAGAAATCCATGTGTTTCCAAAAGTTGGCATCCTATACTTCACGGGTCGCCTAATTCTCCATGTGTGTTGGCGATTCTTATATGCGCAGCTAATTCCCTGAAAAACATAGTAAAAGTCAACAACTAGGTTGAGTGAATCCACAGGTTTTATTGTACAATGTTGTGTTCAAGTTTTGTAGTCACATTTGTTGGACCAAATACGTTCATAAGTAGTAATTGCCATAATAGTCGAGTAATGTTTAGTGGAACGTCATCCAAAGTATAAGTTTAGTGGGTTATTCGCCCAAGAGTTTCGGTTTATGTGGGATGTTGCCCAAAATAGTTGTGTTGGGACGTTACCCAAAATACAGTTCATGTGGGATGTTGCCCAAAAATAGTTGTGTTGGGACGTTACCCAAACCATATGTTTGAAAACGTATTGCTGGTCGTTCTCCAGTAGTTTTAAAGTTTGAGTCGGTCGTTCTCCGACTAGTTACCAAATGTACCGGTCGTTCTCCGGTAAGATACCAAGTTTGCACCGGTCGTTCTCCGGTGAGATACATTGTTAGTACCGGTCGTTCTCCGGTAAGATACACTGTTAGTACCGCTCGTTCTCCGGTAAGATACCATGTTTGTGTCGGTCGTTCTCCGACAAGTTACCAATATGTACCGGTCGTTCTCCGGTAGGATACCAAATAAATTTAATAGTTTTCAGTCGTTTGCAAAACAGTTTACCGACTAAGTTATCCCATTTGTTCAGTGTATCAGTATGAAAATGTTATTTCATAAACAGAGTTCGCACAATAGTTCAAGTACTCTAAATGTTCGAGTAAACAGTATGATAAATAATCATATAGTAAAAGCAGTTATGGCAATTAGTAAATCAGTAAAGCAGTTGTCTATGTTTTCCACCCCAAAAGTAATTACAAACAGTAAAAGTAGGGGCTGTGAACTCACCTGTTGAGTTAAGTAGTTGTGCGAGTGCTAGCAAACCTAAGCCCAAGTACAGTCCGAGATCTCCTAACGTCCTAAACGTATGAGATTTATAAGTATGTGGATGTCTATGTTAATCGTCCATGCTAGTGTTTGAACAACCAAGTTATGTCCAAATTGTTTGTTAAACGTTTATGTTTGTATTTCGTTGTTCTGTGTAAATGTATACGACTCGTTGGTGATTGTTTGAAATCATAATTTCAATAAAATAGCGTGTTTGTAATGTTTGTAAAGTCCACATATAGTATCGAATGTAAGTGTTCGTTATCGGTTAAGTTCTACACTTAGTGTAAAAATAGTTTGTGAGGTTTCTGTTTTCTGCGACACAGTATACGACACTAATGTGGTTATGCGACACAATGGTTGTGTCGCATAAGGGTGCGACACAAGGGCTATGCGACACAAGGGTTGTGTCGCATAGGCGATCGATGCTAATTCAATAGCGACACAAAGGTTATGTCGCAGAGATTCTACGACACAATGATGCGACACAGAGTACGACATAAGCTGCGACATAATATAGTTTATACGACACAACATGCGACACAATGGTTGTGTCGCATGGATGGTTTATGCGACACAATATGCGACATAGTCGTTGTGTCGCAAAGATGAACACCCAGACAGAACCCAGCGGCTGTCGCGATTTTCCGACCAAAAACCCGATTTTTACCCGTTTTCCGGCCATAAAACCTTGATTTCTTCCATTATATAGTTAAAACAAAGTTGTAGGTTCAATATTACACCCATATAACACATAAAAACGAGTAAATCTAAGTTTTTAGAAATTTCTTACAATTGCGAATCGGGACCGATTGAGGAAGAAGATGATGATACGGCTTTTGTTAATGTTGTTCCTTGCGTAATGGTGATTCCGAAAATGTAGATTTCGTGGGTTAATTTGCGAATCCGAATTTTTGGTGTGGATTTGGTTGAGAGAGAAGTGTGTGTTTTTGGTGAGGATGAAATTGAAATGAGAGGAAGAATGGAGAGTTTTGTCCCACTTTTCATCTCCTGTGTTTTTGTCCCGTGTTTGTTTACTCGATCGTTAAATACAAATCTTATTAACATGTATATTTTCAAATACGTATTTTGTTATCTTTTTAATTATGATATTTTATAAGACCATTTTAATTTAATTATAAGATTTTTAATCTTTGTTTTATTTTAAATTATACGTTTTGACGTTTTGCGTTATAAAATAAATTGTAAATATTTTTGACAAACTATTTATTCGCTACCACGTTATTTAATAATTTCGTTTTATTAAAAAAAATTTGTTCACCAACAGTCGTATGTTTTTGTCGCGTTTGTTTTCAATTTGTTCAGTACGTAATTACAACCAATTACGAATACGTAATACTACGCGTATTATCTAGTTGGGCTATGCTAGACTTACCTCTAAAATATGTTGTGAATTCACTCAAGTAGGGAATTAGCCTAATAATGCAAGTGATTAAAGTAATTAATCGCGTTTAAATTTGCGGGGTGTTACATTCTCCCCATGTTAGAGGAATCTCGTCCCGAGATTTAAAATCAAGTCGGATCGCCCGCGGCGTATGTTCCCCGATGAGTCATGTTGTTAACAATAGTAATAGTTTGCGTGGCGTTCAATTGTTGCCAGAAAAGTTTTAATTAGTTTAGTATACTCGCGGTATAGTTTAGTATGTTTCGGCAGTAGTAGTAGTTTATGTGGCGTTCTGAGTTACCATGACAATTCGAATAAAACGTATGTTAAATCGTAGCAATAGTCGCTAAAACGTACCTTGCTAGTTGAGATCTGCAACCGTTTCTGGTGCACGGAGGATGTATGCGCGGCTTGGGGTGTAGCCTTTGTTAACGGTGCGGTTGTTGTCGTTTTGATTGTTGCGGTTATTGTTCGGTTGTTGGCATTGGTTTCGGTGATGTCCAGGATCACCACATCTAAAGCAGCCGGTGTTTTGTACCTCGGTGGCAGCTTGAGGAGGTAGGTTTGTCCTACAGTTCTGTGCTAAGTGACCGGGACGTCTGCAGTTTTGACAAAATGTACAATCACCATCGTGGTGTCTACCGCACTTGTCACACCTCGGTTTGTTGCCAAAGTAGGTTTTGGGTCCAGGGTTGGTGATTGCAGCGTAGGCTCGGGTGTTTCCCGGGTTTCTGTTTTGTTGGCCCTGACGGTCGTTACCGTCGTTGTTCCATTTGCGTTTGTGGGTTCCAGAGTCGCCCGCATCAGTACGGGTAAGTTCAGTTTTCCCTGTGATAGCTTTCAGGGTTCCAATCTCGACCTCGTCGTCGGTTAAGCTTTGAGCCAGATCAACTGCGCTCCTAAAAGTGACGGGTTTGGAGGACATAACCATGCCTCGGATCTGTGGTGCCAAACCCCTGTTGTAACGCTCAATGCGTTTGCTCTCAGGGGTTACCATGTGAGGCACCAGACGTGCAAGTTCCTGGAATCTAGTTGTGTAACCGGAAATGTCAGCGCCGATCATTTGGATGTTCCAGAATTCGGTTTCAAGTTTCTGCATCTCGTTGGGAGGGCAAAATTCCTCCATCAGCATTCGTTTCAGTGTCTCCCATGAGATGGAGTAAGCAGCTGGGCGTCCCATGATTTGTACCTGAGCGTTCCACCATGTTAGCGCTTTGTCGGCTAAAGTGCAGGTGGCATATTTCACAATTTTGTCGGTGGCGCAGTCGCTGATGTCGATGACTGATTCCATCTTTTCAATCCAGTGGACCAGGCCAATGGCCCCTTCGGTCCCGGTGAAGGTGCTGGGTTTACAAGACTGAAAGGTTTTGTAGGAACACCCCTGTTGGGTATTGTTTGGGGTTTCGCTAATGACTGGAGAGGCTCCGCTATTGTTGGTCAAATTTTCACGATTGCGGCTGGCTTCGTACTGAGCAATAGCCTCAGCCACGCGGCGTTCGATTATTTGTTTGGTTGTTTCTGGAGGCGGTGGTGGAGGGGGAATATTTCGTCGACTGTTTCGAGTATTTCTTTGTTTAGGCGGCATGCTGACGTTCTGCGATGAAAAGATGCAGAAGTCAATGCCAATGAAAAATATGTGAGGAATAGAGTTTCACATATTTCAAGTTTTCGAATATCAAGAAAAATTGTTGAATCCCCATCACGTATCTTACGACTATGAAACACCCATATGTACTTAGTATAATATAATCACGTTGGCCATGCGCCATTATATGATGCCAAATACATACTTCTTTTCATCAACCGTTTAATCACGATCAGGTTCATATGAGATCAGAGTACAATGAACGAGTCGAATGTGGTGAACAGTTCACGCGTATCGAGGTATCGTAACGATAGTTTAGATGTATGCAAATGTATGTATGCATGTACGTTCTAGCCAAGGCTATAGTCTAGGTCTCTAGGTTTCTAAGTCACCTAAAGTTTCCTAGTTCGCTATAACCAATGGCTCTGATACCAATCTGTAACACCCCCAAATTTGTTTAGCGGAAGCATTTAGTTAGGTGTTGGGGTGTCACAATAATAAAGCATGCATACGTATCAGAGCTTATGATTACAACAGAACAATATATAATAAGATGCCAAAAGTTATAAATTACAAAGTTTACGATTCATCGAATCGTACAAGTTAAAAGTAGTAAGTTTACAAAAGTAGATTTCTGAAATATGACTAAAACATTTCAGTTCTACTAAAGAAATCCATGTGTTTCCAAAAGTTGGCATCCTATACTTCACGGGTCGCCTAATTCTCCATGTGTGTTGGCGATTCTTATATGCGCAGCTAATTCCCTGAAAAACATAGTAAAAGTCAACAACTAGGTTGAGTGAATCCACAGGTTTTATTGTACAATGTTGTGTTCAAGTTTTGTAGTCACATTTGTTGGACCAAATACGTTCATAAGTAGTAATTGCCATAATAGTCGAGTAATGTTTAGTGGAACGTCATCCAAAGTATAAGTTTAGTGGGTTATTCGCCCAAGAGTTTCGGTTTATGTGGGATGTTGCCCAAAATAGTTGTGTTGGGACGTTACCCAAAATACAGTTCATGTGGGATGTTGCCCAAAAATAGTTGTGTTGGGACGTTACCCAAACCATATGTTTGAAAACGTATTGCTGGTCGTTCTCCAGTAGTTTTAAAGTTTGAGTCGGTCGTTCTCCGACTAGTTACCAAATGTACCGGTCGTTCTCCGGTAAGATACCAAGTTTGCACCGGTCGTTCTCCGGTGAGATACATTGTTAGTACCGGTCGTTCTCCGGTAAGATACACTGTTAGTACCGCTCGTTCTCCGGTAAGATACCATGTTTGTGTCGGTCGTTCTCCGACAAGTTACCAATATGTACCGGTCGTTCTCCGGTAGGATACCAAATAAATTTAATAGTTTTCAGTCGTTTGCAAAACAGTTTACCGACTAAGTTATCCCATTTGTTCAGTGTATCAGTATGAAAATGTTATTTCATAAACAGAGTTCGCACAATAGTTCAAGTACTCTAAATGTTCGAGTAAACAGTATGATAAATAATCATATAGTAAAAGCAGTTATGGCAATTAGTAAATCAGTAAAGCAGTTGTCTATGTTTTCCACCCCAAAAGTAATTACAAACAGTAAAAGTAGGGGCTGTGAACTCACCTGTTGAGTTAAGTAGTTGTGCGAGTGCTAGCAAACCTAAGCCCAAGTACAGTCCGAGATCTCCTAACGTCCTAAACGTATGAGATTTATAAGTATGTGGATGTCTATGTTAATCGTCCATGCTAGTGTTTGAACAACCAAGTTATGTCCAAATTGTTTGTTAAACGTTTATGTTTGTATTTCGTTGTTCTGTGTAAATGTATACGACTCGTTGGTGATTGTTTGAAATCATAATTTCAATAAAATAGCGTGTTTGTAATGTTTGTAAAGTCCACATATAGTATCGAATGTAAGTGTTCGTTATCGGTTAAGTTCTACACTTAGTGTAAAAATAGTTTGTGAGGTTTCTGTTTTCTGCGACACAGTATACGACACTAATGTGGTTATGCGACACAATGGTTGTGTCGCATAAGGGTGCGACACAAGGGCTATGCGACACAAGGGTTGTGTCGCATAGGCGATCGATGCTAATTCAATAGTGACACAAAGGTTATGTCGCAGAGATTCTACGACACAATGATGCGACACAGAGTACGACATAAGCTGCGACATAATATAGTTTATACGACACAACATGCGACACAATGGTTGTGTCGCATGGATGGTTTATGCGACACAATATGCGACATAGTCGTTGTGTCGCAAAGATGAACACCCAGACAGAACCCAGCGGCTGTCGCGATTTTCCGACCAAAAACCCGATTTTTACCCGTTTTCCGGCCATAAAACCTTGATTTCTTCCATTATATAGTTAAAACAAAGTTGTAGGTTCAATATTACACCCATATAACACATAAAAACGAGTAAATCTAAGTTTTTAGAAATTTCTTACAATTGCGAATCGGGACCGATTGAGGAAGAAGATGATGATACGGCTTTTGTTAATGTTGTTCCTTGCGTAATGGTGATTCCGAAAATGTAGATTTCGTGGATTGATTTGCGAATCCGAATTTTTGGTGTGGATTTGGTTGAGAGAGAAGTGTGTGTTTTTGGTGAGGATGAAATTGAAATGAGAGGAAGAATGGAGATGGGAGGTGGTTTTGTCCCACTTTTCATCTCCTGTGTTTTTGTCCCGTGTTTGTTTACTCGATCGTTAAATACAAATCTTATTAACATGTATATTTTCAAATACGTATTTTGTTATCTTTTTAATTATGATATTTTATAAGACCATTTTAATTTAATTATAAGATTTTTAATCTTTGTTTTATTTTAAATTATACGTTTTGACGTTTTGCGTTATAAAATAAATTGTAAATATTTTTGACAAAATATTTATTCGCTACCACGTTATTTAATAATTTCGTTTTATTAAAAAAAATTTGTTCACCAACAGTCGTATGTTTTTGTCGCGTTTGTTTTCAATTTGTTCAGTACGTAATTACAACCAATTACGAATACGTAATACTACGCGTATTATCTAGTTGGGCTATGCTAGACTTACCTCTAAAATATGTTGTGAATTCACTCAAGTAGGGAATTAGCCTAATAATGCAAGTGATTAAAGTAATTAATCGCGTTTAAATTTGCGGGGTGTTACAATATATGCTCTAGCTAGTTGTAAACATGAAAACTTGAAACATCTCCGAGACCCTTTCCAAAAACTCTTTTAGGTATGGCCTCTTCTTCACATAGACAGTATGCTCTTTGGAATGAAATGATACTTGGAATGTGAAGTCTGCACTGCACCATCACAGTCTTCCAATGAAGAGTGGACCAACGTTTCTGTAATGCCAAAATGAGCAGATTATAGTAAAAGCATAGTAAAAAAATTCAGCTTGAGAAAAAAGAAAGAAAGCACTTTCGAAGTAACTTGATATGACAATTTTAAAAAATTTAAGGTGTTTATTTCGACCGACTTTTCTATAAATGGGTCCATTAGGGTTATAATTTACTCTAATGGGTCAAATGAGTTAAAAGTTACCAAAAGTGTATCTAAATGAATAAGCCTCATAAATCACCTTTATTAAAGAAAAGGTATGATGATTTTTATAATAATGTAGTTCCTTCGATCATATTGAAACACTAAGTATTTAAAAAACTTGTTAGAAAATGAAATTAAAACATAATTGTGGGTCGATCCGATCCGACCCAGCTTGACACGCACTGATAATAACCCATTTTGACCCAAATTTGCTATGGCTTATAACCGGACCTGCACATTATTTTACATTAATTTAAAAGAAACCAAAATGCTCCATACCATCTAATCCAGTACTTGTGTCACCGTTTTTCTTTCCCGGGGGCAAAATGTTGGAACATAAACTTGTTTCCTCTTCAGAAAGATCGGGCAAATTTCTAGTAAACATTTGCGGATCCAAGCATTTAGATGGATCCCAATCAGGATAAGTATTTAAATCGGGCTCCTGATTGCAGGTTCTCAGCAGATGGATTGCAAGATATACAATTGATTCTTCTGACGCCAAAACTGGTCCTGAATGGTTTAGGTTGTCATCAGAGTCATTGCACGTCTCGATGCTACAATTGAATAATTAGTGTATGTAAATGTTAGGAGTTACAAAATTCTTGAAGGAAAATCCCGATATCTTTAAGTATATAGTCATAAGTAACAGAGTCTAAAGATGATTTGTAAACCTGAATAATTTCTTCATCTAGCAAATCACAACAGCTGGTTTCATCACATCTAAGTTCCTGCATAATTGCTTCGCCACAGAAAGAATCTGTATAACACGCAACTATAAAAAGGATCAACATTTCTGATAGTAATGTAATTCACATAAACGGTTCAGCCAACTTAGGCCCTCAAATAATCTGTATAGCACATTCATAATATGGCAAACGATCTGACCCAAGCTAAAAGGAGCCAAATTGACAAGGGCAATAGCACGAACATTTTATACATATCCAAAGCTAAATTTATGATGTAGCATGAACACTTCAGTACATAATGGTGAACTTATAATATAAGCCAGATGATCCGTTTTCACTGATATGGTCTAAATGTCCCTTCTAAGCTACATCCAACAAAATTAGGGGTTACACTGACGAATATCTATATGTCATGCCTTGCAATAACCAGAGCTCTTTAGGAGAATAAGTTTTGTAAGATCACTTATTACTGGGACAAATAATAAATTAGCAACTTTCAGCAACTAATAATGATTATCTAATTCTGATTTCTGTTCTCATAATCGCAATAATCGACTTAAAAATTGTAACACCCCCAAATTTGATGATTTGCGGAAGCTTGATTTGGGTGTTACTAATCAATAACAAAGCACAAAGATAAATAGCAAACGACTCTATATGCGTCGTTTTAACAAAATATATTGATAACTGAAATGTTTACAACGTTTAAAGCTTTACATAGCTCGAGTTAAATAAAATGAGATTTCAGTACATAAGTACTTGTACAAAATATACTAATGCAAGAAAATCTCAATCTTCTGTATGCTGACTCGAGCTAAATCCTGAAGCAGAAACATCCTACTGCTTGGTACCTGCGATATATGCTAAAAGGTCAGCTATAAAGCTGGTGAGCTCACAGGTTTGAAATCAAGTAATATCGTATGAACCGCAAGATTTAAATAATGAATTGCATCCAGCAATTAAATAATGAATTGCATCCAGCAATTAAATAATGAATTGCATCCAGCAATTAAATGATAATCATCGTGTATACAGCCATGAGCACATAGTTGAGCTTAACTCGAGGGCCGGGTCCCCTATAGAGAATTCCGGGCGAGGTGCCTCCACGAATGCCTAATCCACATTCGTCTTCCCAAATATTAGTACGTCCGTTTACCCGGTTAGTGCTTGCTAACCCGGACGAGGTGGGTCAATCCTATATGGTACCATATACTAATATTCACGCTACAACGTATTAACAACTATGCTGACGGAGGACTTTAAATGATTAGTTTCGAAAAACTCATGTAGTATATGAAAAGTTGGTACTTGCGTTCACATGTTAAAAGTTAAGCAGTATATCACACCCCTGAGTAAAACAGTAAAAGAGGGGCTATGAAACTCACCTGAGTCTGAATGCGTTTAAACAAACGTAAGTTGATTAGCGAGAAATGAAGTCCAACGACTTGTAACCTGAGGGTGTCCACGACACGCGATGGTTATAATCATGATTGGGTATCTCAAAAGATCACCCTTGTAGTTGTTACACAACTATATATGTCCAACTTACTTCGATTTGATTGATTTGATAAGTGTTTGAAAACGTGTACGGCCCGTTGGTGACGGATTTGTAATAATAATCTCAACTATTATTATTTTGATTTCGTGGCGTTTTACTTGAAAAATGTGTTCTTGAAGCCGTTAAGGAATCTAAGTACGGGGGTCCGGGGGCAGCGCCCCTGGTAGCGGGGTCCAAGGGGCAGAGCCCCTGGCTGGGGTCGAGCTGCCAGGTCAGCTTGGAAAATTTTTATTTCTACTATATTGCTTTGACGAAAAACGCATCTGGATCCGAATTTGGGTAAAATCAGGTGTTGAAATTTTAGGTCTCGACACTTAGTAAAAATCTGAGTTTTCTGTGTTTTGCGACACAATATGCGACACTAAAGATGTTATGCGACACAAGGGTTGTGTCGCATAGGAGTGCGACACAATGTCCATACGACACAAGGGTTGTGTCGCATGGATGCGAGATGCTGATTCAACAGCGACATAGTGATTGTGTCGTATGGGGTATGCGACATAGTGGTTGTGTCGCAAGACTTGCGACACTAAATCTTTGGTACGACATAAGGTACGACACAAGGGATTTTATGCGACACAAAGGCCAAAATACGACACAACATGCGACACAAGGCTTGTGTCGCATGGAAGAACATCAGCCCAGAAAGTCCGGCTGTTAAGGTTTTTCCGGCCAAAATTCCGTTTTAAACTCGTTTTCAGGCTATAAATTCGTGTTCTATTCATTGTAATGGACATATACTAGTTATAATAACAACCACAAATGAAAAATACTAAGAATCGAGTGATTTCGGGATTTTGTCGGAAACTTACAATTTGCCGAAATGAAAATCCGGAAAGGTAGAAATGTAGATCGTTGCGAGGTGGTCGTGAATCTCTAAAAATATTTGTGATCCGGTCGCGTTTCGTGGTAGTATTTTGCGGTTTTGTGGATTTTGGGGTGTGTTGGTGAAAGAGAGGAAAGAAAAGAGAGAGAGAGAGAAGTAATGGGTGAAATGAAGAAAGAAAAGGTGGGAATGGGAGGTTATCCTCCCATTTTCGCCCCGCGTTCCCGCTCTGTGCGGTGTTCGTTTGCTCCGTCGTTTAATCGTTAAATAATTATTTACATTTTAATTATAAGTTTTAAATTACGATTTATTACGCGATATATTATTTAAATATTTTACAAATCATTTTATATTTGTGTTATAAAACGTAAGTTAGTTTATTTCGTTTGCGCGGTTTAATGTTTTAAATCGTGTAAGTTTGGTTTGTACGATACGAATGAATACGAAATATTATCAAAATAATATTTTTGACATAAAAGCGTTATTTAATAAAATGAGTCACCAACGTCCGTATAATATTGAATCGAAATACATCCGATTTAAATTGCGTACGATTTAATCAAATCGCATATTCGTATATATTCACAATATATATAATTCGATACATTAATTAGCCTAACAAGGAACTAATTACATGTATTAACATATGATTAGGCACTAATTACTAGTCCTAATTTGGCGGGTGTTACATTCTCCCCCTGTTAGAAGAATTTCGTCCCGAAATTTAGTTCGAAGTCGTGTTTGATGTAGAATCAGTGAAGAGTTGAGGATATTTGAGTCGCATTTGGTCTTCCCGTTCCCAGGTGAATTCCGGACCACGCCGCGAATTCCATCTGACCTTGATGATGGGAATACGACTTTGTTTCAGTTGTTTGACCTCACGGTCCATAATTTCAGCGGGTTCCTCAACGAAATGAAGTTTATCGTCAACACGAATTTCATCTAATGGAATAATAAGTGTCTCATCAGACAGACACTTCTTCAAATTTGAGATATGAAAAGTAGGGTGCACGCTGCTGAGTTCGGATGGCAGCTGCAATCGATAAGCTACGGGGCCAATCCGTTCAAGGATCTCAAAAGGCCCTATGTATCTGGGGTTTAACTTCCCGCGTTTGCCAAAACGGATGACACCTTTCCAAGGCGATACTTTTAAGAGAACTCGATCCCCAACTTGGAACTCGAGTGGTTTGCGTCTCACGTCAGCATAACTCTTCTGACGGTCACGTGCGGCTTTGAGTCTGTTTTGGATTTCCACAATTTTCTCAGTGGTGGCGTGTATGAGTTCAGGACCAGTGAGTTGACTATCTCCCACCTCAGTCCAACAGATCGGTGATCGGCACTTACGACCATACAGTGCCTCAAAAGGTGCAACCTTAATGCTGGCGTGATAACTGTTATTGTACGAAAATTCGCACAACGGTAGATGTTTTTCCCAGTCTGTACCGAAATCAACTACGCAGGCGCGTAGCATATCTTCCAGGGTCTGAATGGTTCGTTCACTTTGGCCGTCAGTTTGAGGATGGTATGCGGTACTCATATCAAGACGAGTACCCAAAGCTTTCTGAAGTGACTGCCAAAAGTGAGAAGTGAAGCGGGCATCTCTGTCAGAGATGATTGAGACTGGAACACCGTGATGAGAAACGATTTCCTTGATGTAGATTTGTGTAAGGCGTTCCATTTTATCGTTTTCCTTGATTGCCAGGAAATGAGCAGATTTGGTGAGACGATCGACGATCACCCAAATAGTATCGCAACCGCTCGACGACTTGGGTAGTTTGGTTATGAAATCCATGGCAATTTGATCCCATTTCCATTCGGGGATTTCAGGTTGTTGGAGTAAACCAGGAGGTTTCTGATGTTCGGTTTTGACTTTCGAGCAAGTAAGACACTTGCTGACATAAGTGGCGATTTCGGCTTTCAAGTTTGGCCACCAATAAAATTCCTTAATACCGTGGTACATCTTATCGGATCCCGGATGAATAGAATATTTAGACTTGTGAGCCTCGTCCATCACCAAGTCTCTTAGGTTCCCAAAACTGGGCAACCAGATTCGGTTTGAGAAATACCTAATCCCGTTAGGTCTGATTTCGAATTGTTTGTCAATGCCCCGCAAGGCTTCATTTTTGATGTTTTCGGATTTCAGGGCTTCGATCTGAGCGGTATGAATTTGAATGGTAAGATCGTTGTGAATGGTCATACTGAGGGCTCGGACTCGAAGTGGTTTAGGTCGTTCCTTTCGACTGAGGGCATCAGCTACAACATTAGCCTTCCCTGGATGGTACTTGATCTCGCAATCGTAATCGGTAAGCAACTCGACCCAACGACGTTGCCTCATATTGAGATCCTTCTGATCGAAGATATGTTGGAGACTTTTGTGGTCGGTAAAGATAGTGCACTTAGTGCCGTAGAGATAATGTCTCCAGATTTTGAGAGCAAAAACGACAGCTCCAAGCTCGAGATCATGAGTGGTGTAGTTCTTTTCGTGAATTTTTAGCTGTCGTGAGGCATAAGCAATGACCTTGTCTCGTTGCATCAGCACGCAACCAAGACCTTGGTGAGAAGCATCACAGTATACCACGAAGTCATCGGTGCCTTCGGGTAGTGAAAGAATTGGAGCACTGCAAAGCTTTTGTTTCAGAAGTTGGAACGCTGACTCTTGTTTCTCGGTCCAATCGAACCTTTTGTCCTTCTGAGTCAGTACCGTGAGTGATTGAGCTATTTTGGAGAAGTTTTCGATAAATCGTCGATAATACCCAGCAAGACCCAAAAATTGTCGTACTTCAGTTGCAGAGGTGGGTGCTTGCCAGTCTTTGATAGCCTCGATCTTTGATGGGTCCACGTGAATTCCCTGACTGTCGATCACGTGACCAAGAAATTGAACGGTTTGAATCCAGAACTCACACTTAGAGAATTTAGCGTAAAGCTCCTCGTGTCTAAGTAGTTCAAGGATGGTTCTGAGGTGTTGCGCATGTTCTTGCTCGTTGCGCGAGTAAATGAGTATGTCATCGATAAAGACAATGACAAACTTATCGAGGTAAGGTTTGCACACCCGGTTCATGAGGTCCATGAATACAGCCGGTGCGTTGGTTAGACCAAAGGGCATCACTTGGAATTCGTAGTGCCCGTAACGAGTTCTGAAGGCAGTTTTTGGAATATCGGTGTCGCGAACTCGTAACTGATGATAACCTGATCGCAGATCGATTTTTGAGTAGAAACTTGAACCCTGAAGTTGGTCGAATAGATCATCAATGCGAGGAAGTGGATAACGGTTCTTGACGGTCAATTTATTCAACTCTCGATAGTCGATGCACATTCGGAATGAACCGTCCTTCTTTTTGACAAATAAGACCGGAGCTCCCCAAGGTGAAGAACTCGGTCTAATGAATCCTCGATCCAGCAGTTCCTGTAACTGAGAGGACAACTCCTGAAGTTCGGATGGGGCTAAACGGTATGGTGCGCGGGCCACCGGTGCGGCACCCGGCACGAGATCGATTGAGAACTCAACCTGTCTAGGCGGAGGTAGACCAGGTAGTTCTTCCGGAAAGACTTCGGGAAAGTCTCTAACAATCGGCACATCCTCAAGTCGCTTCTCCTCTGACTTCTTCTCGGTGATGTGTGCAAGTATCGCAGGGTAACCCTTTCTCAGAAATTTTCGGGTTTTTAAGCAGGAGATTATATTGAGTCCCGTCCCACCGGTCTCCCCCTGTATGATCAAGGTTCCACCGACAGCGAGTGGGATACGGACGATCTTATCGTGACAAACGATTTCAGCTCGATGTTTGGACAACCAGTCCATTCCAATAATGACGTCGAAACTGCCGATTTCAATGGGTATAAGATCGATCGAAAAGGTCTCGTCCGCTAGGTTTAAAGTGCAATTAGGTATCACACTGGTGGTTTCTACAAGTTTTCCATTGGCTAGCTCTACAGTGTACTTAACATCTAAGGCAACAGGAGTGATGTCAAGTAGTGGGCAAAAATCATCGGAGATAAAGCTTCTATCAGCACCAGTATCAAATAGAACAGAAGCAGTTAAGTTGTTGAGGAGGAACATACCCGAGACCACATTCGGGTCCTGGCGGGCGTCCCCAGATTTGATGACGAAAGCTCTGCTGCGGGTGTTGTTGTTGTTGTTGTTGCTGCGGTTGTTGTTGTTGTTGTTGCGGTTCTTCAGTTTTGGGCACGTATCCCTGAAATGCCCGGGGTTTCCACACTCAAAGCAGACTTTGGGTGGCCTGGTGTTGTTGGGGTTGTTGTTGGTAGGGGAGCGGCAATCTTTGGTAAGGTGGCCGTACCTCTTGCAGTTGTTGCAAAAGGGACCACAAGAACCCTCATGGTGAAGTCTGCACTTGGGACAATATGGTTTGCTCCCAGTGTAACCCCGGATGATGTCAGTGGTGGTGTTGTAGGCTTTGATGGTGTCGGGTTTCTTGTTTTGTTGGTTGGAGTGGTTGTTGTGGTAGTCAGACCACTTGCGTTTGTTGTTTTGGGAGGATGAAGTGGGTGGTTCAGAATCTTGGCTCATAGACATCAGGTCTTGGGCCAATGAGATTGCACCGTCAATGGTGGCTGGTTTTGAAGAGATGACGTGTCCCCGAACAAAATCAGGGAGACCAAGGGCGTACTTCCTGATTTTGTCAGGTTCAGTGCTTACCATAGCTGGGCGGAGGGCAGCTAATTGTTGAAATCTGGTGGTATAACCATCGATGTCACCACCCTGAACCTTTAAGTTCCAGAACTCCTCATCTAGCTTCTGGAGTTTGGCGATAGAGCAGTACTTGGCAGTGAGTTTGGCTTTCAATTCCTCCCAAGTGATTTGGTAGGCAATGTCAGCACCCACTGATTGGGTATATGAATTCCACCAAGAGTGGGCATCATCTTCAAGAGAGCAGGTGGCGAAGTTTACTTTGTCGTTCTCCGCGCATTTGCTGACACGGAAAACAGTTTCCATTTTCTCGAACCATCTGATTAGTCCGATGGCTCCTTCAGAACCCTTGAAACTCGAGGGTTTGCAGCTTTGAAAGTCCTTGTAAGAACAAGGTTTGGTGGTAGAGGTTCCAGCGGTATCGCTGTTTCTTGTGGAGTTTGGTGGGGTATTCCGAGCTAAGGCTTCAGTAACAGCCTGGGTTATGAGTGACGTAATCTGAGCATCAGTGTAAGGTCTGGTCTTTGGCGGCATGATTCTTCAATAAGAGAAATGAAGATACATGAGATTTTGCAAGAAAGTTGTATTTATCTCAGATGTACATGTATAAAAGCAGTAATACATAACATCAACAGGAACAATGGCAATTAATATGAGTCGAAAACAGCAAGAATACTTGATAGATGATACGAGTTCAAAGGTTACATCCTACAGATGTATTACAAAAGATGTCGGGAATTGTTACATCCGACCGAATTATAGAATAGCGCGTAGATAGTTACTAGATTACAGGGTAGATTACAAGACAAAGACTACACTAGTCTTAACGTAGATTAATTTGTTCCATCATCGTGACAAGACGGTCCACAGTGTTTGCAAGCCTGCTAGCTTGTCGGGCGTTGTCTTCTGCTAGTGCAAGTCGTTGTGTTAGTCCACGCGCATATTCTTCTGCCTCAAGTGAGCGTTGCACACATTCATCCATCCTTTGTTGCAGAAGGGCATTTTCCACCCTTATTTCTATTATTTGGTTGCGAAGGACATCCATGTTATTGTTTGTGGTTTCAAGATCGTCTGAGACTTGTTCGATGCGTTCAAAGGATGTAAGTCGCCAGTTTTCGTTTGTTTCCTGCAACACTACATCCATGGTACGAAGTCGTTGCTCGTGTTGGTTTACCCTAGCGGCTAAAGCCGGTAAGGCGATGTGAGTGGGGTACGGGCCAGCTCGAGACAACCTGTTGTTTCTCCTTGTTACCCTTGGGTTCTGCGACCCGGATTGAGAGCGAGATGAATTAATTGGGATGTTTGCCATTTCTGAGACAAAGCGTTAGTAAGGTTGAGGCTTATATTCATATAGCTCCTATATAATATAGCCTATTGAGTGTCTAGCATAAACATGTTTAAGTCTCGGTTCTCTCGAGGTCAGAGTCTTCTATTGTATCCTGTTCAGCCATAACTACTTTCAGGTCTTACATCATCTTTGCTTAATTGTACATAGTTGATCAGGCTATGTTAAATTAAACTCGTATGCTGTAATCCCTGAACCAGTCATACCTAATAAGGAATACTGCCTAATGGTCATAGTCTAGGCTCACTAAATGCAACCTAGTTCACTATAACCTTAGGCTCTGATACCAATCTGTAACACCCCCAAATTTGATGATTTGCGGAAGCTTGATTTGGGTGTTACTAATCAATAACAAAGCACAAAGATAAATAGCAAACGACTCTATATGCGTCGTTTTAACAAAATATATTGATAACTGAAATGTTTACAACGTTTAAAGCTTTACATAGCTCGAGTTAAATAAAATGAGATTTCAGTACATAAGTACTTGTACAAAATATACTAATGCAAGAAAATCTCAATCTTCTGTATGCTGACTCGAGCTAAATCCTGAAGCAGAAACATCCTACTGCTTGGTACCTGCGATATATGCTAAAAGGTCAGCTATAAAGCTGGTGAGCTCACAGGTTTGAAATCAAGTAATATCGTATGAACCGCAAGATTTAAATAATGAATTGCATCCAGCAATTAAATAATGAATTGCATCCAGCAATTAAATAATGAATTGCATCCAGCAATTAAATGATAATCATCGTGTATACAGCCATGAGCACATAGTTGAGCTTAACTCGAGGGCCGGGTCCCCTATAGAGAATTCCGGGCGAGGTGCCTCCACGAATGCCTAATCCACATTCGTCTTCCCAAATATTAGTACGTCCGTTTACCCGGTTAGTGCTTGCTAACCCGGACGAGGTGGGTCAATCCTATATGGTACCATATACTAATATTCACGCTACAACGTATTAACAACTATGCTGACGGAGGACTTTAAATGATTAGTTTCGAAAAACTCATGTAGTATATGAAAAGTTGGTACTTGCGTTCACATGTTAAAAGTTAAGCAGTATATCACACCCCTGAGTAAAACAGTAAAAGAGGGGCTATGAAACTCACCTGAGTCTGAATGCGTTTAAACAAACGTAAGTTGATTAGCGAGAAATGAAGTCCAACGACTTGTAACCTGAGGGTGTCCACGACACGCGATGGTTATAATCATGATTGGGTATCTCAAAAGATCACCCTTGTAGTTGTTACACAACTATATATGTCCAACTTACTTCGATTTGATTGATTTGATAAGTGTTTGAAAACGTGTACGGCCCGTTGGTGACGGATTTGTAATAATAATCTCAACTATTATTATTTTGATTTCGTGGCGTTTTACTTGAAAAATGTGTTCTTGAAGCCGTTAAGGAATCTAAGTACGGGGGTCCGGGGGCAGCGCCCCTGGTAGCGGGGTCCAAGGGGCAGAGCCCCTGGCTGGGGTCGAGCTGCCAGGTCAGCTTGGAAAATTTTTATTTCTACTATATTGCTTTGACGAAAAACGCATCTGGATCCGAATTTGGGTAAAATCAGGTGTTGAAATTTTAGGTCTCGACACTTAGTAAAAATCTGAGTTTTCTGTGTTTTGCGACACAATATGCGACACTAAAGATGTTATGCGACACAAGGGTTGTGTCGCATAGGAGTGCGACACAATGTCCATACGACACAAGGGTTGTGTCGCATGGATGCGAGATGCTGATTCAACAGCGACATAGTGATTGTGTCGTATGGGGTATGCGACATAGTGGTTGTGTCGCAAGACTTGCGACACTAAATCTTTGGTACGACATAAGGTACGACACAAGGGATTTTATGCGACACAAAGCCCAAAATACGACACAACATGCGACACAAGGCTTGTGTCGCATGGAAGAACATCAGCCCAGAAAGTCCGGCTGTTAAGGTTTTTCCGGCCAAAATTCCGTTTTAAACTCGTTTTCAGGCTATAAATTCGTGTTCTATTCATTGTAATGGACATATACTAGTTATAATAACAACCACAAATGAAAAATACTAAGAATCGAGTGATTTCGGGATTTTGTCGGAAACTTACAATTTGCCGAAATGAAAATCCGGAAAGGTAGAAATGTAGATCGTTGCGAGGTGGTCGTGAATCTCTAAAAATATTTGTGATCCGGTCGCGTTTCGTGGTAGTATTTTGCGGTTTTGTGGATTTTGGGGTGTGTTGGTGAAAGAGAGGAAAGAAAAGAGAGAGAGAGAGAAGTAATGGGTGAAATGAAGAAAGAAAAGGTGGGAATGGGAGGTTATCCTCCCATTTTCGCCCCGCGTTCCCGCTCTGTGCGGTGTTCGTTTGCTCCGTCGTTTAATCGTTAAATAATTATTTACATTTTAATTATAAGTTTTAAATTACGATTTATTACGCGATATATTATTTAAATATTTTACAAATCATTTTATATTTGTGTTATAAAACGTAAGTTAGTTTATTTCGTTTGCGCGGTTTAATGTTTTAAATCGTGTAAGTTTGGTTTGTACGATACGAATGAATACGAAATATTATCAAAATAATATTTTTGACATAAAAGCGTTATTTAATAAAATGAGTCACCAACGTCCGTATAATATTGAATCGAAATACATCCGATTTAAATTGCGTACGATTTAATCAAATCGCATATTCGTATATATTCACAATATATATAATTCGATACATTAATTAGCCTAACAAGGAACTAATTACATGTATTAACATATGATTAGGCACTAATTACTAGTCCTAATTTGGCGGGTGTTACAAAAATAATGATCCGAACAACTTTTAAGAACTCAAAACTACTAACATGAATGCAGAATTCACCTTTTTCATCTAGAGCACTCGTGGGTTCATTAAGGATCAGAATAACAGGGTCCCTAACAATGGCCCTGGCAATTACAATTCTTTGCTTCTGCCCCCCACTTAGAAGCTCATCATCAACTATTGTTGCATACCCATCAGGAAAGGAACAGATTCATGGGCATAAGCTTGTTCTACAGCCCATTCTACATCTTCTTGCTTGAGATCCCTTAGAACAACCATAGCATATGTTTGACTTTATATCCATCCTGAATAGATGCGCTTCCTGCATTAGGAATCCAACTTAGCCTCTTCCAAGATATGAGACGACCAAATCCAGATCAATGTACAACTTGCATTGCATAAATTGCAATACACTACGTCATGGTTGTTTCGGAATGACCATTCTATCTCATGAAAATGGATTTACCATGGAAATTTAGTAAGAAACCGCACAAACCTGTCCAACATAGCCAATATTCTCTCTCAACCATGTGATGTCCAAATCTTTAAGTGGATGGCCATCCATTAGTATGTGCAACCAAGTGAAATTCTATTAAAAAATTCACCTTTTTAAACTGGTTTTAAGAACGGCTTCAATTAGGAAAACTGATATTTACAGTACCAATGATTTAAGTATAAATGCTTACAAAATCGTTATTAATTTGAAAAAACCAGCTCTCCTTATTAATGCAATTTAGGAGGTAGAAACAATTTATTTGTGCAAGTATTACACCATTTGGTAGTATAATACTCCATAAAGACACATTTAAAGGGATGAAAATTTTACTCATCCTAAATATACTCAACTCTCTTTGATATGTTGTAGAAGATATTCCGTATTAAATTAAAGGAAAATGATAACGACAGCTTTAAGAGCTATCAATAAGAATTTAAAATATGCATTAACACTTGTATTTATACCATAATAAACTCTCTGACCTCCTGAATTTTAGTTGACCCTCTATAAATATCACTTGAGTACAACACGTCATTGACAGCCTTTAAGGTAGTCATTAATAATACCTAAATTAAAAGTTAATTAAATTAATTAAAATGAATATTTATTTTCTGAGTTATATGGTACGCACATATATAAGTGCGCGTTTAATTTCTATCTTTACTCATTTAACCTTTTAATTTAAAAAAAAAATAAAAATAAAAATCCTGAATTCCCCGTCGTCCGTCACCCAATAATCAATAATCCCCAAAGAATCCGAAGCCGGCGATCTTTCAACGCCGCTCACCACCGTCTTCCGCCGTCTCACTCGTTCCGTACTTCTGGTGAGTCAGTCAAACCACAATTAGAACATCCCAATTATATCACTTCATCCTTTTACTTATCTTAACTTTCTATTTCTATTTCCATTTCCACACACTAAAAATTATAAAAACCTAAATTCACTATTTCTTTAATTTTTTTTATTTATATATAGTGATTAATTAGGGTTCTGGAGAGAGAGGGAGATAAGAAGCAATAACTACGAGCAATTAGTTTCCTTTCTCGGAAATTTATTGATATAATCGAATTGAATCTGTAAGGATCTAAGCTAGGGTTTACATAATTGAAGTTATGATGATGTTCAGGAATGCGAATTTGTAACAATTCAACCTCCGATCTAGGGAATAACGGTTACGAGTTGGTGAGAAATGGATATGGATTCGTCATCGTTAGAGGTTGATCACGGTAGCAGCGAGAATGTTGATACGAATGGTTCGGTGAAGGAGGAGCAGTTGGAGGAAGTTGCGGCTTCCGGAGAGGAGGTTCCGGCTTCTTCCGTTCCGTCGTTGCAGGCTCAAGTCACGAGTGGTGGTGCGGTTGGTGGACCTAGACATGCGCCTAATTATTCTGTGGTGAATGCGATATTAGAGAAGAAGGAAGATGGTCCAGGTCCGAGATGTGGACATACTTTAACTGCTGTTGCTGCGGTTGGGGAGGAAGGTACTGCTAATTATATGGGACCGAGGCTTATACTATTTGGTGGTGCAACGGCTTTAGAGGGGAACTCTGCGAATGCTGGGACTCCTACGTCGGCAGGAGGTGCCGGAATCCGTATGTTTCTGGCTCTATTTTTCTTTTTCTGATTGAATTAATAGATTTAGCATTGAAGTACCAAATTCAAATTATATGTAGTTTTTAGTTTTTAATGCCAACCATATGATGATGTTGACTTTACGTGACTACTAAGTTAAATTAGCAGGAAAGCATTTGTTTTACTCAAATATTAACTAAATTAAGTCTGTATATCTAGACATGGGTCTCTGGTTTAGGTTTCCCAATCAGGATCCAGATGATAAAATTTCATTAAAATTGTTTAGTAACCATTCTCATGAAAGTGGCCTTATAGGATAGGATTCTACTTTTCATTCTTAAGGAAACATTCTTGTTGGCATCTGATTACTTTCCTTAAAGCGTGTTTCCATATGTTTTTCATATCACAGGTCTATCTGGAGCGACTGCTGATGTGCACTGTTATGATGTGTTGACAAATAAGTGGTCTAGGTTAGTGTTTCTTTATAGAGAATTATGAATCCTCTTCATTTTCCATATAATGCTTGTGCTCAGGGGAATTTCGATCTCTTTCTACAAATCGATGAGTTACAAAGTAATTTTGCAGAATAACTCCATTTGGAGAACCGCCTACACCAAGGGCGGCTCATGTGGCAACTGCTGTAGGTACAATGGTGGTTATTCAGGTACAATCTGACATATCATCAAGTCGTCTGCTTGTATATGCTCTATTCAATTTCCTTTATTTTCTGGCCATTTATTGCATTTGGACTAAATATCTTTATTAAATAACAACACAGGGTGGAATTGGTCCAGCTGGTCTGTCCGCTGAGGATCTTCACGTTCTTGACCTAACACAACAACGGCCCCGATGGCATAGGTTTGAATTTGAAATATTTGATTCCTTACTTCCATATATTCATATCTTGAAAGTTACAGTCTTGCAAACTCGCTCAATGAAATGTTCTTTTGTAGAGTGGTGGTTCAAGGGCCTGGCCCTGGTCCACGATATGGGCATGTCATGGCTCTAGTGGGGCAAAGATATCTTATGGCAATTGGTGGAAATGATGGTCAGTCTTCTTCAGTGAACTTCTTCACTTATAGTAAATATTTATGAGTTGTTTATAGACTTAATGTATACCCTGTTCTATAAATAGGAAAACGGCCTCTTGCTGATGTATGGGCCTTGGATACAGCTGCCAAACCATATGAATGGCGGAAATTAGAACCAGAGGGAGAGGGTCCACCACCATGCATGTATACATACCAATATTCTTGTTGTATTTATTGTTTTCTTTCCCTTCTTTTTTCATGTATGGTTACCTATTAGTTCTTTTTCTGCTTGTTTACTTTTAATAAAACACTGTTTATGAGAATCATCGTTGTAATAGATCTGTGCCTGGCCATGATTAGAACAGTATTGTGCTTCAAGTTCTTATCTATAAGTTGACCAAAAAATGTTGATTGTTTGTGAAGACATCTTTAGTAGTTGCTATGATTATTTCTGTATGCAGTATCCCCGAATATAATTACTCTATCTCCAAAATATTATTGATGATTCTAGTTTCCCTCTCTTTTTTCCAAGTCGTTCGAAGTAAGTAAATATTGTTCCTTTTTTTAATAACTTTTCATTCTCTTAGATCTTCTATTTACTATAACCACATTACTATTATTATAAGTTTAAACTTAGTTATCCGATAGCTGTTCGTCATCTTTGTCTATCGTAATAAATAGTATTGATGAAATTCTGATTGTTGTTACGGGTTTTGTGTTTTTTTATCTATCATATATGGAAATATGTGATGTTGGGGGTTGAGTTAGCATAGTATATTATTTCTGATCTCCCATTTGATCTTCCACTCCGATGCAGGTATGCAACTGCAAGTGCACGTTCTGACGGGCTTCTTTTGCTGTGTGGTGGGCGGGATGCGAATAGTGTGGTAAGATGTAAACAATGTGTTATACTTTACCCAAATCTAACCTTACAACCCTCAAACAAATACGTTAAAACTATGGACTACTGAAGAAAGCATAATGGCTTAATTTGAGAATGGAGACAGTATTAATGTTCGAGATATCTGATTTTCTGATGAAAGTGTTTTTGTTGACAAGGCTCAAATGGTTTCATGAATGCTCATGGATTTTTACTGCTTAAACTACTTTGCGTGTTAGACTGTTAGTTGCAAGTTGCAACTATAATGAGTATTGTTTGCAAACAGCAGAACCTTGATGGTTCACCTCAACAATTTCACCAGGATGTTTATTTGATTTGATTTACGTATTAATATCTGCAGCCTCTGGCAAGTGCTTATGGACTTGCAAAGCACAGAGATGGTCGCTGGGAATGGGCAATTGCTCCTGGGGTTTCACCATCTCCTCGGTATCAACATGCAGCGGTGCGTTTTGGTTTTTACTGAATTCTAAGCTACTGGCTGTAGTGGACTGTTTGTGTCTTAAGCACACAAAACACGTGCACACATACATGCAGGGTGCTCAAAGGTGTTAATTTGTTGTTTTAGGTCTTCGTGAATGCTAGACTCCATGTATCTGGTGGGGCACTTGGAGGTGGACGCATGGTGGAGGACTCATCAAGTGTGGCAGGTATTATTTTGTGTACTTTTGACCTGGCAATTTTCATGGTAAATCCAATCTGTTGATCTAGGAATTACCAGTTACCAATCCATTATATGTCAAAATATCAATCATTGTAAGCAGTTAATTTTTCTTTCGCCAAGATTCCGAATTAGCTCTTTTTGAAGTCCAAATACACTTGCATTTTTGGTTTTGTTTTTGAGATTTCATCAACGAATAATCATTTCTGATTTTCATTGTTGATTAAATCATTTATGAGACAACTGAAAACATATGCAGTTTGGTTATGTTACAAATCCTCATATATAATCTTTTTAAATGCTTCTCACTTTATCTTATTCTTCTTGTCTGTATAGTTCTTGATACTGCAGCAGGAGTGTGGTGCGATACAAAATCTGTTGTGACCTCTCCCCGGACAGGTAGATACAGTGCTGATGCTGCTGGTGGAGATGCCGCAGTTGAATTGACAAGACGTTGTAGGCACGCAGCTGCTGCTGTAGGTGATTTAATATTCATCTATGGTGGTTTACGTGGAGGTATGACCTGATAATACTTTGTAAAGTCCCCTAGTTTGTACATAATCTGATGAATAATTTGTCATGATTCTTTAAACATATTCACAAAGCAGAAACTTATGTCAATTACTTAAGTAAATCGTTAAAAATATGGTGGGTGATTTGTTGTTGCTTCCTTCGTTCCAGGGGTATTGCTAGATGATCTTTTAGTAGCTGAAGACCTGGCTGCCGCTGAAATGACACCAGCAGCATCACATGCAGCTGCTGCAGCTGCAACTTCCAATGCACAGGTTGGGAGGTTACCTGGAAGGTATGGATTTGTTGACGACAGAACAAGGCAGCAGATATCTGAGACAGATGCTGACAGTGCAGTTGTACTAGGCGATCCTGTTGCCCCACCAGCCAATGGTGACATGTATACAGATGTCAGCACTGAAAATGCTATAAATCCAGGCTCAAGGTACTCTAAGCAAATTATTGATTGACTTTATAAGTGTAGATTTTGACCCATTCATTTAAGTTATGTTGTATCTTTAACGTGTAGAATTGGCAACGTTAAAAAGCTTACATGATATGAAAAGGGTTCAAATGGTTTGAATTGGTCAAGAATTTCCCAAAGCATATTTTTGCTCTCTACAATATCTTCAATTGCTTTACTCAAGTATTAAATATTAATAGTGTGATATTTTAGTTTTTGTTAACTAATAAAGTTTTTTATTAACATTTATTATATGGATAGAATGTGCTCGGTGTTGACCCAGTCCGACCTGATATGTTTTGATCCTATCATATTAGTTACTCAAGTCGCTTGACTCTTTTAATTTTCCACCTCTGATTGACTCGTGTTATCATGGTTAATATGCAGGAGACTAAGCAAAGGAGTTGAATACTTGGTTGAGGCGTCAGCAGCAGAAGCTGAGGCCATCGCTAAAACTCTTGCTGCTGCAAAAGCACGTCAGTCAAATGGAGAAGTTGACCTGCCAGATAGGGATCGTGGAGCGGAGGCTACTCCTAGTGGGAAACAAATGATTAAGCCCGAATCTGACGTTGTCACTAATTCTGCACCAGCTGGGATACGATTGCATCACCGAGCTGTCAGTCATTTTTGACCCAGCTCATTTCTTTCCCATATATAGTGCATGTACAACAAATCTGATTTCCGTGGATTTGCAGGTGGTAGTAGCTGCAGAGACTGGTGGAGCATTAGGTGGAATGGTCAGACAGCTGTCCATAGATCAATTTGAAAATGAAGGCCGGAGGGTTAGCTATGGGACCCCAGAAAATGCAACAGCAGCAAGAAAGCTTCTAGATCGCCAAATGTCAATCAACAGTGTGCCAAAAAAGGTAAAAGAAACTATTCTGTTAAAAGTACATTGTGGTATGTCTGTTTATGTAAATGTATATATATTGTTCATGAGAAATAGTTAAAGCTGTTTCTATTGTGATCTTTCAGGTGATAGCTCACCTTTTAAAGCCTCGTGGGTGGAAGCCACCTGTTCGTCGACAGTTTTTTCTGGATTGTAATGAGATAGCTGATCTTTGTGATAGTTCTGAAAGGATATTCTCAAGTGAACCTAGTGTTCTACAACTAAGGGCTCCTATCAAGATATTTGGTGATTTGCACGGTCAATTTGGAGACCTCATGCGACTATTTGATGAGTATGGATCACCTTCAACTGCGGGAGACATAGCGTAAGGGATTCTTTGAAAAACATTTTTTTTATTACTTATACATGCTATTACCCGTAAAATAGAGCTTCTTTTGTTGTTGTTATTGTCAAGTCTTCACATAATCATAAATTTAAAATCTCAAGTCCTTATGCCAATTTGTTCTTTAATCATCAGATATATCGATTATCTCTTCTTAGGAGATTATGTAGATCGAGGTCAACACAGCTTGGAAACCATAAGTCTTCTGTTAGCTTTAAAGGTATTACTTGGGTCTCCCACTTTTGTATGGAAAGTTGATCTTAGCCTTGGAAGAAGTGTGATATAAATGCAATTAATTGAATATTGTAGGTTGAGTATCCACAAAACGTGCATCTAATTCGTGGGAACCATGAAGCTGCTGATATAAATGCACTTTTTGGCTTTCGAATCGAGTGCATAGAGCGGATGGTAAGTCCAACTTATTAGTTCTCCTTGATGAAAGCTCAATTGAGAGGTGGTATTTTTTGGTAGTAGTGGCAAAATGATTTTTTTTTAATAAGTAAACTTCTCGAGTTTACTTGTTAGACCAGTTACAGATAAAACATAGCCTGAATCTACCCAATCATAAGTTAATGGGTCGAAGTTGCCTCTAATTTCCAGTAATGGGATTTGATCTATTCTGAACAGGGCGAGAGAGATGGGATCTGGGTATGGCACCGGATAAACAGATTATTTAACTGGTTGCCACTAGCGGCTTTAATTGAGAAAAAGATCATTTGTATGCATGGTGGTATTGGGAGGTCAATCAACCATATTGAGCAGATCGAAAACCTTCAACGACCAATTACAATGGAGGCTGGTTCAATTGTTCTCATGGATTTGTTGTGGTTGGTTCTCTGATCCATGTATCCTTGATATTAGTTTTTATTTGAATTTAATTAGTTAGAACAAGTTCTAATTGTTATCTTTACAAATAGGTCTGACCCAACAGAAAATGATAGCGTGGAAGGACTGCGACCAAACGCCAGAGGGCCTGGATTAGTTACTTTTGGGGTGAGTGCTGTTTTTTAAAAATTCTAAGCTGGGAGTTTTGTTACACTTATCTTTCTCTCGTATACATAATAATCACAGCCTGATCGTGTGATGGAGTTCTGCAACAATAACGATCTACAATTGATTGTACGTGCACATGAATGTGTAATGGACGGCTTTGAGCGTTTTGCCCAAGGACATTTGATTACCCTTTTTTCGGCCACCAATTATTGTGGTAAGATTTCTGTGTTACTGAGCCTGTTTATAACTTGTAAGCACATGACTATGATGTATATAGGTGGCAGATTGACGGGTGGGTTGTGTAACAGGTCTAAACATCTACTTTTCGTGCTAGTTGAAACGGGTCAGGTTGACCCACTCATTTTGTGTCGTTTTTTAGCCTTTAACAAGTAACTGATTGATTTATTTGAAATAATTCTTACACTAACAATGATATTTAGATTTTTTTAAAGAGTTGTTTAGGAACTTGTATGCCTTAATATTACACTTTCGGGGACTTTCAACCCATTCCTTTTTTATCTAAAGATTTTTTTGGTTCATTTTGTGATGAAACATTACCGAAATTGACCCATATTTTTGTGGATGGGAGAATTTGTCACATTTATTGCTAACTACTGATTTGTTCCACTGGGTGTATCCTGTAGGCACTGCAAATAATGCAGGTGCAATTTTAGTTTTGGGTAGAGATCTTGTGGTGGTTCCAAAGCTCATTCATCCACTGCCACCTGCCATTTCGTCACCCGAAACGTCCCCTGAACGCCATATAGAAGATACGTGGATGCAGGTACCATTTCGTTGTTTAAAACCTTCATTTTCATCACTTTATGATTCAGGCATCGATGTTAACTTTAATATATTCTTCTAATGGTGTTAGGAGCTTAATGCAAATAGACCACCAACACCAACTAGGGGTCGCCCACAAGTTACAAATGATCGTGGCTCTCTTGCATGGATATAATTGAAGTATATCTCTAAGATCACTCAGGCTACTTGTTGGTGCACTCAAGAGACGTCAAAGATTTGTTTAACTGTACCCCAACCTCACCGGGCCCCGCGTAGTTAGCAGGACATTCGAAAAGTGAAGATTTGACATCTTAAAAAACGCACCAAGTGCTGGTTAGCACCCCTTTGTACATTGGCAAACGGGAGGTTTGAGCTGTTGGTAGTGTTTGCGTTCTCCCATTGGTGATGATTTTCGTTGCTAGTTTTCTTTACATGATTTTTTGTTTGGTTAGGTGTATCATTGGTTTAATTTTCTTTCGGTTTTTGTTAAAAGATAGAATGAGGTTATATATGTTGGAAAGAAGGTGATGATTGTATCATAGAGAGGAAGTGGTGTTGTGTTATGTACAATGTAACATTTGTGTGAAGATATGAACCTTTGTTTCATGAAAGACTTCATTGTTCATTCTCTTTGATGAGCGAATTAATATTACCCTTGGTCGAGGGAATGTTGCAATCTCCTCTCAGTAAATAAGATTACACTTTGTTGTTTTTCTAAGCGACCCCATAGATGTAGTTGTGTGTTTGTTAAACCTGTGTTTACCTTGTGGTTTATATATATAATATGTGTGGTGGTGGCAAGTACACTAAAGAATGTCAACAACATGAAAACCAAGCGTCATTTGTCACATCATAGCAGCATTGTTCTTGTAAACAAAGGGCTTTCTCTTCAGGTTAAAGTTAAATAATTTACAATTTTGACAGTTCACAAATGAATATAGATTTGTAGTATTATTAGAATTCAGAAGAAAAATGATATGTGCCTTTTGAGAAAAATAAAAGGGTGAATAGCAGCCACATGATAGAGACGAGAGAGATGTTTACCTACTCCCTTTTCTCTAATCGGCCAATGCCCAATGGCGATTCAGCATTATGTTTGACAGCTAGCATGTACTAATATATACAAACGTTGACCATAAATAACAACGGTTGAAAAGATTGTATCTGTACACTGCACACCCTATTCTTCTACATTCATCACTACTATCATAAACAATGGCTGAAATCATTGCTTCTGATCTTCTCAAAGATGTTCTTCAGAAGCTGGCATCTGTAGCTGTGAAGAAATTTGTTCGTTCTCAAGGAATTCAGTCCGAGTTCCAGAATTTGGAGAGGACATTGTCCCAGATCCAAAAGCTGCTTAATGACGCTTCTCAGAAGGAAGTAACTGATGAAGCTGTTAAAGGGTGGTTGAACAGTCTCCAACATTTGGCTTACGATATAGATGACATACTCGATGATATAGCAACGGAAGCTATGGACCGTGAGTTGAATGAAGAAGAATCTGTTGCCTTCACCAGCAAGGTAAGAAAGCTCATCCCAACTTGTTGTACAAATCTCTCACTAAGTGAGAGGATGAGTAACAAGTTAGATAATATTACCATTAAGTTTCAAGATTTAGAGAAGGAAAAAACTACTCTTGGTTTGGTTGTGAAAGATGATAGTACAAAAAATATAAATAGAAAATACCAAACCTCTTTGGTAGATGAATCTAGGATTTTTGGACGACAAGTGGAAAAAGAGGCATTAGTCCACAGGTTACTAGCGAAGGAAACTTGTGATGATAATTTTAGCATTGTTCCCATAGTTGGTATGGGTGGGGTTGGTAAAACAACTCTAGCTAGACTTTTGTATAACGAAAACCGAGTGAAGGATCACTTTGAACTCAAGGCGTGGGTTTGTGTTTCCGATGAATTTGATAGCTTTGGTATAAGTAAAGTGATTTTCCAGTCTGTGGGTGGCGAGAAAAAGGAATTTGAAGATTTTAATCTACTTCAAGTAGCTCTCAAAAATCAACTTATGGGAAAATGTTTTATATTAGTTTTAGACGATGTATGGAGTGAAAGCTACGAGGATTGGGAAACCCTGGTGGCTCCATTTCACTCATGTGCTCCTGGAAGTAAGATCGTCATGACCACACGAAAGGAGAAATTGCTCAAAAAGCTGGGCTATGATCGTATAGACCATCTGCAAAGCTTGTCACATGACGAAGCTCTATCATTGATTGCCTTACATGCATTAGGTGTAAATAACTTTGATTTACATCCAAAGCTGAAACAACACGGTGAAGGTATTGTGGAAAAATGTGGCGGCTTGCCTTTGGCTTTGATAGCACTTGGAAGGCTATTGAGGACCAAACAACATGAAGAAGAATATTGGAAGGAAGTGTTGAATAGTGAGATATGGAGCTTACAAGATGGAGGTGGAATTATTCCTGCCCTTAGATTAAGCTACCAAGATCTTTCTGCGTGTTTGAAGCGTCTGTTTGCATATTGTTCCTTGTTCCCTAAGGACTATATATTTGATAAGAGGGTGTTGGTTCGATTGTGGATGGCAGAAGGATTTTTGCACCATTCGACTTTAAACAAGTCAGCAGAAGAAAACTTCGGCCATGAATGTTTTGAAGAGTTATTGTCAAGGTCCCTTTTTCAACATGCACCAAATGACAGATCGTTGTTTGTGATGCATGACTTGATGAATGACTTGGCAACATCAGTTGCTGGTGAATTTTTTGTAAGGTTAGAAGATGATATGGAGAAGTATAGAGGGAGTGAAGCACTGGAAAAGTATCGCCATATGTCATTTGTTCGTGAGGAATATGGAACCTATAATAAGTTCAAGGCATTCAAAGAAGCTAGAAGGTTAAGAACATTACTGGCAACATCCGTTGGGGTGATAAGTGAGTGGCAAAGATTCTACTTATCAAATAAGATTTTGGTTGACTTACTTCCCGAGCTACCATTGTTAAGGGTTCTCGATCTAAGTAACTTTATGATAAGTGAGGTACCAGAGTCAATCGAAAGTCTGACGCACTTGCGGTATCTTAATTTATCCCAAACTCAGATCACACAACTGCCGGAGAATGTCTGCAATCTCTATAATTTACAGACACTGATCCTGTTTGGTTGTAATAAATTAGTTAAATTGCCCAAAAATTTCTCAAATCTTAGAAATTTGCGGCATTTTGACATCAGGGATACTCCGTGTTTAAATAAGATGCCAATAGGGATCAGTAAGTTAAAAAGCCTACAAACACTCTCCAAAATCATTATTGGAGGTAAAAACAGATTTGGAATTACGGAGCTTAAAGAATTAAAGAACCTGTGTGGGGAAATCTCTATAGAAGGGTTGGACAAAGTGAAATTTGCAATTGATGCACGAGAGGCAAACTTTTCACAGAAGAGGCTTACTGAGTTAGAAGTGAAATGGAGTGACGTGTTTGATGGTTCTCGAAAAGATTTGGTTGAAAAGAAGGTCCTAGAAGAGCTGAAACCTTATAATGATACGTTAAAACAACTCAAAATAGTGTCATATGGTGGAACAGAGCTTCCAAATTGGGTTGTGGATCCCTCTTTTGTTAGGTTGTCACATGCATCAATAAGTGGCTGTAAAAAGTGTGTGTGTTTGCCATCACTTGGGCAGCTACCGTCACTTGAGGAGTTGTTTGTTGTAGGCATGGATGAGGTGAATAATATAGGTTTGGAATTTCTTGGTACTGGTGTTTCATTCCCCTCACTTAAAGTTCTAAGTTTCAAATATATGAAGGGGTGGAATGTATGGTCAACCAAAGGTGGGGTTGTGTTTCCGTGCCTCAAGAAGCTTGTTATAAAAAGTTGTCCTAATCTGGTTGAAGTATCACTTGAAGCACTGCCTTCACTAAGACATCTTAAAGTAAGTAAGTGCGGTCACAGTGTGCTGACAAGTCTGGTTCAAGTAGCTTCATCGGTCACTGAGTTGAAAATAGAATCTATTTCAGGTCTTAATGATGACGTGTGGAGAGGTGTTGGAGAGCATCTCAGGGCAGTTGAAGAATTACGCATCAATGGGTGTAATGAGATAAGATACTTGTGGGAAACAGACTCAAAGGCAAGCAGGGTTCTTGTGAGTTTACGGAAGTTGGAAGTATGGAATTGTGATAATTTGGTGAGCCTTGGAGAGAGAGAGGATGATGATGATGATAATGAGTGTGGGAGCAATCTCCTAACATCTCTTAGGATTTTAATAATAATGTTTTGTAAGAGTATGGAACGTTGCAGTTGTCCAGATAGCATTGATTCATTGAGAATTTATGGGTGTACTTCAGTTGCAGATATTTCATTCTCATCAGGAGGAGGTCAGAAGCTCAAGTCACTTTCCATCGTTGATTGTGATAAATTAATGAAAAGGGAGTTGGGAGGATATGAAGGAGGAGGAGACAAGAGTCAGATGCTTCTCAACAACAACAACAAAGGCATGCCATTGCTTCAACGTGTATATATAAATAAACTGCAAAATCTGAAATTCATCCTTGAATTGAGTTGCTTCCGTCAACTCACCAGTTTGATGATAGAAAATTGTCAAAGTCTGGAGTCAATACATGATGTCCAACTGCCGGATCTCACGTCGTTAAATTATATGGAGATTAGAGAATGTCCAAGAATGGACGGTTCATTCCCTCTTGGGCTTTGGCCTCCCAAATTGGAAACCTTATTAATAGGTGGGTTGAAGAAGCCCATATCAAAGTGGGGCCCACAGAATTTCCCACCCTCACTTGTTCACCTAATCTTAGATGGGGGATCGTCAGATAATGAAGTGAGTATTAGTGGTAGTCAGTTGTCTAGTCTTCTTCCATCATCTCTTACTACTCTTGAAATATGGTATTTGAAGGAATTGGAAACAATATCAATGGGACTGCAACACCTCACCTCCCTCCAACGTCTCCACATTTACAATTGCCCAAAGGTGAAAGATCTACCAGAAATGCTGTTGCCTTCACTTCTCAGTTTGACAATTGCTGGATGCCCAAAACTGGAAGAAAGGTGTATTAAAAGAAAAAGTAAAAGTTGCAGTAGAAGAAGAGGATCCTACAACTACTGGCCCCTCATCTCCCATATCCCCAAAATCGATATAAATTGATAATTAATTAATAGACAATGAGTCGAAATGAAGGTGAGCATCTCTCTGTCTCCACATTCAATTATTATACGTTTACATTCAAACAAACATTACATTACATTACATTTGTTAATGTTCAACTATTTGTACATTTTCCTATTCAATTAATCATAATAATATTAGATTACTACCAATTTACAATATGATGTTAGGTTTATGAAAATAAAAATTATTATTACTGCTCTATAAATATAATTTGTTTGAGTCATTTGAAAATGCTATCACTAATGCTTTTTAGTTATTGTGCCTCCTTATAAAATATCCAGGGTATTATTTTACTGGTGTCTTTTGCTTTTACATGATTAATCCCATCGTCTAATTACTTCAAATCTTGATATATATATATATATATATATATATATATATATATATATAGTGGGAGGATAAAGAGGGAAGCACTTTTTTTGGGGGAAGGAGGGAAGTGTAATATTCATCACGATGCATATTAACTTCTTCAATACATTTGTCAAAAATTAAAAAGTGAAAATTAATAAATGTTGATCAGGATGGATGTTATGAATGTTAAGCTTCAATGATAAAAAAATTGTGTAGGCTATAACATCAATTAATGAATTTTATATCCCAAATTGTTAATATTCGTCATGGTGAATGTTAACTTAACATTCATCATGATGAATGTTAAAATAAAATTAATGTTATTTTTTAATATTCATCGTGACGAATGGTAAGTTAACATTCACTACGATGAATATTAACGTTTTATCAAATAAATATTTATAAACTAATGTTATGACTTAAAATTGACTTTCATCTGTGAATATATTCTTTATAGCATCGATTTTGATTACTATATACAAGTAAAATTAATTTTATCTATGATATTTGTATTGGCGAAGTTAAGATGCTCCGTGACGAATATTACACTTCCCTACTTCCCTCAAAAAATTGCTTCCCTCTTGATCCCTCCCTATATATATATATTGGGACTTTTACTTTATTTTTTTTACTTGATTGAAGTCGAAAGAGAAGCAGAGTTTCGGGTCTTTAGCATGAAGCACCTTATGCAGTACAGTCAGGGATCACAATATGACAATCTGATGAATCATTCTCCACAATCCATGAGTCAAGCTTGAAACTGGTGGCACCAATAAAGGAACACATAACACCACTCATGTAAGAACTCATTTGATCCTCTTATATACAATTTTTATTTTCTGTGGATTTAATTAATTATTGGACATAGTTGATTTTGTTAGAGAGTCCGTTTGGGATAGCATCAAAATTGTTTCTTGAGTTTCTGTGGTACATTTTACTTTCTTTTGAGAGTCCTCGTGAAATTTGTTTGACTGAAAACGTGATTGGTGAACTCGTTTATTTCCACATATATTCGTGGGATCATTAGATAATGATGTGACAAGTTGGAATCAAAATGTCTCATATTTCTCCGTCATGTCTTCACTAATCGTCAATGTTGTAAATTTAAGAAGTTGAAATCAATTTCAACGGGACTGCAACACTTGTCAACCTCCCTCTGACATCTAGTCATTAACAACAGCCCAAAGATGAAAGATCTACCAGAAATGCTGTTGCCTTCACTTCTTAGTTTGATAATCTATCAATGCCGAAAGCTGGAAAAAAGTTGTAATAGAAGTAGAAGAGGACTACTACTACTGGCCTCTCATCACCCATATCCCCTCCATCTACATAGCAGTTAATGAAGGTGAACAGATCAGACAAACTATTTAAGATACTCTTATATATTTCAATATCTCCTGGTCAACGCACATGAACATGCTTACTGTCGTTCTTTTTGTTGTTGAATATGATCGGATCAGATTAGCTAACTAGCTAAGATTGTTTGTAGAATAATTTCATTAAATGTTGAAACTGCAACTTAAAATCATTTCATGATACCATTTGTTTTCTAAAAGGAGCAATCAAACATTAAGATAATGTGCATCAATTTCATTATGTACTCCCTGACATAAACAAAAGAATTGGACCCCCAAACTTTTTCTGACTTTCTGCGGTATGAACAGAATTATGACACTTGTGATCTAAGTTTCTTTTTAGGGTAGCTTAGGAAATTGTGTATTAATGTTACACTTTGTGGGACTTCCAACCTGTTTAACTCCTTTTATCTTATCAAAAGATTATCTTGATCCATTTTGTTATGAGACATTGCCCAAATTGACCAATTCATAAGAGAAATTGCTAAATCTAATGCTAAATATTGATTTGTTCCACTGGGTGTATCCTGCAGGCACTGCAAATAATGCAGGTTCAATTTTTAGTTTTGGGTAGAGATCTTGTGGTGGTTCCATAGCTCATTCATCCACTGCCACCTTCAATTTCGTCTCCCGAAACTTCCCCTGGACGCCATATAGAAGATACATGGATGCAGGTACCACTTCTCTGTTTAAAACCTTCATTTTTATCAGTCTATGATGAGGACATCGATATTAACCTCAAATATATTCTTCTGATGGTGTTAGGAGCTTAATGCGAAGAGACCACCAATGCAGACATCGATAGTAACTTCAAATATATTCTTTTGATGGTGGTCGGAGCTTAATGCGAAAAGAACACCAACGCCAACTAGGGGCTGTCCACAACTTACATACATGCTGGCTCTCTTGCATGGATTTACTTGAAGATCATCTCTAGCATCACTCAGAGTACTTTTTTTTGTTGGTGCCCTCAAGAAACTTCAAGAATTTTTCAATCATACGCCCGGCCCCATCTGACCCCGCGCAGTTGGTGTAAATTATGAATATGAAGATTTGAGATCACAAAAAACGCACCAACAGGTTAGCAACCTCTTTGTACATTGGCAAATGGGAGGTTTGAACTTTGCTAGTGCTACTTCCGTTTGTGATGATATTTTGTTGCTAGTTTTCTGTACATGAATTTATTTATTTGGTCAGGAGTATAATTCGTTTATTTTTCGTTCAGTTTTGGGTAAACAAATAGATTTATTAATATACGTTAAAAAACGTGGCGATTGTATCATAGAGAGGAGGTTATGTGTCATGTACAATGTAACATTCGTGTGTAGTGAAGAACCTTTCTTTTATGGAAGACTTCCTTTGTTCATGCTATGTGATGTGCAAATTACACTATTACCCTTTGCAGAGTGAAAGTTGTACAATAATACTCTCTGGACAATTTCTATATATTTGAATTAACAACCATAACACATATGTATTAATGTTGTAGTCGAATGATGTTTTGTTAACTATGAATACTGTTGCATTTTTATTATATATATATTTTTAAAAGCATTATTATATTATAAATTAAAAAAAAAAAAGGAGATAAATCACAAAACATATCCCCACTAAGTTTATAGAAGTTCATAGATGAAGGTTCATGCTAAAACTTCATACATATGAACTTGCATGAACCAGCGAGAGAAAAAAATTAGACCCCAACACCTTTTAAAACGTTAATCAACAAAAGTAAAGTGAAAACAGGATAATAGAAATTGGGAAGTTCATATTAGTCTGTCATGAGTGGGAGTGAAAGTTTATAGAATGATAGTTTATAGAAAAGGTGATGCGGCAAAACCGTGGACTTAACTAAGTTCATTAGCAAGGATTTTCTGTACACACCCTTAAAATTCTTGTCCTCTACTTTCCAATTTCAGCAACTTCTTCATTTTATAAGTATGAACTCAAATTGTTTAATAAGTTTAATTTTTACCATAACCGTTAGAATATTTTTTTGGAAACGCTAAACTTACATAAATTTTATATAAAAAAGTTTACATAATGACATGACACTAGTGTTTGACAAATCAAATAACTCATTTTTTTCTCTCTCTTGGTTCTCTTTCATCACATGATTGGTCCACCTCCTTATGTATGTATTTCTATGTAAACTTTGTGTAAGTATAGCATTGCTCATATATTTTATAAAAGCGCATTTATGAAAGTTTACCTTTTATACGAATTTAAAAGAAAGTATCATGAATTTTGTATAAATTGCATATTTTATGAGAACTAAGTTTTACAAAAAAAAAAAAAAACCTCGTTATATGAAAAAAGTTTTTATATAAAAATATTTATATAAAGAAAGTTAAAAATAACTTAATAAAATTTAATTAACATCCCAAAAATTTTAGACATACATATAAATGGTATACCCCTTAAAAATGTTACCTATATACTAAAAGGTTTTTCCCCCCAACTTACATGGCTTCTCCATATTGAAAGTAGAGGAAATAATCCTACTTGGCAAGCTCATATATACCTTTCAAATTTTCCTTGCCATGTGTCATAATATGATGGACATAATGACCTTTTGACAAATGGTTATGGAATACAGAGAGTTTGGGTGATAGTAATGGCAATAACTAGATCATCACTAACAATTTGTTCATTCTTAATTACAAACTTTATTTGAATTTAATAGTTTTCCTTGGTTCTAAAAGATGATAATTTATTTTTGACATTGTAATAATTAGTTTAAACTTGACTTCAAGTTATTGTTAAATATCATTAGTAAAAATTTAGGTTTGTCATTTGTGTCCATAAAGCGTTATCATCATACACATGAAAACGGAAAATAAATTTGTCACTCACTTGAAATATGTAATAATATCTTTTTTATTATATTAATTTTGCAACATTATAAATGTACTTGACATAATGTTCATGAAATATTATCATTCTTTTAATTTGCTACCTTGTTTAATAGGTATAAGTTACGAGTATATGTAAAACTTATATTCTATTATGCATCAACATGTATAGAAGTGTTTATTGATCTTGAATTTCAATTATTTACTAAATTCTTAAAGAGATTTTATCATCTATTCTATGTGCGCTACTAATCAATTTTAATGATTCAAGTACACATTTAGTTACCGTCGGAGAAACATGAGCTCAATAATTCCATAGGTAATCAATGAGAAGTTTTTTTTTGTTAGATCTAACAATTAATTAACTGACAGTTTACTAGATCTTTAAAACTATTGTTTATTTTAACATAAAAGCGTGATCAATGACTTTTAACTTATCTCAAAAAATTGAGCAAATATATTTTATACTCATTAAGAATCTGTTTAGGTATCAATTACGATACTATTAATGTACTGATTTTTTGTGATATAGGTCAAATTTATATTTTGATAATCGTAGTAGCATTCGTTTTGTGACTCCTTATTCATATATCTCATATATTTGTATTTCGAAAGCCGTCCATCGGACGGGGTATCCACTAGTTTAGTATATGAATGAAACGAGTGAAGATATAGAATTAAGTACTAGTTGAGTATCTGCGCATTCCGACGGTGAACGTTTTAACATTGATCAAAATGATGTTATTCAGTGTCGCGCACATTGTGTTTCAAAGAGTAGATTATGATAAAGTTATTTTAACATTTACTGATTATGATCAAGGACACAAGATTATTTGGTCCTTTACAAATGGTGGGTTAGTTATGGAGTAAAGTTAGTATATGAATCTGGTCGTTTTGGAACAACCTTTCCATGTTAGTCGTAAGAGGTTCGGATGATGGGATGTCATCACCAAGATTGATCGGTTCGGGATCGGGATCGGGTTGGAGTTTATGTTTGTTGGCCATGACCCCCTCATCCGAATAGAACTACCGATAGTGTTTGAGCACATCCCAACATTTCTAGTATATGAATTTGTGTTGTTATTGGGACTTAAAGAGTGCATAACATGCGTTTACGATGTCTTTTTATTAGTTCCGCTTGGACGAGGGTCAGTAAAATGGTTGTAGATTTCGATGAAAGCTTTGACGTCTTTGCGGATTTTATCACACTTTCTTGTAGTTGACTCAAAGTACGCTTTGCGGGTGCCACCGAATTATAGTAATGTAGTACTTTATCTCAAAATGTTTCATAGCTTTGTGAATTTCCTTCAGGACTTGTTTCGGACACTTGGATCCACCGTTCAGACAATATAACCGCTTCCGCGTCCGTCCATCTCACTTGTACCATTTTTCCTTTCTTGTCTTCGGGTTTGGGTTCGGGTTGTTCTTCGGGTGGTGTATTGATGTTTCCTAATTGTGGATAATTAATTGGGGTTTATGGATATGGAGAGAAAGACGAGGGTACGTGTTGTTGATAAAATGGTAGGTTTCCAAAAGCCTAGGGGGTTTGGGGCATTGGATGGTATGGTGAGTAGGGTTGGTAATTTTGATAATATTGGAATTGGTATGGTGTAGGGTGATGTGAGTATGATGCCAACCCGAGCGGTTGATTAGGTAAAGCGTTGCTCGATTGAGAGGAAGACAAACCCGTTGGTGAAGTTGGATCCGGTTGAAAATTCGGTATGAGATTATTCATTAAATTGTTCCACATATTGTTTTCTTGTGATGTGATGTAGGTGGTGGTGTATTTTTTGGTTGATTTCTAGGCATTTTTGTAGTTGTGTATGAATGGTGTATTTGTGTATAGAATATGTAATTGTGTATGAAAGAAGAAGATAAGTTGTAGTTGGTTGTTGTGAACAAATATGTGCATGAAAGGGGTATATATATAGTGTGGAAATATTATTTTTTGAGTTTGAAATTAAAGATAAATATATATATATATATATATATATATATATATATATATATATATATATATATATATATTAATTTTTTTGCCCCTTTTTTTTCCAACCGTTACACTACAACGAATTTTTTTTTTTTTGTTTTTTAGTGATTTTTTAATTATGAAATTAGATTAAAACAAAAAAAGAAAAAAAGTTGAGAAATGGGCCCACTTTCGTTTGTTCCTTGTCGAAAAACTGACGCAAAAAACCGACGTCGGCGTGCCAACAGCGTCGGTTCCATCGTTAAAAAGTGACGCCCAGACCGACGGCCCGTTAGCAGAGATCTAAGGTCTCTTTTGCAAATAATAATAATAATAATAATAATAATAATAATAATAATAATAATAATAATAATAATAATAATTTTATAGAGTGAGGTTCAAATGAGAATGCAAATTTTGGTGACAATGGAGGAACCACTAAGAATGCACCACGTGTCACAAACTCACTTTCTCTCACGTTTTTAAAAATTAAATATCCCAAGAATGGCTTGTTGAAAAAAAATAAAAATTGCACCATAAAAATCAACATTTTCTTCTCTTCGATTAGACTTGTAAAATTTCAGCGACCTTTTTTTTTATAGTTTTAAAAATTGTACAATATTAGTATCACATGTGGTACTCGCTGATATCACATGTTTTTATCGCCGGCATCACATGTGGTAGTTGTTTTCAAAACCCACCAAAAAAATGAAAAAAATAGTTCGTCGAAAGTATAACTTGTGAGATCTCTAATCGAAAAGAAAAAACGCTGATTTTTATGGTACAATTTTAGTCATTTTTCAACTTACCGTTTGTGAGATATTTTTAATTTTTAAAAAACGTGATGAAAAGTAGATTTTGTGACAAGTGGCACATTCTTATTTGTTCATTCATTCTCACTAAAGGTTGTTGTACACATTTGAACCTCCCATTAATTTTATAAACCTCAAGTTTGCATATTTTTTTAAAAGGTCAAAATACATATCAATACCCTGAATTTGGTTGACCAGGTGCTCCATTACCCTTAACTATGAAAGGTGTAGCATGGTACCTTGAATTTGGCTAACTAGGTTGTCTACTACCCTTGACTCACTAATATAAATTTAACAATTTAACTTAGGATTATTTTATTCAAAATTATGTTACTAATCTCCTTATAATCTTAAATAACAATTTCATATTTAACTAAACATTTAATTCCAAATACTAATTTCATAAATAAGATTTTAATTTTTTTAGGGATACTAAAATCTACTTTTTTATATCAAATAAAATTTTATACGAAAATGTACAAATAAAAAAATATTCACGTTTATGAATGCATACTCAGACAAACATAATTTTATGAGCTTATACCCAATATATGCATGCAAAAATATTCAAAGTATATTAAGATCAACCTTATTTATTAATACATACTTAGACTTAAAGAAAACAAATTCCATGAATTCGTGTCAATTCAAAAGTAAAAACCAAATCTTAAAATATATTACCAAACTGCATACATGAGATTTTTGAATATATACAGATACCTTTTACGTTTATATTATTCCATACAAAAAATGTGTTCAATGAAAGTAAATTATAAATAAAATTCAAAAATGTTATTTAAAAATATAATATTCAAAGTTCAAAAAATTATCTAATTAAATTCACATGGTTATGTAAAACTATAAAGGTATATTAGTACCCCAAATTTGAATTAAATTAAATAATTATATATTATCATGAAAATATATAATTAGCGAGTCTATAGTAATAAGATCACTCCCATCCCTAACAAAAACTGACTGAAACTGACGGAGTCACGTCAGCACCATGTCAGCTTTTTCAGAAAACTGACTGAAACTGACTGATCACTCCCATCCCTGATCCGTCACTTCATTTTTTTGGGACCCACTGACTAATTAATTAATCAATTAAAACACAATAATTTAAATAAAACACATTTCATTAAAAATAAAAATTGCAACATTTCCTAAAAAAAAGTACAATAAATTAAAAAAATAAAAAACTACAATTCCTAAAAAAAAAGTACAATAAATTAAAAACTACAATTCCTAAAAAAAAACTACAATTCATAACGTAATCTAATCGGAGCTCGATTTGTCATTTTCGTTCGCGTTTTCATCTTCGTCCGAGACGTCACCTCCATACTTGTAACACCCGCTAAATTAGGACTAGCGATTAGTGCCTAATTCTTTATTAATATATGTAATTAGTTCTGTGTTAGGCTAATTGATGTATCGAAATATATATTGTTGAATATATACGAAAATGCGATTTGATTAAATCGTACAAGTAAAATCGAATGTATTTTGATTCAATTAAATACGGACGTTGGTGACCAATTTTATTAAATAACGTGACATCATATAGTAACATTTTGTCAAAAATATTATTACGATAATATTCTAATTACGCTTCGTATCGTAATTACAAAACTTACACAATTTAAAACATTTAACGCGCAAACTAACAAAACAAACTAATTTACTTTTTATAACTCAAATATAAATTGAATTGTAAATAAAATATCGCGTAATAAATTTATATTTTAAAAACTTACAATTTAATATGAAAAATAATAATTCGAAACGTTAAATGACGGAGAAAACGAACACCACGCGGAGCGCGGGGCGAAACCGAAAAGTGGAGGATAACCTCCACATTTCTTCCTCTTTTTCTCATTTCTCTATCATTCCTCTTTCTCCTCTCTTCTTTTTCTCCAAAAACACCAAATCACCACATTCACTAAAATCGCAAATTAACACCCTTATACGCACTCGAATCACCAATATTTTTAGAGATTCACGACCACCTCGCAACGATCTACATTTCTATCTTTCCGGATTTCCATTTCGGCAATTTGTAAGTTTCCGACAAAATCCCGAAATCTCTCGATTCTTAGTATTTTCAATTGTTAGTTGTTATTATAACTTGTATATGTCCATTACTAAGTATAGAACACGAATTTATAGCTTGAAAACGGGTTTAAAATGGGTTTTTGGCCGGAAAAATCGCGACAGCCGGACTTTCTGGGCTGGTGTTCTTCCATGCGACACAAGCCTTGTGTCGCATGTTATGTCGTATTTTGGCACTTGTGTCGTATAAAAGCCTCTGTGTCGCACCTTGTGTCGTACCCGATAATTAGTGTCGCAAGTCTTGCGACACAACCACTATGTCGCAAACTCCATACGACACAATCACTATGTCGCTGTTGAATCAGCATCTCGAATCTATACGACACAACCATTGTGTCGTGTAGGTATTGTGTCGCATTTCTATGCGACACAACCCTTGTGTCGCATAACCACTTTTGTGTCGCATATTGTGTCGCAAAACACAGAAAACTCAGATTTTTACTAAGTGTCGAGACTCGAAATTTATCACTCGATTTTACCCGAATTCAGATCCCAGATGCGTTTTTCACCAAAGCAATATAGTAGAAATTTATCTCGACCCCAGCCAGGGGCCAGCCCCTTGGACCCCGCCAGGGGCGCTGCCCCCGGACCCCCGTACTTAGATTCCGTAAGCGCATTTCTCACCAAGTGTCAAATTTGAATGACTTCAAAACGCTTATATGATACAACTTTTCAAACATAATGGAATATACTTTTCAAGTATAACACTTCGAAATCAATGTGATAACATCAGGACTATTATTACAATTAATCACCAACGGGCCGTACACGTTTTCAAACACTTAACAAATCAACCAAATCGTAGTAATTTGGACATATATATATAGTTGTGTAACAACTACAAGGGTGATCTTTTGAGATACCCAATCATGTGTATAACCATCGCGTGTCGTGGACACCCTCAGGTTACAAGTCTTTGGACTTCATCACTCGGCTAATCAACTTACGTTTATTTAAACGCTTTCAGACTCAGGTGAGTCTCATGGCCCCTCTTTTTTTTTTACTATTTTACTCAGGGGTGTGATTACATTGCTTGTTTTTAACATGTGAACGCGAGTACAAACTTTTCAATATACTACATGAGTTATTCACAACTAATCATTTTAAAGCCCTCCGTCAGCATAGTTTGTTAATACGTTGTAGCGTGAATATTAGTATATGGTACCATATAGGATTGACCCTCCTCGTTCGGGTTAGCAAGCACTAACCGGGTAAACGGACGTACTAATATTTGGGAAGACGAATGTTGATTAGGCATTCGTGGAGACACCTCGCCCGGAATTCTCTATAGAGGACCCGGCCCTCGAGTTAAGCTCAACTATGTGCTCATGGCTGTATACATATACATTATCAATTGCTGGATGCAATTCAATTATTTAAATCTTGCGGTTCATACGATATTACTTGATTTCAAACCTGTGAGCTCACCAGCTTTAGCTGACCCATTTAGCATGTATCGCAGGTACCAAGCAGTAGGTTGCTTCTGCTTCAGGACTTTTAGCTCGAGTCAGCATACAGACGATTGAGATTTTCTTGCATTAGTATATTTTGTACAAGTACTCATGTACTGAAATCTCCTTATATTTAAATTCGAGCTATGTAAAGCTTTAAATGTTGTAAACATTTCAATATTAATATATTTTTGTTAAAACGACGCATATAGAGTCGTTTACTATATATCTTTGTGTTTTGTTATTGATTAGTAACACCCAAATCGTGCTTCCGCAAATCACTAAATTTGGGGGTGTTACAATACTTATCTTGGTAGAGTGTTACCACTTCTTTCCGAGCGCTCTCGATCATTTTCAGTTGTTTTTTAGATGCCTGTTTTGGAATTTTTTTACAAAGAAAACTCAAAGCTTTGTAAGCCGCTTTTTTCAAATTGTTTTCTTTAATCCGGGCTATTGCTTTTTGTTGCATCACAGCGGCTTGCTTGACGGCTTCAAGTGCTTCTCTTTTTTCGGATTGAACACTACTTCTTGAAGACGACCCGGCGTCCGATGATGCAATACTTTTTGCCGTCTTTCGACCCGCTGGACGGCGTATGTGGTCGTCTTGGAACAACCCTTTCATGTTCGCATCAAGAGTCGTATCCATTGGTTTGTCGTCCTCATCTAAATCGGTGACAAAAGCTTGGAACGTATCTTCGTTACCCATTACGCCCGGCTCGATAAAGAATTTTGGGTAATGTTTTAGAACATCCCAACATGATTCGTAAATGTATATACGACCTACTTGACTTTTAAAAGTTGTTCGGGTAGCATTTAAAACGTCATTTTCGTTGGCTCCGCTTTGAGGACAAATCTCTTTGTAGTGTTTGTAGATGGCTTGGAATGATTTTGTGTCGTGCAAAATCTTATTCCACTTTCCGATAAGTTGATTAAGGTGACGTTTTTGTGAAACACAAGAATTGTAACCTTTTCGAACTTTACCCCAAAAAGACTCGTTTGATTGATTTTTTCCTTGGACACCATTTAGGAACAATGTATCCTCCGTTCCGCTAAAATTCTAGCCTCGTTGTCCGTCCACCGTATTTGAACCCGTTTACCCTTTTTCTTTGTGGTTTCAGCCTCGGGTTCGGATTCGGGTTGCTCGGGTTAAGCCTCGTTGGAACTTTATTCCTACGTCACGGGTGCGGTGAAATTAGTTTGTTGGTAGTTGGGATTGTTTGTGTTTGAAGAAAAGTGTGAATATTGGAAATTGGTGTAACACCCAGTATTTGGGTCTAGTAGTATTTAATATTTTCTGACTGTGAATTATTATTAAGTGTGTCAGAAAATAGGTGTGTTGTATTATTTGAAAATAAATGGGTAAAAGAGTCGAATAATTTATTGTGACTAATAAATTATTGATTGTTTTAAATTAACTTAGTTGACGGTAAAATAAAATAATGTTTCCCCGCAAATGGTTTTTAAGTTCCAGACAATGAAAAGTACGGGGAATGAAATTAAACATTTCTAGTACACATCTAAACTTTGAGTCGGTTTATATTTTGCATCATATATCTATACACATACACATATGTACGCATATACATACATATATCCATAACTTTGAAACCCTAATTCATGAAGAAACACAAATTGAAGCCATGGAAACTCAAATTAAGCTTCAAGAACACGAAGTAATTATCCTTTAATCCATCTAAGCTCTTGGTAAGTCTTAATTTCTTGAATTCTATAACCTAATATTTGGGGGTTTTGGGGTTTTTGATAATTAGTGAGTTTTAATCCGAAAATTTGGTTGAGTTTGTTAAATGGAGCTTATATAAACTCACTAATGATGATAAGTAGTAGGATTCATGTTAAAAGTTATAATTTTGATTAGGGTTCTTGAGGCTAAGGATGATTATGTTGATTTTGATGGGTTATATGATGAAATTAGCTTGATTAATCTTAAAGTGAGACTAGTAATACCTATATAGTTGTTAGTTAATGCTAATTTCATGATTATAATGGAAACCCTATATTAGAAATTGTGTGATTGAGATATGTTCATGAATTATGATTTTTTAAGCTTGAGTAATGATGTATAAATTGATAAGTGTTGTTAATGATCGTATTATGATTAATTAAAGATGATGATTTACATTAATTATTCTAAGGGTTGTGAAATTGTTTAGGTGTTCTTGAGAATTTGATGATTATTATAACCATGATGGATTATATGATGGGAATTGATATTAATTGTGACTAAGAACACTTAATTAATAATCAAAGGGAAAAGTTAGCATTTATGTGAATAAGAGTTATGAAACATTGTGTTGGGGATTTGAATGAACTAATGATATTTGATGATAATGATAATAACCTTGTTGAAGGTGTAATTATGTTAAATTGGGATGGTAAAAGTTGATTAAATGTGGTTGTGATTTTAATGAGCATAAACTTGATAAGTAAGTGTGAATTATGTCGTTAAGATGTTGATTGTAATATTGGAATAATGTTATATATATTTTGAGACAAGTAACTAACTTGTATTATTCTACTGTACTGTCAGATGTGCAGAAGGCTCAGTGATATTAGACTACTGAGTGGATGCCTGAAGTGGTCGGTGAGTGGATCTCTAAGCCTCAGCGTAACTTGGTTGTAACAAGTTTGGTTACAACAAGTAACGTATTATTACTTTATTAGTTGCATTGATGATTATGTTGATAGTAATAATACTGTTGATATGTTGACTAGTTGAATATGTGATTTGTTGATTATGTGATCACTTGACTTGTTGTTGGCCTTCGGGCATCAGTTGTTAATGAGGCAACGAGTTGTTGAACTGTTGGTTGGGCTAGTTGGTTATCTAAAGTTTAACACACCTCCTGTGTTAGTTGAAGATAATCACTAGCTATCGGTCTCGTCCGTATGGCCATACGGTTAGGTTGGATAAGTGTTCTTGGGGAGCCACCCGGGTTTATGGTTATCCCCAGAGCCGCCGATCCTCATTATGGTGTTGTTGATTAGTTGAACTGTTGCATTGTTGAATTGATGCATTGTTGATGTGTTGTAATGTGTACTTGTTTATTTAGTGCTAAGTGTTGTACACAAAGTTGTTGAGCTAAGTTAGACTGTTGATTAGTTATCTACTCACTTAGCGTTATGCTAATCCCCCACATTAACCCTCCTTGCAGGTTGTAGATATGTTATTGGTGAGCAAGGAGTTGGATTAGAAGGAATGTTTGATCACGAGGCATTACTCTGATAATGGATTTGTACAATATAATGTTTTATCACGTTTTATATAACACCTCGGTTGAAGAAATTATGTTTTGAAAAGGTTGAATTTTATAGCTTTTATAAAATGATGTAAATTAACACTATTTATTTGGACTTACGCTTCCGAATTACTATATTTAAATGATTATAAATGAGGGGTGTTATAATTGGGGTTGGGTGTATTTTGTGAAAATTGTGGTTGTGGTGATGACCATTGTGTGTTTTGGTACCACCCTTGAAATTGATAGTTATTTCTCGGGTCATCAGGAGCAAGGTTGAACGGGTTTGCAATGGGTGGCAAGTTGGCAAACCCGGAAGGTTGAGACGAGGATCCGGAAGCTTGAAAGTTTGGTGAACTCGGGTTTGGTAAGGGATTATTCAACAAATTTTACCACATATCTTTGGCAATATTTTGTTAATCTTTATTTTTGTTTTTGGGTTTTGATTTGTTGTTTTTAAACATTTTTGTAAGAGAGTTGTTGGAAGAAAATGTAGTGTTTGAAATGTGTAAAATTATTGGTTGAAAGTGGGTAAAAAATGAAGTGTGTATTTGTGTATGAAGTTGTTGTAGATTATTGTGTGAAAATGAGAATTTTTTGTAAGAGTAATGCTCTTTGGTAAGTTATGCACATAAATGGTGTTTTCTCTCCCAACCTTATAAGAATGGGTCTTCCGTAAAATGGTTTTATAAACCATGCTAAGGAAGGTCTGCATTTTCATTTTGCAAACCATCCTTTTTCACTACACCCCCTCACATCAGAGAATTCACTAACTTCAAGATCAAGTTCTGCAAAATAAAATTGCGTCAGTAATGGCAACGGGTCGGGTTCGGGTGGATTTTGATGTATTTGTATCTATACCCGCTTAGAATATTTGTACCCATACCCGGCCCAATACCAGATGGGTACCCAATTAGTATTACTCATCGGTTTTTCAAGTTTCTCCAGTTGATATATACATTATTATCATCTTATATATATAAAAAAAATATATAATATATCTCGGTCAACTTACTATATTATATTATTAAGTGATAGATTATGTTTTAATGGTCATAATTATCTAGGGTTTATATTTTGGTTATGCATCGAATTTTACACCTTTTACAATTGTATGTATCCAACTTCTAAACCTCCTATTGTATGTATTCAAGTTTTAAAACCGTCTTTTGTATGCATTTAACTTACTATTGTATGTTTTGAACTTACAAAAAATATGTCAATTTATGTAGCCAAAAACACGCAAAAAACATACAATAGATGGTTTTAAAACTTGAATACATATAATAGGAGGTTTCAAAGTTAAATACATACAATAGTAAAAGATGCAAAGTTCGATACTGATAACACGCAAAAAGTCAAGTTTTTGCGTACGTTATCTCCCTCATTTTAAGCCCAAAGTTAGCAAAAACGCGCTCTAAATGACATTTATTATGAAATTTTGTTAACATGGTCAAAACAGAAGCAATGTTTTAGAAATCACTCAAAACGGCATGAAAAACGGGTAAAACTGAGCAAAAGCGTTCTACGGATCTCTCGTCCACGCATTCTAGCACAATTTAAGCTACACTTAGAATTATGACCTATAACTTATGTCATTTTCTTCGTTAGGAAATTACGAAACCGTGAGCGTGAGAATCACTCAAAACGGATAAACGAGACAAAAGTTACGCTAAATCGAAGAAACGGAGAACCAACGGACCGAATACGGCTGTCCCAGACAGTATACGGCTGTCCTAGACTGTATACGGCCTGTGTAGACCGTATACAGCCTGTGCCCAGCCGTATACGGCCCAATCCAGCCGTATACGGTTGGTGCCCACCCGTATTTGCTCCAGTCCACCCGTATACGGCCAAAACCAACCGTATTTCGTGTTCAGGTAATAAAAATGGGATTTTTATACGGCTGTGCGATACGGTTGTGCATTTGGGGGTTGGAATACGGTTGAAGAATATGGCTGTGCATCTCCTATAAATACAAGGCTTCACCTCATTTCCAAAACACACTTCAAATCATTCAACACCTCACATCTCATATTCTACACTTCACACTTCATTTCTTTTACGTTTTCGCATTTTTAGCTTTATAGTTTTGGTCTCTCTCTCTAGAATACTCTCTCTATAGAGAGAGAGATAGTTAGTTGGTTAGAAGATAAGAGAGGAATCTAGCATTGTAATCACGGTGTAATAACATTATGTGGTTATTGAAATGTAGATAATTAGACGTAGGGATGATGTTGAAATAATCTTTAAATTACTGATTGGGAATTATTAAACTTTGTTATGTCCGAATTTATCATGCATCTAGACTTAGTTACAGATCACCCTTTCCAGTCCTTCGCGTGACTGCTACTTAGGTTTAGAAACTGACACCTCTAGATACGGTAGTTTGTTATCTGTGTTGTCGTACGAATCAATGTTTGTTTCTGTAATTCGGCTAAAGTACTGGGTATAGCGATGGAAACACCACTGGTGGAGTACAACCGTGGAAGCTCCGGAAACAGCCTTTGGTACCTGCATTGTGACCTACCTAGTAACCCTAGAATATGGTCTAGGAACCATAGAGCCGTGAAAATGCTACAGTATACCGTTGGTCAACCTCTGGTTACAAAGTTGTGGAAATACATTAACTAGAGTACACCGTAACGGTACCTAGGGTTAGTAAACATGTGGAACAGCTATAGTACATCGTAAACCTACCTTTGGTTACAAAGACTGTGGAAATGCTTCTAGCACTGTACAACGTTACTGTAGCTAGGGTTAGTTGGCTATGGAACGGCTGTAGTACACTGTGAACCTACCTCTGGTTACAAGTTATTGTGGAAGATGGTTAGAGTACTGTACATCGCAAATGTACCTAGGGTTAGCATGCTGTGAAAGAAGTAAATGCACTGTACACTGCTGGTGTTCCTACGGACGAATGACTGATCGCAAAGGAGAGCTCTAGATCATGACGGAAGTATTTAAGCTAAAATACCACCTAAGAGAATGAGTCTAGTAATGTAGGTCAAGCCCAGCAGTGGTTCAGGATTCCTAAACCCCTAGACTCTACAAAACCGATAGTTCAGAATAACTGGTTAATAATCTGTACACATTTAGGTAATAACATGTGCATTTAGGTGTTAAGAAAGGTCAGAATAACCCGAGGGAAGTATGTTACCTTATTCCTGCACCCTTTATGGGTCACTTGTCATCACAAGACAGTGTGGGGGGTCGAGCAGCCTGTTCTGATCAGAATCCTGATAACCTAGGTACTCAGTGACATACTTATTAGGGTTTCAACCAAATAGTGTTTACACCTAGAATTCATTTGTCAATTGCTTAAACATGTCCCCAATAATCTTTATAAACATCATCCCCACAACTGATTATTGAAGTTTCAACAGCCACATTCTTTATCTGTCTACCTAACTACCGATTCTCCTCCATTTTACTTTCTCTGCATTTAGATAATTTAGATAATTAGAAAACCAACCAAACAAAACCTACCTATCTACAAAAAATCCATCCTAATAGTGAACCTTATCTTCGGCCTAGCTTTGTTTCAATTCGCTCCGATTGAAGAACGACCTCGAGTTATACTTGCTGCTTACTCACCCTGTGTAGTAGGTAGTACCTATAAGTTGAGCCCTGCAAACTATAAATTTTAAAACTTCACTGATCGCCGGCCTGACTGGTCCGGTTAAGTCAATTTGACGACAAGGACGGTTCTCCCCCTTCACAAAAGGAGAGAGCTACAGAACCTGATCGTTCGGGCCGCGTCAAGTTTTTGGCGCCGCTGCCGGGGATCGTAGAGCGTTACGATATTAAATCCGCCTTAGATAATTTAGCTATTAGGAGATCCTTTTCGATTAGGTTAAACCAAACTTAGCCGAAAGTTACTTACCTGCCTTAGGATAGTTTAGTTAAATAACTTATAAAACGAAAAATACAAAAATATCTTTCTATGATTTGCCGCCTTCTAGCCCGATTTCTCCATTCGCCCACAAGACGACCGAGGAAATGATGGCCATGGACGACGCTGAGTTCTTTGACTGCTTAGAACAAGAGTTGGAATCCGACTTCTACTCTTCATCTTCAACTACACCCGAAGAAATCTCCGCTAATCCAGATGACGATTCTAGAACCTTAGGGCAATTCTTAGATCTTGACTTAGGATCCAATGAGTCTCAGCAGAAGATTTCAACTTCTGTGTCTAGCATTCCAAGCTATCAGGTTTTACCTACACCTGAGATTTCATTCCCCTTAGAAAGTATCTCAAGATTCCCTGATTTTGATGGTACCTCTGAAAATCTTCAAACCTTTCGTTTTTCACCCGTTGAAGAACGCATCCCCATAAGGAATGAAGACACTTACGACTACCCTCCAAAATCACCAATTTTTATAAACCTTGTACCTGAACCTGCGTACACCATATACCGTGTTGTTGATAAGGATGTACCGGAAGATTCTGATGATGAAATCCATTATGTTGGACACTCTTTTGATCCTGACAGGAGGTTAGATGTGTGTAGGGCATTTGCCAGACATCTCAACTCATCAGACTTTCCTTTTTCGGTTGATCAAAGAAAAGTCTGCAATCGGATTAATAATCAAATAGGTATTCTCCACCATTCTCCGAACCAAAAGGAAGATGGCATCTTCACACAGTATCGAGAGCAAGAACTAAAGCTTATATCAGAAATAGACCTACTAATGGACCTATTTTCCAGCACCGATTATCATCCGGTTTCACAAACCCTGATTAATCGCTATGTTGCGGCTATGATATATGAGCTGGAGTTCTGGATTTCAAAAGATCCTACCATATCTCTCACCATTTCTGGAAAAATTCCATTCTTTGTAGATCCCGCCACCTATATGATTAACAAGTTACTGGATATATTTCCTGGAGCCGATGACGATAAGATAGAAGCCGCTTTCTTTGCTGAAAGAAAGAACATCCACGTTGAACTCACTTCCTTATTCGATCATTCTAAATTTCCTTTCACCATATCTCAAAGATCTTTAATCATGGACGTCGCCGAAGCAGTTCACTCTATAACCGGAGACCCTGATTCCGAAGAAGAACGGAAATTTCAAAAAAACCCTAGGAAATCTTCTCCATGACCTTAATAATATAGATAACGGCATACGATTAGGAATTTCAAAACCGAAGAAAGTTAGGAAAGAATTTAATAGGTTTGTTGACAATCTTCTAGATCTAGGCAAAAAGGAATGTATGTTTCTTTGTGAATTCGAACGTTTTTCATTAAATCCTGCAGACCTAGTTGATTTTGTCATCAAAACCCTTATTGTTGATTTCATTCCTCGCTACACTCTTCGTGATCCAAATCAAGTGCTTTCGGGCATTTGAACAACTTAAAAATACTTTTTGAAAAGTCGAGCTACAGACTGTAACCAAGCGCTTTTTGGGAGGCAACCCAATTTTAAAATAAAATTTTAAATAAGTTTTAATTAGTTTTAAAATAGTTGAAGTTAATTAGTAGTTAAATCCTTTTGCTTTTAAAATATCAAAAACCTCTAAAAACTTTGTCTCCTCAAAATCTGTACAGTTTCTGAAACTTTGAAATTTTTATTGATTTAAGTTTTGAAAATTGTTAGGTTTTTAAGATTAAAACTTTTAGACCAAAAATAATATTTACTTTTGCGTAGTTTAAGCATTTTCATTTGCGTTTTAAATAAAACAACTTTTTGTGCGCAGTCCTACGCAGAATTTTAAACTTTTTGCTAAAATATTTTGCTAGGTTTTTAATTTCCCAAATTAATTAGTAATGTAATTTAAAAGTAATTTAACATGAATAAAATAAGAAAGGGAGTATATATGATTTTGGATTTGAGATTAAAAAGCAAAATACAAAAAAATCATTTTTTCTTCCCCCTTTCTTCCTCCTCTTCGACGGCTCACACCCAAACACCCCTAAAATTCAAAATTTTTACCATTGTTGCTTAGATCAAGCTCCATTTCTTCATCCAAATCATTATTATGTAGTCTCTAACATCATTGCATCTCCATTAAGGTAATTTTCATGCCCTAATCTTCAAAATCATCTAACTTTGAAAACCTAGGGTTTCAAAATTGTTCTTGATGATTGGTAGCTTAAATTCCGAAATTGAGTGTTGATTCTTGCTTAGTTAGGGTATAAGATGATGTAGGAACTTGCATTACATGATTTTTGAAGGATTTGTGAGTTTTTGATTTTCAAAGTTAACTAGTTTTTGCTAAATGTTCTTGTTTGATCAATTGATGATTAAAATGCTTATGATAAGTTGTTTCGGATTGATACATGCTTAATATAATTAGTATAACTTATTCATTTGCTTCGTTTGTGATCAAATGCGGATATTGGTTAAATTCAAGATTTAAAGTAAGCTAAAAACGTTGAATTTTGCTATAGCATCACTTTGTAACAAAACGCTTGATTTTATATGATGCTTATGCTTAATTTGATGTTTTAAACTTAAATGATTCTTGAAAACACTTTAAAAATGATGAATGAATAAGTCATGACTTAGTGGAAGCACTACTTTAATAAAATAAAGTTAGAGAGTCATTAAAAGTCAACGGCTTATTCAAACACTCAAATGACCAATTTTATCCGCTAGAACTTAACTTACGATTAAAGTTTGATGCTTTGAAGTGTTATGGTAATTTTTGACCAAATATCGCTACTTTAAAACCATATCTTTTAACAAAAAGTGACATTTTCACTAAAACCGCCATAGCTACTTTAAAAAGATCACTTTTAAATCGCAAGTTAGTAAAAATAGTTAACTTGGAACTTTTGATTGCACTACTCGCTTGGCATGACCATAATTGCTTAACTTTGAGAAATCCGACACCATGCTAGTATGCACTTGTTTTTGTAAGTAGGTTGTTTTCACCACTTTAAGGTAATTACAAGATTAGAGATAAACTTGAAAGTTGTAACTTGCACTTTTCGGTTGAAATCTAGTACTTAAGGCTTATGTGGTCGAGAGTTTGAGCTAGTCTTGAATTTTTCATGCTACTTTAATCTAATAAAGTCTACTTGGAAATTCATTATAATTAGTTCGATATAACCTACTTGTATAAACCAAAGTTTCATTTGATGGTTGGAAGTTGAGATTTGAATTATTATTGGTCATTACAGGTTTATGGACTGTTCATATTTTAAAGCCCACATTTCGATTTTTTTCTAAAAATCCGGGAATATGACATAGTCCATATACTTGTAATGATTTTATGAAAATTCACTTTGTTATTTGTTTTCTCTTATTTCAGATGTCTCGGCTTCCTTCGTACATCAAGCATTCCATTAAGGATCCAGAGAAAATGGAGTTGTATAAAAAATGGTTGACACATGAGTTAGGAGAGAACAGATACATAGTTTGGGGAGATTTGGATGAGATCGGGCTTAAGAAAGGTTTTGAGGAGTTGATACAGTTTAAGGAAGGGAAAAGAAATCTGCGTGCCTGGAGAAATTTGTTTGAGATCAATGAGATTGTCTACAAAGAGCTAGTTGCTGAGTTTATGGTTACATTTCAGTTTTACAAGACTATCACAAAGCTTAATGATGACACCATGATCCGATTCAACTTTCAAGGGAAAGAGCAGAACATGTCCTTAGCCGCTCACGCCAAACACCTAGAGCACTACTCATTTTGACATTACTAGTTGATTGAGCAACTAGCATAGATGGTCTGATAAGACATCTAATCATTATTATAACCTTGCGCGTTTAGGACGCCCGACAGGGTCGGTCATTGTAACGACATCAAATCAGTGTGAATCATCATAATTGTTGGCTAACAATTCATCAGACTCAGGTGAGTCTCATAGCCCCTATTTTAAATGCTTTTACCTAGGGGTGAGATACATGCTCTGTTTTGTTTTACATGTGAACGCAAGTATCAAATTATCACGTATGCTGCATGAGTTGTTTTCATCTAATCAATCAAAGTCCTCTGAAGCATAGTTCTGTTAATATGATTTAGCGTGAATGTTAGTGTATGGTACCATATGGGATTGACAATCCCCGTCCGAGTTAGCAAGCACTAACCTGTCAAACGGACGCATTATCATTAGTTCAGTATTGAGTGTTGATTAGATACTCATAGAGAGGCACCTCGCTCAGGTCCTTGAATGTGGATCCTGACCCCCTCAGTTAAGCTCAGACTATGTGCTCATGGCAGTGATACACATCATTTATCTATTTACTTGTTTGTAAATCATTGTGTTAAATCTTGCTGTTCATAAATCATATCTTATCATATTAAACCTGTGAGCTCACCAGCTTTTTAGCTGACCTTTTAGCATGTTATCTCAGGTACTCAGCAGTAGGTTGGACTGCCCATCAGGATACTTTAGCTCGAGTCGCATGCAATCATTAAACATCAAGAGATTTCCTTGCATATCTATATTTTGTATAATTGGAAATGTACTAGAATCTCTCATGGTAATCATGTGAACTCAATATAATGTAAACGGTTTGTAAACTCTTATGTTATATCAATGTATTTTGTAAACGACGCATATAGAGTCGTTCATTATTATCTTATGTGCTTGATTATTGATTAGTCGCGCCCCGACCCGATTCGCTTCCGCAACCCAAATTAGGGGGTGCGACAGTTACATACTCTGTTTGTGTTAAAACAATTAAAAACTGATTAAGTAACTTGAATAAAATCAGAAAAAGTTTTTAATTGTATTCAACTCCCCCCTTCTACAATTAAACTTTACTTATTGAGATTCTAAAACACTAATCAATAGTGATTACGGGACTATATATATATATATATATATATATATATATATATATATAAAATCTTTTTTTAAAATAAGAAGATAATTGTATAAGTCAACTAGAGAACATTATATAATACACTCTTATATTTGGATTTTTAAGATTATTATTTTTTGAATCTTGTATGTTATGAAAAATATGAAATTGTTCGTTATCTTGAATATTTCAAAACATTAAATAGTTAATTAAATAGATAAATTTGTTAGATATGATATTTGATATCTTAATCATACTATAATTTATGCTATTTTGGTTTCCTTTTTTTGCCGTGTTTAAAATTTTCATCATATTTTCAACACCAAACTTTTTGTTTGACCAAAGTTACATACATGGGAATAACGAAACCGCGGATAAAACCGAAAACGTATTTTCAACCCCTAAATACTTTTTTGTTCGACCAAAGTTACATACATGGGGATAACCGAAACCCGCAGATAAACCCAAAAAAAGATGGGTAATACTAATTGGGTACCCATCGAGTATTGGGCCGGGTATAGGTACATATATTCTAAGCGGGTATGGGTACAAATACACCAAAACCCGTTCGAACCCGACCCATTGTCATCCGAATGTAATTTCATTTTGCAGACCTTAACCTTGAAGTTAGTATATTCTCTGTTGTGAAAAAGGATGGTTTGCAAAATGATAATGCATACCTTCCTTAGTATGGTTTGCAAAATCATTTTGCGGAAGACCCATTTTTGTAAGGTTGGGAGAGAATACACCATTTTTGTGCACAATTTATAAAAAAGTCATACTCTTAAAAAAATGGGTAAAAGGAAGTGTGTAAAAAAAAAAACAAAAAAAAAAACAAAAACGGTCATGAGGCCGTTATATAACACCCCTCATTTAATCACATTATTATATTGAATTTACTTGAAAGCGTAAGTCCCAAATTATAATCAATCATATAAGATATAACTAATTATAAACTTTGTCCAACCAAAACCTGGTATCCAACAGTTCAAAACCTATTTCAATGTTAATAAAACCAGAGCAAGGTGTTATATAATTACAAAACAACACATTACTGATTTAGCCAAATCAGATATCAGAGTGAACGCTAGCTCGTCAAACATTTCATTCCAAGTCAACATCTTCACGCTTAGTCAACAATAATCTGCAAGGAAGGAAGATGTGGGGGATTAGCACAACGCTAAGTGAGAAGATCAATAAACGACAGCTCAATTTGGTACAACGACTTGCTTTCAACAAATAATCATATTCAATCAACAAGTCAACAATCAACTATTTTCACACAATCAACTGGCAACATAGAGGACCGGTGGTTCTTGAGATCACAACCACTCAAAGAACACTTTAAAACCAACTGCTGGCCATAACAGAGGTTTAACCGACTACTTGGTGCTATTAACCCAAGCAACACAGGCTACGACAAATACACTTGTACTAAGACCATGTGTTACCTAACTAATAGCGAACCCAAGCCCAGCCCCATGCTGGCCTCTGTCTCAACAATGCCCAAAAACAACATATCAGTACATGGGCAACAACTTACGTGATCACATATCAACACACTATCATCATATCAACAATTCAGGTCAATAGTTCACTCACAGTATTATTACTAATAAACCGCAACCATCATGGTAATAAAACAACAGTAATAATACAATTACCAGTTGTAACAAATCTGTTACAACTAAATCAAACTGAAGGTTATTGACCCACTCACCGTTACCTCAGTCGTCCCACTCGGTAGTCTAATGTCACCGAGTCTTCTCAGTTTATCTGGAAACACAACAATGTAACTCAAGTCAGTTACGTATCTCAACTGATAGTACTTATGAAATCAACAACATGAATTAAGCTATTATACCAATAATCAATCTCAATGTCATTTATAGTAATCACATTGGTATTATTCATCTCAATCCCTTAATCATACTTCACATGATTACATTAATCGAATCTCATATTAGCTAAGTTATAATTTCATTTATAGCTTATCAACTTGGATTATAATTTACATTATTCAAGTTATAGCAACACTGATTCAATCACGAGTACTATTATACAACTATATGGATATTATCCATTTCAAATCATTTAGTCTTATTTTATATGATCACATATAATTGTACTCATTCACCCGTTCTTCCTATCAATATATTAGATTTCGTGTCATTAATCTTTCTTAATCTAGTTCATCATATCACAACTCGGTTTAATGTGTTATTCATTCATAACAATGTATCATTTAACATGATGTAGCATATAATCGTCAAATAGCTATTTATATCAACAACTGAAATGTGCTTCAAATACTTAAAATGAAAATGCCCTGAAAATAGCCCGAAGCGGCTTCCCACCTTTACCCGCACCCAGTTTTGAACCCGAGGTAAAACAACGAAGCCGTTTCGCGTGAAGCCGCCGGCTTCACCCCAAGCCGTCCGGCTTCAGAGGAAGCCGGCCGGCTTCCTTCGTGTTGCAGGTGATGCCCAGCTCGATCATGGCACAGCCCAGAAAATGAAACCACAAAACCAAATACGAATCAAACATGCAGAATACTCATATTCTAGGTTCTAACTTGATCAAACATGTTTCTTATGACATATTAACATCTACTAACAACAACAACATTCAATTTATCAAATTCCTATCTAACCTATTTTCATGAAATAAGTTTACTTACTTTCAAAATGAAGAAGATGATGAATAGCAAGGATGATAACAACTAGCTTGAATCACAACTTGAAGCTTTAAATCTTGTTTATGATTATTGATAAATTTAATGGATCATATTTAGGGTTTATGTGATTAGTGTAATTGAAATGAGAGAGGAAGAAAGGAATTGGGAAAGTGATCCCAATTAAAAGATCGGCCCCCCTTTGAGCCGACTAATACTGTGGGTATTTTATACCCGCTCTAAATCTATTGTCCGGTACTTCAATACTGACTACTAGAAATTTATTTTATTGCACCGTCATCTACAACTATTTAAAACAGACAATATTTCATTACTCACAATAAGTCCTGAGACTTAAATCACCAAGTTTCACAATTTAAACAACTATATCAATTGATTTCTAAAATGATTAAATATTCAATTTAAAAAAATAGAAAACTACCAGACCGGTTCAAAGGATGTTACAAATCTCCCCACCTTTAGGAGATTTCATCCTCGAAATCTAATCTTACCTGACAACTCAAGGTAACATACATTATATAGGCCACACATTATATTTAATATTGAGTTTCAATCTCTGCTTCTAACGTCATCAAACACTAATATATGCAAAATATAAACAACCCCATCATTTGCGTTTCAATAATCCATCGTATTACATAATTCAGATCTTACTCAAATCATATATGACAATAAGCTACCACAAGGTTTCATTTGTTTTCACGGTCCTGCATCTCAACTATGTTTTCAAATCATGATTCATCCACTAGTAATCTTAAAAGAAAATCAACCGAAATTAAAACTCTCTCATAACAACCTCGATCAAACTTTCAACATACTTTCGAAAAATACAAATCCACTGATTGTCACCTGTTCCCATTCCTCAAGTTAAGAATTTCAAATCATACTCAATCGATAATTCATATTTCTTTAGGCGCAACTTAACCCAAAAACACGTTCATCAAACTCATAATCTGAGGTAGATTAATCCTCGTAATAGTTTATCAACCCTCTTCTTTCAACCCATTTACAAATTGATACTTCATTACTGATAGAACCTTCAAATGTAATTACAATTTTCACGCGCGGTCATATCTCAAGCTGTTCATATCTACCGATCTTAAATACAAGATAGAATAATCTTTAATTCTCCATCATTGATCAAAGATACGGATAAATCCATCAATTTCAACTAAACCACTTTGGTTTTATCCACTAATGAAAGTATTTCCAAATACGATAAATTCTGCCGCAAGTCTTTTATCCCATCTCAAGACAATTGCAACATCTGGTGAATATCAACTAGTTAAACAAACACTTTCAACCACATTTAGGTATCTCCATTATATGATCGTACCATACTGACGACTTTAATAATCAACTCATCTGTACAACTCGGTTAGCAACATCCAATATGGCCTTCAGATTTATAACGCAAAAGTAACTTTAATTCTTCTAGTTACAATAAGTTAACTCCATCGTTTACACCACCCAAGTTTTCACATAAGTGATTTACCATAACATTACTTTGAAAATTATCAAGTCCATCAAAAGTCATTAACTTTTAAAATCGGAGGTCAAACACGCACAATCCATTCTGACTTCATTTCTTTTCTTTTTTTTTCAATATATACCACACTTTCTATTATTTTTAAAGTCAAATTCAACTCGTCGACAATTCATCATAAAATAATCAACTTTTCGAAGTTTCCAAAACCATTTCCAACACCGGTTTATGTTCCGATCTAAATTTCGAATAATCAACGTGTCATCAATCAACAATTATAATGTCAACCCGGAAGTTACCACTTTCGGATAATTAAACTCATTAACCACACAAGCATCTTTTAATTCCATTGATATAATCAAACTCATGATACCAATCATATTAGCTATAACAAATAGCCGCCGGTATGTCCCCTTTAATTCAAACACAGGTAATCATATCAACCCGATTTTCTACTAATCAATAGATTAATCTCATAATCTTATCAATAGATTCCAAACATGGTAATCTTACCATATAATACCAACAATCTCATCAATCGTGAATAATTCATTCAAAAAATGGGCACATTCAATTCAACAATATAACTCTCTTTTTACAGTTTCAAAAATCAGTCACAGCTACATTATACGCTCAAATCCAATCTTTATAATTACTCGATATCGTCATTCCAACAATCTCCACTTGTTCAACAAAGTTGACATATCAAAATTATTTATTCCACTAAAATCACATGAGCATTTATTAATCTCCGCAATATAACCAAACTTACAACAATCAAAGCTGATTCAACAGGTAGTCATGGAATATCCACTTATTCAACATATAATTTAACTCATGCTAATCCGGTATTTCCCAACCAATAATATTTTACCGTCAACCTCATCAATATATTCAATTATTGGCAATCACACCACATTATTCCGTTAGTTTCATCAACCGACAACAAATCTTTTCACAAGGTTAACACACAAAGTTCAACGAATTCATATACTTCACATAAACATTTCCGAATTCAACAACACAATTATTTTCTCGCATCTTTCGAGTCAACCACACAACTCTCCCAACAAGGATATTTATTACTTTCCTTTAATATTTAACATTATATTTATCTAATTCAAGTCAATCCTATATCAACTAAAGGTCGACACAATAAAAAATTTATCAATTATAATGACCCTCAATCACACACACAATTTCAGTCACTTATACAGTAACAGGAATTACTTTATCAACAATCTTTATTCTAAAGAATAAATCACTAGGGTCACTATCAACTTATCACACAACTTACAACAATCAAGCATATAGGTACAACTAGTTCAAAGCAATTAAGTAAAAGCTAGTACAAGGTAAATACGAGTGTACCTGTAATAGCATCATCCATTTCGACGGTGTCATCAACTGTCATCAGAAAATCTACCAACCGCGAGCTGCGGTTTCTTCCGCTTATGGCCAGAAGACGACGAGGCACCGACCAAACCCGAACCTTGACTTATCTTTTCTGGACACTGCCCCGCACGATGACCTTCTCGTTGACAATTCCAACACACTTTCTCGGGATAATCACAATCTCTGACTTTATGTCCAATCGATCCACATTTAATACATCTTGTAGTTTGAGGAGTACATCTTCCCGTATGTCTAGTTTTACAATCATTACACCAAGGAGATTGATCATTTACAATACTCTGACTCCTTGACTTTCTGCTCTGTCTTTTATGTTTACCTTTACACGACGATTCACTTTCAACCGGATATATCATCTCTACTTTATTCCGTTTATTCTGAACTCTTAATTCATTATCCGCTAGCCGAGCTAAAGCAAAAGCATCGGCCAAAGAGTTTGCCAATCTCACTGAAGTACGGTATTCTAGTGGCAATGTTTCAACAAAATGATCTATCTTTGTTCTATCACCAGGTACCCATTGATGTACAAATCTCAATTTCTCAGTAAACTTGTCAATCAATTCCTCAATCGTTATCCCACCAGTTAATTTTAATCCCATGAATTCCTGTCTAACACGCGACATATCAAATTCAGAGCAATATTGCCTACATACCTCATTATAGAAATCTCTCCACTGAATAGATGCTTTCTGTGGTGACGTCATATTTGCTGTAACCGAATCCCACCAAAACATTGCTTGGCCTTTCAAAAGCTGAACAGCATAAAGAACTTTAAATTTCTCCTCGCATTGGCTAATCTCAAACTTTCTCTCCATGTCTCGCAACCATTCTAGTGTAACCGCTGGATCAAAGCTTCCATAATATTTCGGAGGCTTACACGACATAAATGTGACAAAAGAACAACTCTTTTCTGAACAAAGGGCATCCGTTCTAGAGGAACCATCGAGAGTACGGGTCGGGTGCTCGTGTCCTGCCATATCTGTACTGAACACAACAACAACAACAACAACAACAACCACTCGCAACTTGTTAATCGTTAGTACTCAACAAACCAACTACTTCTCAACTTAGCTAAACCCCACATCATGGAATGTTTGACTAGCACATAAATAGATTTGGGATTGAACACTTACCACGTTCAATTCACCCAAACCTATGCTCTGATACCAACTTAAAACACCCCTCATTTAATCACATTATTATATTGAATTTACTTGGAAGCGTAAGTCCCAAATTATAATCAATCATATAAGATATAACTAATCATAAACTTTGTCCAACCAAAACCTGGTATCCAACAGTTCAAAACCTATTTCAATGTTAATAAAACCAGAGCGAGGTGTTATATAATTACAAAACAACACATTACTGATTTAGCCAAATCAGATATCAGAGTGAACGCTAGCTCGTCAAACATTTCATTCCAAGTCAACATCTTCACGCTTAGTCAACAATAATCTGCAAGGAAGGAAGATGTGGGGGATTAGCACAACGCTAAGTGAGAAGATCAATAAACGACAGCTCAATTTGGTACAACGACTTGCTTTCAACAAATAATCATATTCAATCAACAAGTCAACAATCAACTATTTTCACACAATCAACTGGCAACATAGAGGACCGGTGGTTCTTGAGATCACAACCACTCAAAGAACACTTTAAAACCAACTGCTGGCCATAACAGAGGTTTAACCGACTACTTGGTGCTATTAACCCAAGCAACACAGGCTACGACAAATACACTTGTACTAAGACCCTGTGTTACCTAACTAATAGCGAACCCAAGCCCAGCCCCATGCTGGCCTCCGTCTCAACAATGCCCAAAAACAACATATCAGTACATGGGCAACAACTTACGTGATCACATATCAACACACTATCATCATATCAACAATTCAGGTCAATAGTTCACTCACAGTATTATTACTAATAAACCGCAACCATCATGGTAATAAAACAACAGTAATAATACAATTACCAGTTGTAACAAATCTGTTACAACCAAATCAAACTGAAGGTTATTGACCCACTCACCGTTACCTCAGTCGTCCCACTCGGTAGTCTAATGTCACCGAGTCTTCTCAGTTTATCTGGAAACACAACAATGTAACTCAAGTCAGTTACGTATCTCAACTGATAGTACTTATGAAATCAACAACATGAATTAAGCTATTATACCAATAATCAATCTCAATGTCATTTATAGTAATCACATTGGTATTATTCATCTCAATCCCTTAATCATACTTCACATGATTACATTAATCGAATCTCATATTAGCTAAGTTATAATTTCATTTATAGCTTATCAACTTGGATTATAATTTACATTATTCAAGTTATAGCAACACTGATTCAATCACGAGTACTATTATACAACTATATGGATATTATCCATTTCAAATCATTTAGTCTTATTTTATATGATCACATATAATTGTACTCATTCACCCGTACTTCCTATCAATATATTAGATTTCGTGTCATTAATCTTTCTTAATCTAGTTCATCATATCACAACTCGGTTTAATGTGTTATTCATTCATAACAATGTATCATTTAACATGATGTAGCATATAATCGTCAAATAGTTATTTATATCAACAACTGAAATGTGCTTCAAATACTTAAAATGAAAATGCCCTGAAAACAGCCCGAAGCCGTCCGGCTTCCCGGGAAGCCGCCGGCTTCCCACCTTTACCCGCACCCAGTTTTGAACCCGAGGTAAAACAACGAAGCCGTTTCGCGTGAAGCCGCCAGCTTCACCCCAAGCCGTCCGGCTTCAGAGGAAGCCGACCGGCTTCCTTCGTGTTGCAGGTGATGCCCAGCTCGATCATAGCACAGCCCAGAAAATGAAACCACAAAACCAAATACGAATCAAACATGCAGAATACTCATATTCTAGGTTCTAACTTGATCAAACATGTTTCTTATGACATATTAACATCTACTAACAACAACAACATTCAATTTATCAAATTCCTATCTAACCTATTTTCATGAAATAAGTTTACTTACTTTCAAAATGAAGAAGATGATGAATAGCAAGGATGATAACAACTAGCTTGAATCACAACTTGAAGCTTTAAATCTTGTTTATGATTATTGATAAATTTAATGGATCATATTTAGGGTTTATGTGATTAGTGGAATTGAAATGAGAGAGGAAGAAAGGAATTGGGAAAGTGATCCCAATTAAAAGATAGGCCCCCCTTTGAGCCGACTAATACTGTGGGTATTTTATACCCGCTCTAAATCTATTGTCCGGTACTTCAATACTGACTACTAGAAATTTATTTTATTGCACCGTCATCTACAACTATTTAAAACAGACAATATTTCATTACTCACAATAAGTCCTGAGACTTAAATCACCAAGTTTCACAATTTAAACAACTATATCAATTGATTTCTAAAATGATTAAATATTCAATTTAAAAAAATAGAAAACTACCAGACCGGTTCAGAGGATGTTACACGTTAGTTTTTAATTTTTTTAATTTTAATTTTTTACAAACGGTCAAGTACGGAAAGAAAAAAAAATAGCTCACGGGCCCACAAAAACACTTCCTTCTCTCGTTGGATATCCGACGAGCCACCGACCGACGAGCCACCGACCGACAAGCAACCGACGAGCCGGTCACATCGCTGTCGATTCGTCGGTTTCAAACCGACCCAAGCCGATAAATCGCGATAGGAGTGGTCTAAGAGACCTAGTTAACCAAGTTCAACTAAGATACTACACCTTTCATAATTCAGGATAGTGTACCTAGTCAACCAAATTCAATGATTTTGAACTTTTAAATATTCGTAAACTTAAATAATGCTGAGTAAGAGCACAGGGTGTGGTGTCGGTGTTCTGGGACAGTGTTCTGGAGAACGTTGAAAGTGAGGATTTTGTGGTGTGGTGAAACTGAATTCTCAGTGTTCTGGAGTTTTTTATTATTTGTTTTATTTAATTCTTTAATAAAGAAATATGGAAAAGGTGAGTGAAATGCATTAAATCAGACACCATATTTTGGACTTAAATGCGTTTGGAGAAGAAAAAAAAAAAAAAAAAATGGAGAACACCGAACCCTCCCGATGTCCAAATTCGAACGCTGGAGCAAGAATTTGAGAAGAACACCGAGGTGGGGTGGGAGAACACCGAGCCTCAGTGTTCTCATATAAGAACGTTGATGCCACATGGACGCCCACCTTGTGCTTGAGCTCTCAACTTTATGATCACCTTTTTCTTGTTTATTTATTCAGGGTCCAAACCATAACTTTGTTTCAAGCTGCGGAAGAAACGGCAACGACGATGAATCGCTCAGATTATGCTGCGGCATTTCATTTTTTTAAAAGTAATATCTTTATTAGCACCAACTCATTTCTTCTTTCTTCCAAAAATCCTTTCTTCCAGTAGGGTTTTTAATTCTTTGGTACTCTCACTACCTCATATTCAGCAGCTTCCCTTCACTCCAATTCTTGTTCAATTGATAATGATTATGATGACTTCCCTCTATTTAGGTATCAAAAAGTTACCAACTTGAACGATGCTTTGAATCTGTTTGATAAAATGACACACAGAAAACCTCTCCCATTTGTTGTTATGTTTGATCAGTTGTTGACTGATGTCACCAAAATCAAACATTTTTCTTGTTCCCTTTATCTTTTTAGCAAATGACAAGATCAGAATTGTGAAGCAAAACCAACTGAAAGAAAGGATATGATGCAGAAAGAAAGGCTTCTTGAACATCTTCCTTGTGCTAAATATATTGATTTACAATGCACCAAAATTTGGTCTTTTTACACCAAAATTCATTGATTTTCAATCATGTCGGTTTGATGCATCATCGGGCGGTTGTCGTTGATAAATATTTGTTTAAATTAGCCGTTTTAAACAAACGGACCCGTAGCAAGTGCTACCGCTAGCTTCCTTGTGGCTCCGCCAAATTTGAATTATGTGTTGCATTTATCAGCAGCCATAAAGGTATATTAGTACCCCAAATTTGAATTAAATAATTATATATTATCATGAAAATATCTAATTAGTGAGTCTATGGTAGTAAGAGATCTGGTTAACCAAGTTCAAGTAAGATACTACACCTTTCATAATTCAGGGTAGTGGAGTACTTAGTCAACCAAATTCAAGGTATTAATATGCATTTGGAACTTTTTAAAATTCCTAAACTTAAATAATGCGGAGTAATAAATAAAAATGGCCTGTTAATGAACTCTCTCAACTTTATGATCACCTTTTTATTGTTTATTTATTCAGGGTCCAAACCATAACTATGTTTCAGCTGCGGAAGAAACGGCAACGACGATGAATCGCTCAAATTATGCTGCTGCATTTTATTTTTTAAAGGTAATATCTTGATTAGCACCAACAACTCATTTCTTCTTTCTTCCAAAAATCCTTTCTTCCAGTTGGGTTTTTTTTAATTCTTTGGTACTCTCACTACCTCATATTCAGCAGCTTCCCTGAACTCCAATCCATGTTCAATTGATAATGATTATGATGACTTCCCTCAATTTAGGTATCAAAAAGTTACCAACTTGAACGATACTTTGAATCTGTTTGATAAAATGACACACAGAAAACCTCTCCCATTTGTTGTTAAGTTTGATCCGTTGTTGACTGATGTCACCAAAATCAAACATTTTTCTTGTTCCCTTTATCTTTTTAGCAATCACAAGATTAGGATTGTGAACCAAAACCAACTGAAAGAAAGGATATGATGCAGAAAGAAAGGCTTCTTGAACATCTTCCTTGTGCTAAAATATTGATTGAAAATGTACCGGAAATTTTGTCTTTTTACATCAAATAGTTTTATATGTATTACATGACTTGAAATCTATTGTTGGCTGAAGTGCCACTGGTTTTGCCTATGTGTATCTTAAATTTAGTGTTTTATACTTTTATGTTTACTTAATGATGGATCAAGTTAGTTATGTGTAGTGTTCGTAATCCCAAATATTATAGTAGTACATTGTTGGAGGCCAGTCAACCACCTCTACATTCCAATCTTGGCCGGTTTGATGTATCATCCGGCGGTTGTCGTTGATAACTTTTTGTTTAAATTAGCCGTTTTACCATACCTATTATTTAGCAGGCTCATCATTTTCTTTAATCACAGATAGAATTAATGGTATGATTTGATGATTATAGTGTAGCTTTGGGTTATCATCACATGATAAAATACTAGCTGTATCCTCCTGTTCCATTTGCAAGCTTTGTTATCATCGTGATCAATAATTTATTTTATTATGGCCAAATGTTTTCTGGCAGACCCCGTGTTTGTAGAAATGCATCTTTGTAGCCTGGATAACTTTCCATTAACATAATACCAAGTTACTTCGTACATAACTTTAAGTTTACATATAACCTCTTTTTCTCCTTTCAGTGAGTTACTTGGTATCATACTACTAAGGGGAAGATGATACATGGAGAAGGATAACTAAATCTGATGATTAAATAGTGAATACATATATGGTAATAGTGATCCGTTTTCTATTGTCGAATTGGAAATTGAGAGATGGATTTATTACAATACATTATAATTAATATATTCTAATAGGATTGTGCTATTGATTATTAGTCAATGTTAGTTTTAATCATTTTCATGTATTTGTTTTCAGGGAGTAAGTGTGGGTGAAATTGAATAAAATAAAATTGTTTACCCACATGACCTCTATGTATTGACAAATTCATGTTCTGTATTAGAGATCTTGATGAATACCAATTTGAAATCCTAATTTCTGTTTATAGATTTTTGATATTGATATCCGCGGTATGACATACTTTTTCCCCTATGTCAAGCAACTGCATGGTTGTTCTGTTTTCGTGTTCTTTCTTCTGGCCTCGTACTTCTGTCCAAAAAGTTTTAAGTAGTTCATTACTGGGTTTGACATAAGGGATGATCTTTAATAAGCTGTTTAGTTATAAGTTACTGATTAGTTCATCTGCTTTCGCAGTTAAATGTGCCACAGCTTGTGAGGTTTCTCATGACCGGTCAGGGTTCATGTGGAACTTCATTAGTATACCTAACATTGTTGAAGGACGATAATATGATCAGGCCCTAGACCTCATCAAAAGGTCTATATTGACTTTCTTTACGTGTGTACATAATATAAGTATAGCATATAATCTGTTACCAGTGTGTATATGTTTGTGAGCTGCCAATATGGTCGGGTTTGGCATGGGTCCAATAGGGGTCATTTTTGATATGGGTTGAAAACAAGCTGTCTAATCATAGAGTTGTTTTCTATTATAACTAAATATGCCAACAATGTGTGGTTGTAGGAAGGTAGCTGCTAGCCTAATACCAACTTGCATATCTTATTTCAGTGCCATTTGAATGAACTTGCAAGTTGCAACCAAGAGAATGCAATCAGTTTGATACGTTCGTGAAGAACCAAGACAGAGTCAACAACTGCCACACCCATGATAACCAGTTCACCACTCTTGCATTATGTCCATGTTTCACATAATTGTTTGCATGCATGTTTCCATTTTTCTTAGGCTAGCTTAAAGAATTGTTAGTGGATAATTACTATCTCTATCAAAAGACATGGTCTTCATGCACGTATCACAGTTACTCGGGTGTCAAAGGTGTATTCCAAATTTAACCAGGTATATATAACTCATGAACCTTCTACTAGTTTTGAATTATGTTCAATAAAATATGTTTTTGAGATCCCAACTAAAAAGTTCTTGACATTTGTAACTCATATTATTACCACTATTGTAAATCGCCTTCGAACATTTTATACTTCATGTTACTGCATCAATAGTGTAGGACGGCGGTTGAGAGAGGGATGTTCCAAGGGGTAAAGGTAGATTGTGATCGAATAGTTGTTTCACATCTACGATATGCCAATGACACCATGCTTCTTGGGAAATTGGATAAGAGTAATTTGAGTGCTTTGATGAAGATACTAAAGTGCTTTGAAAAAGTGTCGCGATTGACAATAAATCTTCAAAAAAGAGTTTTGTATGGGTTGGGGGTTCAAAGGGGGGATGTGAATCGCATAGTGGATGAAATGTAAGGTGAGTACATTACCATTTACATATTTGGGGCTGCCTATTGGCGTTAGTATGCGAAAAATTAGTGATTGTATAGCGTGGATGGTAAGTCCATATTGTTAGTTCTCCTTGATGAAAGTTCAATCGTGGGGTTGTATTTCCTGGTAGTAGTGGCAAAATGACATGTTTATAATAAGTGAACTTCATAAGTTTACTTGTTTGACCAGTTACAGATAAAATATAACCTGAATCTACCAAATCATAAGTAAATGGGTCAAAGTTGACTCTAATCTCCAGTAATGGGCATTTATCTATTCTGAACTGGGCGGGAGAGACGGGATCTGGGTATGGCACCGGATAAACAGATTATTTGACTGGTTGCCATTGGCAGCTTTTGTTGAGAAAAAATCATTTGTATGCATGGTGGCATTGGGAGGTCAATCAACCTTATTGAGCAAATCAAAAACCTTCAGTGACCAATTACAATGGAGGCTGGTTCAATTGTTCTTATGGATTTGTTGTGGTTTGTTCTCTGATCCATATATCCTTAATATTAATTTGATTTGAATTTAATTAGTTAGAACAAGTTCTAATCGTTATCTTTCCAAATAGGTCTGACCCACCAGAAAATGATAGCGTGGAAGGACTGCGACCAAACGCCAGAGGGCCTGGATAGTTACTTTTGGGGTGAGTGTTGTTTCTTAAAAATTATTCTAAGTCGGGGATTTTGTTACACTTGTCTTTCTCTCATATACATGATAATCACAGCCTGATCATGTGATGAAGTTCTGTAACAATAACGATCTCCAGTTAAGTGTGCGTGCACATGAATGTGTAATGGCCACTTTGAGCGTTTTTCCCAAGGACATTTGATTACCCTTTTTTTCGGCCACCAATTATTGTGGTAAGTTTCCTGTGTTCTCGAGCCTGTTTATAACTTGTAAGCACATAACTATGATATATAGAGGTGGCAGAGTGGGCTGGTCAGGTGGGTTATGTGAGGGGTGGGTTGTGTAACGGGTTTAAACTTCTACTGTTCGTGCTAGTTAAAACGGTTGACCCACTCATTATCTTGTCTTTTTTTGCTTTTTTACAAGTAACTGATTTATTTGAATATAATTCTTACACTAACAATGTATTCTTTTTTAAAGAGTGGTTTAGGAAATTGTATGCATTGATATTACACAGGGACTTTCAACTCGTTCCTTTTTTATCTGAAGATTCTTTTGATTCATTTTGTGATGAAACATTACCGAAATTGACCCATTTACATTGCCTCATCTATTGCTAACTATTAATTTATTCCACTGGGTGTATCCTGTAGGCACTGTAAACAATGCAGGTGCAGTTTTTCTTTTGGGTAGAGATCTTGTGGTTCCAAAGCTCATTCATCCACTGCCACCTGCTACTTTGTCAACCGGAACGTCCCCTAAACGGCATATAGAAGATACGTGGATGCAGGTACCATTTCGTCGTTTAAAACCTTCATTTTCATGACTTTATGATGCAGGCATCGGTGTTAACTTTAGTATATTCTTCTAATGGTGTTAGGAGCTTAATGCAAATAGACCACCAACACCAACTAGGGGTCGTCCGCAAGTCACAAATGACCGTGGCTCTCTTGCATGGATATAATTAAAATATATCTCTAAGATTACTCAGGCTACTTGTTGGTGCACTCAAGAGACGTCAAGAATTTGTTCAACTGTACCCCAACCTCACCGGGCCCCACATAGTTAGCAGGACATTCGAAAAATGTAGATTTGACATCACAAAAAACGCACCAAGTGCTGGTTAGCACCCGTTTGTACATTGGCAAATGGGAGGTTTGAGCTGTTGGTAGTGTTGGCATTCTCCCATTGGTGATGATTTTCGTTGCTAGTTTTCTTTACATGAATTTTTGTTTGGTTAGGTGTATCGTTGGTTTATTTTTCTTTCGGTTTTTGTTAAAAGATAGAATGAGGTTATATATGTTGGAAAGAAGGTGATGATTGTATCATAGAGAGGAGGTGGTGGTGTGTTATGTACAATGTGGAAAGAAGGTAATGATTGTATTATAGAGAGGAGGTGGTGTTGTGTTATGTACAATATAACATTTGTGTGAAGATACGAACAACCTTTGTTTCATGAAAGACTTCCTTTGTTTTTTTCTAACGTAGCTCCGTGTTTGTTAAATCTATGTTTACCTTGTGACAAGTACACTAAAGATGCCAACAACATGAAAACCAAGCATCATTTGTCACATCATAGAAGTATATAGTTCATGACTTCATGTAACCAAAATGCTTTTACTCTTCAGGTTGGAATTAATGATTTAACATTTTACAGTTCACAAATGAATATGGATTTGTCGTATCATAAGAAAGATAATACTCGCATGTTCCTTTTGAATATAAATGGGTGATTACCTACTCCCTTTTTCTCTTATTGGCCAATGGCGAATCTGCATTATCTTTGATTCAAGTTTGACAGCTAGAATATATACTAATATAATATTCCCTCCGTCCCAATTTTATTGTCCCCAGACAAAAAACACACGTTTTAAGAAAAGTGTACTGGTTGTACCCTACAACCAATAGGATTTAATCTCTCATCACATTCCAATGTTTTGTTTTGATTGGCTGAAAGATACAACTAGACAATAAATTTGGGACATCCCAGAATGGAAAAGTGGACAATAAATTCGGGACGGAAGAAATACATGATAGAGATGTCTACCTACTCCATTTTCTCTTATCGGCCAATGGCGATTCAGCATAATGTTTGACAGCTAGCATATATACTAATATAATACAAACGTAGACCATAAATAACAACGAGTAAACATTTATGTAAAAAAGGGTTGAAAACATTGTATCTGTACACTGCACACCAGATTCTTCTACATAAACAATGGCTGAATAACAATTTATAAGTTATAACAATCATTTAACAACCACTCATGAATAACAGTAGATTATCGTCATTATCGTGGTCCTCGTGGGCTATGTTTTTACATATTTCATACGGGATGATGTATCTGATAACTACCATTTGTCAAAGGGCAAAAGAATACTTAAAAGTAGATGACAAGTATTTTTCATATTTCTATGTCAACCCTTTTATGGTCTTTGTTTTAATATATTTTTTACACATATATATTCCAACTTGCTCACGCCAATGTATTACCTCTGTTATAAGATTAAAGAATTCATCATAGTTGGTAGACATACACTACCTACCGCCTTTTTTTTATTGCCCAATTGGTGATGTTAATTGTAATTAGCTGGCTAGAATGTGTAAACCAATAATAGAAGCGTTGACCATAACTATGGTTGGAATCACTATAAACAGTGGCTAGATGATTGTTCTTTTTGCTCACCCTTTTCATATTCTCATCTACATTTCAACTATATTCTACAATCTCACCATAAACAATGGCTGAAGTCATTGCTTCTGATCTCGTCAAAGCTGTTCTTCAGATGCTGGTATCTGTAGCTGAGAAGAAAATTGTTCGCTCTCAGGGAATTCAATCCGAGCTCAAGAAATTGGGGACGACGCTGTCCCAGATCCAAGCTTTGCTTAATGATGCTTCTCAAAAGGAAGTTACTGATGAAGCTGTTAAAGGGTGGTTGAACAGCCTCCAACATTTGGCTTACGACATAGACGACATGCTCGATGATATAGCAACGGAAGCTATGGACAGTGAGTTCAATGAAGAAGAATCTGTTGCCTTCACCAGCAAGGTAAGAAAGCTCATCCCAACTTGTTGCACAAATTTCTCACTAAGTGAGAGGATGAGTAACAAGTTAGATCATATTACCATTAAGTTTCAAGATTTAGAGAAGGAAAGAACTACTCTTGGTTTGGTTGTGATAGATGATAGGCCAAAAAATATAAATAGAAAATACCAAACCTCTGTTGTAGATGTCTCCGGTATTGTTGGACGACAAGTGGAAAAAGAGGCATTCGTTCACAAGTTAGTGGCTGATGAACCTTGTGATAAAAACTTTAGCATTGTTCCGATAGTTGGTATGGGTGGGGTTGGTAAAACAACTCTAGCTAGACTTTTGTATAACGAAAACCAAGTGAAGGATCACTTTGAACTCAAGGCGTGGGTTTGTGTTTCCAATGAATTTGATAGCTATGGTATAAGTAAAGTGATTTTTCAGTCTGTGGGTGGCGAGAAAAAGGAATTTGAAGATTTCAATCTACTTCAAGTAGCTCTTACAAAACAACTTATGGGAAAACGTTTTCTATTAGTGCTGGATGATGTATGGAGTGAAAGCTACGAGGATTGGGTAACCTTAGTTGCTCCATTTCACTCATGTGCTCCTGGAAGTAAGATCATCGTGACAACACGAAAGGAGCAATTAGTCAAAAAAGTGTCGGGTAATAGTCATCTAAACCATTTGCAGAGCCTGTCACATGATGATGCTTTGACTTTATTTGCTCAAAATGCTTTGGGTTTACTCAACTTTGATTCACATCCGACTCTGAAACCACATGGTATAGGTATTGTGGAAAAATGTGGCTGCTTGCCTTTGGCTTTAATAGCACTTGGGAGGCTATTGAGGACCAAACAACATGAAGAAGAATATTGGAAGGAAGTGTTGAATAGTGAGATATGGAGCTTACAAGATGGAGGTGAAATTGTTCCTGCCCTTAGATTAAGCTACCAAGATCTTTCTTCGTGTTTGAAGAGGCTGTTTGCATATTGTTCCTTGTTCCCTAAGGACTATATATTTGATAAGAGGGAGTTGGTTCTGTTGTGGATGGCGGAAGGATTTTTGCACCATTCGACTTTAAACAAGTCAACAGAAGAACACTTTGGCCACAAATGTTTTGAAGAGTTATTGTCAAGGTCCTTTCTTCAACATGCACCAAATGACAGATCGTTGTTTGTGATGCATGACTTGATGAATGACTTGGCGACATCGGTTGCTGGTGAATTTTTTGTTAGGTTAGAAAATGATATGGAGAAGGATAAAGGGAGTGAAGCATTAGAAGAGTATCGCCATATGTCATTTGTTCGTGAGGAATATGGAGCCTATAATAAGTTCAAGGCATTCGAAAGAGCTAGAAATTTGAGAACATTCTTGGCAACGTCTGTTGGGGTGATAGATGATATGGAAAGGTTCTACTTATCTAATAAGATTTTGGTTGATTTAGTTCCTCAATTACCGTTGTTAAGGGTTCTCAACTTAAGTAAATTTGAGATAACCGAGGTACCAGATACCATAGGTAGTTTGAGGCACTTGCGGTATTTTAATTTATCTCGAACTCAGATCACACAACTGCCAGAGAATGTGTGCAATCTCTATAATTTACAAACACTGATCCTGTTTGGTTGTAATGAATTAGTTAAATTGCCCAAAAATTTCTCAAATCTTAGAAATCTGCGGCATTTTGACATCAGGGATACTCCTTGTTTGAATAAGATGCCCTTAGGAATCAGTAAATTAAAAAACCTACAGACACTCTCCAAAATCATTATTGGAGGTGAAAACAGATTTGAAATTAGCGAGCTTAGAAGATTAGAGAACCTGTGTGGGGAAATCTCTATAGAAGGGTTGGACAACGTGAAAAATGCAATTGATGCACGAGAGGCTAACTTTTCACAGAAGAGGCTTACTGAGTTAGAAGTGAAATGGAGTGACGTGTTTAATGGTTCTCGAAAAGATTTGGTTGAAAAAAAGGTCCTAGAAGAGCTGAAGCCTTATAATGATATGTTAAAACAACTCAAAATAGTGTCATATGGGGGAACAGAGTTTCCAAATTGGGTTGTGGATCCCTCTTTTGTTAGGTTGACACTTGTGTCAATACGTGGCTGTAGAAAGTGTGTGTGTTTGCCATCACTTGGGCAGCTAACGTCACTTGAGGAGTTGTTTATTAAAGGCATGGATGGGGTGGAAAATGTGGGTTTGGAGTTTCTTGGTACTGGTGTTTCGTTCCCCTCACTTAAAATTCTAAGTTTTGAAGATATGAAGGGGTGGAATGTATGGTCAACCAACGGTGGGGTTGTATTTCCGTGCCTCGAGAAGCTTGTTATAGAAAGTTGTCCTAATCTTGTCGAAGTATCACTCGAAGCATTGCCTTCACTAAGACATCTTGAAATACGTGGGTGTGATCACAGTGTGTTGACAAGTCTGGTTCAAGTAGCTTCATCGGTCACTATGTTGGAAATAGAATCTATTTCAGGTCTTAATGATGAGGTGTGGAGAGGTGTTGGAGAGCATCTCAGGGCAGTTGAAGAATTAAGCATCGATAGTTGTAATGAGATAAGATACTTGTGGGAAACAGAAGCAAAGGCAAGCAGGGTTCTTGTGAGTTTAAGGAAGTTGCGAGTAATGACTTGTGATAATTTGGTGAGTCTTGGAGAGAGAGAGGATGAGGATGATGATGATAACAAGTGCGGGAGCAATCTGCTAACATCTCTTAGGATTTTAGGTATATTGTTTTGTAAGAGTATGGAGCGTTGCAATTGCCCGGATAGCATTGAGACATTGAGTATTGAAGAGTGTTGTTCACTTGCAGATATTTCCTTCTCATCGGTAGGAGGAGGGCAGAAGCTCAAGTCACTTGAAGTTGTTGGTTGTGAGAAAGTAGTTGTAAGGGAGTTGGGAGGATATGAAGGAGGAGGAGACAAGAGTGAGATGCTTATCAACAACAACAACAAAGGCATGCCATTGCTTCAAGATGTAGAAATATATCATATGCAAAATCTGAAATTCATCCTTGAATTGAGTTGCTTCGGTCATCTCACCCGTTTGAGGATAATTAATTGTTCAAATCTGGAGTCAATACCTAATCACCAACTGCCGAATCTCACCTCGTTAAAATATATGTGTATTACAAATTGTCCAAGAATGGACGGTTCATTTCCTCGTGGGCTTTGGCCTCCCAAATTGGAAACCTTATCAATAGGTGGGTTGAAGAAGCCCATATCAGAGTGGGGCCCACAGGATTTCCCACCCACACTTGTTCACCTAACCTTGTGGGGGGATCGTCAGATAATAAAGTGGATAGTCAGTTGTCTAGTCTTCTTCCATCATCTCTTACTAGACTTGATTTATGGTATTTGAAGGAATTGGAAACAATATCAATGGGACTGCAACACCTCACCTCCCTCCAACATCTTCACATTTACTACTGCCCAAAGATGAAGGATCTACCAGAAATGCTGTTGCCTTCACTTCTCAGTTTGACAATCTATGAATGCCCAAAACTGGAAGAAAGGTGTATTAAAAGAAAAAGTAAAAGTTGCAGTAGAAGAGGATCCTACAACTACTGGCCCCTCATCTCCCATATACCCAAAATCTACATAGAATGAAGGTGCTCGTCTCTCTCTGTTTCTTTTTCTGCATTTAATTTATTCTTTTTAATAATAAATAATATAATAATTGAATAACTGATAATGCTTTCTTTTAAGAAACCAAATAATTTTAAATCTGCTATCTTAATATCTGGTTGTTAACATGGACATACTTGATTGCTGATTTTATATCTATTCTATTCTATGAATATAATAATAAATAATAGGTGGATAGTGTCAATATTCTTTGAATCATAACCATAATACTCAAATACATCAATATAGGCTAAGGAGTTACAATGAAGGTGAGCATCTCTCTGGATATCCCGTTGTCAAGTTTCTCAATATCTATATTTAATTCATAAATTAAAAAATGAAGGTGTGCATCTCTCTGTCTCCACATTCAATTTATTATATACGTTATCATTCAAACAAACATTACATTACATTTTCCTATTCAATTCAATTCAATTCAAATAATCATAATAATAGAAGATTATTACCAATTTACAACCAAACAATATGAATATGATGTTAGGTTTCTCTTTCTGCATTATATAACTTCTTTTGCTTACATTCGAGCAAACCAAGTTTTTTATATCTGACCAGATGCGGTATGAATTGAATTATCACACTATTAATTAATTTATTTAAGTAGTTTAGGAAATTGTATGGATTAATGTTATGCTTTGGGGGACTTTCAACCTGTTTAACCCCCTTTTTTTTTGTCAAAAGATTCTTAGGTCTCTTTATCCATTTTGTGATGATTATTTCCCAAAATGACCCATTCATATGAGAATTGCCAACTCTGATGCTAACTACGGAGTATTAATTTATTCCACCAGGTGTATCATGTAGGAACTGCAAATAATGTAGGTGTCTTTTAGTTTTGGGTAAAGATCTTGTGGTGCTTCCAAAGCTCATTCATCCACTGAAAGAAGGGATTATTCGGTCAACAAAACAAGGTCTTTACTTACGACTTATTTATTAATGTGTTCTAACCAGAGGACTTTTTGACTGAGTCCAAAAACTACACTGCTCCCCATTCAGCAACTCCCAACTCCGGCGATCACCGGCTGCACCTGCGATGACCTTCAGCTATGGCTCCGTGCCTCCGGCTACCTTCGATTGTTGCTCCGCCAAGCATATAATTGAAATCTAAGCATTATTTATTAGGTTAAACTTTGTTATTTTTGCTTTGTTATTTTTTATGCTATACTTGAAGCTTTGATGGAATTTGCCATTTTATAATGATAAGTAGTTACGTTGTTGGTTCTGAGTGATGATATTGATGGAATTTAAGCACTACGTATTGGGTTTTCTTTGTTGTAAGGTGTTGTATTTGTGTTATATAGGCGTAGATGAAGATACTGGTATGAAAATTGTTTGATTGGTGGAATTTGGGTTATAGTACGATGGTCGATATAGAGGACATTTTTGAGTCGGCAAATATGGTTTCTAACAGTGAAGTAGTAAAAGAAATATGGGAAGGGGTAATTTGGGTTATGGCATACATGATTTGGAAAAATAGAAATGCAAAGATTTTTGGGAAGAAGGTGTTAAGGGGTGTAGAGCTATTATGTGAAGCTCAACTAAAGAGTTTTGAGCGGATAAAAGCGTGGCTAAAATTGAAGAAGATTGACTGGAATTCATGGGTGAATGATCCTAAATTAAGCATGTGTGAGGATGGTCTAGTGGGTTTATAACAGTGGTGGAAGGGATATAGGTATAGAGCGTTTGGATGGGTTCATGGGGGGGTTTTAAGTAGATGGAAGCAGGCAACTTGATCATCATGGGAGAATGGCTGGAGTGATTCTTGAATACTATGGAGGGAATTGATTGCACGAATTATGTCAAGTGTCTCAATTGTATAATGTATAATTTAATTGTGCCATACATGTAGTTTCAGTTATAGGTTGTGGTGTTTTTTAGTATATGTATGGTTCTGTATGTAATTATGTAATTGTGAAGTTGGTTTAGTAATAAAATTGTTGCTTTCTCTAAAAATAAAAATAGAAGATAAGAATAAACACTAGTTTAAGACCCGTGAAAACACGGGATTGATAAAAAGGTATTTTTTAATATCATTTTGTAAGTTGTATCAATATGGTTTTAAATAGTTCGCAATTTGTATATATTAATTTTTATTGTTATGTATTGTAGGAAAGTTACGATAATGCATTCATTTAATTTTTGTAATAAAACTTGTAACCACTTTTTTTTTGTTGAAAAAATAGGGCATTAAGTTAATATATTAACATGTGATTTTCTGTTTTTTTTTTTTTTTTGTTTTTTTTTGAATAATAAATTTTGTTTTCTGTTAGCTGATATTGAGTAATTAAACGTGGAAGTAATATGTATGAGCATGTAAATATATGTGTGACATTCTAAAAAGTTTCAAATTTATTTAACATAAAATAAATTTATTAAATTTAAAACATGTAAAATAAATTACAAATTTATTTAACCGTGATCGTGAATATGTCAAAAAAGTTTAGGGGTAGGCCCAATTGGGCTTTTGACCAAGGTGGTTAAGAAAGGAACACTATTTAGGGTGTAGATTAAATTGGGCTGGTGAGAAAGGAGTTGGAAATTCCAAATATATTGAAGAGTTGATTGGCCCATTCTAGTATTGAAGAGTACGTTGGACAATTGTATTGTAAGAGTAAATATATATATGTATGATGATATTAAAAAACATGTTATATTAAAATTAAAGTATCAACTGATGACACATGTAAATATATGTAGGAAATTACAACTAATAGTTAGCTTGAATTTAAAGTTTTAAGTGATGATACATTGAAAGTGTTATATAAAATTTTAAGGTTTCAATCTCTAGATAATATATGTCCTTTAAAAAATTTAGTTACAGGATCACACTCTAAACCATAGTTTGTTTATATGAAATTAAGTAACTATTAAAAAATCGTGGTTTTAGTGAAACTGATTATATCGTCAAGAAAAAGGATTACGAACATAATATTATGTTCAAGTCTGTATAACATATTATGAAGAATTAGTGTGCAAGCGAACATTGTACATACTTTTTATGCACAGCATGAAAATTAGATAGCAAAGGAAAAAAATTTATAAGACTAAATAACACATATTCATTCAAGGATCTGGTAAAGAAGTGAATAACTGATTAAATATCCAACATGGACTTTTGGAATAGATTGAAAATACCAAAAGCCAGAATTAAAGAGTACTAAGTCATAGGGGTAAAAACCCTCGAACCACAACATCAAAAACAAACAGTCTTAAACAAACTTATAAAATTAAAGATGAAATATAAATCATCATGGCTTCTCAATTTTGACAGCAATAGCAACCTTCTTTTTGCTACATGAATTCTCAAGGTCATCCTGTTCAATGCTATCAATTGGACGCTTCATAAGACTTGCAGCAGTTTCCGTCTCACCATCGGCTGCTGTCAATGAGTCGCCGGTAAAAGATACAACATCCTTCAAATAAACCACAAAAACCCTATAGTAAGACAAAACACTATAGTAAAAAATATACTGTAATATATAACTTGTAGAGTTTTAAATAGGATTTAAACCTTATTAACAGTAAATCCAATAGAAGTAAAATGTGATCGCTAAACAATCAGTTTCAGACATTCTGGTCATAAAACAACACCTTCTTGCAAGACATTCTCGAACAGTGGAATTAAAACCTTTTTCACAGTAGCATGTATCTTGTCACCCTACATGACGGATTCATTAGCAAAATATGTAAATATATTAGATTATGAAAAAATAAAAAACGATTGTACCCTTTCATCCATGACGATGCAATCAAGTTGGAAAGTGGATCTGGGCAAACTCAGAATGCGAACTTTCAGCTTCCAAGAATCCTTAACGGTGTCAAGATCTTCAATGAAATCATAAGCTTCGTTCTCCATTATTACAGAAATCTAGTTGGAAAATAAGCCGGAATGAAATTAGTATGGGAGGTGGGTTTTGGGGATGTTATGTCGTCTTACTTATAAGTGGGATAAGGAAACGATTGAATTTCCAACCATAACCTTCAAATTAGATGTGGCCGCATCAGACAACCAATCAAGCTTTTAAGCGTGATAAACCCCATTAATGCTTCTAAAAGACGCTGCATATTGGCATAGGAAATAACATAGAGTATTCAATTTAAATAATATTTTTTTTATAAAAAAGGTGTATTAAAAACGGAAATTAATAATGGTATTAATTCATTAGCAGGTAATGTGTTTTTTGAATGAAAAATTATGATGTATTGCTGACATCACCCTGTTAACCACATCGTGACACATCAGCACCAAAACCTACCTCATGACTCGACAACTCAGCATAATGACATCAGCGGAACCCCCCTTTATTAGTATAGAAGATGTCATGAACGCAGCGGTTGCTGAAATGCAAAGTGAAAAACAATTAATTTTGAAGCTTCGTAAAATGTTCGAAGATAAATGATAAAGGGAGGTCGTCTTGCCAACACGGAATTGGGTGTGTCATCAATTTCTATTAATTAATTATTTAAGATATATATACAATTAGGTTTGATTAGTTATCGTTTGTCACTAAATAAAAAGTAATTAATTATTAAATCTAAGGGTAAAGTAGTTATTTTTATCATTCAAGTCGTTTATTCACTAATTACTGTATAGTTACTTACTTACTTCATACCCATATTGCCATCTATATTCATACAGAAAAATTAAATAAATATATAAACTGCCCCTATATCATTGAAGATATTCTTAGCGAAGCTTTTCTTCCCTCAAATTTTATATTTAAAAAATAGATTTTATTAATGACCATCTAACTATTGTTGCTAAGAAATTTAGATATGTGTAATTTGATTTTACTTTTTAGTGGGTATTCAGAGGACACGTAGTTTACTTTAGTATGTGTAGAACTATTTATACATATATGAAAGTCTTATCGACTGTCCTAAAGGCTAAATGTTGTCATAATCATCTTCCTTAGAAAAGTTACTTAAATTGTATGTCGAGAGCATTAATGTAACATCCTCGTTTTGGGCCTAGTTGAAATTGTAATTTCTTTATTTATTTAATTATTTAATTGTGTTTTAAATAATTAATATCTTGTGATAATTGAAAATAATAGGCCAAATAGTTATATGACTTATTGTGAATAGTAAATTATTACTCCTTTTAAATTTATTTAGTTGACGGTAAAATAAAATTGTATTTCCCCGCAAATGGTTTTAAGTTCCAGACAATAATAAATACGGGGAATGAAAATTGACACTTATATGGTATATTATATGGGATGGGTCGGTTTTACCTCCCACATATGCATACATACGTACGAATACACACACACACCCATCTAACCCTAAATCATTATCAAAATCATGAAGAATCATCAAATTGGAGCTTCTAAACACGAATTCAAGCCTCTTTAATCATTCTAATCAAGGTATAATCTTGTGTTCTTCATTTTCTAAAACCTAGGAATTGGGGGTTTTGATGTTCTTGAATAAAATCCGAAATTAGGGTTTCGAAAGTGTAAATTGATGTTAGTTAAGCTTCAATAACAAGTATTAATCATTCTATCATCATTATAAACATGTTATAATTGTTAATTCATGATTTTCATATAAACCTAGAAATGGGTTTTTGAGTAATTGATGGAACTAAGTTGAGTAAAGTGAAATTGAAGCTTGTAATGATCATATTATTGTTAGATGATAAGTAATTCATAATTATAAGTGAAACCCTAACCTAGAGTGGAAGGAATTGATGTTTGTTCATGATAAAAGTTATGATTTAATTGATAATTCATGAAGTAAAGCTTTTGATTGTGTTATAGTTGTTAGTTAGTACCTAATTCATGAGTATAACTTAGGTCCTAACTTGAAATTAAAGAATTTGATTGAGGATTTATGAGTAAAGTTGTAACTAAGTTGATTAAATATTCATTAAACCTTGTGTTGGGTTTTGAATGAATTAGAAATATTTGATGGTAAAAATCCGGTTAACGGTTTAATCATGTTAATGGTGATAATGAAAGTTGATTAAATGAGGTTATGATTATAATGAGCATAAAATTGATAAGTGATTGTGAAGTGTGTTATAAAGGTGGATATTTGTAATGTTGGAATGATGTTGTATAGATTCGATACAAGGGACTGACTTGTGTTATTGTTGTATTCTCAGATATGGAGAAGACTCAGTGACATTAGACTACTGAGTGGGCGACTATGATTGTCGGTGAGTGGATCTTGGACTTTCAGTCTAAGTTAGTTGTAACAACATGGTTACAACGGGTAAACTTGGTTTATTTCAATGATTGCTTTAATATTATATTACCATGATGGCTAACCCTTGATTGATTATTGGCGTCCTACATACTATGATAGTTGTTGACTATTTGATTTGGTGGGGGTCAACTAATGTGTTGGGTTTGGATACTATTACTAGGACTTCGCAAGTGCCTTGTACATGTGTTGGACACTGAAATTGCGTCGTGTGTAGTAATATTACTAAACTATCGGTTTAACCTCTGATTTGGCCGTCAGTTGGTTTTAAGTGTTACTTGGGGAACCATCCGCGGCATGAGGGTACCTCAAGGACCACCAATCCTTCTATGTTGCTTGTGCATTGCTTGGTTATAGGCATGTGTTAAGCTGAGTTAGATTGATAGCTTGGGATCTATTCACTTAGCTTCGTGCTAACCCCTCATTACTTCTTGCAGGTTTACTTTTGTATGTGGGTGGGCAAGAAGTACATATGGAATTGAATGTTTGACAGGCTCACTCTGAAATGAATAATACGTTAATGATTTAACAACATATTTGGATTTCTATAACACCTAAACTTAATGTGTGTAATGATTAGGATAATCTAGTTTTAAAGGTTTGTATGTAAGTGGATTGCTATTTGAAATGTATGTATGCAATTTACTGACTTCTATTAATCATGCGCTTCCGATATGTAAAAAAAAAAAATGTCCTTGTATTTCGAGACGGGTGTTATAAATTGGTATCAGAGCATAGGTTTGGGTGAATTGTACATTATAAGATGTTCAATCCCAAACTTAGGTTTGTGTCAAGTCAAACATTCCAGGGATGGGGTTTAGTGGTTGCATGAGAAAGTTGCTATTAAATGTGTGCTAACCTATAACAAGATGCAATAGTGTTGTTTTGGGTGCAGAGACGGAGGAACATGAGGAACCGTCTGGTATTCTCAATGATTCCTCAATACTCGTGGGCCTAGATGTGCCAGGTAATTTCTGATAAGCTTGATGAATTTTAATAAGCTTTGACTGTTTGCTTTACTATGATATGATTGTTAGTAAAGTAAATTGAATTATTGGTGAATATCGCTTGTTAATAAGATGATAGAGGTGTTAATGATTAATTAAGAAGGAAATTGAAAGTTTCGGTCAAAATGTTGAAACTGTGTAGATACATCGTTGACTAAGGTGTAACAATTGTATTATGTGAAATTAAGTGTATCTACAGTGTAAAAATAAGTTGATAAATGCAAGGTGTGATTATAGATCCTTGCTAGGGAATTATTTGATAAATGATAAACTGAATTGATGTGACTAGATGTTTATGTGTTTGACATTGATCATGAATGGTTTGAATTATGATCTTTATATTAAAAGTTGTGTAGTGAGAAAGTCAAAGTGGTCAACGAGTTTAATGGTGTGTTGACGTGTTTGTGAAAAGTCAAATTTGAAAATTTGTTGAAATTAGTTCATATATGATGAATTTATGTGAAATTGGTGATTTAAGGTAATATCATGATACCATTAGCGAAAATGGCTTAGTTTGACTTAAAATAGTCAATAATATGTGGAATGTATGTGAGAGTGGTGTTTATATGGTCAGAAACCCAAATGGGTCAATTAAGTGCCTAAATGGGCCGCTTAGTATAAAAACGGTTAGAAACTTGATGTGGTTGTGTATGATGACTTTTAAGTTGACTTAAAGCCATAAGTATAGATAAAATGTGGGTTGAAAGTGTAATGTAGTTATGTTGATTGAATTTGGTAAAATTTGCCCATTTGGACCCCTAAACGGGTCAATGAGTTAAAACATAATGGAACGGGTAGATGAGGATGATGAATGTGCCCACACGTCATAAATATATGTAGAAACATGTTGGCAAAGGGTGGAACCCTGAAAGTATGCCGTTTGGAATATAGCGTGTCAACCAAAATGGTTCAAAATGGCCCAAAATGGCCTAAAATTGGTTATATGTCCGTTTTCTCGTAAAACGTGTAATTTGAAAAAGTGGAAAAATGGAAAGTTGCATTTTGATTATATGAGGGTGCCTGCAAAATTTCAGAGTCTAACTCTTTACGGTTTAGGAGATATGCGCATTTGAATTTTGTGTTTTTGCACTAAAAATTGTTGAGTTGTTGCAGCATGTTAAATCCGGTCGTATTCCCTTGAATACGTACGTATTCCCATGAATACGGACGTATTCCTTGGGCGTATTCCTTAAAAAGCTTTCTGGTTGAAAATGTTGGCGGGAATACGGCGTATTCCCATGAATACGAGCGTATTCCCATGAATACGGACGTATTCCCTTGAATACGAACGTATTCCCATGTTTTGAGACATTTCTTGTGCTATCTGTTATATTAAGTGAATTTAATATGAAAATTCGTAAATTTCGACGTTCGACGTAAAGTTGGTCGTAGAATTTCCGTTATGAAATTTCGGTGTCCGATTAAGATGAAATTTACATGTCCACTCAAAAACGGGCCAACGGTCAAAGCTCATCGCATCGCCATGAGCCCTGTCAGTTTTCTGCACTTCGGGGTCGTTTGGGGCCCGAAAATCGCATTTTACTGTTTTTCGGACATTATTTCGGACTTTTAGCTTACGATTTGTATTGGGCTTTTGTTTCTTTGAGCCCAGGGATCATTCCTATGACTAAATATAATGTAAAAATTTGTTTTAAGAGGTTCACCCATTTTATTATGTATGAATCGTTTGTAAGCGGTTTAACTAACTGCATAGTATACCAGTAAGGGTATTGTTGATTGTTGCTTGTTAGGGTAAATAGATATTGATTATGTGAATCATGTTATATGAATTATTTGAAATACAATGAAGTATTTGAATCATGAAAATATGAGATATGGTTGAAATAAATGTTTTAAGAGTTGAGGAAATAATTATATGAACTTACTCTTGTTTGATAACTAAACATGGAAAGTTAATTGCTAATCAACTTAGGAATTATATATTGATGAATATATGTGGAATATGACATGGCATTTTAATAAGGCACTTAGTGCTAAATGTTATATATAGTATTATACGCAATAACTAATGTACTAAGTGATTGATATTGAATCCAGTGATAAAGGTGTTAAATTGACTTAGTTATGTTAAACTCTACACCCGTGTTAATGTAATAATAAGAATTTTGTTGAATAATTGGATTATTATGTCTACTTAATATGTGAGTAGTTTCACATTCAAGTTGTAACACCTGCATAATTAGGATAATTGATTATGCTTAATTGTTTATAACTAGTTGTAATTAGTATGTAATAGGACTAATTACAGACTCTATTTGTATATATATAAGTTGATTTATATATATATGTGTGTATTTACGCGATTTGGATAAATCGTACGAATTAACCGGACGGAGTCCGACACAATTATTTTGACGTTGGTGACAGAAACTTACCTAAATAATGAGAACGTATTTTATTATATAAAATACACAACGAACAAACATTATTTATAATATCGCGACGACATTTTAAATAATTTAACGAATACGAATTAAACGCGAGTTAAGAATTTTAATACTTCGAAAAATGTTTTTATAATTAATTTCAAGGTATTTCATTTAAAATATTCCCGTCACCTTTTAAAAATATAACTGCTTGATATAACGTTTAAACGACGGAGGAAACGAACACCGCACGGAGCGCGGAGGCGCGGACTGAAAATGGGAGGCTTAACCTCCCACTTCCTTTTCTCTTTCTTTTCACTTTCTCATTTCCTTCTTTTTCTTTCTCTCATTTCCCTCTCAACTAACAAAACCACCACCATATTACAAAATCACAAAATAACATCACGAAACGACGCCGAATCATACCACTCCTTTGGAATAAAAGAACCACGGCATCCCGATCTACCTTTCCATCTTTTCGGATTTTCTATCCGACATTTTGTAAGTTTCCGACAAAACCCGAAACTCTCCGTTTTTGCTCATTTTTACGTTTTTATGGTTTATATATGCTTAAAATGTCCAAAAATGGGTTGGGTAAAAGATTTGGACCTAACGGAAGTTTTTCGACCGATTTTCCGGCCACCATTGTCCGATCAGACCGCTACGTCGCAGAGACGACGGGCTACCTGCGACGTAGGCCACTACGTCGTAATACCCCTCGCAACGTCGCATATAGCGACGTCAGCCCTAACGTCGCATTAAGTGGCCAACGTCGCACTTAGCGACATCGACCCCTACGTCGCACAAATACTCAACGTCGCATATAGCGACGCCAGCCTTTACGTCGCATTAAATTGCGAAATCGCACTTAGCGACGTCATGCTCAACGTCGCAGTCCGGATCTGCGACGTAGCACCCAACGTCGCACCCTACGTCGCATGCTACGTCGCATGCTACGTCGCACAAACCAGAACCTTGAAAAGTCAGATTTTACTAAGTGTCGAACTTACACAACTTCAAATACTTATGTCATACGACTTAACAAACGTCATAGAACATACTTTCTATTACAATTACACTAAATTGCGTTATAAATGATAACACTTTGAATCATTTTATACAAACCGTCACCAACGGGCCATAATTGTTTTCAAACTACCAACGGATTACTAAACAAACACTTGGACATAATGAGTTGTGTAAACAACTAGCCTAGATGGTCTTGCGAGACATCTACTTACTTAACTTTATATGTTTAGGCATTTGAAGGTTACGGGTTCGGAGAACCTACGGTTGATATTATTTACTCGTTTATTGATATAAACGTACTTGCAAAGACTCAGGTGAGTCTTACGGCCCCACTTTTTCTGTTTTATCTTATTGGGGGAGATACATGCTACTGATTTTTCCTGAACACAAGTACTAAACTGATTTCTATACCAAACGGAATTGCATGAGTTAATTACTATTTACAGAAGTCTCTCCATCATATATCGTTAGTTATGGACTTAAGCGCGAACAGTAGTTAATGGATCCATTAGGGAAATGACCCTCCCCACCCGGGGCAGTAGCGCTGCCACGTACCGATTTACACGTATAAACGGGTGACAACTTATTCGTTACTGATGCTTGCTCACTTACGAGCATGTCACGGGAGCAAACATATTATTTACGGGTTAAGCTTCGATTATGAGCCTCATGGCAACGGTATAAACTTATTTATTTACATTTGCTGGATTGCAAATACTGATTTTACGATTGCTGGATGGCAATGGCTGATTTTACGCCTACGGGCACTACTAATGAAATCTCGTGTTCAAAGCCGATATTAATTACAAACCTGTGAGATTCACCAACCTTTTGGTTGACACTTTTTAGCATGTTTTCTCAGGTACCCGGATGGAGTAGGATTACTCCAGGATTTTAGCTAGAGTCGCATGATTTCAACACAACTGCATTAACGGAGATTCTTAGCATTATCTTTTGTATATTTTGATTATGTAATAGAATCTCCCGCTATACGCGTGGACTCTAGGGGAAACTACATTTTGTATACGAAAACACTAAGTTTTCAAACATTATATCTATGGGATGTAACTAATTTACAAAACGTCTCATTTAGAGGTCGTTTGCTTTATCTTTGTGCTGTAATATTTAATTAGTAACACCCCAAACTATGCTTCCGCAAAACCGTGAATTTCGGGGGTGTTACAGATTGGTATCAGAGCCTAAGGTTATAGTGAACTAGGTTGCATTAGTGGGCCTAGACTAAGACCATTAGGCAGTATTTCCTTATTAGGCATGATTGGTTCAGGAATTTCATCATACGACTTTAATTTAACATAGCTTGATCAACTATGTACAATTAAGGGAAGATGATGTGAGGTCTGAAATGGCTATGTCGAACAGGAATGCGTTAGTTGACTCTGACCACGAGGGAACCGAGACTCTTACTTGTTATGTGCTAGACATACACTAGGCTATTATATATTGAATATATATATGAATAGGCCACGCACGTAAACACACTCGCTATAGAGATAGCCGACGTTTCTCTAGTGACACTTACGAATTCCTCTCAGCGGTTTGCACCGACCATAACAGACTTGGTTTCCGTCACACCACCTTGTGGCGCACTCTAATGATTTTATGAAAATCACATCTAACACCCGGAAGCAACGTACTTCCAAGGACTAAAATCCTCTCTCTGTCATTTCTATAGAACTCAAAGCCACGAACTCCCAAATGGACGACTACATGTCTGATAGTGACCAAGTCCACGGGGAACAAATCCAGTACACGTATCTCGATGAGGACATCGTACCAGAAGAAGAAATCATGCGGGAGGGAAACGAAAACCAGAATTTCGAAATGACTGGCATCGACATAGAAGAATATGAAAGAGTGCGAGATCAGGCCGTGGGACTAGACGGCCGAAATTGGGCACTTAAGCGTAAGTGCATAGACTATGAACAAAGATTGAGAATCTCAAACCGATCTGTTCCTACACGAATCAAAGATAAGATCCGTTACTGGAAGAAAGTGGCCACCAACCTAACCCGTAGGACCAAAACATGGATCAAACGTTTGGGCAAGAAATCAACGGAGGAGACTAGGTACCGCTCCACGACTCAAAGATACAGGGACATGCTCAAGGCACGCTACCACCCACACGACCTGAACCTGGAGTCGGAAGACGAATCCGAAAGCCAGGAACCTTAACTAAGAGTGAACCAACCGACTAGCAGAAACTGTGGACCGCCTTGGCACGCTATGGAACAAATTAATCTACATTAAGAATAGTGTAGTTTTGTCTTGTAATCTACCTCGTAATCTAGGGACTATCTAGCACTACTCTATAAACTAGTCGGATGTAACCATTCCCGACACCTTTTGTAATATCTCTGTAGGATGTAACTTTTGAACTCACTTTATCTATCAGATATCCTTTGTTATCTCAACTCACATTAATTGTCATTTTCCATGTTGATGTTATGTATTACTGCTTTTATACATGTACATCTGTGACAATTACCAGCTCATACAAAATCTCATGTATCTTCATTTCTTTTATTGAAGAATCATGCCGCCAAAGACACGACCATACACCGATGCCCAGATTACCTCCCTTATAACCCAGGCTGTTACTGAAGCCTTGGCTCGGAATACTCCACCAAATTCCTCGAGGAACAGCGATGCCGCTGAAACCACTACTGCTAAACTCTGTTCATACAAAGACTTTCAGAACTGCAAACCTCTAAACTTTGCAGGTACCGAGGGAGCTATCGGTCTAGTACGCTGGATCGAGAAAGTTGAGTCTGTATTTCTTATCTGCAACTGTGCGGAGGGAGATAAGGTTAAGTTCTCCGTTAGTACTTTTACTGACACTGCACTCACCTGGTGGAACACTTATGCCCAGACTGTGAGTGTTGCTACTGCTTACCAACTCCCGTGGGAGGAGTTGAAGAAGATGTTGAGGGGTGAGTATTGCCCCAGGGATGAATTGAAACAACTAGAAGTGGAATTCTGGAACCACAAGATGCAGGGTGATGACATCACCGGATACACCAACCGTTTCCACCAACTGGCACTTCTGTGCCCAACCATGGTCGATCCTGAGTACAAGAGGATCGAGAAATTTGTTGATGGTCTTCCTGAGAGACTCCAAGACCTGGTTACTTCTTCCAAACCGGGTACTATTCAGAGCGCCATCCGTATAGCCCATGAGTTAACGGCAAATTCTGTCCGCCGCGGCACAACTTCAACCCCATCTGCAAACAACAAACGCAAGTGGGAAGGAAACCCCAACTCATCCAACCAAACCTTCAACAAAAAGCCTGAGTACATTAAGGCTTATACATCTGGAACTTCGGAGAAGAAAGGGTACAGCGGGAGCAGACCCTACTGTCCCAAATGCAACCGCCACCACGACGGTTCTTGCCCTTGCTCCAACTGCAAACGGTTCGGGCATCTAGCCAAGGATTGCCGAATCAACATTTCTACCCCCAACACTAATGCACCAAAGGCCTGCTTTGGGTGCGGAAATATAGGGCATTTCAAGAAAGATTGCCCAAAACTGAAAAGCAACAACAACCCTGCTCGCGGCAGATCATTCGTTATCAAGGCTGGGGAAGCCAGACAAGACCCGAACGTCGTGACGGGTACGTTCCTTCTCAACGACCTTACTGCTTCTGTGTTATTTGATACCGGTGCCGATAGAAGCTTCGTATCTGAGAAATTTAGCCCTTTACTTGATATTACTCCCACTGCCTTAGATGCTAAATACATTGTAGAATTAGCTAACGGCAAACTGATTGAGACTGATAGCATCATACACAACTGTACACTTAACCTCACGAACGAAACGTTTTCCATTGATTTATTCCCTGTCGAGATCGGCAGCTTCGATATTATTGTCGGTATGGATTGGTTATCCAAGCACTGAGCTGAAATCATCTGTCATGACAAACTCGTTCGTATACCTCTTGTCTCCGGTGGAACCTTAGTCCTACAAGGGGAGACCGGCAGACGGAATCTAAATATCGTATCTTGTCTGAAAACTAGAAAATATCTACGAAAAGGGTATCGAGCCATCCTCGCACATGTAACGGAGAAGAAGTCGGAGGAGAAGCGACTTGATGATGTTCCGATCGTGCGGGATTTCCCGGAAGTCTTTCCTGAAGACTTGCCCGGACTGCCGCCACCTAGACAAGTTGAATTTCAAATCGAACTTGTGCCCAGAGCTGCACCCGTGGCACGAGCCCCTTACCGTTTAGCACCATCCGAAATGCAGGAGTTGTCTAACCAACTACAGGAACTCCTGGACAGAGGATTCATTCGACCAAGTTCCTCACCTTGGTGGGCTCCGGTCTTATTCGTGAAAAAGAAAGATGGGTCTTTCCGCATGTGTATCGACTACCGAGAGCTGAATAAGCTAACCATAAAGAATCGGTACCCACTTCCTAGAATCGATGACCTGTTCGACCAACTCCAGGGATCGAGTGTTTACTCAAAGATTGATCTACGGTCGGGTTATCATCAACTCCGAGTCCGTGACAATGATATCCCAAAGACAGCTTTCCGAACTCGTTATGGGCATTACGAATTCCAAGTGATGCCATTCGGGTTGACCAACGCACCGGCCGTATTCATGGACCTTATGAATCGGGTGTGCAAACCATATCTTGACAAATTCGTCATTGTGTTCATCGACGATATACTGATTTACTCGTGTAACGAACAGGAACATGCTCAACATCTGAAAACCATTCTTGGACTTCTGAAACACGAAGAGTTATATGCCAAATTCTCTAAGTGTGAGTTCTGGATTCGAACCGTTCAATTCCTCGGGCACGTGATTGACAGCCAAGGAATTCATGTTGATCCCGCCAAGATTGAAGCAATCAAGGGCTGGGAGTCACCGACCACTCCAACCGAAGTGAGACAATTCTTAGGCCTTGCTGGTTATTACCGCCGATTCATCGAAAACTTTTCAAGAATAGCTGTTCCACTAACCACACTGACTCAGAAAGATAAGAAGTTCGATTGGACTGATAAACAAGAGTCAGCCTTCCAGCTATTGAAAAACAAACTTTGCAGTGCACCAATCCTGTCCTTACCCGAGGGCACCGACGATTTCGTAGTTTACTGCGACGCCTCACACCAGGGACTCGGTTGTGTGTTGATGCAACGGGAAAAAGTCATTGCCTATGCCTCACGACAACTGAAAATCCACGAGGCAAACTAAATCCTAGATACATCGGACCATTCGAAATCCTGGAAAGGATTGGTCCAGTGGCATACCGCCTGCAACTTCCTGCTGAACTCAGCAGCGTACACAACACATTCCACATTTCTAACTTGAAGAAATGTCTGTCTGACGAGACACTGATTATACCGCTCGACGAAATTCAAATCGATGATAAACTTCATTTTGTCGAGGAACCTATGGAAATCATGGACCGTGAGGTCAAGCAATTGAAACAGAGTCGTATTCCCATCGTAAAAGTCAGGTGGAATTCTAGGCGCGGCCCTGAGTTCACCTGGGAACGGGAAGACCAAATGCGACAGAAATATCCACATCTCTTCCCAGATAACGCACCGTCCGTGCACTCAGGCTAATTTCGGGACGAAATTTCTTTAACAAGGGGAGAATGTAACACCTGCATAATTAGGATAATTGATTATGCTTAATTGTTTATAACTAGTTGTAATTAGTATGTAATAGGACTAATTACAGGCTCTATTTGTATATATATAAGTTGATTTATATATATATGTGTGTATTTACGCGATTTGGATAAATCGTACGAATTAACCGGACGGAGTCCGACACAATTATTTTGACGTTGGTGACAGAAACTTACCTAAATAATGAGAACGTATTTTATTATATAAAATACACAACGAACAAACATTATTTATAATATCGCGACGACATTTTAAATAATTTAACGAATACGAATTAAACGCGAGTTAAGAATTTTAATACTTCGAAAAATGTTTTTATAATTAATTTCAAGGTATTTCATTTAAAATATTCCCGTCACCTTTTAAAAATATAACTGCTTGATATAACGTTTAAACGACGGAGGAAACGAACACCGCACGGAGCGCGGAGGCGCGGACTGAAAATGGGAGGCTTAACCTCCCACTTCCTTTTCTCTTTCTTTTCACTTTCTCATTTCCTTCTTTTTCTTTCTCTCATTTCCCTCTCAACTAACAAAACCACCACCATATTACAAAATCACAAAATAACATCACGAAACGACGCCGAATCATACCACTCCTTTGGAATAAAAGAACCACGGCATCCCGATCTACCTTTCCATCTTTTCGGATTTTCTATCCGACATTTTGTAAGTTTCCGACAAAACCCGAAACTCTCCGTTTTTGCTCATTCTTACGTTTTTATGGTTTATATATGCTTAAAATGTCCAAAAATGGGTTGGGTAAAAGATTTGGACCTAACGGAAGTTTTTCGACCGATTTTCCGGCCACCATTGTCCGATCAGACCGCTACGTCGCAGAGACGACGGGCTACCTGCGACGTAGGCCACTACGTCGCAATACCCCTCGCAACGTCGCATATAGCGACGTCAGCCCTAACGTCGCATTAAGTGGCCAACGTCGCACTTAGCGACATCGACCCCTACGTCGCACAAATACTCAACGTCGCATATAGCGACGCCAGCCTTTACGTCGCATTAAATTGCGAAATCGCACTTAGCGACGTCATGCTCAACGTCGCAGTCCGGATCTGCGACGTAGCACCCAACGTCGCACCCTACGTCGTATGCTACGTCGCATGCTACGTCGCACAAACCAGAACCTTGAAAAGTCAGATTTTACTAAGTGTCGAACTTACACAACTTCAAATACTTATGTCATACGACTTAACAAACGTCATAGAACATACTTTCTATTACAATTACACTAAATTGCGTTATAAATGATAACACTTTGAATCATTTTATACAAACCGTCACCAACGGGCCATAATTGTTTTCAAACTACCAACGGATTACTAAACAAACACTTGGACATAATGAGTTGTGTAAACAACTAGCCTAGATGGTCTTGCGAGACATCTACTTACTTAAGTTTATATGTTTAGGCATTTGAAGGTTACGGGTTCGGAGAACCTACGGTTGATATTATTTACTCGTTTATTGATATAAACGTACTTGCAAAGACTCAGGTGAGTCTTACGGCCCCACTTTTTCTGTTTTATCTTATTGGGGGAGATACATGCTACTGATTTTTCCTGAACACAAGTACTAAACTGATTTCTATACCAAACGGAATTGCATGAGTTAATTACTATTTACAGAAGTCTCTCCATCATATATCGTTAGTTATGGACTTAAGCGCGAACAGTAGTTAATGGATCCATTAGGGAAATGACCCTCCCCACCCGGGGCAGTAGCGCTGCCACGTACCGATTTACACGTATAAACGGGTGACAACTTATTCGTTACTGATGCTTGCTCACTTACGAGCATGTCACGGGAGCAAACATATTATTTACGGGTTAAGCTTCGATTATGAGCCTCATGGCAACGGTATAAACTTATTTATTTACATTTGCTGGATTGCAAATACTGATTTTACGATTGCTGGATGGCAATGACTGATTTTACGCCTACGGGCACTACTAATGAAATCTCGTGTTCAAAGCCGATATTAATTACAAACCTGTGAGATTCACCAACCTTTTGGTTGACACTTTTTAGCATGTTTTCTCAGGTACCCGGATGGAGTAGGATTACTCCAGGATTTTAGCTAGAGTCGCATGATTTCAACACAACTGCATTAACGGAGATTCTTAGCATTATCTTTTGTATATTTTGATTATGTAATAGAATCTCCCGCTATACGCGTGGACTCTAGGGGAAACTACATTTTGTATACGAAAACACTAAGTTTTCAAACATTATATCTATGGGATGTAACTAATTTACAAAACGTCTCATTTAGAGGTCGTTTGCTTTATCTTTGTGCTGTAATATTTAATTAGTAACACCCCAAACTATGCTTCCGCAAAACCGTGAATTTCGGGGGTGTTACACAAGTGATAAAGGAAAATAGTAACAAGTTAATACTTGGTCATAAAGCTATTACAAAGTATTATTATATGTGTGATAATTGTTGATTTCAACATTGTGATATATGAGAGAGTAAAAGTTAATCACTTTAAAGATTGATGGTATGAAGTGACCTGAGAATGAAGTGTGACTGATATAATATGACGACGTCTGGCCAACGTATTTATATTATGCCATTTCACATGGAGTTGTTGAGGCTACTAAGTACCCAATGAAGCTAAATGATTTTAAAATAACGGATGACATATGTTGACCTGCGGTTATGAAATAGTTATTGACTGACTAATATAAGGTGGTAGTAAGCTGCTCAACTAGTGTTAATTTGGAGACGTTGTAAAAGAAGAATTTGAACGGGTTATACTACTTGTTAAAAATGAGTATGTGATTATTTGTTTGTAATGTTTGAGGCTTAGTGAAGATTAACATAGCCGGATAGCCTAGTATTAGAAAATTATGTGAAACTATGTCCTTGGGAAAAAGTAAAATAGTCAGGAAAATAAGAGTTTTACTTGTTGGATTGATAATCTTATTATAATTATGTGCGAATTACATATAATCTTTCGTATTTTTGCATATCTAATGACTAGATAAAGTAGTAAATTGTAATTTGAAAAAGTTATGTGATAAGAAAAGTTAAGTAGAGGTCGGCTAAATTGGATTAAATATGTGATTATTGTTGAAAAATGTGTTGATGATTAGCACATTTTGTTAATGTGGTACGTGTGCTAGTATAGCAAGGTACCCATTGAACGAGACTTAGCATGTATCCAATATAATTAGGTGCTAAGTGATTGTGTAACTATATGATAATGGTATTAACCATAGGATTTGACCTCTACTTTGCTTATTATTATGTGGTTAGTGTTACATGATTCCGAGATATTTTAATAAAAATGGGTTTCATGTACCTCAGTGATATGTGGATATTAGCGTGGATGCTAGTTATAATTGAAATTTAAATTTCATCGATGATATGTGTTGTGGTTTCCATAACCACTGTTTTTATTATTGAAAATGATACAATTCATATATTAATTTTAAAGACCTAGCACGTTGCTAGTTCTGTTTGTGAAAGTATATTACTATACTTAGTTAAGTGATAACTTGTTTTAAAGTGATCATTGTGTATATAAAAATAATAATAAGATTCGGGTACATTATATGTGCTGAAATGAGAAATTGAAGCATGTACATTTGGATATGTGCATGTGTAATTAGGTTGAAAACGTATATCTATATAAATAGATTTAAATGTATACATATTTTGTGTATGTGTGGTTAGTGATTAAGATATGCATAGAGATGACATGCATAAGTAATTTAAATTGTACATATACCTTATGTGCATTTAGTGATAAATAATTATGTAGTTAGGGAATTGGAAATAAAGTGTGAACCAAACTTCACATGAGGTATGATGTGATTAAATTCCCTAGATTAGTTAAGGATGATTAGATTTCGAGGACGAAATCTCTTTAAGGGGGAGAGATTTGTAACATCCTCGTTTTGGGCCTAGTTGAAATTGTAATTTCTTTATTTATTTAGTTATTTAATTGTGTTTTAAATAATTAATATCTTGTGATAATTGAAAATAATAGGTCAAATAGTTATATGACTTATTGTGAATAGTAAATTATTACTCGTTTTAAATTTATTTAGTTGACGGTAAAATAAAATTGTATTTCCCCGTAAATGGTTTTAAGTTCCAGACAATAATAAATACGGGGAATGAAAATTGACACTTATATGGTATATTATATGGGATGGGTCGGTTTTACCTCCCACATATGCATACATACGTACGAATACACACACACACACACCCATCTAACCCTAAATCATTATCAAAATCATGAAGAATCATCAAATTGGAGCTTCTAAACACGAATTCAAGCCTCTTTAATCATTCTAATCAAGGTATAATCTTGTGTTCTTCATTTTCTAAAACCTAGGAATTGGGGGTTTTGATGTTCTTGAATAAAATCCGAAATTAGGGTTTCGAAAGTGTAAATTGATGTTAGTTAAGCTTCAATAACAAGTATTAATCATTCTATCATCATTATAAACATGTTATAATTGTTAATTCATGATTTTCATATAAACCTAGAAATGGGTTTTTGAGTAATTGATGGAACTAAGTTGAGTAAAGTGAAATTGAAGCTTGTAATGATCATATTATTGTTAGATGATAAGTAATTCATAATTATAAGTGAAACCCTAACCTAGAGTGGAAGGAATTGATGTTTGTTCATGATAAAAGTTATGATTTAATTGATAATTCATGAAGTAAAGCTTTTGATTGTGTTATAGTTGTTAGTTAGTATCTAATTCATGAGTATAACTTAGGTCCTAACTTGAAATTAAAGAATTTGATTGAGGATTTATGAGTAAAGTTGTAACTAAGTTGATTAAATATTCATTAAACCTTGTGTTGGGGTTTCGAATGAATTAGAAATATTTGATGGTAAAAATCCGGTTAACGGTTTAATCATGTTAATGGTGATAATGAAAGTTGATTAAATGAGGTTATGATTATAATGAGCATAAAATTGATAAGTGATTGTGAAGTGTGTTATAAAGGTGGATATTTGTAATGTTGGAATGATGTTGTATAGATTCGATACAAGGGAATAACTTGTGTTGTTGTTGTATTCTCAGATATGGAGAAGACTCAGTGACATTAGATTACTGAGTGGGCGACTATGATTGTCGGTGAGTGGATCTTGGACTTTCAGTCTAAGTTAGTTGTAACAACATGGTTACAACGGGTAAACTTGGTTTATTTCAATGATTGCTTTAATATTATATTACCATGATGGCTAACCCTTGATTGATTATTGGCGTCCTACATACTATGATAGTTGTGGACTATTTGATTTGGTGGGGGTCAACTAATGTGTTGGGTTTGGATACTATTACTAGGACTTCGCAAGTGCCTTGTACATGTGTTGGACACTGAAATTGCGTCGTGTGTAGTAATAGTACTAAACTATCGGTTTAACCTTTGATTTGGCCGTCAGTTGGTTTTAAGTGTTACTTGGGGAACCATCCGCGGCATGAGGGTACCTCAAGGACCACCGATCCTTCTATGTTGCTTGTGCATTGCTTGGTTATAGGCATGTGTTAAGCTGAGTTAGATTGATAGCTTGGGATCTATTCACTTAGCTTCGTGCTAACCCCTCATTACTTCTTGCAGGTTTACTTTTGTATGTGGGTGGGCAAGAAGTACATATGGAATGGAATGTTTGACAGGCTCACTCTGAAATGGATAATACGTTAATGATTTAACAACATATTTGGATTTCTATAACACCTAAACTTAATGTGTGTAATGATTAGGATAATCTAGTTTTAAAGGTTTGTATGTAAGTGGATTGCTATTTGAAATGTATGTATGCAATCTACTGACTTCTATTAATCATGCGCTTCCGATATGTAAAAAAAAAAATGTCCTTGTATTTCGAGACGGGTGTTATAAATTGGTATCAGAGCATAGGTTTGGGTGAATTGTACATTATAAGATGTTCAATCCCAAACTTAGGTTTGTGTCAAGTCAAACATTCCAGGGATGGGGTTTAGTGGTTGCATGAGAAAGTTGCTATTAAATGTGTGCTAACCTATAACAAGATGCAATAGTGTTGTTTTGGGTGCAGAGACGGAGGAACATGAGGAACCGTCTGGTATTCTCAATGATTCCTCAATACTCGTGGGCCTAGATGTGCCAGGTAATTTCTGATAAGCTTGATGAATTTTAATAAGCTTTGACTGCTTGCTTTACTATGATATGATTGTTAGTAAAGTAAATTGAATTATTGGTGAATATCGCTTGTTAATAAGATGATAGAGGTGTTAATGATTAATTAAGAAGGAAATTGAAAGTTTCGGTCAAAATGTTGAAACTGTGTAGATACATCGTTGACTAAGGTGTAACAATTGTATTATGTGAAATTAAGTGTATCTACAGTGTAAAAATAAGTTGATAAATGCAAGGTGTGATTATAGATCCTTGCTAGGGAATTATTTGATAAATGATAAACTGAATTGATGTGACTAGATGTTTATGTGTATGATATTGATCATGAATGGTTTGAATTATGATCTTTATATTAAAAGTTGTGTAGTGAGAAAGTCAAAGTGGTCAACGAGTATAATGGTGTGTTGACGTGTTTGTGAAAAGTCAAATTTGAAAATTTGTTGAAATTAGTTCATATATGATGAACTTATGTGAAATTGGTGATTTAAGGTAATATCATGATACCATTAGCGAAGATGGCTTAGTTTGACTTAAAATAGTCAATAATATGTGGAATGTATGTGAGAGTGGTGTTTATATGGTCAGAAACCCAAATGGGTCAATTAAGTGCCTAAATGGGCCGCTTAGTATAAAAACGGTTAGAAACTTGATGTGGTTGTGTATGATGACTTTTAAGTTGACTTAAAGCCATAAGTATAGATAAAATGTGGGTTGAAAGTGTAATGTAGTTATGTTGATTGAATTTGGTAAAATTTGCCCATTTGGACCCCTAAACGGGTCAATGAGTTAAAACATAATGGAACGGGTAGATGAGGATGATGAATGTGCCCACACGTCATAAATATATGTAGAAACATGTTGGCAAAGGGTGGAACCCTGAAAGTATGCCGTTTGGAATATAGCGTGTCAACCAAAATGGTCCAAAATGGCCTAAAATTGGTTATATGTCCGTTTTCTCGTAAAACGTGTAATTTGAAAAAGTGGAAAAATGGAAAGTTGCATTTTGATTATATGAGGGTGCCTGCAAAATTTCAGAGTCTAACTCTTTACGGTTTAGGAGATATGCGCATTTGAATTTTGTGTTTTTGCACTAAAAATTGTTGAGTTGTTGCAGCATGTTAAATCCGGTCGTATTCCCTTGAATACGTACGTATTCCCATGAATACGGACGTATTCCTTGGGCGTATTCCTTAAAAAGCTTTCTGGTTGAAAATGTTGGCGGGAATACGGCGTATTCCCATGAATACGAGCGTATTCCCATGAATACGGACGTATTCCCTTGAATACGAACGTATTCCCATGTTTTGAGACATTTCTTGTGCTATGTGTTATATTAAGTGAATTTAATATGAAAATTCGTAAATTTTGACGTTCGACGTAACGTTGGTCGTAGAATTTCCGTTATGAAATTTCGGTGTCCGATTAAGATGAAATTTACATGTCCACTCAAAAACGGGCCAACGGTCAAAGCTCATCGCATTGCCATGAGCCCTGTCAGTTTTCGGCACTTCGAGGTCGTTTGGGGCCCGAAAATCGCATTTTACTGTTTTTCGGACATTATTTCGGACTTTTAGCTTATGATTTGTATTGGGCTTTTGTTTCTTTGAGCCCAGGGATCATTCCTATAACTAAATATAATGTAAAAATTTGTTTTAAGAGGTTCACCCATTTTATTATGTATGAATCGTTTGTAAGCGGTTTAACTAACTACATAGTATACCAGTAAGGGTATTGTTGATTGTTGCTTGTTAGGGTAAATAGATATTGATTATGTGAATCATGTTATATGCATTATTTGAAATACAATGAAGTATTTGAATCATGAAAATATGAGATATGGTTGAAATAAATGTTTTAAGAGTTGAGGAAATAATTATATGAACTTACTCTTGTTTGATAACTAAACATGGAAAGTTAATTGCTAATCAACTTAGGAATTATATATTGATGAATATATGTGGAATATGACATGGCATTTTAATAAGGCACTTAGTGCTAAATGTTATATATAGTATTATACGCAATAACTAATGTATTAAGTGATTGATATTGAATCCAGTGATAAAGGTGTTAAATTGACTTAGTTATGTTAAACTCTACACCCGTGTTAATGTAATAATAAGAATTTTGTTGAATAATTGGATTATTATGTCTACTTAATATGTGAGTAGTTTCACATTCAAGTGATAAAGGAAAATAGTAACAAGTTAATACTTGGTCATAAAGCTATTACAAAGTATTATTATATGTGTGATAATTGTTGATTTCAACATTGTGATATATGAGCGAGTAAAAGTTAATCACTTTAAAGATTGATGGTATGAAGTGACCTGAGAATGAAGTGTGACTGATATAATATGACGACGTCTGGCCAACGTATTTATATTATGCCATTTCACATGGAGTTGTTGAGGCTACTAAGTACCCAATGAAGCTAAATGATTTTAAAATAACGGATGACATATGTTGACCTGTGGTTATGAAATAGTTATTGACTGACTAATATAAGGTGGTAGTAAGCTGCTCAACTAGTGTTAATTTGGAGACGTTGTAAAAGAAGAATTTGAACGGGTTATACTACTTGTTAAAAATGAGTATGTGATTATTTGTTTGTAATGTTTGAGGCTTAGTGAAGATTAACATAGCCGGATAGCCTAGTATTAGAAAATTATGTGAAACTATGTCCTTGGGAAAAAGTAAAATAGTCAGGAAAATAAGAGTTTTACTTGTTGGATTGATAATCTTATTATAATTATGTGCGAATTACATATAATCTTTCGTATTTTTGCATATCTAATGACTAGATAAAGTAGTAAATTGTAATTTGAAAAAGTTATGTGATAAGAAAAGTTAAGTAGAGGTCGGCTAAATTGGATTAAATATGTGATTATTGTTGAAAAATGTGTTGATGATTAGCACATTTTGTTAATGTGGTACGTGTGGTAGTATAGCAAGGTACCCATTGAACGAGACTTAGCATGTATCCAATATAATTAGGTGCTAAGTGATTGTGTAACTATATGATAATGGTATTAACCATAGGATTTGACCTCTACTTTGCTTATTATTATGTGGTTAGTGTTACATGATTCCGAGATATTTTAATAAAAATGGGTTTCATGTACCTCAGTGATATGTGGATATTAGTGTGGATGCTAGTTATAATTGAAATTTAAATTTCATCGATGATATGTGTTGTGGTTTCCATAACCACTGTTTTTATTATTGAAAATGATACAATTCATATATTAATTTTAAAGACCTAGCACGTTGCTAGTTCTGTTTGTGAAAGTATATTACTATACTTAGTTAAGTGATAACTTGTTTTAAAGTGATCATTGTGTATATAAAAATAATAATAAGATTCGGGTACATTATATGTGCTGAAATGAGAAATTGAAGCATGTACATTTGGATATGTGCATGTGTAATTAGGTTGAAAACGTATATCTATATAAATAGATTTAAATGTATACATATTTTGTGTATGTGTGGTTAGTGATTAAGATATGCATAGAGATGATATGCATAAGTAATTTAAAATGTACATATACCTTATGTGCATTTAGTGATAAATAATTATGTAGTTAGGGAATTAGAAATAAAGTGTGAACCAAACTTCACATGAGGTATGATGTGATTAAATTCTCTAGATTAGTTAAGGATGATTAGATTTCGAGGATGAAATCTCTTTAAGGGGGAGAGATTTGTAACATCCTCGTTTTGGGCCTAGTTGAAATTGTAATTTCTTTATTTATTTAATTATTTAATTGTGTTTTAAATAATTAATATCTTGTGATAATTGAAAATAATAGGTCAAATAGTTATATGACTTATTGTGAATAGTAAATTATTACTCGTTTTAAATTTATTTAGTTGACGGTAAAATAAAATTGTATTTCCCCGCAAATGGTTTTAAGTTCCAGACAATAATAAATACGGGGAATGAAAATTGACACTTATATGGTATATTATATGGGATGGGTCGGTTTTACCTCCCACATATGCATACATACGTACGAATACACACACACACCCATCTAACCCTAAATCATTATCAAAATCATGAAGAATCATCAAATTGGAGCTTCTAAACACGAATTCAAGCCTCTTTAATCATTCTAATCAAGGTATAATCTTGTGTTCTTCATTTTCTAAAACCTAGGAATTGGGGGTTTTGATGTTCTTGAATAAAATCCGAAATTAGGGTTTCGAAAGTGTAAATTGATGTTATTTAAGCTTCAATAACAAGTATTAATCATTCTATCATCATTATAAACATGTTATAATTGTTAATTCATGATTTTCATATAAACCTAGAAATGGGTTTTTGAGTAATTGATGGAACTAAGTTGAGTAATGTGAAATTGAAGCTTGTAATGATCATATTATTGTTAGATGATAAGTAATTCATAATTATAAGTAAAACCCTAACCTAGAGTGGAAGGAATTGATGTTTGTTCATGATAAAAGTTATGATTTAATTGATAATTCATGAAGTAAAGCTTTTGATTGTGTTATAGTTGTTAGTTAGTACCTAATTCATGAGTATAACTTAGGTCCTAACTTGAAATTAAAGAATTTGATTGAGGATTTATGAGTAAAGTTGTAACTAAGTTGATTAAATATTCATTAAACCTTGTGTTGGGGTTTCGAATGAATTAGAAATATTTGATGGTAAAAATCCGGTTAACGGTTTAATCATGTTAATGGTGATAATGAAAGTTGATTAAATGAGGTTATGATTATAATGAGCATAAAATTGATAAGTGATTGTGAAGTGTGTTATAAAGGTGGATATTTGTAATGTTGGAATGATGTTGTATAGATTCGATACAAGGGACTGACTTGTGTTGTTGTTGTATTCTCAGATATGGAGAAGACTCAGTGACATTAGATTACTGAGTGGGCGACTATGATTGTCGGTGAGTGGATCTTGGACTTTCAGTCTAAGTTAGTTGTAACAACATGGTTACAACGGGTAAACTTGGTTTATTTCAATGATTGCTTTAATATTATATTGCCATGATGGCTAACCCTTGATTGATTATTGGCGTCCTACATACTATGATAGTTGTGGACTATTTGATTTGGTGGGGGTCAACTAATGTGTTGGGTTTGGATACTATTACTAGGACTTCGCAAGTGCCTTGTACATGTGTTGGACACTGAAATTGCGTCGTGTGTAGTAATAGTACTAAACTATCGGTTTAACCTTTGATTTGGCCGTCAGTTGGTTTTAAGTGTTACTTGGGGAACCATCCGCGGCATGAGGGTACCTCAAGGACCACCGATCCTTCTATGTTGCTTGTGCATTGCTTGGTTATAGGCATGTGTTAAGCTGAGTTAGATTGATAGCTTGGGATCTATTCACTTAGCTTCGTGCTAACCCCTCATTACTTCTTGCAGGTTTACTTTTGTATGTGGGTGGGCAAGAAGTACATATGGAATGGAATGTTTGACAGGCTCACTCTGAAATGGATAATACGTTAATGATTTAACAACATATTTGGATTTCTATAACACCTAAACTTAATGTGTGTAATGATTAGGATAATCTAGTTTTAAAGGTTTGTATGTAAGTGGATTGCTATTTGAAATGTATGTATGCAATCTACTGACTTCTATTAATCATGCGCTTCCGATATGTAAAAAAAAAAAATGTCCTTGTATTTCGAGACGGGTGTTATAAATTGGTATCAGAGCATAGGTTTGGGTGAATTGTACATTATAAGATGTTCAATCCCAAACTTAGGTTTGTGTCAAGTCAAACATTCCAGGGATGGGGTTTAGTGGTTGCATGAGAAAGTTGCTATTAAATGTGTGCTAACCTATAACAAGATGCAATAGTGTTGTTTTGGGTGTAGAGACGGAGGAACATGAGGAACCGTCTGGTATTCTCAATGATTCCTCAATACTCGTGGGCCTAGATGTGCCAGGTAATTTCTGATAAGCTTGATGAATTTTAATAAGCTTTGACTGCTTGCTTTACTATGATATGATTGTTAGTAAAGTAAATTGAATTATTGGTGAATATCGCTTGTTAATAAGATGATAGAGGTGTTAATGATTAATTAAGAAGGAAATTGAAAGTTTCGGTCAAAATGTTGAAACTGTGTAGATACATCGTTGACTAAGGTGTAACAATTGTATTATGTGAAATTAAGTGTATCTACAGTGTAAAAATAAGTTGATAAATGCAAGGTGTGATTATAGATCCTTGCTAGGGAATTATTTGATAAATGATAAACTGAATTGATGTGACTAGATGTTTATGTGTTTGATATTGATCATGAATGGTTTGAATTATGATCTTTATATTAAAAGTTGTGTAGTGAGAAAGTCAAAGTGGTCAACGAGTATAATGGTGTGTTGACGTGTTTGTGAAAAGTCAAATTTGAAAATTTGTTGAAATTAGTTCATATATGATGAACTTATGTGAAATTGGTGATTTAAGGTAATATCATGATACCATTAGCGAAGATGGCTTAGTTTGACTTAAAATAGTCAATAATATGTGGAATGTATGTGAGAGTGGTGTTTATATGGTCAGAAACCCAAATGGGTCAATTAAGTGCCTAAATGGGCCGCTTAGTATAAAAACGGTTAGAAACTTGATGTGGTTGTGTATGATGACTTTTAAGTTGACTTAAAGCCATAAGTATAGATAAAATGTGGGTTGAAAGTGTAATGTAGTTATGTTGATTGAATTTGGTAAAATTTGCCCATTTGGACCCCTAAACGGGTCAATGAGTTAAAACATAATGGAACGGGTAGATGAGGATGATGAATGTGCCCACACGTCATAAATATATGTAGAAACATGTTGGCAAAGGGTGGAACCCTGAAAGTATGCCGTTTGGAATATAGCGTGTCAACCAAAATGGTCCAAAATGGCCTAAAATTGGTTATATGTCCGTTTTCTCGTAAAACGTGTAATTTGAAAAAGTGGAAAAATGGAAAGTTGCATTTTGATTATATGAGGGTGCCTGCAAAATTTTAGAGTCTAACTCTTTACGGTTTAGGAGATATGCGCATTTGAATTTTGTGTTTTTGCACTAAAAATTGTTGAGTTGTTGCAGCATGTTAAATCCGGTCGTATTCCCTTGAATACGTACGTATTCCCATGAATACGGACGTATTTGTAAGTCCCCTAGTTTTAGGATCGATAACTTCGTTATCTGTAGTATTAAGGTGCGGAATCCCTCAATACGGTGTTATCTTACTAACAACGAATATGTTCGTATTGCGTTTAACTAGACTTAGCTTTAAACAACGAATCGTCAAAGCCTAGCCTTAGGTTATGTTTTTCTCTGGTTTGCTGGAATCGCAGGTTTGGAATATGCAAAAGTTGTTAACGATTTTCTAAGGAAAATCGTTTAAATAGTTCTGTCCGGCTCGGCTCGCATGGGCCTGCGAGTTCGGTCCAACTCGCAGCCCAAGCCCAACTCGGAGCTCGGCTCGCCAGACTGATACCTCGCGAATTCAGAACTCACCTCACAGCTCAACTTGCTGCGACCTGAGATCTCGACTCGCCTCGCATCAAACGTCTGTTTATTTATTTCGTATTTAACATTCGTCTAACTTAACACAATAATATGTTTAACGAATATTACTAACAAAACAAATATTTATTTACAAATCTAAACCAATATACAAACGTAATAATAATTACACTAGTCCTATATCAAGCTAGATCTGTTGTCACAATCTATGTCTCAACAGTATTCCTTGGGCGTATTCCTTAAAAAGCTTTCTGGTTGAAAATGTTGGCGGGAATACGGCGTATTCCCATGAATACGAGCGTATTCCCATGAATACGGACGTATTCCCTTGAATACGAACGTATTCCCATGTTTTGAGACATTTCTTGTGCTATGTGTTATATTAAGTGAATTTAATATGAAAATTCGTAAATTTTGACGTTCGACGTAACGTTGGTCGTAGAATTTCCGTTATGAAATTTCGGTGTCCGATTAAGATGAAATTTACATGTCCACTCAAAAACGGGCCAACGGTCAAAGCTCATCGCATTGCCATGAGCCCTGTCAGTTTTCGGCACTTCGGGGTCGTTTGGGGCCCGAAAATCGCATTTTACTGTTTTTCGGACATTATTTCGGACTTTTAGCTTATGATTTGTATTGGGCTTTTGTTTCTTTGAGCCCAGGGATCATTCCTATGACTAAATATAATGTAAAAATTTGTTTTAAGAGGTTCACCCATTTTATTATGTATGAATCGTTTGTAAGCGGTTTAACTAACTGCATAGTATACCAGTAAGGGTATTGTTGATTGTTGCTTGTTAGGGTAAATAGATATTGATTATGTGAATCATGTTATATGCATTATTTGAAATACAATGAAGTATTTGAATCATGAAAATATGAGATATGGTTGAAATAAATGTTTTAAGAGTTGAGGAAATAATTATATGAACTTACTCTTGTTTGATAACTAAACATGGAAAGTTAATTGCTAATCAACTTAGGAATTATATATTGATGAATATATGTGGAATATGACATGGCATTTTAATAAGGCACTTAGTGCTAAATGTTATATATAGTATTATACGCAATAACTAATGTACTAAGTGATTGATATTGAATCCAGTGATAAAGGTGTTAAATTGACTTAGTTATGTTAAACTCTACACCCGTGTTAATGTAATAATAAGAATTTTGTTGAATAATTGGATTATTATGTCTACTTAATATGTGAGTAGTTTCACATTCAAGTGATAAAGGAAAATAGTAACAAGTTAATACTTGGTCATAAAGCTATTACAAAGTATTATTATATGTGTGATAATTGTTGATTTCAACATTGTGATATATGAGAGAGTAAAAGTTAATCACTTTAAAGATTGATGGTATGAAGTGACCTGAGAATGAAGTGTGACTGACATAATATGACGACGTCTGGCCAACGTATTTATATTATGCCATTTCACATGGAGTTGTTGAGGCTACTAAGTACCCAATGAAGCTAAATGATTTTAAAATAACGGATGACATATGTTGACCTGCGGTTATGAAATAGTTATTGACTGACTAATATAAGGTGGTAGTAAGCTGCTCAACTAGTGTTAATTTGGAGACGTTGTAAAAGAAGAATTTGAACGGGTTATACTACTTGTTAAAAATGAGTATGTGATTATTTGTTTGTAATGTTTGAGGCTTAGTGAATATTAACATAGCCGGATAGCCTAGTATTAGAAAATTATGTGAAACTATGTCCTTGGGAAAAAGTAAAATAGTCAGGAAAATAAGAGTTTTACTTGTTGGATTGATAATCTTATTATAATTATGTGCGAATTACATATAATCTTTCGTATTTTTGCATATCTAATGACTAGATAAAGTAGTAAATTGTAATTTGAAAAAGTTATGTGATAAGAAAAGTTAAGTAGAGGTCGGCTAAATTGGATTAAATATGTGAATATTGTTGAAAAATGTGTTGATGATTAGCACATTTTGTTAATGTGGTACGTGTGCTAGTATAGCAAGGTACCCATTGAACGAGACTTAGCATGTATCCAATATAATTAGGTGCTAAGTGATTGTGTAACTATATGATAATGGTATTAACCATAGGATTTGACCTCTACTTTGCTTATTATTATGTGGTTAGTGTTACATGATTCCGAGATATTTTAATAAAAATGGGTTTCATGTACCTCAGTGATATGTGGATATTAGCGTGGATGCTAGTTATAATTGAAATTTAAATTTCATCGATGATATGTGTTGTGGTTTCCATAACCACTGCTTTTATTATTGAAAACGATACAATTCATATATTAATTTTAAAGACCTAGCACGTTGCTAGTTCTGTTTGTGAAAGTATATTACTATACTTAGTTAAGTGATAACTTGTTTTAAAGTGATCATTGTGTATATAAAAATAATAATAAGATTCGGGTACATTATATGTGCTGAAATGAGAAATTGAAGCATGTACATTTGGATATGTGCATGTGTAATTAGGTTGAAAACGTATATCTATATAAATAGATTTAAATGTATACATATTTTGTGTATGTGTGGTTAGTGATTAAGATATGCATAGAGATGATATGCATAAGTAATTTAAAATGTACATATACCTTATGTGCATTTAGTGATAAATAATTATTTAGTTAGGGAATTGGAAATAAAGTGTGAACCAAACTTCACATGAGGTATGATGTGATTAAATTCCCTAGATTAGTTAAGGATGATTAGATTTCGAGGACGAAATCTCTTTAAGGGGGAGAGATTTGTAACATCCTCGTTTTGGGCCTAGTTGAAATTATAATTTCTTTATTTATTTAATTATTTAATTGTGTTTTAAATAATTAATATCTTGTGATAATTGAAAATAATAGGTCAAATAGTCATATGACTTATTGTGAATAGTAAATTATTACTCGTTTTAAATTTATTTAGTTGACTGTAAAATAAAATTGTATTTCCCCGCAAATGGTTTTAAGTTCCAGACAATAATAAATACGGGGAATGAAAATTGACACTTATATGGTATATTATATGGGATGGGTCGGTTTTACCTCCCACATATGCATACATACGTACGAATACACACACATACACACACACTCATCTAACCCTAAATCATTATCAAAATCATGAAGAATCATCAAATTGGAGCTTCTAAACACGAATTCAAGCCTCTTTAATCATTCTAATCAAGGTATAATCTTGTGTTCTTCATTTTCTAAAACCTAGGAATTGGGGGTTTTGATGTTCTTGAATAAAATCCGAAATTAGGGTTTCGAAAGTGTAAATTGATGTTAGTTAAGCTTCAATAACAAGTATTAATCATTCTATCATCATTATAAACATGTTATAATTGTTAATTCATGATTTTCATATAAACCTAGAAATGGGTTTTTGAGTAATTGATGGAACTAAGTTGAGTAAAGTGAAATTGAAGCTTGTAATGATCATATTATTGTTAGATGATAAGTAATTCATAATTATAAGTGAAACCCTAACCTAGAGTGGAAGGAATTGATGTTTGTTCATGATAAAAGTTATGATTTAATTGATAATTCATGAAGTAAAGCTTTTGATTGTGTTATAGTTGTTAGTTAGTACCTAATTCATGAGTATAACTTAGGTCCTAACTTGAAATTAAAGAATTTGATTGAGGATTTATGAGTAAAGTTGTAACTAAGTTGATTAAATATTCATTAAACCTTGTGTTGGGGTTTTGAATGAATTAGAAATATTTGATGGTAAAAATCCGGTTAACGGTTTAATCATGTTAATGGTGATAATGAAAGTTGATTAAATGAGGTTATGATTATAATGAGCATAAAATTGATAAGTGATTGTGAAGAGTGTTATAAAGGTGGATATTTGTAATGTTGGAATGATGTTGTATAGATTCGATACAAGGGACTGACTTGTGTTATTGTTGTATTCTCAGATATGGAGAAGACTCAGTGACATTAGACTACTGAGTGGGCGACTATGATTGTCGGTGAGTGGATCTTGGACTTTCAGTCTAAGTTAGTTGTAACAACATGGTTACAACGAGTAAACTTGGTTTATTGCAATGATTGCTTTAATATTATATTGCCATGATGGCTAACCCTTGATTGATTATTGGCGTCCTACATACTATGATAGTTGTGGACTATTTGATTTGGTGGGGGTCAACTAATGTGTTGGGTTTGAATACTATTACTAGGACTTCGCAAGTGCCTTGTACATGTGTTGGACACTGAAATTGCGTCGTGTGTAGTAATAGTACTAAACTATCGGTTTAACCTCTGATTTGGCCATCAGTTGGTTTTAAGTGTTACTTGGGGAACCATCCGCGACATGAGGGTACCTCAAGGACCACCGATCCTTCTATGTTGCTTGTGCATTGCTTGGTTATAGGCATGTGTTAAGCTGAGTTAGATTGATAGCTTGGGATCTATTCACTTAGCTTCGTGCTAACCCCTCATTACTTCTTGCAGGTTTACTTTTGTATGTGGGTGGGCAAGAAGTACATATGGAATGGAATGTTTGACAGGCTCACTCTGAAATGGATAATACGTTAATGATTTAACAACATATTTGGATTTCTATAACACCTAAACTTAATGTGTGTAATGATTAGGATAATCTAGTTTTAAAGGTTTGTATGTAAGTGGATTGCTATTTGAAATGTATGTATGCAATCTACTGACTTCTATTAATCATGCGCTTCCGATATGTAAAAAAAAAAAAAATGTCCTTGTATTTCGAGACGGGTGTTATAATTAATGTATAACAAAAACATGATTTCAAATATTTAATAACAAACTTAATCAAACATAACTAACAACATTTCAAAAAAGTTCTTTTATAAAATAATTGATGGCAAAAATTGCAAATTTCCCAATAAGGAAAATTTGCAATTTTTGCCATCGTGGTCTTGACTTTTGGCCGATTTTGCTATTTGAGAATTTTTCCTGCAATTTGTACCCCGTGGTTATCAATTTCCTCAATTTGTGCCACTCTCACTAACTTTCGTTAAAAAACTCGTTTAAATTATATAAAATGACCAAAATACCCTTTACATTATCCAGGTATATACATATGTTCACAAACACAAACCCTATCTTTCTTCTCTCTTAACTAAACCCTAAATCAAAACACCACAGCCACCACGACCACAATCGCCACCCAGCCACCACGACCACCATCGCCACCCAGCAACCAACTGCCACCACTGCCACCTATCCAGTAGCCACCGCCACAACTACCACCACTGCCACCTATCCATCAAACACAAAAAATTGAAACATAAAACCCTTTCGATTTCTAGATCTGGGTTCAACATCAACGTAGCAAAAACTCACCGCGTGCCGCCGCCTAGGTACTGCTCGTTTTTCCGGTGGACGTTGGTGGACGGAGGTCGCCATCACTCGTCTCCGTTCAAACCACCATTCTCTATCGTCAACCACAAATCGAAAGTCAAAACCTAAACGTTGTCGTCTTCTTGCAGACCACCACGAGCCACCCTCAATATATACACGTCTTTTATGGCTGACCACCGCCGCCTTAGATTTATACATTTTCTCGTTGATCATCATCTCCGTTTTCTGCTGAATCTGTCAATCTCGTTGTCCGGTGGAGAAGGATTCGACCGCCGCTGATGTGGAGAAGGATTCGAAATCAACAAAACCTAAAACCCGTCGTTTGAAATCGAAATCGACAAACACTAAAACGCTAGATATCTACCAGATCGATGATGAACATGTGTAAATATAGGGGTTGATTTCGATTTGTCTTCCACAATCGATGAGCAGGAGCAGCAACAACATACGACCTCCACAACCATCAACAATCGGTTTGTTGATTTTCGGTTTGTTGATTCCGATTTGTAGAGAAAATTCTAGAAGAATTAGGGTTTGTGTGTACAGAGAATGGTAATTGTTAGGGTTTGGAAATTGGGTTAGAAAATAGAAGAGGATGAAGATAAAGGGTATCAGGAAGAAGGCAAGGGTAATTTGGTCATATAGTTAGATTTAACGGAATTTTTTAACGAAAGTTAGTGAGAGTGGCACAAATTGCGGAAATTGACAACCACGGGGTACAAATTGCAGAAAAAATTCTCAAATGGCAAAATCGGCCAAAAGTCAAGACCACGATGGCAAAAATTGCAAATTTCCCAATAATTTAATATATATTTTTGTGGTTACGTGTCTAAGTTAAAGTTTGCAAGTGTATAGAACCATTATAAAGACGTCATACTATATGAGTCACTAGTATATAAATGGATATTTATGGCGGTGAAAAAGGCCATCTGAAGCGGTGATCTAACCGCCCCTGATGCTGGCGACACAAAAACCTGAACATCTTTTAAAGCGGTCAAACGACCGTTTCAAAAGCATGAACTTGAAGCGGTTACTTTGCTTTAATAGAACGGTTGTTGGACAATAAATGAGGTATTTGTTGGGCTAATGAACCGCTTCAAAAGTCAAAGGAAATTCACTTTTACCCCCAAAAGCATATATTCATTTTCAGTTTCCCGCTAATCATCCAAATATATTCATTAGTTTTACATCAACTTATACTTCAAATTCAAATTAATTTTCTTTCATGATAAAAAAATTAGATTCCTTTTCAACTTATATATATATACATACACAATAACTGAAATGAAAAATATAAACCTGTTTTAATCGAACAAAAACTTACATATATCTTAAATAAACATTCCAAATTACAATAAATCAAAAATACATAGATTTGAACATAGCAGTACTGTATTACAAGTCCTCAACCATATATTTATATAGTAAAACTTCTTCAATTGCACTAGCGATACACTGCAACTCATCGCCCTTTCAGTCCCCACTAGTCCACTCACTCATTTGTTTCTTGAGGATACTGCAATAGAAATAAACACACTATAAATTATATATTATATTTATGTTTATTGTATCTATATATACATAGAAGAAACATATGCTCACCACAACAACCGATGAAGTACAACTAGATGTGAACCATCATCACAGACGAGATCTGAACACAAATACAGATATGTAAGAACACAGATCTGATTAACCAAAAGACATATCTAAAAAAAATATTAATTCATAGTTTCTTAAAATCTTACATTAAATTACTAGTTTGCTGCCACCGTGACACACTGTTATTCATCACCGGAAACACTTCAATCTAATTTCTATAGTTTGAAATAACTAAAATAAATCTTGATTCTGTAAGTTAGTGGGTGGGTGCTGGAGATAATACGTGTGTGGTGGAGAAGATATGTGTGTATGTATATTTATAAGTAAAACGAGAAAAGAAGAGCAGTTTATTTTATAGCGCGGTTCTGAAACAACGTGCTATATAATTATTTTGGAGCGGTCCTTGTTATTTTATAGCACGCTTCATGTGAACCGCGCTATAAAATACTTTTTTATGGGGCGGTCATTTGTTATTTTATAGCGCGGTTCAGGTGAACCGCGCTATAAAATACTTTTTATGGGGCGGTTATTTGTTATTTTATAGCGCGGTTCACAAAGAACGTGCTATATAATTCTTTTATGGAGCGGTTCTTTGTTATTTGTTGGGACATGTATGTGTGACAATAGATCTAGCTTGTAGTAGTACTAGTGATTATTATAATCAAGTGTGTACAATTGATTTTGAATTGTAATGAAAAATATGATATTAGTTTGTTGTTAATATTCGTTAAATATATTAGTAAGATAAAGTGTTAGACGAATATCGAGAATGAAAATGAAAACTAAAGTCTGTCTGCGAGATGAGATCTCAAGTCGCAGAACTTAGTCCTGCGAGATGAGATCTGGGCTAGCAAAGGTGGCAACGAACCGAGCTGATATTGAGTTTGGTTATGGGATGCGAGTTCAGTCGACTCGCAGAGCCCATCGGGCTGCGAGTCGAGTCGAGCTGATACGTATAAATACTAAACTAGGTCAAATCGTTAGACAACTTTTGCAATACGAATTTCCAGAGCAATATATTCGATTTTAAGCATTCCGAAGGTTAGGTATTGATCGATTAACATTAATTAATTGATACAAAACCTTGTTGATTAATCAATTCGCTATTATCTTGCGAAACAATTCGTTCACAATCTGTGAACCAAGTATTAATGGATTCCGTACCTTAATACCTAAAGATAACCTCGTTATCGATCCCAATACATACGGACTTACAATTGGTATCAGAGCTTTCGGGCTAAATACGATTAAGTTCGAGGTTTTCGGATAATAACGGTTGATTTAGGGTTGTTGGTACGTGCAATAGTGCGTAAAAACGATCAATATCAGTCTCTGGAAGTGTTTGGGTTCATATTCGACCGAAATCTTAGGGTTTAGTCGATCAAAAACCTAAAATTTTCGTTTTTAGGGTTTTCAGCCGATTCTGCTAACCGAGTTCTCGTCCTGCAAACTGAGTTCCATCCCACGAACTGAGTTCCATCCTGCGAACCGAGTTCCATCCTGTGAATCGAGTTCCGTCCTGCGAACTGAGTTCTGTCCTACGAACTGAGTTCTTACTCTGCGAGTCGAGTTCTCTGCGAACTGAACTTTCTGATTTTTTTTATTGTTAACTTTGGAAACAATAAGATGTCTGATCTAAGTAAAATGATCAAGATGGAACACGAGGTGGGAAAATCAAATGTTCCACCTAAGTTGTTGAAGATCGAAGATTACTATAACTGGAAGGACATATTTGAATCTTACTGTAGATTCCATGATCTGTCGATCTGGATGTGTATCAAGAATGGGTACACGGCACCTACTCAAACTGTTCAAAATGCTATTGTGGTCCTTACTTATCAGAATATGAGTGAACAACAGAAGGAAGAATATAAGTATGAGAATCGAGCTCATTCTTGTATTAAAATGTGTCTTCCAAAGGAAATCGCTCATCAGCTGAAGTCTTTTCATACTGCAAGAACGCTCTGGGAAGCTCTTGAGAAAAGAGGTGAGGGAAGTCCACAAGTGAGAGCTGACAAGAAGAATCTTCTCAAGAAGCAGTTTACTATGTTTAAAGCTTTAAAGGGAGAAGATCTTGATGGTTATGTTACTCGTTTCTACCATTTGCTAAGTGAGCTAGAATACCATGAAGTCACTGTAGAAGAAGTGGATAAAACCGACAAGTTTATTGAGGGTTTACCTTCTAAGTGGGAAATGTATGGTGTTATGATCAAGGATAACGAAACCAGATATGCTACCATTACCTTAGAGTAGGTCATTGACAAGCTCAGAGGTTATGATTTCACCAAAAAGTCAAGAGATACCGATTCTGATCAGGTTCAGAACCCTGGGTTATATCATGGAAAAACAAATCTTTCGACTGCGTCTTCTAGTTCGACCACTGCATTGTTAGTTGGTGATACTAGTGAAAATGGTGAAATGATATCTGAAGATCTGTGTTTTATTTCCTCCTCTAGTGATGAAACTAAAGGAAAGAGTACTGAGAAGTCACCTCAAGAGCATCAGAAGATGCCTATGAGTGTGAAATCTGCGGAACAGCAATTGTATGTTCTTGCTTCCTTTGTTGCATCATATGAGAACTACATTGAGGGAAAGATCAATGATCCTGTTCTGTTTGACGAGGATTATGAACAGATTGATCCGGATTATGTTGAGGAGTTGGAACTTCAGGAACTATTAGCTTTAGTATCCAGAAAAGTGAAAAATTTCCTCAAGAGAACTGGTAGAAAGGTTGTGGGCAATAGATTAGGGTTTGATAAAACCAAGGTCAAATGTTTTAACTGTCAAGGTATTGGACATTTCGCTCGTGAGTGCCAAAGCCTAAGTTAGAAGCTAGTAGAAAACAAGGCTCGGGAAGTACTCTCGCTTCCAAAGCCTTGGTGGTTAAGCAGTTAGATGGATCTTATGATTGGAAAGCTCAGTCAGAAGAAGAAGCTTTGATGGCTGAGATTGAAGATCAAGAGACAACTGCTGGATCAATTTCCTACATGCCCACTGATGTAGAACAAAGAGTAGAGGTGCCTGAATCTGAAGTGAAGACAAGTGATGAGGACGTGCTGTACATGGATTCAAATGCTTAAATGAGTCCAGATGACTTTGTGGCACACATGGCTGAAGTACAAACTGACAAGAAAAGGGTATGTTTGGATATTCTTACTCTTGCTGATGTTTGTTATTTAGTTACTGATTTGCAATCTCAATTAAGTGTTTTATCTGTTTCAAATCAAAATCTGCTATCCCAAGTTAGTGCTTTAACTGATTCTAATAGGGCTATGATATCTGAATTTGAACAAGCTAAATGTGATGTCCTAATGTTAAGTACAGATAAGGTAGATCTTAAGAATAAGATTAAGTCTGATGATTCTGATAAGACCGCACTTAGAGATACCATAAAAGAAAAGGCTATAATCATAGATGGACTCTCTATAAACATTAACGACTTAAATCAAACAATAGCTAATAAGGATAGAGAGTTAGCTGAGCTTAAACAGAAGTTAGTAGATCAAGATCGGAAGATTGAAACCTACAGAACTTTAGAAATGGACAAAATGCTAGAAGCTCAACGTAGTGTAAAGGACAAGACTGGGATAGGATACAATGATGTGCCTCATCCTTTTAATGCCAATTACACTAGTAACTCTATAGATTCTGAAATGACAGATGCTAATCCTGAGATTTTAGTAACTAATGACCCTGAAAAGTCAGAGGCACAGAAGGATGTTATTAAGAACCTATCACCAGATAATAGTAAGGTTTCTCATTTCACCAAAATACAGTTTGTATCGGGTGGAGTGATTAATGATACTAAGACTGATGATAAGGTTGATAAGGAACAAAAATCTAAAACTTTAGTGCCTAACACTCCGGATGAGAAAGCAAAAGTTAGTAAATCACGAAAACAGATGTCTTGCTTCAAATGTCACCAAAAGGGACATGTAGCTTCGTGTTGTCCAAACAAGAAGCCGGAAGCATCACATAAGTTAGTGATTGATGAAAAGACACTGACTGACTCTAGTATGTCTGTAGATAGGTTAGATACCAAACCTAAGTTAGGTAATAAACCTGTTAACATTCTTAAAAGAGAAGGTAAACATAGTGTCTCCCCACCTAAGCCTAAACGGCCATATACTTTAAGTGATAATTCTTTCAATAAGCCTAGGGATATGACACCGTCAAGGTTTAGAACTCAAGGTAGAAGCCATAGTCATTTTGAGAATGGTTCTACTTCGCGATCACATGGGCTTAATTATAATTATCATAATAGAGCTCAGAATTCAGTGCCTAGGAGGTTCTCCTCAAATTCACCTCTTAAGGTTGATCGTCCACAAGCTCAAGCATCTTCAAAAGTAACCAAATCTCCTGATGGGAAGGATGGTTATTTTAAAGAGCTTAAGTTTGTTGATGATAAGGGACAAACCAAGACCGTAATGGCTTGGGTCCCTCTTGATAACTAATCGTGTTTTGTGTTATGTGCAGGAGCATGCTGTGAACAAGGACAGCTGGTGGTACGTAGACAGTGGATGCTCAAGACACATGACAGGAGAACGAAGTCTATTGACAGACTTCAAGGATGGTCTCAAGCAAAAAGTAAATTTTGCAGGAGATAAAGGAGGAGTGATTATGGGAAAAGGAAAAGTTTCAAATGGAACTTTGACTCTTGAGGATGTGAACTATGTTGAAGAACTAACTCACAACCTAGTGAGTGTTTCCCAAGTCTGTGATAAAGGTCATCCAGTTCATTTTAATGAAAAGGAAGCCTTATTCCTGAAGTCGGGTTTCATAATTCCTGAGAAATGGATATTGATGAGGGCACCAAGGAAGAAGGATATCTATGCAATCAACATGGGAGTTCCTAACTCTTCAATGGTGTCTACATGTTTATTATCCAAGGCTTCAGAAACGGATGCATTATTATGGCATAGGAGAATGGCACACCTGAACTGGAGAAAGATGAATTATATAACCAAAAATGGTTTGGTTCTAGGTGTACCACAAAAACATTTCGAGTCTGAAGATAAGTGTGTTCCTTGCATGAAAGGAAAGCAGCACAAGAAACCACACAGATCTAAGACTGAAAACTCTATCTCCTCACCATTTGAGTTGCTACACATGGACCTCTTTGGCCCTATAAGCAAGAGAAGTCTAGGTGGCAAATGGTACTGTTTGGTTGTCACATATGACTATTCTAGATTCTCGTGGGTATTCTTTTTGGGATCTAAAGATGAAACTCCAGGAATTCTAATTGAGTTCTTTGATCTGGTAGAGAATGTCTATAAAAAGAGAGTGAAGCGTATTCGTAGTGACAACGGAACAGAATTCAAAAATTCAACGTTGAATATCTATTGCTTAAGCAAAGGGATATTACATCAATTCAGTGCACCTTATTAACCTCAACAGAATGGTGTAGCTGAAAGGAAGAATAGAACGTTGATTGAAGCTGCAAGAACAATGCTTGCTGATTCAAAGCTTCCAGTCATCTTTTGGGCAGAAGCAGTGAATACAGCATGTTATGTTCTCAATAGAGTTCTTACGGTTAAAAGACATAACAAGACTTGTTATGAGCTTTTAAACAATAAGAAACCAAACTTAAAAGGGTTTGAACCCTTTGGAGTTTCATGCACAATATTAAAGATCGGACATCAAGCTAAATTTGGTGAGAAGGCTGACGAAGGATTTTTCCTAGGTTATATGCCCAATTCGCCAAACAATAGAGTCTTTAATAAAGTCACAGGACGTTTGGAGGTAGTTTATAACATTGAAGTTACGAGCTACACACCGGATGTACATAAGGGCTTAGATTGGCAATTTGATTATTCTGATCTTTTTGCATCATTTAAAGTCCCTATTAGTAACTATGTCAGTGATTCAGAGATAGCTGAACATTTAGTGTTTGAAGACGTGGATACTTGCCATATTTCAACATCGAGTGTTCCGAAATCTGGAATCAAGATAAATGTTGATCCAAATTAACCATCTACTAGTGGATCTCAAAAATCCAAAGTAGATACTCCTCTAAATGAAGAAGAGCTGACTGAAAAATTAGTGGATGAAATCCTCATTCCACTGAGAGAGCTAAGAATATCTATGGGTATTGATAACTCACAGTTATCTAGAGAGGGTGTACCAGATTTGGAAGACATTCCTGAACAACATAGTGTCTATGAGGAAATTGGTACTAACTTAGAAGATGAGATTCCAGTTGAGCCTGTTGCTTCAACTAGAACGAGTAAGAATCATCCTGTTGAAAACATCATCGGTGATATTAATACTCCGGTTCAAACAAGGACTCAATCAAAAGCTAGTACGTCTGAAAATTTAGAATACCAAAGCTTGTATACTGCATTGAAAGAGACAGGGATTCCTAATCAATGTCTACATTCATGCTTTATCTCACAAGTTGAGCCTAAAAATGTTCAAATGGCTTTAAAAGAAAGCTCGTGGGTAGAAGCAATGCAAGAAGAACTATCTCAGTTCTCTAAATTGCAAGTCTGGGAGTTAGTTGACCTACCAAAGGGAGAATATCCAATTGGAACTAGATGGGTATTTAAGTGCAAGAGAGATGATAAGGGAATCGTTACTCGCAATAAAGCTCGTCTAGTGGTTCAAGGTTTTAATCAACAAGAAGGTATAGATTACAATGAAGTATTTGCACCAGTTGCTAGGCTAGAAGCAATTAGGGTGTTCTTAACATTCGCATCATATTATGGTATAAATGTTTATCAGTTGGATGTTAAGAGTGCCTTCTTGTATGGCAAAGTGGAAGAATTGGTGTATGTTTCACAACCACCAGGGTTTGCTGATCCTGAGTATCCAGATAGAGTATATCATTTGAATAAGGCTCTATATGGATTACATCAAGCACCAAGGATGTGGTATGGAACACTATCAACGTATCTACTTGAGAATGGATTTACAAGAGGATCGATTGATAGTACACTTTTTGTAAAATGGAATAAGAAAGGCTTTCTTCTCCTGCAAGTTTATGTTGATGACATTATCTTTGGATCGTCTGATGAAAAGATGTGTCAAGAATTTGAGAAAGTCATGAGGAAAAGGTTTGAAATGTCTGCAATGGGAGAGTTGAATTTCTTCTTAGGATTACAAGTTGATCAAAAGAAGGATGGATTCTTTATTCATCAATCTAAATATACATATGAGCTATTAGAACGCTTTAAGATGGATGAAAGTAAGGTCTACAATACTCCAATTCCAGTCAATCATGGACTAGGTCCAAATAAATCGAGTGATGGCGATGTGGATCCAACTCTTTATAGAGCCATGATCGGATCACTAATGTATTTAACAGCCTCTAGGCCTGACATAATGTTTGCTGTTTGTTTATGCTCAAGATATCAGGCTAATCTGAAAGAGTCACATATGCAAGCTGTTAAATGAATCTTTCGTTACCTCAAAGGGAAACCTAAGCTGGGTCTTTGGTATCCGACTGATGGAGACTTAGATCTCATAGCTTATACTGATTCGGATTATGGAGGATGCAATCAGAATAGGAAACCTACGACCGGAGGATGTCAATTTCTAGGAGGTAGATTAGTATCCTGGCAGTGCAAGAAGCAAACCTCGGTAGCCATTTCTACATGTGAAGCTGAGTATGTTACAGCTGGCAGCTGTTGCTCTCAAGTACTTTGGATTCAACAGCAACTGCGGGATTACGAGTTAAATATAACCAATACTCCTATGATGATTGATAATGAATCAACTATGTTGATCACCAATAATCCGGTGAAGCACAGTAAAACTAAGCATATTGATATTCGACATCATTTTATTAGAGATTGTGCTGAAAAGAAAATGTCGCACCCCCAAAACACGTGGCAGCGGAAACATGAGGTGTCATGGGGGCGCCGACCAAATCAAATATCATTACACAAAGATTAAAGCAAACGACCTCTATATGAGACGTTTGAAAATATTACATTCCATAATTCAAATTTGTTTACAATAGTTGTACAAAACATTTGGAGTTCGCATAATATAAGTTGAATTACAAAGTTACTAAATATAGTAAAATGCAATCTAGATCCTGAGATGTTGAAAAATATGCGACTCGAGTTAAGCTATCCATAGCTTCCTACTGCGGCGGGTTACCTGAGAAATACATACTAAAAGGTCAACATAAAGTTGGTGAGTTCATAGAGTTGTTTAAATGTTGGTATAAAACCCAATAGTATGAAACACGAGTTATGAAACACAAGATTTTAATCGTTGTATCATTCAACAATGATAAGTAAATGTATCGTTAACAAACGATAAGTAAATGTGTTGAGTAAATGTATCGTTAACAAACGATAGGTAAATATGTCAAGTAAATGTATCGTTAACAAACGATAAGTAAATATGTAGTTGCACGAATGCAAAAATATGTATACCATTTGCCATGAGCTCATAGTCCGAAGCTTAACAATGTGTGCCGTGCCTCTTTCGAGTACACGATCGTGGGTGCCCCAATGCAAGTGTCTAATCCGGTACACTCGTTATGAACAAATATTAATACGTCCGTTTGACTGGTTAGCGCGACTAACCCGGACGGGGATTGTCAGTCCCAAATAGATCTATTTACTAATATTCACGCTTTAGCAAAACTAACAAACTATGATGTGTAGGGCCTTTGTGGATTAGTGTGTTAACTCATGCAATCCGTATAGCGTTGTTTATGGTACTTGTGTTCATAAAAGCAGTTGTGTAAATCAAATGTATACAAAGCAGTTGCAAAGCAATTGTATAAAACAGTTGTAGTATGTATTCTCCCCCAAAATAGTTATAAAACTGTAAAAAGAGGGGCTATGAAACTCACCTGAGTTATAGCAAATAGCAAGCAAGCAATATCAATTAGCAAGCAAAGTGTGATCCAATGTGTAGCCTTTTAACGTCCTAAACGTATAAGGTTGTATGAGTAGATGTCTTAAAAGATCATCTATGTAAGTGGATGGTTAATGTCCACTTAATTCACAATGTAGGTGGAGGGTTAATGTCCACCTAGAGCTAGTTCATCTAACTAGTATGTCCATATAAGTTGTTCAAGTTCGTTTACTAAAAATGTGTACGACCCGTTGGTGAAAGTTTGTAATAATAATTCAAAGTATTATTATTGTTAAGTTCATCGTGTTGTATACTTCTCGAAGCACCTGTGTTTCATATATGAATCTACATCATAAAGGTTTGATCTTTGTAGGTGTTTATTGCTTTTATATATGTCCGAATGTGTTAAGGCTCGGAATTTAGGGTCTAAAATGTGATTTTATGAGAATTAACTAAGGGTTAAAAAGTCAACTCTCAAGGTCAAAAAGTCAACTGAAAAAGGTCAACTCCTAAGTCAAAGTCAACTCGGAAGTCTTCAGTTCGCAAGTCAAACTGAACTCGCAAGTCTTCAGTTCGCAAGTCAAACTGAACTCGCAAGTCAAACTGAACTCGCAAGTCAAACTGAACTCGCAAAGTCAAACTGAACTCGCAAGTCAAACTGAACTCGCAAAGTCAAACTGAACTCGCAAGTCAAACTGAACTCGCAAAGTCAAACTGAACTCGCAAGTCAAACTGAACTCGCAAGTCAACTGAACTCGCAAGTCAAACTGAACTCGCAAGTCAAAGTCAACTCGCAAAGTCAAACTGTTGTGTTTTTGCTTTGTAAACATGGTCAAACGGGCTCGGTTTGACCCGAAATTTTTAGGGAAGCCTTAGATATGTTCAAAGAGTCTCCAGAAATTTTGGTTCGAGTCGGGGTCGTTTCGAGATGTCGGTTTTTAAGTTTACACCTTAAACTTCAAGATTTAATGTTTTCGGTTTATGTCGGGTCATTACGCCAACTGATTTCACCTATCTATAGTCCAAATCAAACTTCCAAATTTTTACCAACTGATTTACTAAGTGTCTTGACTAACATATCAAATTTTCAGCTTCTAACAAGTCCATTAACATAGTTAAATAAAGCCGCGTAACAACCGAACACATTTTATCGAAAAACTTCCTGGTCAGTCTTATAAATCGGATCGTAGAGAAAAATGAGTACGTTTCTGGAAAAAGTGTAAAACATGAAAGTTGTAGATCTTTTCAATACGCAAATTTTAAAAAAAAATTCATCTTCTAACTCTCAGTATTTGATTTTATACGAATATTTTTGTGAACTGTCGATTTCTAGGCAGATTTCATGCATGTTCTTGTTTGCTTTATAAAAACGATTTTCAACACCAAGTTTGGACATAATCATGATAGATGAACACTATAACATCATAATCAGTAGATTAAAAGTAAGATAAGTAAAAGGTTTGATGATTTATACCAAGCAAATGATGAAGAAAAAATGGTGGTGATGAAATGGAGCTTGATTCTTGTTTCTTCTTCTTCCTTGTTCTTGATTAATGGTGGTGATCAATGGTGGTTTATGGAGGTGTTTGGGCTGTGTTTTTCTCCAGAAAATGAGAGAGAGTTTTGAGAGAAACTTGGGGAAAGGAGTTGAGTGTGAAATGAAAATGGGAGTGAAGTGTGTGTAAGTGGTGATGAACATCATCATGACTTTGCATGTAATAAGAGAGGAGGAAGAAGGGTGGTGGCACATGGGGTGGCCGGCCCCCATGTGGTCCCACAAGGGGTATTTTGGTCATTTCACATTTCAAGCTTAAATCGTTGCGTTTTACGTTCGTTTACCCGATTGTTTAAACGTTTATTTATATGTTAAACGTTTTATACGCGTTTTTAAGTGACGACATAAATTTCGATATTTTTGATTGAGACGTTTATTGAAATACTTGAAAACATTTATAAAAATGTCCCGTTAATTCGTCGGCCTCGATTTGCGTGTTTGTTCTACGGCGGTTTAATCGCGTAACGTTATTTTGAGTCGTTTAGGTTAACGATATAATTTGGATAAATTTCCATTGAAGTATTATTTAAAATACTTAATTTAGGTTGTCAATTTAATTATTGACGTTCGTTTGGTTGTCGAAATAAATTCGCGCGTTATCGTTGCGTTTGAGACGTTTTAACCGAAACGTCTAGGTTTTTCGAGTATTATTTTAGCAAAATAATAGATAATGATAAACAACTTCTAAAAATAGATTAAAGTTATTTATAGAAATGTTTTCACCAACGTCGTATTTAAACTGTGTCGGACTCCATCCGATAATAAAGTGTACGATTTAAACAAATCGCAAATGTGTGCAAATATAATAACATATATTAATACACATAATGATACACATAATTCACCCTAATTACATGTATTAGCACAATGATTAGGAACTAACAGTAGCCCTAATTGGTCGGGTGTCACAGAAAATGATAAGGTTAGTTAAGGTTCCGACTGCGGATAACTTAGCAGACCTCTACACAAAGGCGTTCGACAGAGCAAGATTTGAGACGTTGGTTCAACTAAACGGAATGAGAAATCCAGAGTGATTAGTCTTCCAAGGGTATTTTTGTAATAGTTAGTATTTCTATGTTCTTAAAAAAAAAAAAAAAAAAAAGGGCGTATGGCATTCATTTACTTGTTACCTAAGGGGAATCGCCTTCATTAAAAAATATAAATATAATATTCTTTAAAATGTATAAGTTTTTATCTGCAAAAACTAGGGAGATGATAGTACATTAGGAGAATAAGCTTTACAATAATAAGCTTAAGACCTAAGTATGATATGTTAGTAGGTTCAAATAAAGTTACTTTAGAACTACATCGGTTCTATCAGGTATGTGTTTATATTTATTTGATTATACACTTATATCCACAAGTTATAATTTGTCTATTTTTAGTGAAAACTTTAGATGGCTTCATCATATGATGTACTGGTAGGCAAATTATATGAAATTTTCTAAGCCTTAAGAAGTTAATTAACTACTTGTTTATTATCTTGTGTTACTATTCTATGATGTATGACATTAGTCTTAATTGTTGAATGATGGTATTGCCATACACTGTTATCATGCATTTATAATTTAAATTGACAAATAGTAGCAATATGGGTATTAACTTAATTACTGGTAACTTTGTTGTACTGAGTACAGATCTGAAGCCTTTAATTAAATTAATATTCTCAAATATATTTTGAATTATGCTAGAAGGGATCCTCTGTTGTACTAAGTACAGACTTGGATAACATAGCATACTCAAGATATGTCTGATATTTGTCTAACCTTAAAATTCAAGTGTATGTTATATGTTTCAAAAAGATACATCATTTAGTAACCGCTACCTTGAAATTAAAAGATGCAGTGTTATGAGTTTTACTTGAAATTCTTCAGTATGTCATATAATAGGAAGTACTTGATAATATTCATACTAACAATAAAGTGTTTGCTTAAGTCGAGTATAATTTGTTTATATGGATCATAATACCAGTAATCGTCTTGAACTGTCTATAATTAAAAATATTCACTTTAAGTGAGTAATGCATTTATTAATTATGCTATGTGGATAAAGGTACCTAAGATATAGTTCTATAAATATAAATGTATAAATGATAAACTTAGTTGTAATTTTATGGTAATTTATTTGAATTTCATAAGGTATGTATACTAACAATCAACTTAGACTTTTTAATAAATTTTAAATAGCTTGTTCTTTCTAATATGATCCCTAAGCAGTTAAATTCTTATTCAGTTGAGTTATGTACTTTATTTTATTGAAGTGATTAATAAAATGGTACTTGATATTACTGTTAGTTTTTATGTTTCGTATTCTATTTTATTTTTATCTTTTTAAATATTACCCTTTGAAATTAAATTATGCTGAATAGTTGTCTCTATTTATTGTTGAACAATCGTTGCAATTACAAGTGAAAAATAATTTTATTTTAGACTTGTACAAATAAATGAGTTTTAATTTATACTTAGTTTTTATTTCGCATTTTAATTTCAGATTGCAAGTTTGACCAGTCAAACCTGCGAAGTGAGTTTACCTGTGCGAAATTGAACATAGGGTATAAAAGGGGACAACTCAACGAACCGAACCACACTTTCCACATACTCTACGAACCGAATTCAGAACCTCTGCGACTCGAGCTTTGGCGAAACGAACCGATTTTGATTTTCGGATTTTTCGAACGAGGAAGGAATTTTCGATCCATGGAACTTATTCATCTTTTCATTACGCATCTATTGAAGTAAGATTCATGAGATTTCACCGTGTAATTTGTGAGAAATCGATCGGTTTATGTTTTCGAAGGTTACAGTTTGGTTTATCACGGATTTGAATCGAATTAGTGATTTATAAAATCTAAAACATGTTAATAATGATTAATTGATGCTAATGGAACATGTTTTAAGTATTTAATTGCTTTGAAACATGTTAGATTGTTGATTCATAGGTTGATCTCGTTAAACCATTCATCCTACGAACCGAGATCTATCTCGCTTCGTAGCCCGCTCCAACGAACCGAGATGAGACTATTGAATGACTTTCGTTGACTGCAACGAAACGAACTCATTTCGTTTGATTTCAGTTTAACGAACCGAACCGAGATATGTTGGTTGACTTCAGTTGACTGAAGCGAAACGAACTCAGTTCGTTTGACTTTAGTTGACCGAACCTAATCGAGTTACCTTATTGACTTTCGTTGACCGAAGCGAAACGAACTTATTTCATTTGACTTCGTTTGACTTGGGTTGACATGAGCGACTCGAATTCAACTCGCAGAGGTTCTGCGAAGCGAGTTGAATTATTTATTTTATTTTATTTATATTTTTAATTGACTTAGTTTGACTTTGAGAACTGAATTAACTTTGTTGACTTCAGTTGACTATGTAAAATTAAGTAAATTTTAAAAATTGTTCAATTATAACTTGTTTTCGATTTGAGAATCGTTTGGTTACAAATAATTAACAAGTTACTCACACGTTTAGACTTACGAACTTGTGTTTATAAGTTAAAAATGTGTTAACTTTTAACAATTTCAGTTATTTCATATCGAAAGTCTTTCGACTCATAGCATAGTCAAGCAGCGTGTCCCGATATTTATCGGCGGTATGATAACTCAAATTGTTACTCTTAGCTAACAAACTTTATATATAATTTGCAGAATATAATTGAAAGGTTAAATATTTTTAATTGTTCAATTAAGTTTCAGTGAATTAAGTTATTAGTTAATAGTAGACTTAGTCGTTTGATGATCTTTTGATCATAATACGTTAAAGTTTAAGTTGATTAATGTTTGTTTAGTTAATCGTTTTGCTATTTGTGTAATTTTGAATTATAGATATGGCTAACAGATCTTTCGAGAAGGGTCACAACATACTGGTGAACCTAGATCTGAACGAGCGCGGTGGTGAGCGCTTTGAGCAGATTTTGACTTATTTAGAACGATCGAGAATTCGATTTGCTATTACAGAGTCACCGCCGCTGAACAGAGGTCTTCTTACGGAGTTTTGTAGAAACATTGTCTATGATGCTGCTGCAAATCCTCCTACTATCCGTACGACAGTCAATCAGCATGCGATTTCATTTGCAACTGCTGATATTCGACAGCTCTTACGTTTAGGAACTGAAGAACAAGATGCTGGTATTCGGCCTTATTCTGCTGATTTTATTTAGGGAGCTTTGGGTCGTACCGGATATTCTGGACCCATGAGAGGACGTCAGTTTGTCAAGGCGTTTGTTCTAGGCCAGTGGAGGTTCCTGTTCACGGTTATTGTTTCTATTTTTGGGAACAAGAAGTCAGGATTAGATGAGCTCAGTCCAGAGCTTATGTCAGCAGTACTGTCACTGGTTTACAATAAACCATACAGTTTCTCTTCTTACATCTTCAATTCTTTTATCGGACAGATTACGGGAGCTGCACGGACGCAGTTTATTCTTTATCCTAGATTTTGCATGCTTCTGATTCGCAATCAAGTTCCGAATTTGCCTGCTTATGAAGCTGATTTTCACGTGGAGACTATTGGATTGAGAGGTTACAACGCTTGTTTTCTAGTATCCAAGCGTAAAGATGAGATCAAACCTGAGGCAGCTGATCTTTTTGGGCATCTTCTTGATGCTGATTATGTTGCTTCGCCGAATAATGGTTGGATGGATGCTGATGCTGAGCACAAGAGACAGCTTGAGCGTCTAGATCGTTTAGTTGCTGATCTGCGAAAGGACAAGCCATCTCAAGGGGGAGTGGTTATAGTAGAGTTAGATGAAACCTGCAGAAGTGATGAGCTAGCGAAGAAGAGAAGAGAAGATGAAGACGATGATCCCACAACTCAGAAGGATAGTGAGCTGGCTGGTCCTTCAACGACTGGTCAGCATGCTACGCTTCAGGGGGAGTCTGGTGATGCAGGTGCGAGTGGTTCTGGTACTGGTACTGGTACAGCTCAGACTGAAGGAGAAGCTGGTGAGATATTAGCTTGACTTTAGTATAGACTGTAGTTAGTATTTGTGTAAAAATTAATTGTAACTGAATAATTGTAACTTAATATTTTGGTAATATATTCGGCTTGAGATTATTATTACAAGTTAAATATATTAGAAATTATTTAAGTTAGTTGATTTTGAAAAGTTAAATAAATTAGCGATCGAAAGACTTCCGACTCATTGAATAGTCATGCGGCGTATTCTGATTTATATCAGCGGTCAAAATTTATTTCAACTTACACATTTTAGACTTGATAGTTTTTATAACTGACAAGTTAAATATGTAATATTTTTGCTAGACAAATGATATATAATTTAAAAGTTAGATTGATATTTCAATTAAATCTTAGAAATTATATAAGATAATTAATAGTAAATTTAAATGCTTGGTGATTATTCAAAATGCATTAGAATTTAAATTTAATTAATATTTATTAAGTATCTTAATAAAACTTAAGAATTTTTGGTTGATTCAGGGTAATCAATAAAATTTTATAAGTTATATAATATGGTAATATCACACAATTGAGATAAATAAAGAGATTCTTAGATTGATTCAGGGAAATCAATGAAAGAATTTATATTATTAATTTGATTTGTGTAGGTATGAAAATGCTAGAATTAAGTGACTCTGGAAGTGATCTTCTTGATGAAATCGATGAAGAAATTGATTTTGATATTGAAGAAGGAGAATTTTTGCTACCTGAAGATTGGACTGCTGTACCTGAGAATGTGCAAGACATTGGTGTAGATCCAGATGCATATATTGATGAACACCATGTGAGCCCATCTAGGACAGAAGTTATTATTGAAGATGATCAAGGTCCAACAGTTGTCGATGTAGATGAAGAAATCGATGACTCAACCGAGTCTGAAGATGATGAAATTCTGATTCCTACCAAGAATCCAGCTGTTTTTCTTAGAAAACTTCCAAAACAGAAGAAGAAGGTTGGAGTTTCTGAAGTTGATATAACTGGGAAACGGGAACCTAAAAGAGGGATTATTGGATGGTACTTTGACTCTGAACTGAAGCTTTTCGCTATCAAAAGGTTTGACGGAGTTCAATATTTTGAGAAAAAGCTTGCAGTATTTAGTTCGTTACCAAGATTTGAAATTATGGACTTGGCTAGATTGGAGTTGAATAACCCTAGTGATGATGATTATGCTAATTATGTTAAAAGAATAATCAGAACTGAGGTTAGAACAAAGAAGTTTGATAAGATTAAGCCAAGGAAAAGAAAGACAATCAAATTGAAGGAACGGAGTCAAAGGACTGGAAGAAAAAGGAAAAAGAAGGTTTATCCAGCTGTCAAGTGTATTCAGCAAATTCCACTGAAGACAATGCCACAAGATATTTTGGGAATGATGAAGAAAAAATGGTGGTGATGAAATGGAGCTTGATTCTTGTTTCTTCTTCTTCCTTGTTCTTGATTAATGGTGGTGATCAATGGTGGTTTATGGAGGTGTTTGGGCTGTGTTTTTCTCCAGAAAATGAGAGAGAGTTTTGAGAGAAACTTGGGGAAAGGAGTTGAGTGTGAAATGAAAATGGGAGTGAAGTGTGTGTAAGTGGTGATGAACATCATCATGACTTTGCATGTAATAAGAGAGGAGGAAGAAGGGTGGTGGCACATGGGGTGGCCGGCCCCCATGTGGTCCCACAAGGGGTATTTTGGTCATTTCACATTTCAAGCTTAAATCGTTGCGTTTTACGTTCGTTTACCCGATTGTTTAAACGTTTATTTATATGTTAAACGTTTTATACGCGTTTTTAAGTGACGACATAAATTTCGATATTTTTGATTGAGACGTTTATTGAAATACTTGAAAACATTTATAAAAATGTCCCGTTAATTCGTCGGCCTCGATTTGCGTGTTTGTTCTACGGCGGTTTAATCGCGTAACGTTATTTTGAGTCGTTTAGGTTAACGATATAATTTGGATAAATTTCCATTGAAGTATTATTTAAAATACTTAATTTAGGTTGTCAATTTAATTATTGACGTTCGTTTGGTTGTCGAAATAAATTCGCGCGTTATCGTTGCGTTTGAGACGTTTTAACCGAAACGTCTAGGTTTTTCGAGTATTATTTTAGCAAAATAATAGATAATGATAAACAACTTCTAAAAATAGATTAAAGTTATTTATAGAAATGTTTTCACCAACGTCGTATTTAAACTGTGTCGGACTCCATCCGATAATAAAGTGTACGATTTAAACAAATCGCAAATGTGTGCAAATATAATAACATATATTAATACACATAATGATACACATAATTCACCCTAATTACATGTATTAGCACAATGATTAGGAACTAACAGTAGCCCTAATTGGTCGGGTGTCACATTCTCCCCCTGTTAGGAGAATTTCGTCCCGAAATTAGCTTGTTGCCGTGGTCTGAGGGGCATCTAAGAATAGATGTGGATGTTTTAGTCGCATTTGGTCTTCCCGTTCCCAAGTGAATTCAGGACCGCGCCTAGAATTCCACCGGACTTTAACGATGGGAATACGACTATGTTTCAATCGTTTGACCTCACGGTCCATGATTTCTATCGGTTCCTCTACAAAGTGGAGTTTATCGTCGATATGGATTTCGTCGAGAGGAACAACAAGTGTCTCATCAGACAGACATTTCTTTAGGTTAGAAATGTGAAAAGTATTGTGCACGCTACTGAGTTGAGGGGGTAGCTGCAGTCGATATGCCACCGGACCAATTCTTTCAAGAATTTCAAAAGGTCCGATGTACCTAGGGTTTAGTTTGCCGCGTTTACCAAAACGAATGACACCTTTCCAAGGTGATACTTTCAAGAGTACTCGGTCCCCAACCTGGAACTCGAGCGGTTTGCGTCTCACGTCAGCATAACTTTTCTGACGATCACGGGCGGCTTTCAGCCGGTTTTGAATGGTCACGATTTTCTCGGTCGTTTCATGGATGATTTCAGGACCAGTGAGTTGGCTATCGCCGATTTCGGTCCAACAAATGGGTGATCGGCACTTTCTCCCATAAAGTGCCTCAAAAGGTGCAGCATCAATGCTGGTGTGGTAACTGTTGTTGTAGGAAAACTCACACAAAGGTAGGTGGTTTTCCCATGTGTTTCCGAAGTCGATTACACATGCTCGAAGCATATCTTCAAGAGTTTGAATGGTCCGTTCACTCTGACCATCGGTTTGCGGATGATAAGCAGTACTCAAATCAAGGCGAGTACCAAGGGCTTTCTGAAGTGTTTGCCAAAATCGAGAGGTGAAGCGGCTATCTCTATCGGAGATGATCGAGATGGGTATGCCGTGTCGTGCTACAACCTCTTTGATGTAGATGCGAGCCAATCGCTCCATCTTGTCGTTTTCTTTGATGGCTAGGAAATGGGCGGATTTTGTGAGACGATCTACGATCACCCAAATGGTATCGCAGCCGCTCGGTGTTTTTGGTAGCTTGTTGATGAAGTCCATGGTTATGTTTTCCCATTTCCATTGAGGTATCTCGGGTTGTTGGAGTAACCCAGAAGGTTTCTGGTATTCGGCCTTAACCTTGGCATAGGTTAGACACTTACTAACATACGTGGCTATGTCAGCTTTCATGTTGGGCCACCAATACCGTTGTTTGACGTCATGATACATCTTGTCAGAACCAGGATGTATGGAGTACCGGGATTTGTGAGCTTCGTCCATGACCAATTCTCGTAGGTTCCCAAAGTTAGGTAACCAAATTCGGTTGGAGAAGTATCGGGTTCCATCGGATTTGATTTCGAATTGTTTTTCCATGCCTCGCAAGGCCTCATTTTTGATATTTTTCTCGTTGAGTGCTTCGAGTTGAGTGGAATGAATTTGAGCAATAAGATCGTTGTGGATGGTTAAACCAAGGGCTCGAACTCGAAGGGGTTTCACTCGTTCTTTACGGCTTAGGGCATCGGCAACAACGTTAGCCTTACCCGGGTGGTATCGGATTTCACAGTCGTAGTCACTAAGTAACTCGACCCAACGACGTTGTCTCATGTTTAGGTCCTTCTGATCAAAGATATGTTGAAGGCTTTTGTGGTCAGTGAAGATAGTGCACTTGGTACCATATAGGTAGTGTCTCCAAATTTTGAGCGCAAAAACAACGGCTCCTAATTCGAGATCGTGAGTGGTATAGTTTTTCTCATGGATTTTCAGTTGCCGGGAGGCGTAAGCGATGACCTTATCACGTTGCATTAACACACAGCCTAGTCCTTGATGTGAGGCGTCGCAGTAAACTACGAAATCATCGGTGCCTTCGGGTAAGGATAGGATTGGTGCACTGCAGAGTTTCTGTTTAAGGAGTTGAAAAGCCGACTCCTGTTTGTCGGTCCAGTCGAATTTCTTGTCTTTCTGAGTCAAGGAGGTTAATGGTTGAGCAATTCGGGAAAAATTCTCGATGAATCGCCGATAATACCCGGCGAGACCTAAGAATTGTCGGACCTCGGTTGGAGTGGTTGGTGCTTTCCAGCACTTGATGGCCTCGATTTTTGCTGGATCAACACGTATCCCTTGGCTGTCAACGACATGCCCTAGGAATTGTACTGTTCGCATCCAGAACTCACACTTGGAGTACTTGGCGTATAGCTCCTCGTGTTTGAGTAATTCCAAGATAGTTTTGAGGTGTTGGCCATGTTCTGTTTCGTTGCGAGAGTAGATCAAGATGTCATCAATGAATACAATGACAAACTTATCTAGATATGGTTTGCACACCCGATTCATAAGATCCATGAATACAGCCGGTGCGTTAGTTAGACCAAAAGGCATCACTTGAAATTCGTAATGCCCGTAGCGGGTTCGGAAAGCGGTTTTCGGGATGTCGGCGTCTCGAACGCGAAGTTGGTGATAACCAGACCGAAGGTCGATCTTTGAGTAAAAGCTCGAACCTTGAAGTTGGTCAAACAGGTCGTCGATTCTAGGAAGTGGGTATCGGTTTTTGATAGTGAGTTTGTTTAGTTCACGGTAATCGATACACATGCGGAAGGATCCATCCTTCTTTTTAACGAATAGGACCGGAGCTCCCCAAGGTGAGGAACTTGGTCGAATAAATCCCTTGTCCAGGAGTTCCTGTAATTGGGTGGATAACTCCTGCAACTCGGATGGGGCTAATCTGTATGGGGCTCGTGCCACGGGTGCAGCACCGGGCACAAGGTCGATTTGGAACTCGACTTGTCTAGGCGGGGGAAGGCCTGGCAAGTCTTCGGGAAAGACTTCAGGAAAGTCTCGTACAATGGGTACATCTTCGAGTCGCTTTTCAGCCGACTTCTTTTCGGTTACATGAGCAAGGATTGCTGGGTAGCCTTTCCTCAGGTACTTTTGGGTTTTCATACACGAGATGATGTTTAAGTTTCGCCTACCAGTCTCCCCCTGTATGATCAAGGTTCCACCGGTAGCGAGAGGTATACGTACAATCTTTTCAAAACAGACAATTTCAGCATGATACTTGGACAACCAGTCCATGCCTACGATGACATCGAAGCTCCCGATTTCAACAGGGATAAGGTCTATGGGAAACAATTCATTGGCGAGGTTTATAGTGCAATTAGGTATCACACTATCGGCCTCGATCAGTTTGCCGTTAGCTAACTCTACAGTGTACTTAGCATCTAGGGCAATGGGTGTTATGTTGAGAAGTGAAATGAATTCATCAGATATGAAGCTTTTATCAGCTCCGGTATCAAACAAAACAGTAACGGTTAAATCATTGAGGAGAAACATACCGGTTACCACATTGGGATCCTGGCGGGCTTCTCCTGCGTTGATGACGAAAGCGCGACCGCGGGGGTTGTTGTTATTGTTGTTGTTTCTGTTGGCGTTGTTGTTGCGTTTCGGGCAGGTGTTTCTAAAATGGGCAGTGCTGCCACACTCGAAACAAGCTTTTGGTGCGTTGGGTTGGTTGTTTGGGTTGGCATTTGTGGGTTGAGTTCGGCAATCTTTGGTTAGATGTCCGTAGCGTTTGCAGTTACCGCATTGGTTACCACACGGACCATTATGGTGTCGATTGCAAGAGGAACAGTAAGGTTTCTTTCCTACGTATGCTTTCTTATCCCCAGATCCTGAACCAGAAGTGTAGGCCTTTACAGTCTCGGCCTTTTTGTTGGTTTGTTGTTGGTTGCTGTTGTTCCCAGACCATTTTCTTTTGTTGTCCCCTGTGGTTTTCACGGTGGGTGCCCCACGGCGGACAATTTGAGCCATAAGCTCGTGTGCCATGCGGACGGCACTCTGGATGGTCCCGGGTTTGGAAGAGATGACATTGCCTTGGATGGAATCAGGTAGTCCCCAAATGTATCTTTCGACACGTTTGGATTCAGGGTCCACCATAGATGGACAAAGAAGAGCAAGCTGGTGAAATCTGGTTGTGTAGCCAGTAATATCATTTCCTTGAACTGTGAGGTTCCAGAATTCATGTTCGAGCTGTTGGAGTTGCTCGCGCGGACAGTATTCTTCCCTCAACAAGTTCTTAAGTTCGTCCCAAGATATTTGATAAGCAGCATCAATACCCTGAGTTTGGGCGTATGTGTTCCAGAAAGTGAGTGCACCCTCAGCTAGAGTGTAGGTAGAGAATTTGACTTTGTTCTCTTCTTGACAGTTACTTATTCGGAAGACTGACTCCATTTTCTCAATCCATCGCATAAGACCGACGGCTCCTTCGGTTCCTTTGAAATGGAGAGGTTTACAATTCATGAAATCTTTGTGGGTGCAGGGCTTTGGCACAGGTGGGTTGTTGCCTGTCCCTCCAGGGTTTCCTTGGTTCGGATTGGGATTGTTTCTGGCAGCTTCTAGAGCTGCTTGGACCCTCTGATTGACGAGTTGCTCGATGTCAGCGGAGTTCATTTGACGTTTTGGTGCCATGATTCTGAGATAAAGAGAATACGAGGTACATAAGATTTCAGTGAGTAAGATCTTAAAATCTTTGCAGGTGTACACAAGAAAATAAAACAAGTATGTACAGCAAGATATTCAATAAAACAAGGAAGCAAATTTTTATAACCACACCGAGGCGCAAGTTTAAACGGTTACAAAATTTAGGAATTTCACAAAACATGCCGGGAATTGTTACTACCGGCCTTATTACTAGAGTTTACAAAAGACAACATAAGATAGATTAGTCGGGCATATCCCGCCTCGATAGGTTACAAGATAAAGATCAAACTAGTTCTAACGCAAGTTTATTCGTTCCATTAGTGTGACAAGTCGGTCCACGTTTCTTGCAAGTCTACCAGCTTGTCGGGCGTTATCCTCAGCCAAGGTTAATCGTTGCTCTAGTACTCGGGTGTACTCTTCAGCTTCCCGTGAACGTTGTTCACATTCTTCTAACCTTGCTTGAAGAAGGTCAACCGCGCCTCTGTCGTCAATGACGTGTTGGTGCATCATTTCTAGAGTGTTTGTCATGTTTTCTTGGTCTTGAAACAGTTGTGCAATGCGGTCATGTGATTGGCGCAGCCAGTACATTTGCACTATGTATTGTTCTCGTTCCAGGTTTTCAAGTCTTGCCTCATGGCGGTGAAGTCGAGCAGCTAACACGGGTACAGTGTGGTGTATTGGTTCCTGGGTGTATAGAGAGATGTCCATGGAATCATCGAAAACCTCCATGTTTTCCTCAGACCTCCAAGTATTTAGAGTTGTGGGTAGCCAGTCCCATCTACAAGGGTATGATGGACGGCGGGTGGTATTAGCAATGGAGTTTGAGTAAGGGTTGGCTCGAGATGATCTGGTACCCCTTGGGTGAGTACGTAACACTCGGGCTTCGCCAGTGATGTAGTGAAGTCGTTCAGGAGAGTTTGGTGCTGAAGACATAGTAACGATTTCCTCAGTAGCGGGTCGTGTTTGGGCTTCGTTCTCAGAGTTGGGAGACGTAGCGGTGGGAGTGGTTGCCATTTTCTGTGGCAAGGAGTTTTAGTATACGTAAGGTTAAGGTTATATAGATACAATAACCTAGCACATAAGCACGTATAAGGTTGGTCCCGTTCTATCCTCGGTCAAAGCCTTCTAATGCATTCCCATCCACCATAACCATTTCAGGTCTTGCATCGATTCTTGTTTAATTGTACATAGTTGATCAAGCTATGTTAAATTAAATTCAAATGATGCAATTGCTGAACCAGTCATAACAAATGAGGAATACTAACCTAACGGTTATAGTCTAGGTCACTAATGCAATCCTAGTTCGCTATAACCTTAGGCTCTGATACCAATCTGTCGCACCCCCAAAACACGTGGCAGCGGAAACATGAGGTGTCATGGGGGCGCCGACCAAATCAAATATCATTACACAAAGATTAAAGCAAACGACCTCTATATGAGACGTTTGAAAATATTACATTCCATAATTCAAATTTGTTTACAATAGTTGTACAAAACATTTGGAGTTCGCATAATATAAGTTGAATTACAAAGTTACTAAATATAGTAAAATGCAATCTAGATCCTGAGATGTTGAAAAATATGCGACTCGAGTTAAGCTATCCATAGCTTCCTACTGCGGCGGGTTACCTGAGAAATACATACTAAAAGGTCAACATAAAGTTGGTGAGTTCATAGAGTTGTTTAAATGTTGGTATAAAACCCAATAGTATGAAACACGAGTTATGAAACACAAGATTTTAATCGTTGTATCATTCAACAATGATAAGTAAATGTATCGTTAACAAACGATAAGTAAATGTGTTGAGTAAATGTATCGTTAACAAACGATAGGTAAATATGTCAAGTAAATGTATCGTTAACAAACGATAAGTAAATATGTAGTTGCACGAATGCAAAAATATGTATACCATTTGCCATGAGCTCATAGTCCGAAGCTTAACAATGTGTGCCGTGCCTCTTTCGAGTACACGATCGTGGGTGCCCCAATGCAAGTGTCTAATCCGGTACACTCGTTATGAACAAATATTAATACGTCCGTTTGACTGGTTAGCGCGACTAACCCGGACGGGGATTGTCAGTCCCAAATAGATCTATTTACTAATATTCACGCTTTAGCAAAACTAACAAACTATGATGTGTAGGGCCTTTGTGGATTAGTGTGTTAACTCATGCAATCCGTATAGCGTTGTTTATGGTACTTGTGTTCATAAAAGCAGTTGTGTAAATCAAATGTATACAAAGCAGTTGCAAAGCAATTGTATAAAACAGTTGTAGTATGTATTCTCCCCCAAAATAGTTATAAAACTGTAAAAAGAGGGGCTATGAAACTCACCTGAGTTATAGCAAATAGCAAGCAAGCAATATCAATTAGCAAGCAAAGTGTGATCCAATGTGTAGCCTTTTAACGTCCTAAACGTATAAGGTTGTATGAGTAGATGTCTTAAAAGATCATCTATGTAAGTGGATGGTTAATGTCCACTTAATTCACAATGTAGGTGGAGGGTTAATGTCCACCTAGAGCTAGTTCATCTAACTAGTATGTCCATATAAGTTGTTCAAGTTCGTTTACTAAAAATGTGTACGACCCGTTGGTGAAAGTTTGTAATAATAATTCAAAGTATTATTATTGTTAAGTTCATCGTGTTGTATACTTCTCGAAGCACCTGTGTTTCATATATGAATCTACATCATAAAGGTTTGATCTTTGTAGGTGTTTATTGCTTTTATATATGTCCGAATGTGTTAAGGCTCGGAATTTAGGGTCTAAAATGTGATTTTATGAGAATTAACTAAGGGTTAAAAAGTCAACTCTCAAGGTCAAAAAGTCAACTGAAAAAGGTCAACTCCTAAGTCAAAGTCAACTCGGAAGTCTTCAGTTCGCAAGTCAAACTGAACTCGCAAGTCTTCAGTTCGCAAGTCAAACTGAACTCGCAAGTCAAACTGAACTCGCAAGTCAAACTGAACTCGCAAAGTCAAACTGAACTCGCAAGTCAAACTGAACTCGCAAAGTCAAACTGAACTCGCAAGTCAAACTGAACTCGCAAAGTCAAACTGAACTCGCAAGTCAAACTGAACTCGCAAGTCAACTGAACTCGCAAGTCAAACTGAACTCGCAAGTCAAAGTCAACTCGCAAAGTCAAACTGTTGTGTTTTTGCTTTGTAAACATGGTCAAACGGGCTCGGTTTGACCCGAAATTTTTAGGGAAGCCTTAGATATGTTCAAAGAGTCTCCAGAAATTTTGGTTCGAGTCGGGGTCGTTTCGAGATGTCGGTTTTTAAGTTTACACCTTAAACTTCAAGATTTAATGTTTTCGGTTTATGTCGGGTCATTACGCCAACTGATTTCACCTATCTATAGTCCAAATCAAACTTCCAAATTTTTACCAACTGATTTACTAAGTGTCTTGACTAACATATCAAATTTTCAGCTTCTAACAAGTCCATTAACATAGTTAAATAAAGCCGCGTAACAACCGAACACATTTTATCGAAAAACTTCCTGGTCAGTCTTATAAATCGGATCGTAGAGAAAAATGAGTACGTTTCTGGAAAAAGTGTAAAACATGAAAGTTGTAGATCTTTTCAATACGCAAATTTTAAAAAAAAATTCATCTTCTAACTCTCAGTATTTGATTTTATACGAATATTTTTGTGAACTGTCGATTTCTAGGCAGATTTCATGCATGTTCTTGTTTGCTTTATAAAAACGATTTTCAACACCAAGTTTGGACATAATCATGATAGATGAACACTATAACATCATAATCAGTAGATTAAAAGTAAGATAAGTAAAAGGTTTGATGATTTATACCAAGCAAATGATGAAGAAAAAATGGTGGTGATGAAATGGAGCTTGATTCTTGTTTCTTCTTCTTCCTTGTTCTTGATTAATGGTGGTGATCAATGGTGGTTTATGGAGGTGTTTGGGCTGTGTTTTTCTCCAGAAAATGAGAGAGAGTTTTGAGAGAAACTTGGGGAAAGGAGTTGAGTGTGAAATGAAAATGGGAGTGAAGTGTGTGTAAGTGGTGATGAACATCATCATGACTTTGCATGTAATAAGAGAGGAGGAAGAAGGGTGGTGGCACATGGGGTGGCCGGCCCCCATGTGGTCCCACAAGGGGTATTTTGGTCATTTCACATTTCAAGCTTAAATCGTTGCGTTTTACGTTCGTTTACCCGATTGTTTAAACGTTTATTTATATGTTAAACGTTTTATACGCGTTTTTAAGTGACGACATAAATTTCGATATTTTTGATTGAGACGTTTATTGAAATACTTGAAAACATTTATAAAAATGTCCCGTTAATTCGTCGGCCTCGATTTGCGTGTTTGTTCTACGGCGGTTTAATCGCGTAACGTTATTTTGAGTCGTTTAGGTTAACGATATAATTTGGATAAATTTCCATTGAAGTATTATTTAAAATACTTAATTTAGGTTGTCAATTTAATTATTGACGTTCGTTTGGTTGTCGAAATAAATTCGCGCGTTATCGTTGCGTTTGAGACGTTTTAACCGAAACGTCTAGGTTTTTCGAGTATTATTTTAGCAAAATAATAGATAATGATAAACAACTTCTAAAAATAGATTAAAGTTATTTATAGAAATGTTTTCACCAACGTCGTATTTAAACTGTGTCGGACTCCATCCGATAATAAAGTGTACGATTTAAACAAATCGCAAATGTGTGCAAATATAATAACATATATTAATACACATAATGATACACATAATTCACCCTAATTACATGTATTAGCACAATGATTAGGAACTAACAGTAGCCCTAATTGGTCGGGTGTCACAGAAAATGATAAGGTTAGTTAAGGTTCCGACTGCGGATAACTTAGCAGACCTCTACACAAAGGCGTTCGACAGAGCAAGATTTGAGACGTTGGTTCAACTAAACGGAATGAGAAATCCAGAGTGATTAGTCTTCCAAGGGTATTTTTGTAATAGTTAGTATTTCTATGTTCTTAAAAAAAAAAAAAAAAAAAAGGGCGTATGGCATTCATTTACTTGTTACCTAAGGGGAATCGCCTTCATTAAAAAATATAAATATAATATTCTTTAAAATGTATAAGTTTTTATCTGCAAAAACTAGGGAGATGATAGTACATTAGGAGAATAAGCTTTACAATAATAAGCTTAAGACCTAAGTATGATATGTTAGTAGGTTCAAATAAAGTTACTTTAGAACTACATCGGTTCTATCAGGTATGTGTTTATATTTATTTGATTATACACTTATATCCACAAGTTATAATTTGTCTATTTTTAGTGAAAACTTTAGATGGCTTCATCATATGATGTACTGGTAGGCAAATTATATGAAATTTTCTAAGCCTTAAGAAGTTAATTAACTACTTGTTTATTATCTTGTGTTACTATTCTATGATGTATGACATTAGTCTTAATTGTTGAATGATGGTATTGCCATACACTGTTATCATGCATTTATAATTTAAATTGACAAATAGTAGCAATATGGGTATTAACTTAATTACTGGTAACTTTGTTGTACTGAGTACAGATCTGAAGCCTTTAATTAAATTAATATTCTCAAATATATTTTGAATTATGCTAGAAGGGATCCTCTGTTGTACTAAGTACAGACTTGGATAACATAGCATACTCAAGATATGTCTGATATTTGTCTAACCTTAAAATTCAAGTGTATGTTATATGTTTCAAAAAGATACATCATTTAGTAACCGCTACCTTGAAATTAAAAGATGCAGTGTTATGAGTTTTACTTGAAATTCTTCAGTATGTCATATAATAGGAAGTACTTGATAATATTCATACTAACAATAAAGTGTTTGCTTAAGTCGAGTATAATTTGTTTATATGGATCATAATACCAGTAATCGTCTTGAACTGTCTATAATTAAAAATATTCACTTTAAGTGAGTAATGCATTTATTAATTATGCTATGTGGATAAAGGTACCTAAGATATAGTTCTATAAATATAAATGTATAAATGATAAACTTAGTTGTAATTTTATGGTAATTTATTTGAATTTCATAAGGTATGTATACTAACAATCAACTTAGACTTTTTAATAAATTTTAAATAGCTTGTTCTTTCTAATATGATCCCTAAGCAGTTAAATTCTTATTCAGTTGAGTTATGTACTTTATTTTATTGAAGTGATTAATAAAATGGTACTTGATATTACTGTTAGTTTTTATGTTTCGTATTCTATTTTATTTTTATCTTTTTAAATATTACCCTTTGAAATTAAATTATGCTGAATAGTTGTCTCTATTTATTGTTGAACAATCGTTGCAATTACAAGTGAAAAATAATTTTATTTTAGACTTGTACAAATAAATGAGTTTTAATTTATACTTAGTTTTTATTTCGCATTTTAATTTCAGATTGCAAGTTTGACCAGTCAAACCTGCGAAGTGAGTTTACCTGTGCGAAATTGAACATAGGGTATAAAAGGGGACAACTCAACGAACCGAACCACACTTTCCACATACTCTACGAACCGAATTCAGAACCTCTGCGACTCGAGCTTTGGCGAAACGAACCGATTTTGATTTTCGGATTTTTCGAACGAGGAAGGAATTTTCGATCCATGGAACTTATTCATCTTTTCATTACGCATCTATTGAAGTAAGATTCATGAGATTTCACCGTGTAATTTGTGAGAAATCGATCGGTTTATGTTTTCGAAGGTTACAGTTTGGTTTATCACGGATTTGAATCGAATTAGTGATTTATAAAATCTAAAACATGTTAATAATGATTAATTGATGCTAATGGAACATGTTTTAAGTATTTAATTGCTTTGAAACATGTTAGATTGTTGATTCATAGGTTGATCTCGTTAAACCATTCATCCTACGAACCGAGATCTATCTCGCTTCGTAGCCCGCTCCAACGAACCGAGATGAGACTATTGAATGACTTTCGTTGACTGCAACGAAACGAACTCATTTCGTTTGATTTCAGTTTAACGAACCGAACCGAGATATGTTGGTTGACTTCAGTTGACTGAAGCGAAACGAACTCAGTTCGTTTGACTTTAGTTGACCGAACCTAATCGAGTTACCTTATTGACTTTCGTTGACCGAAGCGAAACGAACTTATTTCATTTGACTTCGTTTGACTTGGGTTGACATGAGCGACTCGAATTCAACTCGCAGAGGTTCTGCGAAGCGAGTTGAATTATTTATTTTATTTTATTTATATTTTTAATTGACTTAGTTTGACTTTGAGAACTGAATTAACTTTGTTGACTTCAGTTGACTATGTAAAATTAAGTAAATTTTAAAAATTGTTCAATTATAACTTGTTTTCGATTTGAGAATCGTTTGGTTACAAATAATTAACAAGTTACTCACACGTTTAGACTTACGAACTTGTGTTTATAAGTTAAAAATGTGTTAACTTTTAACAATTTCAGTTATTTCATATCGAAAGTCTTTCGACTCATAGCATAGTCAAGCAGCGTGTCCCGATATTTATCGGCGGTATGATAACTCAAATTGTTACTCTTAGCTAACAAACTTTATATATAATTTGCAGAATATAATTGAAAGGTTAAATATTTTTAATTGTTCAATTAAGTTTCAGTGAATTAAGTTATTAGTTAATAGTAGACTTAGTCGTTTGATGATCTTTTGATCATAATACGTTAAAGTTTAAGTTGATTAATGTTTGTTTAGTTAATCGTTTTGCTATTTGTGTAATTTTGAATTATAGATATGGCTAACAGATCTTTCGAGAAGGGTCACAACATACTGGTGAACCTAGATCTGAACGAGCGCGGTGGTGAGCGCTTTGAGCAGATTTTGACTTATTTAGAACGATCGAGAATTCGATTTGCTATTACAGAGTCACCGCCGCTGAACAGAGGTCTTCTTACGGAGTTTTGTAGAAACATTGTCTATGATGCTGCTGCAAATCCTCCTACTATCCGTACGACAGTCAATCAGCATGCGATTTCATTTGCAACTGCTGATATTCGACAGCTCTTACGTTTAGGAACTGAAGAACAAGATGCTGGTATTCGGCCTTATTCTGCTGATTTTATTTAGGGAGCTTTGGGTCGTACCGGATATTCTGGACCCATGAGAGGACGTCAGTTTGTCAAGGCGTTTGTTCTAGGCCAGTGGAGGTTCCTGTTCACGGTTATTGTTTCTATTTTTGGGAACAAGAAGTCAGGATTAGATGAGCTCAGTCCAGAGCTTATGTCAGCAGTACTGTCACTGGTTTACAATAAACCATACAGTTTCTCTTCTTACATCTTCAATTCTTTTATCGGACAGATTACGGGAGCTGCACGGACGCAGTTTATTCTTTATCCTAGATTTTGCATGCTTCTGATTCGCAATCAAGTTCCGAATTTGCCTGCTTATGAAGCTGATTTTCACGTGGAGACTATTGGATTGAGAGGTTACAACGCTTGTTTTCTAGTATCCAAGCGTAAAGATGAGATCAAACCTGAGGCAGCTGATCTTTTTGGGCATCTTCTTGATGCTGATTATGTTGCTTCGCCGAATAATGGTTGGATGGATGCTGATGCTGAGCACAAGAGACAGCTTGAGCGTCTAGATCGTTTAGTTGCTGATCTGCGAAAGGACAAGCCATCTCAAGGGGGAGTGGTTATAGTAGAGTTAGATGAAACCTGCAGAAGTGATGAGCTAGCGAAGAAGAGAAGAGAAGATGAAGACGATGATCCCACAACTCAGAAGGATAGTGAGCTGGCTGGTCCTTCAACGACTGGTCAGCATGCTACGCTTCAGGGGGAGTCTGGTGATGCAGGTGCGAGTGGTTCTGGTACTGGTACTGGTACAGCTCAGACTGAAGGAGAAGCTGGTGAGATATTAGCTTGACTTTAGTATAGACTGTAGTTAGTATTTGTGTAAAAATTAATTGTAACTGAATAATTGTAACTTAATATTTTGGTAATATATTCGGCTTGAGATTATTATTACAAGTTAAATATATTAGAAATTATTTAAGTTAGTTGATTTTGAAAAGTTAAATAAATTAGCGATCGAAAGACTTCCGACTCATTGAATAGTCATGCGGCGTATTCTGATTTATATCAGCGGTCAAAATTTATTTCAACTTACACATTTTAGACTTGATAGTTTTTATAACTGACAAGTTAAATATGTAATATTTTTGCTAGACAAATGATATATAATTTAAAAGTTAGATTGATATTTCAATTAAATCTTAGAAATTATATAAGATAATTAATAGTAAATTTAAATGCTTGGTGATTATTCAAAATGCATTAGAATTTAAATTTAATTAATATTTATTAAGTATCTTAATAAGACTTAAGAATTTTTGGTTGATTCAGGGTAATCAATAAAATTTTATAAGTTATATAATATGGTAATATCACACAATTGAGATAAATAAAGAGATTCTTAGATTGATTCAGGGAAATCAATGAAAGAATTTATATTATTAATTTGATTTGTGTAGGTATGAAAATGCTAGAATTAAGTGACTCTGGAAGTGATCTTCTTGATGAAATCGATGAAGAAATTGATTTTGATATTGAAGAAGGAGAATTTTTGCTACCTGAAGATTGGACTGCTGTACCTGAGAATGTGCAAGACATTGGTGTAGATCCAGATGCATATATTGATGAACACCATGTGAGCCCATCTAGGACAGAAGTTATTATTGAAGATGATCAAGGTCCAACAGTTGTCGATGTAGATGAAGAAATCGATGACTCAACCGAGTCTGAAGATGATGAAATTCTGATTCCTACCAAGAATCCAGCTGTTTTTCTTAGAAAACTTCCAAAACAGAAGAAGAAGGTTGGAGTTTCTGAAGTTGATATAACTGGGAAACGGGAACCTAAAAGAGGGATTATTGGATGGTACTTTGACTCTGAACTGAAGCTTTTCGCTATCAAAAGGTTTGACGGAGTTCAATATTTTGAGAAAAAGCTTGCAGTATTTAGTTCGTTACCAAGATTTGAAATTATGGACTTGGCTAGATTGGAGTTGAATAACCCTAGTGATGATGATTATGCTAATTATGTTAAAAGAATAATCAGAACTGAGGTTAGAACAAAGAAGTTTGATAAGATTAAGCCAAGGAAAAGAAAGACAATCAAATTGAAGGAACGGAGTCAAAGGACTGGAAGAAAAAGGAAAAAGAAGGTTTATCCAGCTGTCAAGTGTATTCAGCAAATTCCACTGAAGACAATGCCACAAGATATTTTGGGAAATATGAAGAGATGGCACGTGGATTCAGAGAATGGAGAAGCTGTCATGGTTGAAGCTGATGATGAGGTTGAAGGTGGTGAAAGAGAAATCTTCAGAGTTTATGACCATCGACACCTAATGAACATGTCGAAGAAAGATTTGATAAAGTTGAATGAAAATAGAATCTTGACGACAGAAGCATGGGGTGATTTAGCGCGTGATTATCAAATGATGGTTAAGACTTGTATCAAATTGAAGATTTATGCTGGAAGTAAGATTTACAAGTGAAGATCAAAGACAACTTGAAGACATAGTAGCATAGACGCTAGAGCTATTGTCAAGGGGGAGTCTGTTGGGACATGTATGTGTGACAACAGATCTAGCTTGTAATAGTACTAGTGATTATTGTAATCAAGTGTGTACAATTGATTTTGAATTGTAATGAAAAATGATATTAGTTTGTTGTTAATATTCGTTAAATATATTAGTAAGATAAAGTGTTAGACGGATATCGAGAATGAAAATGCAAACTAAAGTCTGTCTGCGAGATGAGATCTCAAGTCGTAGAACTTAGTCCTGCGAGATGAGATTTGGGCTCGCAAAGGTGGCAACGAACAGAGCTGATATTGAGTTTGGTTATGGGCTGCGAGTCGAGTCGAGCTGATACGTATAAATACTAAACTAGGTCAAATCGTTAGACAACTTTTGCAATACGAATTTCCAGAGCAATATATTCGATTTTAAGCATTCCTAAGGTTAGGTATTGATCGATTAACATTAATTAATCGATACAAAACCTTGTTGATTAATCAATTCGCTATTATCTTGCGAAACAATTCGTTCACAATCTGTGAACCAAGTATTAAGGGATTCCGCACCTTAATACCTAAGGATAACCTCGTTATCGATCCTAATACATACGGACTTACAGTATTTTATAGCACGGTTCACAAACTCATTTTTTAACTTTGGAAATAACCGCTCCATTTTATTCTATTTGAAACGGTTTTTTACTTAACTGTTCTAAAATTGCACTTTTTGAAGCGGGTTGTTTTAAACCGTCACAAATAATGGTACCTTTTGGAGCGGTGTTTACTAAACCGCTATAAATATAAGTAATTAAAGCGGGTTTTTTTTAAAACCGCTACAAGTAATGCCATTAAACCGTTTCAAAAAAAAAATTTGGACCCACTTTTTACTTTTTATAGCGGTTTTCACGTAAAACCGCTATAACACTGCGCTCTAAATAGTCATTTTTGTACCAGTGAGTGTGTATAATAAACAATTCATTTTTTAAGTATAAAATAAAATGAATCGATTACAATTACATTATTGGGTTATCAAAACTAAACTTTCAGTTCTGATTTTTATTTTGTTGGTAGTATTAACAACACATTTTTAGCAGTTTATAATAATAATAATGTGGATGTTATCTTCATAATGAATTTTGTTGTGTAATATCACCCCCGTATTTGAAATTAAGCCTGCTATCATTGGATTGCTTTTGTATTTTGAGCTGCACATAACCTGCTGCATCTTCACACCAAATCACCATACTTCAGTTTCTGTACATTGTTCCTACCGTGCACTTGAGCATTGAGATCTTGAGCAGCTACTCAGTTTCTGTTTCTCGGTACTGTCAACCCGTAAACAAGTTAAATTTTAAGCAACTGATTGTAACAAAATGTATAATAGTGTTTCCTTTTTATTAGTAAAATTCTTGAAACAGTATGTTTTAAGGTTACCTATTAATGTCAAGTAAAAGTAGAAGAGGATCTTACATTCCTACAACTACCTCTCATATCCCCTACATCAACATAGACTATGAGTTACAAATAAGGTGTGCATTTCTATTCCGTTTCTATTTCTGCATTTAAAATTTGGTTTTGCTTACATTCAAACATACTATTTTAAATACTATTCCATCTCAATCTCGTACATGAGCGTGGTTACTGTTTTTTTGTTAATCAATATTATGATCAGATGAGCTAACTTGCTAAGATTGTTTGTAGAATTATTTCAAGGAAGCTGCACTTTAATATCATGTTAACAATTTTTTAAGAGTTGCAATGCAACATTAACATTATAATAATGTACACAAATGAATCATTTAATAATATACTTTACACCTTTAACTATTATATAAGACTAACGTTTGAAAAGTTCTATTGTATGTATTAAATCTGTAAAATAGGTATATTGTATGTATAAGTTGACCTGCTTAGTAGATAGGCTGTTTTGATGGATAAATAACTCACAACAATAGCCGATGACAACTAACTATAGATAATGCCACCTATGTAATTAGTAGGTTTCAGATCACCTTGTAGTAGAGGAGGTAATTCGGGTTGGGTCGAGTTGACACGCTCGGGTTATTGGGTTGGTGGATTAGAACTAGTCGATCCAAATACAACCTAATTTTTTAATCTGCTTGAGTGTGTCAACCCAACCCATAACGTGACCCGGACTCAACCTGAGTAACCCATTTATCTAATCAGGTAAACATGTTGTAAATGAGGCAAGCTAACTCGCAAGCTACTCAAGCTTGACTAATTAAAAGTTCGATTCGAGCTGAGCTTAAACGAGCTCGACCTTGATTATATTTTGGAGCTCGTGTAAAATAACGAGTCAGAGCTCGATGTTCTCATATCGGGCTAGAATAGGCTCGCGGGCCTAATAGAGCATATTATTTATATACGATAATAAATATTTCATATACATGACAATATAAAAATTATTAAATGTATAATACTTAACATATTAATGGTAAATCTTATTTATATATATTAAAAAAATTACTTTAAATAGGAAAACTCTTATATATAAAAAATATATGAGTTCGGGCTCGACCCCTTTGAATTCTAAACGAGTCAAGATCGGTCTTGGCTCAGGTTACTTCGTTTACACCCCTATAAACATAATTTCGGATTAGTTTCAACTAATAGGTCAATTTCGGGTCAAATTGGTCAATTTCTAGTCAAATTGGTCAATTTCTAAGTTTATTGATCATACTAATAAGCATAAAATGTTTATAAAATCCTAAAAAGATCATATTACAAAGTATTTTCATCCAAATTTGATATTAATATATCACTACACTTTGATGTATCAATTTATAATAAATCATTGAAAAACTAATTACACTTCAAATAGACAAATTAGCATGTTTTAATATAGAACTTTTCAAACTAAACTCATATAATAGTAAAAGAGGCCGGTATATAATAACTAGCCGGTAACCCGTGTGATGCAGCGGAAACATTTGTAAAATCCGTGAAAAAATATAATGAAATAACCGTTGAAAAATGATTTGAAATATGCAGCTTGATCAAACAAATAATAATAATATGAAGTAAAATGATAAGCAACATGTGAACATTGCCCAAATTTACTCATTCATAAGAGTAATTGCCAAATCTGATGCTAAATATTAATTCGTTCCACTAGTTGTATTATGTAGGCACTGCAAATAATGCATGTGCCTATTGTTTTAGGTAGCGATTTTCTAGTGGTTTGAAATCCCATTCATCCACTGCCACCTGCAATATTTTCGGCCCCCGAAACTTCCACTGAAGGCCATATACAGAAGATTCATGGATGCCATTTCTATGTTTTAAACCTCCATTTTCATCACTTTATGATGCAGACATCGATATTAGCTGTTTAAATATCCTTGTGATGGTGTTGGGACTTAGGAGCTTAATGCAAACAGACCACCGACACCAACTAGGGGCTGTTCACAAGTTACAAATGATTGTGGCTCTGTAGCATGGATTTAGTTGAAATTCATCCCTGGCATCACTCAGAATACTTGTTATTGTTGATGCCCTCATGAAACCTCAAAATTTGCTCAATCATAGCCCTAACCCCATCCGACCCCATGCAGTTAGTGAAACATTATGAAAATAAAGAGTCGAGATCACAAAAAGCGCAACAAGTGCTGGTTAGCAAACCTTTTGTACATTGCCAAACAAGAGGTTTGAGCTGTTGGTAGTGTTGGTTCTTCCGATTTCCATTGCTAGTTTTCATTACATAATTTTTTTTGTTTGGTTAGGTGTATCATTGGCTTATTTTTCTTTCAGATTTTACAAAAACAAAAACAAAACAAAAAAAGAAAAAAGAAATAAAGATTGAGGATATATATGTTTGGAAAGGTGATGTTGAGTTATGTCATATGTGTAGTACGTGTAGCATTTGTGTGAAGCTAAGAACCTTTCCTTCAGGGTGTTGATATATACAACAAATTTTTTGCTTCATACATCAAAAGTATGCATTACAGGGTTGTACAGTACTACATCAAAAAGCACTAAAATTGATATATGAATCGAGATAAGTGTTGTATTTATCAGTAGCCTTTCCTTTATAGAAGACTTCATTTGTTTATATATGCTCTTTGATGTGCAAATTACGTTATTAACCATGTTGAAGCGAATGTGGCACCTTCTTTGGTTATTTTCACGGATGCCACCTTGTATATCATCTTGTAGATTATTTCACTGTTAAAACCATATGTCCAACTTTTATAATAGTTTTGTCTCACTTTATTACGGGTTAAATAAAAGGGTGTTGATATCTACACCAAATTTTTTTTTTTTTTTTATGTACACAGCACACTAGCACATCAATAGAGCACAAAATACATCCTATATGCATAATTTTATTGTATACCAAAAAAAAGAAAATGGTAATTTAAGTGACAAATGACTAATTGCATATTCATTTTGATATGTGCATTGTGTTTCCAAATTCTAACACAAAAATCATAAGATATTTGTTACTTTCATTGTAAAGTTTTCATGGGTAACCCATAATCACTAATCTTTATTAATTTATCTTTTGTGGAACAAAATGTTATGAAACTCTAGTACAAGCTAAGAATAACCTATTGTCATATGATACACGCAATAACTTAAATAACATATATCGTAATATCTGAGAGCTCAGTTTTATATATGTCATATATATATGAATATAAAATATTGAAATACATTCCAAATTAAATACATCCACAAATATATCAAAGTTATTGATTTCCGGCTCTTTATATCAGTTAAAGTTATTACTATGAACTATAAAATCTATTGTAAAAATCATCATATATCAATTTACAAACAAAGAATATGTATATGATGTTGTGTAGTGTATATATTGCCTAATTATGGTTGTATTGTGTAAACCCATTATTACCTATATGTATGATTTTTAGGGTCTCCGTTAGAAAACCTTATATAGTTCTACTCGGTCTTTTATTATATCAATGTCCATATATGAAAGAAAGGTGCAATAGAAATAGAAGTCTTCTTTGATATATCACCCCTGTATTAGACATAATTATTAACTAGTGATTATTAAATAGTTAGGCTTGCTATGATAGCTTTACTTGCAAATAATTGATGTGCTGCGCTTAACACGGAATCACCATATTTCTTTAGTTCTTGCACATTGTTGATATATAGGTAAGCTTGTCACCGTATGATAATGTATAGGAGGACCAGTGAAGTTGCCCACTTGATGTGTCTGAGTTTGTGGATGCTGTTTCGTTAATTTGGTACGGTTTGGTTCCTTAAAGGCAAGCTTCTCCCTTTTTTGTTTCTTTTACAACTTCTTAATGGGTCAATAAAAAGTTTCAGTACGGCTAGATAACTTGATAACCAGACGTTGACGACAATAAATATGGATTCAACACGTCTGATTCGGTTTTAAATCGAAGAAGCTAACATCATATCATATAAAGTTATAAACCAACGAAAATAATATGACTAACATAGCACCAATTCATTGTTTCTTTTTTAATCTTCGTAAGTAAACAACATAAAAAAGCTCCCGAGTTAAATAAAATTTTAGCAATAAAAGAAACTCTCTGAGAACGAAAAAATAATAATAACTTAGTTTATAGAAAACTTAAAATAAAATTGAAAGAATTAGTTGTATAGAAAACATGGATAAACAAGGAACCGTCGAGACGTCGATAGATGCAAACCTACGTGACCACTTATCAAATTGAATTTTCGATAAAGACACAAATACTATGAGCCGGGCTGATCTAGTTTTTCAGAGAGACAATAGACTTTGGGCTAGTTTGCGCTGGCCTGATTATATATATACGAGATTGGATGGGCCGGGAAAATATAGTATATTCAGTTATTCACTTTCAAATTTAAATTTCTAACTTTTTACCGTTTTAATCATTCAATTTTTTTTCTTATAATTTATGGTAATACTTTTAGTTCGTGTTAACTTATTAGTTATTACTTTAAGTCTTTAACCCTTCTAAAACTTAAATCACATAAACTTTTGAAAGTTAAATGATCAAACTAAATAAATTTAAAAAAATAAAATCATTATAAAAAATAGGAAACGGATCAGAGAAGAACGGAGTCCCGTGAGAGAGAAAGAAGGCAGACGGACTAGCCACTTACATCGCGACACCTGTGAAAGTACCAAGGGCATTTTCATCAAACAGCACATAAAGTAAAATCTGACCTAGCTGCCCGAATTTTACGAGTACATACGGCAAAATCAAATCACAACCTTATTGATTCTCCTTAAAAATCAAATCAACAATCATAATTCTCTCAAAAATTGCTTACGAAATCGATTCTTAATCTACATCGTTAACGAATCTTACAATCGTATATACGATTTTTTCTGATTGCAAAATACGGAATGTCGAACGAAACAACTTCAACATCTGTTGTGATCAATGAAACATCAACAATCAATCAACAAGTTGTAGAAAACGCGACTCATGTATCAACTCAATTGGAAGAAATCGCCACTACATCAAAACAGCAAAACGATTGTAAGAACTTCTAATTTTAAAATATCCGTATACGTACATCATTGCGTGTATATATATCTGTATATCTACACATACATAACAGATTTATTATATGTTAAAATAATGATTATAATCGCATATCTCAACATGTATAGCTATCTGTATCATGCTTATGATAATATATGTATAAAATGTGTTAGATAAAAATAACATATATGATGCATAAAAAAAAAAGTGTTTGATGCAGTGCACATATTCATTGTGAAAAGTGTTGACAACTACAACGTGTCTTTGATGCAGTAAAAAATAGATGATGCAGTGTGGGTATGATAATGATAATACACAGTAAAATAAGTGTTTGATGCTAATATAAAATATATGATGCAGTACGTAAAAATAAAGTGTTTGATGAATCAACATATAAGTGTTAAATATAGTACATATATATCATGGAAAAAAGTGTTCATCACAGCAAGTTGTTTCTTATGCAGTATAACATATATGATGCAGTGTACGAATAATAATGATTATATAATACTAATTTTTTTTTTATGCAATAGACATTTTTAATATAAAAAATTCAAAGCTACAATTTTTTTTTGGATACATTATCTCATATATGATAAAGTGTGAATATTAATAAAAAATACACATTAGATATGTATTTTAATGAATTACATATGTTTGTGATGCAGCTACACAGCTTGAAGTTGTTAGCAACAAAACATTTGTGCCCTTATACAGTCCACAAGGTACTAGAGTATGGTATCCAGATGTCCAAGAAAAACCAGTTCTCGAGACTATATACAAATGATAAGTACGTAAAAGTACTATATTTGCATAGTATTTTATCCCGATTCCTACGTGTTTTCATTGCAAATGGTTTAGTTTAGATATTAATTTCGTTCATATTTGCAAATAGCAGTGGAAATGAAGGATTTTGAGACAGAAAGTGGCCAATAAACGAGTCAAATGATGCAATTTTAGAAGTTGGAATAAAAGTTGGAACAAGAATGGTGAGAATGCAGGAAAAAGAAGTGAAAATCTGGAAAAATCATTCCATACGCCGGATGGATTATTCCATCCGCCGTATGGATCATTAACTGCAGGCCCAGGAGTACGCGGACTGGGCTAGGGCTTATATTCAATCCATACGCCGGATGGATTATTCCATCCGCCGGATGGATTATTCCATCCGCCGTATGGATCGTTTTCCAGAAAAGTATAAAATCGGCTATTCTAAACCATTAGAGATAGACCCCAATTTCGGCTAGGGTTTATTTAGTTCTTTTCCAGAAGTCTATTTACGATTTTCAAGGTTATTTTGGAGGCACAAGAGATTAAGATTGAAGATTATTCATTCTAGTTTCGAGTGGTTCGTCTTTTGATTTGGTATTACTTTCATTTATTCTATATCATTGATGAATTTGGTATTTTATGATCTGTGTTTTACTTATATTATGATGAACTGAATATTTAAAGTAGTTGTGTAATTGATTAAACTCAGATTATGATTATTGAACGATTAATATTGCATATTGAATAAGTTATTTGATTGAAAACTATTGTATTACTCGTAAAACCTTGTTTATTAGTGATTGCTAGTGATTATTTCTTAACGTGGTTAATGATATTGATGAGATTGATTTCCCTTAATGTCATTGATTATTGATGGTATTTAATTTTAGGATTTTTACCATTGCTAAATACGTTGAATCTGATAGGCTAAGATAATAAGATCTATGCAATCTAAAGTGAACAGGACAATAAGAAATTATTGGGTATTGTTGATTCATACCATTAGAGTCAATTATAATAAGTTGTGAAAGTTTAATGTACAATTTAGGGTAAAGCACACAATAGACTAATAATCTTGTGACATTGGATTAATGTTTAATGTGGAACCTTAAATTGTAGAAGTTAGTTAACCTGAACAGGAGACTAGTTTACATTCAATTTAGAATCTTTGATTAGTGACTAAATTGATTTAAAAGAAATCACAATTAAATAATCAATATGCAATGAATCGGGATATATGAATCTGAGTGAAGTTAATTATATAATTACTATTCCTTCCTATTGTTATCTATTTATTTATTTAATTATTTTAATTTAAAGTTTTATTTTAGTTTCAATTATTATTTACAAATCTTATGTTCGACCGGAACTCAAACGCCTCCCTATTTACTGCTTTCTAGATTAATTAGTATTTTCTATTTATATAAATAAACTCCGTTCCTGAGATCGACTCGGACTTACCCAGTCTATACTTACATTCGATCAGGTATTCTTGCCTGGTTGTGTGAAAGTATTTATAAGGTATTTCCATTTTATAAATTAATAAACTAGACTCTGTTTACACAGCATCAAGTTTTTGGCGCCGCTGCCGGGGAGCGGTTGCGTTGTTTATTTAAATAGGAATTATTATTTGTAAAAGTTTGTATTTGGAAATTTGTTAAATAGATTTTTTGTAAAGTTGTTTAATTAGTTTACTTGTTTGTAGCAATAAGTTTTGTTGATTAACACAGGTTGAAACAAATTACTTTTATTCGGTTAAATCTTTAGGTAATTAGTTTCAACCGGCGGATGGAAATCCATCCGCCGGTTGGAGTTCTCTTGTAAAAATTTGTGTATTTCATTAATTTTTATTTTCTTTTGTGTAAACTAACTTGTTTTTCGCTAGTGGTGTTTGTATTTCAGATTTATTTCTTATTTAGGTTGTAATCAGAAAGACAAGGAGCTTTGAGAGTGATGCCAACAATTACAACATGGCCAGGGGGATGAACTATGATAGTTCTGATGACACTATTCCATCAGTTACTCGTTTAGGTCGTCAGGTTGTTCCTATCACTTCAACATGTCAAGAGTTGCTGAATGCTATCGAAAAATTTAGAATGGATTTTCAGTTCGTTACGGAAGTAATTAAGCAGTCTACAGTGTATTTCCCTGATAATCAGTTAGTGTTGATCCAAGAGGTACTGGATGCTGCAGACTTAATTAAGCAAATGGGATATGAACAACGGTTTATTGATGAGCTGAAAATTTTTGAGGATGAGTTGGACTCGAGGATTGATGCTGAGAAGACATTCTTTTCTCAACAGAAAAAAATGACATGTCAACATTTACAAAATTTTGAGGCAGTCATCATTTCCGTATTCAGCTAGGCAGTCAGTGTGTTTTAACCGCATGCTTGGAGCATTGTATGAACTTACTGGAGATCCGAGCTCTGAAGCTGATAGGGTATTTGAGGTTAGTTTGAGAGCTTTGGTTAGATTATTACAGTTGAATGACCATTTGAGTGATCCAACACCCCATAGGGTAGTAGTGTCCAACACAATACACTTTTATCTTCGAGGAATGGTATCTAAGTTGGAGATGTTAGCTGCTGAAGAAAGAGGAAGACCACATCCAGATTTTATTCGTCCAGACGGTAAGGTTGATCTAGCTATCTATTTGGTAGAAAATTTGGGAGCTTTAGTCGATGAAACTAAGATTTCAACCCCAATTGATCATTTCCATTTTGGAATGGTGGAGATCTACTCGAGGTTTGTTGAAATTTTCAGGAAATCGGGGTTGGATTTTAGTAACGTTCAGGAGGTAGTTCTGCAAAAGATAGAAAGACGTGTGAGGGACTTGAAGGAAAGACCATTGATGAGAAAACACTATGGAATAACAGAGGCGTGTTTGGAATTTATGAGCGAATTAGAGGAGAATAACCCTGACTGTGAATATAAGTTGGAAGATGATAAATTGGTTTTAGCACCAGAGGGAGAAAATAATAAAGCGATAAGGAAAATCAGTTGGGATTTGATTTATCTTCAGCCTATTGCCACTGAACACTTGGCTAATTTTTCGACATTTGGTTATGGAGTTGAGAATGTGGTTGCCCGACTAATGGAGCGTTTTCTAGAACTCTATCCCATGCGCTAATCTTATCTTTATACTTTCTTGTCATTGCTTTGGATTTCTAACATTTTGTTTGTTTTGTTTATTTTGGAATTTTAGTATTTTTGGTGTGATTGAATTTTGAATATTTATTTAGTATGCAATTATGAATTTTTTTTAATTTTTTTTAATTTTGTTGGTTTTAGTTAAGATTGTTAATTTATATTGTTTATTTGTATAGTGTGGAATTATGAAGATTTGAAGTCATGATTGTTGTAACACCCCCAAATTTAATGATTTGCGGAAGCTTGATTTGGGTGTTACTAATCAATAACAAAGCACAAAGATATATAGTAAACGACTCTATATGCGTCGTTTTAACAAAATATATTGATAATTGAAATGTTTACAACATTTAAAGCTTTACATAGCTCGAGTTTAAATAAAAGGAGATTTCAGTACATAAGTACTTGTACAAAATATACTAATGCAAGAAAATCTCAATCGTCTGTATGCTGACTCGAGCTAAAAGTCCTAAAGCAGAAACATCCTACTGCTTGGTACCTGCGATACATGCTAAAAGGTCAGCTAAAAGCTGGTGAGCTCATAGGTTTGAAATCAAGTAATATAGTATGAACCGCAAGATTTAATAATGATTGAATTGCATCCAGCAATTTATAATGTATATGTATACATCCATGAGCACATAGTTGAGCTTAACTCGAGGGCCGGGTCCCCTATAGAGAATTCCGGGCGAGGTGCCTCCACGAATGCCTAATCAACATTCGTCTTCCCAAATATTAGTACATCCGTTTACCCGGTTAGTGCTTGCTAACCCGAACGAGGAGGGTCAATCCTATATGGTACCATATACTAATATTCACGCTACAACGTATTAACAACTATGCTGACGGAGGACTTTAAATGATTAGTTGTGAAAAACTCATGTAGTATATGAAATGTTTGTACTTGCGTTCACATGTTAAATTGAGCAATATATCACACCCCTGAGTAAAACAGTAAAAAGAGGGGCTATGAGACTCACCTGAGTCTAGCGAGTTTAACTTAATAAACTTTGATTGATTAGCCGAGTAATGAAATCCAAAGACTTGTAACCTGAGGGTGTCCACGACACGCGATGGTTATAAATGTGAGTAGGTATCTATCAAGACTACCTTGTAGCTGTCTGTCCAACTAGAATGTCCAAATTACATTTGGTTGATTGATTCGAATGTTTGAAAACATGTACGGCCCGTTGGTGACGGATTTGTAATAATAATCTCAACTATTATTATTTTGATTTCGTGGCGTTTTACTTGAAAAATGTGTTTTGATTGTGTTTTAGAAGCCGTTACGGAATCTAAGTACGGGGGTCCGGGGGCAGCGCCCCTGGTAGCGGGGTCCAAGGGGCAGAGCCCCTGGCTGGGGTCGAGCTGCCAGGTCAGCTTGGAAAATTTTTATTTCTACTATATTGCTTTGACGAAAAACGCATTTGGATCCGAATTTAGGTAAAATCGAGTGATAAAATTTTAGGTCTCGATACTTAGTAAAATCTGTGTTTTCTGGGTTCTGCTTTTGGCGACACTTTGCTAGTGTCGCTATAGGCGACACTAGTTTGGCGACACTATGTGAGTGTCGCTACAGACGGCACTGGTTAGGCGACACTTGGTGAGTGTCGCTAGATATCTGATTTTCAATTTAGGGGCGACACTTGATTAGTGTCGCTATGGGAGACACTTATAATTTTGGCGTCACTAAGGGAGTGTCGCTAGGATAAATCTGGTTAAGTATTTCAGCGACACTTAAGTAGTGTCGCTATAGGAGCGACACTTAGGGATAGCGACACTTAACTAGTGTCGCTAGTACTGTTTTTGGCACACTAGCGACACTTCCAACTGTTCGACGGATTTCGAGTAAAAATCGTGTTTTCGAGTTTCCGATCGGTCCAATATTTTTACCCAACCCTTTTATGGACATTATAAGTTGTTACAAACTACTAACAAGTAAAAACCCTTAAAAATGAGAGATTTCGGGATTTATCGGAAACTTACAAAGTGTCGGATCAAAAATCCGAAAAGATAGGATGATAGATCGTGATGCGGTGAGTCTTTTATTCCAAAGAGCCGAGGTGATCCGAGTGCGTTTTGTGTTGTTATTTTGAGGATTAGTGAGTTGGTGGTGGTGTGGTGGTTTTAGAGAGAAGGAAGAGAAAAGAGAGAAGAGAGAGAGTGAGTGTGGAGGTGAAATGAGAAGAAAGAGAGGGGAGAGTTGGAGGTTATCCTCCAACTTTTCAGTCTCCGTTCTCCGTGCTGTGTTCGTTTGCTCCGTCGTTTAAACGTTAAATAATTATTTTACATATTAAATGGTAAGTTTTAAAATACAAATTTATTACGCGTTATTTTATTTAAATATTTTACTAATCAATTTATAGTTGAGTTATAAAATGTAAGTTAGTTTGTTTGCGCGTTTTACATTTTTAAATCATATAAGTTTTGTTTGTACGATACGAATTTTAATTTGAATATTATTAAAATAATGTTTTCACATAATAGTGTTACTGAATAAAATTGGTCACCAACGTCCTTATTTATGGAACCGAAATACATTCGATTTAAATTGCGTACGATTTAATCAAATCGCATTATCGTATATATTCAACAATATATAAACTTCGATACATTAATTAGCCTAACAAAGAACTAATTACATGTATTAACATATGATTAGGCACTAATTACTAGTCCTAATTTGGCGGGTGTTACATTCTCCCCCTGTTAGAAGAATTTTGTCCCGAAATTTAGCTCGAGGTCGCGTTTGTTGTAGAATTAGTGAAAAGTTGAGGATATTTGAGTCGCATTTGGTCTTCCCGCTCCCAGGTGAATTCCGGACCACGTCGCGAATTCCATCTGACCTTGACGATGGGAATACGACTTTGTTTTAGTTGTTTGACCTCCCGGTCCATGATTTCAGCAGGTTCCTCAACGAAATGAAGTTTGTCGTCAACACGAATTTCATCGAGTGGGATAATTAGTGTCTCATCAGACAGACATTTCTTCAAGTTAGAAATGTGGAAGGTGGGGTGCACGCTGTTGAGTTCGGATGGCAGCTGCAATCGATATGCCACTGGACCAATCCTCTCGAGGATCTCGAATGGCCCAATGTACCGGGGATTTAACTTCCCGCGTTTGTCAAAACGAATGACGCCTTTCCAAGGAGATACTTTTAAGAGTACTCGATCCCCAACTTGGAACTCGAGTTGTTTGCGTCTCACGTCAGCATAACTTTTCTGACGATCACGTGTGGCTTTGAGTCGGTTTTGGATTTCGACAATTTTCTCAGTGGTGGCGTGTATGAGTTCAGGACCAGTGAGTTGGCTATCTCCCACTTCGGTCCAACAAATCGGTGATCGGCACTTACGACCGTACAGTGCCTCAAAAGGTGCAGCCTTAATGCTGGCATGATAGCTGTTATTGTAGGAAAATTCGCATAATGGTAGATGTCTTTCCCAGTTTGTACCGAAATCAACTACGCAGGCTCGTAGCATATCTTCCAGTGTTTGAATGGTTCGTTCACTTTGGCCATCGGTTTGAGGATGGTACGCGGTGCTCATATCGAGACGAGTACCCAATGCTTTTTGAAGTGACTACCAAAAGTGAGAAGTGAAGCGGGCATCTCTGTCAGAGATGATCGAGATTGGAACACCGTGTTGAGAAACAATTTCTTTGATGTAGATTTGTGCAAGGCGCTCCATTTTATCGCTTTCCTTGATTGCCAGGAAATGAGCAGATTTGGTAAGACGATCGACGATCACCCAAATGGTATCACAACCGCTTGACGACTTGGGTAGTTTGGTTATGAAATCCATGGCAATTTGTTCCCATTTCCATTCAGGGATTTCAGGTTGTTGGAGTAAACCAGAAGGTTTTTGATGTTCGGTTTTGACTTTCGAGCAAGTAAGGCACTTGCTGACATAAGTGGCGATTTCGGCTTTCATGTTCGGCCACCAATAAAATTCCTTGATTCCGTGGTACATTTTATCGGATCCTGGATGGATAGAATATTTGGACTTGTGAGCCTCATCCATCACCAAGTCTCGTAGGTTCCCAAAATTAGGCAACCAGATTCGGTTTGAGAAATACCTAATCCCGTTAGGTCTGATTTCGAACTGTTTGTCAATACCCCGCAAGACTTCGGTTTTGACGTTTTCAGGTTTCAGGGCTTCGATCTGAGTGGTATGAATCTGAACGGTAAGATCGTTGTGAATGATCATACTGAGGGCTCGGACTCGAAGTGGTTTTGTCCGTTCCTTTCGACTGAGGGCATCGGCTACAACATTAGCCTTCCCAGAATGGTACTTGATCTCGCAATCGTAATCGGTAAGCAACTCGACCCATCGACGTTGCCTCATATTGAGATCCTTCTGATCGAATATATGTTGGAGACTTTTGTGATCGGTAAAGATTGTGCACTTAGTGCCGTAGAGATAATGTCTCCAGATTTTGAGAGCAAAAACGACAGCTCCAAGTTCGAGATCATGAGTGGTGTAGTTCTTTTCATGAATTTTTAGCTGTCGTGAGGCATAGGCAATGACTTTGTCTCGTTGCATCAGCACGCAACCGAGACCTTGGTGAGAAGCATCGCAGTATACCACGAAGTCATCGGTGCCTTCGGGTAGTGACAGAATTGGAGCACTGCAAAGATTTTGTTTCAGAAGTTGGAACGCTGACTCTTGTTTATCGGTCCAATCGAACCTTTTGTCCTTCTGAGTCAGTACCGTGAGGGGTTGAGCTATTTTGGAGAAATTTTCGATAAATCGCCGATAGTACCCAGCAAGACCCAAGAATTGACGTACTTCAGTTGCAGTGGTGGGTGCTTGCCAGTCTTTGATAGCTTCGATTTTTGTTGGGTCAACATGAATTCCCTGACTGTCGATCACGTGACCAAGAAATTGAACGGTTTGTATCCAGAACTCACACTTAGAGAATTTGGCGTAAAGCTCCTCGTGTCTAAGTAGCTCAAGGATGGTTTTGAGGTGTTGCGCATGTTCTTGCTCGTTGCGCGAGTAAATGAGTATGTCATCGATAAAGACAATGACAAACTTGTCGAGGTAAGGTTTGCACACCCGGTTCATCAGGTCCATGAATACAGCCGGTGCGTTGGTTAGACCAAAGGGCATCACTTGGAATTCGTAGTGCCCGTAACGAGTTCTGAAAGCAGTTTTTGGAATATCAGTGTCGCGAACTCGTAACTGATGATATCCTGATCGCAGATCGATTTTTGAGTAGAAACTTGAACCCTGAAGTTGGTCGAATAGATCATCAATGCGAGGAAGTGGGTATCGGTTTTTGACGGTCAATTTGTTCAACTCTCGGTAGTCGATGTACATTCGGAATGAACCGTCCTTCTTTTTGACAAATAAGACCGGAGCTCCCCAAGGTGAAGAACTCGGTCTAATGAATCCTCTATCCAGGAGTTCCTGTAACTGTGCGGACAACTCCTGAAGTTCGGATGGGGCTAAACGGTACGGTGCCTGGGACACCGGTGCGGCACCCGGCACAAGGTCGATTGAGAACTCAACCTGTCTAGATGGAGGTAGACCAGGTAGTTCCTCCGGAAAGACTTCGGGAAAGTCTCTGACAATTGGCACATCCTCAAGTCGCTTCTCCTCCGACTTCTTCTCTGTTATGTGTGCGAGTATTGAAGGGTAACCCTTTCTCAGAAATTTTCGGGTTTTTAGGCATGAGATGATATTGAGTCTTGTCCCGCCGGTCTCCCCCTGTATGATCAAGGTTCTACCGACAGCGAGTGGAATGCGGACGATCTTATCGTAACAAACGATTTCAGCACGGTGTTTGGACAACCAGTCCATTCCAATGATGACGTCGAAACTTCCAACTTCAATGGGTACAAGATCGATTAAAAAGGTTTCGTCAGCTACGTTTTAAGAGCAATTAGGTATCACACTATTGGTTTCTATAAGTTTCCCATTTGCTAGCTCTACAGTGTACTTAACATCTAAGGCAACAGGAGTGATGTCAAGTAATGAGCAAAAGTCATCGGAGATAAAGCTTCTATCAGCACCAGTATCAAATAGAACAGAAGCAGTTAAGTTGTTGAGGAGGAACATACCCGAGACCACATTCGGGTCTTGGCGGGAGTCCCCGGATTTGATGACGAAGGCTCTACTTCGGGTGTTGTTGTTGTTGCTGTTGCGGTTGTTGTTGTTGTTGTTGTTCTTCAGCTTCGGGCACGTATCCCTGAAGTGCCCGGGGTTCCCACACTCAAAGCAGACTTTGGGTGACCTGGTGTTGTTGGGGTTGTTGTTGGTAGGAGAGCGGCAATCTTTGGTGAGGTGGCCGTACCTCTTGCAATTGTTGCAAAAGGGACCACAGGAACCTTCATGGTGACGGCTGCACTTGGAACAATAGGGTTTGCTCCCAGTGTAGCCCCGTTGGGTGTCGGTGGTGGTGTTGTAGGCTTTGATGGTGTCGGATTTCTTATTTTGTTGGTTTGGGGAGTTGTTGTGGTAGTCGGACCACTTTCTTTTGTTGTTGTGGGAGGATGAAGTGGGTGGTTCAGAATTCTGGCTCATTGACATCAGGTCTTGGGCCAGTAGGATTGCACCGTCAATGGTGGTTTGGTTTGAAGAGGCGACGTGCCCCCGAACAGGCTCAGGAAGACCAAGGATGTACTTCCTGATTTTATCAGGTTCTGTGTTTACCATGGCTGGGCGGAGGGCAGCTAGTTGTTGGAATCTGGTGGTATAACCATCGATATCACCACCCTGAACCTTTAGGTTCCAGAACTCCTCGTCTAGCTTTTGGAGTTTGTCGATTGAGCAGTATTTGGCAGTGAGTTTTGCTTTCAATTCCTCCCAAGTTAGTTGGTAGGCAGTGTCAGCACCCACCGACTGGGTATAGGAGTTCCACCAAGAGTGGGCATCATCTTCGAGAGAGCAGGTGGCGAAGTTTACTTTGTCGTTCTCCGCGCATTTGCTGACATGAAAAACAGTTTCCATCTTCTCGAACCATCTGATTAGTCCGATGGCTCCTTCAGTACCCTTGAAGCTCGAGGGTTTGCAGCTCTGAAAGTCCTTGTAAGAACAAGGTTTAGCAGCAGGGGTTTCAGCGGCATCGCTGTTCCTTGCGGAATTCTGTGGAGTATTCCGAGCCAAGGCTTCAGTCACACAGCCTGGGTTATGAGTGACGTAAGCTGAGCATCGGTGTATGGTCTTGACTTTGGCGGCATGATTCTTCAATAAAAGAAATGAAGATACATAAGATTTTGTAAGAAAATTGTATTTGTCTCAGATGTACATGTATAAGGCGGTAACACATAACATCAATATGAAGAAGAAATATGGCAATCAGTATAAGTAGAATCAGCAAGGAATATTTGATAGATAATACGAGTTCAAAGGTTACATCCCACGGATGTATTACAAAAGGGTGTCGGGAATTGTTACATCCGACCGAATTATAGAGTAGCACTTAGATAGTTATTAGACTACAAGATAGATTACAAGACAAAGACTACACTAGTCTTGGCGCAGATTGAATTGTTCCATCATCGTGACAAGACGGTCAACAGTATCTGCAAGTCTGCTGGCTTGTCGGGCGTTATCTTCTGCCAGGACCAGTCGTTGCACTAAACTGCGAACGTATTCCTCTGTTTCCCATGAGCATTGCTCACATTCTTCTAGCCTTTGCTGCAAAAGAGCGGTCTCTACACTTATCTCCACTACCTTGTTGCGAAGGACATCTACATTGTTAATGGTGGTTTCGTGATCTTCGGAGACTTGTTCGATGCGCTCGAGGGATGTAAGTCTCCAGTTTTCGTTCGTTTCCTGCAACACGACGTCGATGGTGCGAAGTCGCTGCTCGTGTTGGTTCACCCTAGCGGCTAAGGCCGGCAAGGTGAAGTGAGTGGGGTACGGGCCAGCTCGAGGCAACCTGGCGTTCCTCCTTGTTACCCTTGGGTTCTGCGACCCGGATTGAGAGCGCGATGAATTGGGCAGTGTGTTTGCCATTTCTGAGACAAAGCGTTAGTAAGAGGGAGGCCTATATTCATATAGTTCCTATATAATATAGCCTATTGAGTGTCTAGCACAAACATGTTTAAGTCTCGGTCCTCTCGAGGTCAGAGTCTTCTAGTGTACCCTGTTCAGCCATAACTACTTTCAGATCTTACATCATCTTTGCTTAATTGTACATAGTTGATCAGGCTATGTTAAATTAAACTCGTATGACGTAATCACTGAACCAGTTATACCTAATAAGGAATACTGCCTAATGGTCATAGTCTAGGCCCACTAAATGCAACCAAGTTCACTATAACCTTAGGCTCTGATACCAATCTGTAACACCCCCAAATTTAATGATTTGCGGAAGCTTGATTTGGGTGTTACTAATCAATAACAAAGCACAAAGATATATAGTAAACGACTCTATATGCGTCGTTTTAACAAAATATATTGATAATTGAAATGTTTACAACATTTAAAGCTTTACATAGCTCGAGTTTAAATAAAAGGAGATTTCAGTACATAAGTACTTGTACAAAATATACTAATGCAAGAAAATCTCAATCGTCTGTATGCTGACTCGAGCTAAAAGTCCTAAAGCAGAAACATCCTACTGCTTGGTACCTGCGATACATGCTAAAAGGTCAGCTAAAAGCTGGTGAGCTCACAGGTTTGAAATCAAGTAATATAGTATGAACCGCAAGATTTAATAATGATTGAATTGCATCCAGCAATTTATAATGTATATGTATACAGCCATGAGCACATAGTTGAGCTTAACTCGAGGGCCGGGTCCCCTATAGAGAATTCCGGGCGAGGTGCCTCCACGAATGCCTAATCAACATTCGTCTTCCCAAATATTAGTACATCCGTTTACCCGGTTAGTGCTTGCTAACCCGAACGAGGAGGGTCAATCCTATATGGTACCATATACTAATATTCACGCTACAACGTATTAACAACTATGCTGACGGAGGACTTTAAATGATTAGTTGTGAAAAACTCATGTAGTATATGAAATGTTTGTACTTGCGTTCACATGTTAAATTGAGCAATATATCACACCCCTGAGTAAAACAGTAAAAAGAGGGGCTATGAGACTCACCTGAGTCTAGCGAGTTTAACTTAATAAACTTTGATTGATTAGCCGAGTAATGAAGTCCAAAGACTTGTAACCTGAGGGTGTCCACGACACGCGATGGTTATAAATGTGAGTAGGTATCTATCAAGACTACCTTGTAGCTGTCTGTCCAACTAGAATGTCCAAATTACATTTGGTTGATTGATTCGAATGTTTGAAAACATGTACGGCCCGTTGGTGACGGATTTGTAATAATAATCTCAGCTATTATTATTTTGATTTCGTGGCGTTTTACTTGAAAAATGTGTTTTGATTGTGTTTTAGAAGCCGTTACGGAATCTAAGTACGGGGGTCCGGGGGCAGCGCCCCTGGTAGCGGGGTCCAAGGGGCAGAGCCCCTGGCTGGGGTCGAGCTGCCAGGTCAGCTTGGAAAATTTTTATTTCTACTATATTGCTTTGACGAAAAACGCATTTGGATCCGAATTTAGGTAAAATCGAGTGATAAAATTTTAGGTCTCGATACTTAGTAAAATCTGTGTTTTCTGGGTTCTGCTTTTGGCGACACTTTGCTAGTGTCGCTATAGGCGACACTAGTTTGGCGACACTATGTGAGTGTCGCTACAGACGGCATTGGTTAGGCGACACTTGGTGAGTGTCGCTAGATATCTGATTTTCAATTTAGGGGCGACACTTGATTAGTGTCGCTATGGGCGACACTTATAATTTTGGCGTCACTAAGGGAGTGTCGCTAGGATAAATCTGGTTAAGTATTTCAGCGACACTTAAGTAGTGTCGCTATAGGAGCGACACTTAGGGATAGCGACACTTAACTAGTGTCGCTAGTACTGTTTTTGGCACACTAGCGACACTTCCAACTGTTCGACGGATTTCGAGTAAAAATCGTGTTTTCGAGTTTCCGATCGGTCCAATATTTTTACCCAACCCTTTTATGGACATTATAAGTTGTTACAAACTACTAACAAGTAAAAACCCTTAAAAATGAGAGATTTCGGGATTTGTCGGAAACTTACAAAGTGTCGGATCAAAAATCCGAAAAGATAGGATGATAGATCGTGATGCGGTGAGTCTTTTATTCCAAAGAGCCGAGGTGATCCGAGTGCGTTTTGTGTTGTTATTTTGAGGATTAGTGAGTTGGTGGTGGTGTGGTGGTTTTAGAGAGAAGGAAGAGAAAAGAGAGAAGAGAGAGAGTGAGTGTGGAGGTGAAATGAGAAGAAAGAGAGGGGAGAGTTGGAGGTTATCCTCCAACTTTTCAGTCTCCGTTCTCCGTGCTGTGTTCGTTTGCTCCGTCGTTTAAACGTTAAATAATTATTTTACATATTAAATGGTAAGTTTTAAAATACAAATTTATTACGCGTTATTTTATTTAAATATTTTACTAATCAATTTATAGTTGAGTTATAAAATGTAAGTTAGTTTGTTTGCGCGTTTTACATTTTTAAATCATATAAGTTTTGTTTGTACGATACGAATTTTAATTTGAATATTATTAAAATAATGTTTTCACATAATAGTGTTACTGAATAAAATTGGTCACCAACGTCCTTATTTATGGAACCGAAATACATTCGATTTAAATTGCGTACGATTTAATCAAATCGCATTATCGTATATATTCAACAATATATAAACTTCGATACATTAATTAGCCTAACAAAGAACTAATTACATGTATTAACATATGATTAGGCACTAATTACTAGTCCTAATTTGGCGGGTGTTACAATTGTCCTTCAGGTTTGGTATTTAAATGTATTGATTTTATTGATAAGCTTGAAAAGTGGTGAGAATCGATTTTTGAAAAGTTCCTGAAATACCATCCATCCGCCGGATGGAATAATCCATACGCCGGATGGATGGAATGGGCCAAACGGGTTCGTTGACTGGGCTAACTAACCCAGTTGACCAGGTTTTAAATCCATACGTCGTATGGATCGAAAATGGTAAAAACGGCCACAGCCCCTTTTCTTTTTCATTTTTTTTACCACAAAACTCACCACCACCATTGCTATCTGCTGCCGTGGCTGACCACCACCAACCACCCACTTCCGGCCACTTCCACTTCCATTCATTTACATTTTCTTCATCTCTAACGTTTCCTCTTTAAGGTATGACTTGTGATTTTAATTTACGTTAGGTAATTCTTGAGTTTAATTCGTTAGGGTTTGTGAATGAAATTTGGGGGTTTTGGAGTTGTGCATGATTTTCGGATTGTATGAGTTGATTATAATGTTATGTTGCTTATGTGATGAGATGCCATGGCCAAATTTGAAATGTATTGAATTATATATGTGATTCCAATTATGTGTTCTTGGTTATATAATGTGGATAGGTAAATGTACTCAATGGTTATGCTTTTGGTATGAAATGATGATTAATTCCTGATGACATGATTGTGTTTGCAAATTTTTGTCTGGTATACAAGTATTTTTGAATATAACATGTTATGAGTTGTTGATTTGTAATGGTATTTTAATAATTCATGATGAACGGTGTGAATGATTATTAGTTACTAATGCTCGAGTTCAGTAATTGTTAATGATTATTCATGCATTCATATGGTACCAAGTTATTATATATATTGTATTTGAATCGACAATTGTTGATGGAATTTAATTAAGTATGTCATTCTGCAAAGATTGAGTATTATATGATTTTTATGGTAGTAGGGATTGTGACATATGATTATTGCAGTAGACTAGGCTCAAAATAAAGTGGGGGATTGTCGATTTTATAGCCGAAATGCTGCCAATTGTTTATTAACCCTCTATTACATGATCCACTAATACTTGTTGTTTTTGGGTAGTTAAAATGGCAAGTAGAAGAACACGAGGAGGACAAGTATTGGGAAACCCTTTGTTAAGGTCTCATAGATACCTTACATTCCACGACTCTTACTCGGAGACAACTAGATTCCAGTTTAGGGAAAGGTTGGCTGAGAACGTTGACCAGCCAATTGAGGCTTTTGATGCGATTGACTGGAATGTTTTTGATAGAGTTGTTGAAAGGAATGGATTTTCTACTGGACATGAAACACTTAGGAATTTGCTTACTGCAACTTATGTAGTTGAAGATGGTAATGTCGGGTTTGTTTCGTATGCTTGGTATAGGATGTTTAGCATCAGGGAGCACAAATACAGAGAGCCTGTGGTTGAGTTTTTTAGCACATTCAGATTTGAGTGCAGAGTGACTGACTGGACTGTTCCTTCTATTTCATTTCAGCTTGGTGGGATACGAAGACAGATGTCATTGGTGGAGTTTGCTCTAGGAGTTAGGTTGTATGAACCCAATGAGATTTATAACCCAAACTTTTTGAGGCATTTGTCAGCAGGTGCAGTAAGGAAGCTTACTTCTTTAGAGATTGAGCAGGAATGGTAGAATATTGCTCAGGGTTAGTTTGATGGTAGGTCTCCGTCATATCGAGCTATCAGAGATCCTCGTCATCGTTTGATTCACCGCTTGTTGACTTTCTCTATTGTGGCCCATCGGGAGGGACCTGAAAAGGTTTCCAAGCCCGATTTGTTTTATTTGAGTGCGATTGTGAGGAAGCGGTTGGTGAATGTACCATGGAGATTAGCGAAATGGATGTCTAACAGAGCTACAGGTACGAGAGAGACGAGCAATTTGTGTGGTGGCCAGTTTGTGACTAGATTGGCTAGGTATTTTGGGCTAGAGACTCATAATGAGCTTGGGACATGTACTATTGTTCAGCCTGGGATGAGTTGGCTGACGGGAAGACGGCTTGAGGCTCTTGAGATTATTGAGCCGTGTAGTTTTACTGGTGGTGCTGAGGATATGTATTATTGGGTTGCTACCACTCCGATGGGGCAGGGTGTGCAGCCCAGACAGGGTAGGATTCCTGGGGGCAGAGGAGATGCGAGTAGTAGTGATGCAGGTAGAGGTGCGGCTCGTGGCCGTAGCAAAGGGTATGCTGCAGGGTTTGATCGTCTACCGCAACAGTTATCTCAGATGGACCTCCGTCACACTCAACGGTTTGATCAGTTTGAGCTTATAGAGAGGCAGCATTTTCACCAGACTAGTGCTCATTTAGATTATCAGGATGGACTGTTTCAGCAGTTGTTTGGTCAGTATCCTGCCGATCTTGTTTACCAGCCTTTTCACTATTAGATGCCGCCGGAGTTTATGCCATGACCACCACCACTAGTTCAGCAGCCTGGACCATCACATATCTACAGGAGTCAGGAGGAGGATGACAGCGATTAGGATGATTTTCATCCTATTTGTTTTATGATTTCAGACATTATCTTTATTATTATTATTATAACTGTTTCTGTTTGTAGGATTTTAAGTATGTTTGGATTGGTAGTTTTAGGTTTGGTTTGTTTTAATGGTTTTATTAGACTGTTTAATTTGGTATCATTTGATTATGTTTGTTGATGGATCTCCCAGAATTTTGTTTTGAGGGCGTGAGATGCTGGCAGTAAGTTCAGCGGAATTCACTCTAGGTCTTATGAGCGTATCTGATCGATTCAATTTTGCTCATTAATCGCACATTATTCCAGGGGAGTTTTCTGTTCTTGATGTAGTGCAAAAAGTCACGTTTTTACCTGCATTATTTACCCCATATTTAGCTCTTTTCTAACAAATACATCCTAAAATCATCATTATCAAGTAACTTTTGTTAGAATGGTATAAACTTGTCGGTCATTTGAAAATCAAGCAAAAAGGGCAGAAAACTGACCTAAATAGGCACCATTTTGAGCCTAACCCTAATTCCACTGTAAACTTCATATCAGGACCTCACAATTACCTTATTTTGAAGCTATGAAGATTACGAGAGCGTGGATACAAGGATTGCTCAGAACGGATCAAGGATGAAGAAGTTATGCAAGTTACAGCGCAGCCGAAAGCTACAAAACGTATTCTGGACACGCCCGGGCCCCACACATCCAATTCCTACCAAATTGGCATCATTAGAAGCGTAACAGAATTACGAAGCCGTAGGCAAAAGAATCAAGTCAAACGGACGCGAAACGAAGAAGATACGGCCTTCCGAAGCAACGAGAAAAGTCAGATAAATCACACGGCCTACCACACGGCCACCCCCTAGCCGTACACGGCCTAGAGAAGGCCGTACATGGCCTGTTTCTAGCCTTACACGGCCATATGAAGGCCGTACATGGCCTGTTTTGGCCTCACACCCCCTCGTTGTTGCTTCGTTTGCTTGTACGTGTGCTTGTGTGCTTGTACTCTTGGATCCAAGGCTTGCCTATAAATAGAGAGCTCTCCATCCTCATTTCACACACCATTCTTCAAAAAGAATTCTCACTTTCTCTCTCACATACTCTTTCTTTATCTTTCTAGTTTAGCTTTCTCTCTCTAGCACTACTCTTAGGAGTTAGAGGAGAAATAGTAGGGTTTAGTTCGTTAGTTCTTGGTTAATATTTAACCAAGACTAACGGAGGGGCTACTCTTGTAATAGTGTTAGGGATATTTCGAGGGTCTTATTTGTAATATTGTCCAAGATATTGCGGAGGTTACGCTCGTGTATTCTTTCAACATTATTCAAACTTCGCGTTACATTCGGTTATCTCTTTCCTTATCTTTCATAATGATGATTATTATTATTGTTGCTATGCAAGATTTAGGATTGTTTGTTATGCGTAGGGAGTAGTTACCTTGTGCTTGTTATGATGTAGTTAGTTTATGTATTGTGGGTGATGTTACTTTAAATTAACAATTGGGATAATATCGTTATGAAACAACGGAGGTAACGTTATACGGCTTTCATTTGTATAGCGCCGGAAACATCACGAATGTGTGTAGTACGGAACGTGGAAGCTATGAAAGTCGTGGGCACAATCCGTTGTGGAATAATGTTCCCAATTGTTACATATTGAAAACCGGTGTACTGTTAACTTTACATTTATGAATTTCTAAACCTAAACGCCTTTCCTCCAATAAACGTGGTTAGAACCTGTATGACAAGGAGTCATGTACCTTGATCAACCGGTCACTACCTATCTGTGTTTTCAAATCAAATAAATCAACATGGTCTGAATTGTGTAGCTGTGGAAATACTGTTTAAACCTTTTGTATAGTACACCGTGAATCAATCAGGGATTTATTGGGATTATAGTGAGGGCTGGTTTATATCATAGATGGTTAAACGTTAATACAAACTTAGTTAAACTAGTCCAGAGTGACCATAAAGTATGTGGCACCGGAAAGACCGTAAAACGGCACAGTACTTCGTATAACGTTTAAATACGTGGGAAAGCTAAGGAACTGTCGTCGGTTGAAGACTGTGTCACATCCTGGTTGAACCACACAGCTCTGGACTAAACAAAGACCATTAATGTAGAGTTAGCAGTCACCAAACCAAGTCTTAATCTTAAATGCCTTGTTTAGTCTTGGTATCCTCATAGTGTTAAGAACGGTCAGAACATTAGTGGGTCTGTTACTCTATCTCATGCGCCCAGGAATACTATTCCAAGAAGGGTCACTTTTCCACCTTATGGAAAGTGTTGAAGAGTTGAGCAGCCTCCTCTGATCAGAATCACCATAACCTAGCAACTCAGTGACATACTGTCTAAGAAATCAAACAGTAGGGTGTTAGTGTTTACACTGTGAATACTTAGACGAAAGCAAGACACAAATCTTTAAAAGACGTTTTCATACTTAAACCTTAAACATCACCCCATGCATAAGCTAATGAAGTCATAGCAAGCACAACCCCTCCATTTTTACTTTTATGCTTTATTAGTTTAAGTAGTTTAATTAGATAAATAGATAAAAACCAAAACAACTACCTTTCAATCTATCCAACCCTAGCTTAATTACTGATTTGTCAGAACTAGCTCTGTTTCAATTCTGCCGTTGTGAGGAACGACCCTGGATTATCCTTACCACATACTTATATCAGGTATTCGTACCTAATATTAGTAGGTAGTTCGGAGGATTAGGCTCCCCCCGACTCTTATAAATTTAAAACTATCCCACCGATGTGTCCCGTTGCGTAAACGACCGTTTCGGGACGCATCAAGTTTTTGGCGCCGCTGCCGGGGACGGTAGTACGATTCGGAGCCTGTTTAGATAGATTAGTTTTTAAGCGATCCTTTTTGACTTGGATTCACCGTCCTTGTCAGAAGTTACTTTCTGCCCGTAGATTAGCATAGTTAGATTAAATTAGCTTAGATTAGCTTAGAATAACTTCCCACCATACAACAACTTTAATTCTGAAAACCTTCTTCTTGTGTTGTCTTCACTGATAACTTGGCAATGGCAACTTTACAACAACTAAAAGATCAAATTGATAGTCTTTTTTAAATAGTCCAAGATAGATATAGGAGTGATGCCGACTTAGAAAATGAATGGCAAAGGTGTAGGATGAATTATTCGGATAACATAGGGAACTTAAATCCTCAATTACAATATCAGTATAACCCTTATGCTTTCCAACAACACTACCAACCTTACTATCCTGAACCATTCAGAGTCTACCCACAACCATCTTACCCTGTATACGAACCACAATCATGCGAGAGTTCTAACTTGAGAGAAATGTTCATGGCTAATCCCAATAGTAAGGTCACTTTCTCACCCTCTTTCACCCCATATGAACAACAAATAGCCGACATGCTTAAAGGATATACCGATAAGCTGTCAAAAATGGAAAAAATAGTCCAAGAGAGTTGTGAGAGAATTGGGGATCAAGTTACAACCATCTATAGAGTACAGGAAGATGAGAGGCATTCACACACCATACCTACTTCACTTGACATAGACTTTCAATCTCACGAGTCTGGTTGCAAAATTCTTCCAAACCCTTCACCTACCCAATCTTCTAAATCCTCACTTCCACCTATTCTCAACCTATCTACATCCGAAACCGATGAGGAGTTCACTCTAGAGGAACTTTCCGAGTCATTGCAACTTGAAACTCTTGGCCGGAGTGACGAGGATGACGAGGTAGACGAAGAGATAGAATTAGAAAGCACGGAGATGGAGATTTACACAGAAGACCCAGCTTCAGAAGGACCAGAGGAATACGCACCAACTCCGAGAAGTGATCTCATTCCAATTAAAACCGACGTGGTTAACAACAGTCCGCAACAAGTTGTGGTTGACACTGTCCCACTTATCTTTCCTAATGAATCACCCCCTGATCTAGTTGTACCTTCTACCTTAGACCAGCCAGTTGCCCAAGTAGTTGATGAGAATGTTGCTACAAGATTGGAGACTTCAACGGATACTGTCCCACCTCCATGCCCAGAGTACAACATTCTCACCAACTCAAAGACCATAGGAAGTAAGGTGGGTTTTGCATCATGGTTGCCTTACAAACCATCTCTCCACAACATAATGACGTATACGTCCTGGAGTGGTAAGGACGCCTTTGACCAACCCATTCTGCCCATCCAACCCACGGAGGTAATCAAAGTTGAGAGATTTGTTACGCCTCGGGTAGAACAATTCCCTCACTTTGAATTATTTCCTCATATTGGACATACCCTAGCCTTGAACTGCTTTAAACTCTTAGGTATGTACCAATATTACCACTTGTGTCTACTGATGGATGCAAGAAAACTACTAGGATCTCCTGACATATAATGTTAGAGTCAAGCTAGAGACTCGAACAAAAACAAGCGCTTCTCGGGAGGCAACCCGTGTCTAACGTAGTTTTAATAGTAGTAATCATAATAGTAGTTAATTTAGGATAAGTAGTATGCTAACCTCAATAAGTAGAAAATGAAACCCTAAATTGCATGTTCAAAGTTTTCTTTATTTTTATGAACAAAAAGGATGGTTTGCGAAATTACTTCATTGTAAGTCAAATTTTTGTCAAAACCTTAAAACTTCCTACTCCCGTTTGTTTGAACCTCATGGAAACATCTATTTTAACCATTATCTAAGATCTCGAGTTCTTACTATCCCTTACGAACATGGAAACCTACTAGAATGAGAATTAGGAACCGTAGTCATCTTATACAACCCATTCACATATTTCGAGCATTGGAGGTACTTACATATGTTTCTGTAAACATACATATAAGATCTTTAAATGATTTATCTGAAAACCTGATTTGTATGTTAATATGTTTATTATGCTCAAACTCGTTTAAAAATGTGTGTTTTGGAAATCTTTATACTTGGTTGCCTGATTTAAATTACTCATGTTAGTATTCCCATATTTGTTGTTATAGGCAACTGACACCTTTTTGTGTGAGATCAAACTCTAAGTCATACACTGGTTTGCTTCTTCAAAGTACTCGCTTTGATAGTTCTTTAGCAAACCAGTGATATGTGATTTGGAGAATGATCACTTGTTTGTTAGATCATGCTTGTTTGTTCTATTAAACAGGGACTGACGCCTATGGATAAAGAGCTTTTGAGTATAATGGAAAGACGACAAGGGGAGCTTACAAGTTCATTAAATGAGGAAACTTTTGAGCATTGCTTTTCAGGAGAAGAGATGGCTCTTTCTGGCACGTAGATGGTCACATTCTAGTTGTCTATGACTAGGTCATCAAGTAGATCACATCAAATTTCACCATTTGTTCCACATCCTAGAACCATACTTTACAATTTCCTTGGTTGATAGCATGGAGTTACATGGAACCCGAAATCATCACCATCATCCATCACCATATCCACCCACATTCGCCATCCATCCACATTTATCATCTGGGATCATTTGTTCGCCATGTAATCAGGATGTTATGGTCGTTGGATTCAGCACTCTCAGATCATCTAGAGCAGTTAAACTACATCAGCAGCTCTTGATGATTTGGATTCTCGTCCATTATCTCCACCCAACATATGGTGTAGCTTGGTTGATTCTGCCTGTGTCCGGAGGAAGACATCACTTCAGTTCACTTTCTACAACCTATCCTTTTGGTCTTAGTTATTTTCGTGGGAAAGTTAGTGGAAAGATTGGATGAAGAATATGCCATTGTGAGCTCGAGTGCACTTCATGAAGACTGACTTTGATCCAGCAAACACTGGTGCCAACACAGTCTATTTTTCAGATCCTCAGCTCACCAATTTGCCGGCAAATGTGTGAGGTTGTGAATGAAATATTGCGCAAGGAGATGACGGACGTTCATGAAGAAACCGCATTCTGCAAGAAGCCAGCTAAAGAAATCCCAACTATCGGCAGACTGCGGATTCTTTCTTCAAAATATCTCTTGCCTCTATCGTAGGGGAGTTCCTTTCCTTTCTAGTTATGATTTTCTCCATTACCATACATCCTAATATGCCTAAATTCTAAGTGTGGGATTCATCCCACCATTTTTCAAAAACACTTAAAATTGTTTCACTATTTCAAACCCTAAGTGTGGGATTTTTCCCGAAGAAAATCCTACATCTTAGCAATGAACATTGAGGACAATGTTGTTTTAAGTGTGGGATACACGGTATAAATACCGCAAGTTTATATTTGCCTGTCCAAAGCAATACCTCCATTTTCATTCAAACTTTTTCAAAAAATTTTCGCAAAACCAACCTAAAAGGTTGAGATTTTAACCATCAAAACATTCGAAAACCCAACCTCGACGGTGTCCGACATCCATTCGGTTGATTTCGAATGATTTTCTAAAGATTTTAGACTTAGAAGATTCTTTCAAAGAAATAAACTTTCTGTCAAAATAAATAAGTTGCTTTGGAAAGTAAGATAAGGCAAAAATAAGAACGTATCTTAAACTGAAATTGAGAAGTCCTATAGGCATCGCATGACTTGGTGCATATGACCTTTTGATTGTGAGGTACTTGAGCCTTTAATAAGCATTCATTTTTAATGCTTCACTTTCATTTCTGAGTGTGCGCCGATGCATGTGTCTTTGAATTAGAACTTGCTCCTGTAATGCGTTACGAGACCATACCAATGAGTGTCGTATGCAGTATAGGTGCAATTAGAGGATCTTGGCATTTATTAGGATTAACCCCTTTCTTTCATATCTTTGCAAGCCAACCCTTCCAACTTTCTTTCTAAGACTGTTGATGATCCGATTAGAAAACCCTTTGCGCCTTAGCCATTTCATTTCTCTAAACCCTAAAACACTTCCCCACAACACAAACACTTTCCCACCAAACACCATTCCAGCTCGTGAATCTTCATAGATCATAAGTAAAGGACTGCTTGAGATATCTTTCTATTGGTGTCTCATCTTCAAACATCTCTCCGTACCTATCAAGAGTTTAAAGAAAGAAATCCAAAATGAAGATACGGTACAAAAGCGAAGTTAGTACTCATCACAAAGATATTACCCGCCAAAGACAGTACGAAAAATTGGTACTTGTCAAAAGAGAAGTCAAAGATGTCTCACTATACGAAGGATCTCCAAGGTCATAAAAATAAGAAAAAGAAAAAGAAAAAGCAAAAAAAAAAAAAAAGAAAAGAAAAGTAGACCTTGGAGAGCTCCTAGAAGAAGAAGACTACTCTCTAAAGAAGAAAAATCTATCGGAACTCAAAAGAAACATCAAGAGAAGAGATTATTCCTCTAGGAGATGAGTCTACTCTAGAAGTTATCTCAAGTGAAACTTGCTTTAATCTTTGAAAAGCTCCGAGTCTGAAGTTCAAAACCCTAAAACCATTTACCAACCTACCCCTATCCATACCCACTTTACCCTTACTCACACAACCCACTAAAATGCCTTGGGATAATTAGCACCGTTCTCAAAGGAGTGGTGGAGATTCGATTCTCGACCAAGCTTATGACGATAAGCACTGCATGACTGGCAATGAGCGATTTCGTTTCTATAGATTATAGGTAACCCGATACACTTTGAGTGAATTGAGTGACCCACTTGTGAGAATCGCCCAGTCATGTACATCTACGTCTCGAGAGTTGCAAAGCATGCCAAAAAGGGTTGATCGATTTTATGTTTAAGTATAGTTGATTTTTGTTGATGCTTACTTTCTAAAAATATTTATCTAATTTGAAGAAAGTGACTTTCTGCTAAGAATACTCTAAGCATCCAAAACATTTTTCAAAATTATTTTCAAATGAGGTTTGCTTGAGGACAAGCAAAAGCTTAAGTGTGGAATATTTGATGTAGTGCAAAAAGTCACGTTTTTACCTGCATTATTTACCCCATATTTAGCTTTTTTCTAACAAATACATCCTAAAATCATCATTATCAAGTAACTTTTGTTAGAATGGTATAAACTTGTCGGTCATTTGAAAATCAAGCAAAAAGGGCAGAAAACTGACCTAAATATGCACCATTTTGAGCCTAACCCTAATTCCACTGTAAACTTCATATCAAGACCTCACAATTACCTTATTTTGAAGCTATGAAGATTACGAGAGCGTGGATATAAGGATTGCTCAGAACGGATCAAGGATGAAGAAGTTATGCAAGTTACAGCGCAACCGAAAGCTACAAAACGTATTCTGGACACGCCCGGGCCCCACACATCCAATTCCTACCAAATTGGCATCATTAGAAGCGTAACGGAATTACGAAGCCGTAGACGAAAGAATCAAGTCAAACAGACGCGAAATGAAGAAGATACGGCCTTCCGAAGCAACGAGAAAAGTCAGATAAATCACACGGCCTACCACACGGCCACCCCCTAGCCGTACACATCCTAGAGAAGGCCGTACATGGCCTGTTTCTAGCCGTACACAGCCATATGAAGGCTGTACACGGCCTGTTTTGGCCTCACACCCCCTCGTTGTTGCTTCGTTTGCTTGTATGTGTGCTTGTGTGCTTGTACTCTTGGATCCAAGGCTTGCCTATAAATAGAGAGCTCTCCATCCTCATTTCACACACCATTCTTCAACAAGAATTCTCACTTTCTCTCTCACATACTCTTTCTTTATCTTTCTAGTTTAGCTTTCTCTCTCTAGCACTACTCTTAGGAGTTAGAGGAGAAATAGTAGGGTTTAGTTCGTTAGTTCTTGGTTAATATTTAACCAAGACTAACGGAGGGGCTACTCTTGTAATAGTGTTAGGGATATTTCGAGGGTCTTATTTGTAATATTGTCCAAGATATTGCGGAGGTTACGCTCGTGTATTCTTTCAACATTATTCAAACTACGCGTTACATTCGGTTATCTCTTTCCTTATCTTTCATAATGATGATTATTATTATTGTTGCTATGCTAGATTTAGGATTGTTTGTTATGCGTAAGGAGTAGTTACCTTGTGCTTGTTATGATGTAGTTAGTTTATGTATTGTGGGTGATGTTACTTTAAATTAATAATTGGGATAATATCGTTATGAAACAACGGAGGTAACGTTATACGGCTTTCATTTGTATAGCGCCGGAAACATCACGAATGTGTGTAGTACGGAACGTGGAAGCTATGAAAGTCGTGGGCACAATCCGTTGTGGAATAATGTTCCCAATTGTTACATATTGAAAACCGGTGTACTGTTAACTTTACATTTATGAATTTCTAAACCTAAACGCCTTTCCTCCAATAAACGTGGTTATAACCTGTATGACAATGAGTCATGTACCTTGATCAACCGGTCACTACCTATCTGTGTTTTCAAATCAAATAAATCAACATGGTCTGAATTGTGTAGATGTGGAAATACTGTTTAAACCTTTTGTATAGTACACCGTGAATCAATCAGGGATTTATTGGGATTATAGTGAGGGCTGGTTTATATCATAGATGGTTAAACGTTAATACAAACTTAGTTAAACTAGTCCAGAGTGACCATAAAGTATGTGGCACCGGAAAGACCGTAAAACGGCACAGTACTTCGTATAACGTTTAAATACGTGGGAAAGCTAAGGAACTGTCGTCGGTTGAAGACTGTGTCACATCCTGGTTGAACCACACAGCTCTGGACTAAACAAAGACCATTAATGTAGAGTTAGCAGTCACCAAACCAAGTCTTAATCTTAAATGCCTTGTTTAGTCTTGGTATCCTCACAGTGTTAAGAACGGTCAGAACATTAGTGGGTCTGTTACTCTATCTCATGCACCCAGGAATACTATTCCAAGAAGGGTCACTTTTCCACCTTATGGAAAGTGTTGAAGAGTTGAGCAGCCTCCTCTGATCAGAATCACCATAACCTAGCAACTCAGTGACATACTGTCTGAGAAATCAAACAGTAGGGTGTTAGTGTTTACACTGTGAATACTTAGACGAAAGCAAGACACAAATCTTTAAAAGACGTTTTCATACTTAAACCTTAAACATCACCCCATGCATAAGCTAATGAAGTCATAGCAAGCACAACCCCTCCATTTTTACTTTTATGCTTTATTAGTTTAAGTAGTTTAATTAGATAAATAGATAAAAACCAAAACAACTACCTTTCAATCTATCTAACCCTAGCTTAATTACTGATTTGTCAGAACTAGCTCTGTTTCAATTCTGCCGTTGTGAGGAACGACCCTGGATCATCCTTACCACATACTTATATCAGGTATTCGTACCTAGTATTAGTAGGTAGTTCGGAGGATTAGGCTCCCCCCGACTCTTATAAATTTAAAACTATCCCACCGATGTGTCCCGTTGCGTAAACGACCGTTTCGGGACGCATCAGTTCTCAATTCTTTTATTTTTATCTCATCCTTGATAATTTATTTTTAGTACAATGAGGACATTGTACATTTTAAAGTGGGGGATGGGAGAAAGAAAACCTTTAGTTTATATTCAAGTGTTGATTAACGAGGTTATAAGTTGCTTAATTTTCAACTAAAAATTTTAAATTTAATTTTCTGTATATCTAAGGTTATATTATTTTGTAACTATGTAGGTTGAATTTAAAATTTCTACACTTTAATAAAGGTTAATTTGTTGATAAATGTTATTTAGTTTCATTATATGATGTATTGATAGGCAATCTTTATGAAGGTTTTTGAGCTTTTTAAATTTAAAGTAAAAGGAGTAGATGTTACCTTTAGAGGAACTTTAGTTATATATGATTTTTTGTCTTAATTTTCATATTAATAGCATGCGATATGCCATATTTTTGAAATTCAATAATTATCATTTGGGGATATACTGGGTGTTATTTTCTTTATTGTACGAAAGTACATACCTGGTCTCCGCTAGTATATCTAATGAAAAAAGAGCAAAAAGAGTTTAATGAACTCAAAATTTTAAAAAAGTAGTCAAATTATGTTGCTTTGTTGTACTGAGGTACAGACCTGTCACCAATGATTTGACTAGAACATTGATGCTAAACCAAAATCAAGTTATGTTGCTCTGTTGTGTTGAGGTACAGACCTGTCACCTATGTCTTGAATTGAAAAATGACTATTTTTGGTTGGATTCCATTAATATGTACTATTAGCATGATAGGAATATGAGAGTAAATAACTTTTGGGAATATAAAGGGGCATTTATATGAATAATAATGAATTAAGCTCAGAATTACTTAAATATAGATTGTTTAAGTGGACAATAATATCAGTAATCATTGTGGACTATTTGATGTTTTAATAATAATAAATTTAAGTGTAGATTATTTTTGTTACCTCATATTTCTTAATTTTTGACTTTAGATTTATTAGATTATTAAAGGTCGAAATTTTGATTTGAAAATGGTAATTTTATGTAATTCCTTGTTGAAATCATATTCTTCTTGAACTATAATTGATAGTCTACTTGAGGACAAGCAGGATTCAAGTGGGGGGTATTTGATAAGTGCGTAAAAGTACTATATTTGCATAGTATTTTATCCCGATTCCTACGTGTTTTCATTGCAAATGGTTTAGTTTAGATATTAATTTCGTTCATATTTTCAAATAGCAGTGGAAATGAAGGATTTTGAGAAAAGAGACAGAAAGTGGCCAATAAACGAGTCAAATGATGCAATTTTCGAAGTTGGAATAAAAGTTGGAACAAGAATGGTGAGAATGCAGGAAAAAGAAGTGAAAATATGGAAAAATCATTCTATACGCCGGATGGATTATTCCATCCGCCGTATGGATCATTAACTGCAGGCCCAGGAGTACGCGGACTGGGCTAGGGCTTATATTCAATCCATACGCTGGATGGATTATTCCATCCGCCATATGGATCGTTTTCCAGAAAAGTATAAAATCGGCTATTCTAAACCATTAGAGATAGACCCCAATTTTGGCTAGGGTTTATTTAGTTCTTTTCCAGAAGTCTATTTACGATTTTCAAGGTTATTTTGGAGGCACAAGAGATTAAGATTGAAGATTATTCATTCTAGTTTCGAGTGGTTCGTCTTTTGATTTGGTATTACTTTCATTTATTCTATATCATTGATGAATTTGGTATTTTATGATCTGAGTTTTACTTATATTATGATGAACTGAATATTTAAAGTAGTTGTGTAATTGATTAAACTCAGATTATGATTATTGAACGATTAATATTGCATATTGAATAAGTTATTTGATTGAAAACTATTGTATTACTCGTAAAACCTTGTTTATTGGTGATTGCTAGTGATTATTTCTTAACGTGGTTAATGATATTGATGAGATTGATTTCCCTTAATGTCATTGATTATTGATGGTATTTAATTTTAGGATTTTTACCATTGCTAAATACGTTGAATCTGATAGGCTAAGATAATAAGATCTATGCAATCTAAAGTGAACAGGACAATAAGAAATTATTGGGTATTGTTGATTCATACCATTAGAGTCAATTATAATAAGTTGTGAAAGTTTAATGCACAATTTAGGGTAAAGCACACAATAGACTAATAATCTTGTGACATTGGATTAATGTTTAATGTGGAACCTTAAATTGTAGAAGTTAGTTAACCTGAACAGGAGACTAGTTTACATTCAATTTAGAATCTTTGATTAGTGACTAAATTGATTTAAAAGAAATCACAATTAAATAATCAATATGCAATGAATCGGGATATATGAATCTGAGTGAAGTTAATTATATAATTACTATTCCTTCCTATTGTTATCTATTTATTTATTTAATTATTTTAATTTAAAGTTTTATTTTAGTTTCAATTATTATTTACAAATCTTATGTTCGACCGGAACTCAAACGCCTCCCTATTTACTGCTTTCTAGATTAATTAGTATTTTCTATTTATATATATAAACTCCGTTCCTTGAGATCGACTCGGACTTACCCAGTCTATACTTACATTCGATCAGGTATTCTTGCCTGGTTGTGTGAAAGTATTTATAAGGTATTTCCATTTTATAAATTAATAAACTAGACTCTGTTTACACAGCATCAACAAAACTTTAGATGAAGCTTACATGTTTTATATGGAATACTCAAGAAAATCAGGTTTTGTATGTAAGAAAAGTTCATCATGTAATCCAGGAAGAATAAAAAATCCTAGCCATAAGTACTTCAAGTGTAATAAAGAAGGGAAAAAGTATGTGAAGCCAAGTGATAAAACAATTGAAATTGCAAAAGCAAATGCAATAGCAATAGTGAATGCAACAGCAAAGAAAAAAGCACTTGAAAGTAGAGATGCAAGTGGGATTAGTAGAAAAATAAAGAAAAGCAAGAAGGACTAGTACTTTCAGAACTGGTTGTAACGCAGTCTAAAAAAGCTTGCAAATTGTACATACAAGCTTATTACATTTGAAGAAGCGCACAATCATTATTTGGTTGATAAATCAGTTATGAAATTTGTTAGAGCCACTGCTAATTTGGGATTCATGAAAGAGCACTTTTTATTTCAAGTGTCAAGTGTAAACATCGGCCCCGTAAGAGGTTTTAAGTTACTAAAAGAACTATACGGTGGGTTTGAAGAAACAGGTGTAACAGAAGTAGACTGCAAAAACTTTCGAAAGGATGTCAATGTTTTTATTGGATCATCTGATGCACAAATGGCGGTTGAGAAACTCCTAGGGAGAATGCAGTTTATTAAAGATTTTTAAGTCAACTACTTTAATGCACCGGATGGAACACTGGGTGGAGTTTTTTGGGCTGATCCAGATGCATATAGAAATTACAGTTTCTATGGTGATGTTGTTTCTTTTGACTCTACTTTCAAGTCAAACAGGTATTAAATAACGATTTTTAAAAAATATTGTTCTTATAACTCTGATGCAGCTGTATCTGCTTTCAGTTAACAATACTGATACAGTTCTAATATATGTTGAAAGCACGATTAATCGTTATTAAATGTTGGTGCCTTTTACATGTATGGAATGGTGTTTGTGCCTTTTACAGGCATTGACAACCACAATAGGTGTGTAACATTTGCTTCAGCATTGTTAACAAGAGAAACAGAAGATTATTATACCTGGTTACTTGAAACATTCCAGACAACTTTCAAAAAAGATCCTTTGGTTGTCGTAACATATCAGGATCACTCAATGTTTGCAGCTATTAAGAAGACTTTCAAGAAAACACGACATAGATTGTGTATGTGGCACATTATGCGAAAGATTACAACCAAGGTAAGCATTACCAATTTGAATATAAGTATCCTTTAAAAACATGTTAATATATACTGCACGTTAACTGCACATCAAAAAATAAACTTAGCTAGTTTGCATGTTGGGCAAATGAAATCTTAACTAACTGCATCAGCTGCATTTGTTATTCCTACATGCTGTTTGTATTTTAATTAATCCATTTTCACAATACAGGTGGGCGTAGCATTGTGTAACAACACAGATTTTAAAAAGAAAATTTGTGGAATTGTGTGGACTGATAAAATAACTCCAGAGACTTTTGAAAGAAGATAGAAGAGAATAATCGTTGAATATGGGCTTACCAATAATGAATGGCTGAATGAGATTTATAGCATCAGAGAATGATGGATACCAGCGTACCTGTTAGATGAACCATTAGCAGGCCTGATGCGAACATCATCTAGATCAGAAAGTGAGAATCACTTTTTCTCAAAGTTTACTCATCAATACTTGACTCTGGTGGAGTTTATACAACACCATGACACCGCTATGGAACATCCGCGCTATGTCCAACAGAAAAATGACCACAACACAAGGTACACAATTCCAGACTTGAAAATAGATTTAAAGTTGGAAAAAACTGCATCTATATTGTACACACGTTCAATATCTATGATGCACAAGATGACATTGTTGCTAGCTACACTGAATGTATATCTGTGACTCAAGAGAACAGTGAAAATACACATACATATATGGTTAAAGATCGAGAATGTGGTGGAAGAATCTATAAGGTATGTAAATTTATAAAAATTAACTGCATCAAAATTTGTTACAAAAAAATAATTCAATTACTGCATCTTATAAAAATGAAATCTTCCCTGCTATTTGTTAATGCAAAATAGGTTGAGTACATCCCATCAGAAACAAGTGCTGTTTGTTCGTGCAAGAAGTTTGAGTTATATGGGTTATTATGTCGGCACATATTTTATGTGTTTCGTGCAGAAGACGTGGAAGAATTTCTGACAAAATATGTGCTAAAACGGTGTTCCACAGAAGCAATACCAGAAAAAGAAGATAAAGATCACAAAGACGGTGATACCACTACAAATCCAATGGATGCAGTAAGAGAGATGTTGAATATCGTTGAAGAAACTGCAAACAGACTAGTACATAACCCTGAAAAGTTTGCAAAATATAGAGAAAAATTGAGTGAACTTCTTGAGGAAACAAAAGCTGAGTTCCCAATTGCAAAACCGATAGATAGAGCAGAAACTATTTGTTCATTTTATGGTGTAAAACAACCAGGTGAGCTCTACATTAAAAATCCAAAGGACGTTAGAACTAAAGGTCGTAAAAGGAAACAATCAAAAGGAGATGAAGCTTATGACAAAGCTAAGAAGGCTGGAAATCAATGCAAGAAATGCAAAGAGTATGGACATAACATCAGAACTTGTACCAATCCACCTGCAGGTTCAGCAGACGTCAATATTACACCTACTGCATCTTAATCCATATGATACTTCGTAGACAAAAAGAATATTCTTTCTTTAGTTCTTTAATTTTGGATTTATGAAGTATTGACAAATTACTATTGGATTTGTGAATTTTTTCCTTTTTTAAATATTGGATGACTTCATTTATTTATTTATTTATTTTTTTTACATTATTGTGTTATTTTGATAAAAAAGTACACAGACTAATATGTCATTTTTATCCATCACGTACTGCATCTAAAAAAAATATACTTATCAGTAAGTGTATATCTTTGTATATTTACTGTATCTTACAACCATTACATTTAAATTTTGCTGCATCTTACGAAAGTAAAGATTAAATGCATCTTGTGATAATTGTAGCTTGAAGTAGCTGAATCTAAAAAAAACTAATTTAATTCCTTTTGAAAAACTAACTTTATAAAGTATATATGATGAACTTATTGCATCTTAACTGCAAAAAATTTCTATTATGAAAATTTAAGAAACTGTATATTAAAATAACTAATTTTATAAGTACTTGATAAAAAGTAACAAACATCAACTAACAAAAACCCACAACAAAAAGCTAACCACATAGTTTATAAAAGATAAAAAGAGAACCACATAGTTTACCACCTAAACAACCAACAACAAAAGAGAACCACATGGTTTACCACCTAAAACAACCAACAACAAAAGAGAACCACATAGTTTACCACCTAAAAAGGTCTGTCCAAAAGAAAATACAAACCACAAAAAGCTAACCACCTTCATTTACCCATACAAACCCAATCACCTTCATTTACTCAAAGTAACCTGTAAACGCTTCTTAATATTTGCCTTTGCAGACTTAGCATGCCTTGCCCTGACATTTTCATTAAAACGGTCATAATGCTTGACATCAGCATGAACAAAATCAGCTAATCGTTCAGACTAGACAAAACAATCTTTGACACATACTTCCTTCTCAAATCGTCAAGCTACTTCTTCTGGTGATTACCCTCAACATCCAAATGACAATTGAAATCCTTGAGACCATTTCCTTTATAACATTCCATATGCCTCATCGCAAAAATGCCACAATCAACGTTATTTGTTTTTGTCTTCCAATCAACATCAATGATATTTATCTCTTGCCCCATCAAACTGAAAGTGTTTGGATGCCTATCAACCCTACCCAGAAATTCAACAAAATTCTTTTTCTGCAGAAAAAAATTTATATATCAAAATATATGTAAAAAATATGGTATGATAACAAACCAACTTTGATGCAGTAGCAAAACCTATGATGCAACATATAATTAATACGGGAAAAAAGAAAAAAGATAACAATTCAGCAAAAACACCTACATCAAAGGGAAAAAAATGGAGCAGTAACGTACCAAAGCATGTGGCAGATTACCATATCTATTAAAAACCCTCTTAGCACTAGTTGCATCTTGATAATCCATGTTGTCAATTATATCAATCCTTGGTTCTTTCAGATTAAAACAAATCAAATAATAGTGGTTCTCAGTTGATTTTTGTAACATTGAAGGCTTCAATATCGGGAAAGCGACCTAAACAAACAAAAAAACAAAAAATAAATAAATACGTAAACTATATAAAAGAAAACAATAAAAAATTAATAATTACAACGTACCAAGTTCACATTATTAAAGTCACCATAAGGTGTTTGCATAATTGTCAACTTCACACTTGTCTCAAAATTTGAGTAGACACTTGATTCATCTCTACTTGGATCCAAAGCATAATAAGCCTGAAAAATGGGATTTTAAAAAAATTATTGTTAACCCTCCTTAGCAATTAATTGACAAAAATAGAATAAAACACTACAAACAAACAAAATACTTACAAAAGTTTGCGTATCACAACAAAGATGTTTAAAATCCTTGACAGGGTCTCGTTTAGCCTCTTCAAAATTCAAGATCTGTGCCCAAATGTCAACTACTCAAGACGCTATTGGTATACCCGGATATAAACTTTCAAGCACGTAAAGCTCAACATCACAACCATGAGTCTTGAAATAAATTGAACTGTAATATAAAATACATGCAATACAATTATTTAAGATGCAGTTAGTAAATGAAACATATAAAAAACATTCTATCAACTACAAAAAAAAAAAAGAATATAATAAACTACAAATGAAACTTACTCCATGGGTTGATAAGCACTGAAAAAAAACCTTGAAACTCTTTCCTCCTCACTAGTTCTTCTCGAGCGCAAACAAACAACTCTTGCAGCATACGGTGAACATAGGTATTCAGATACCTTTACATGCCTCTTATCATCACCAATTTCATCAACCGTCATGTCACCATCAACATCAACATCTGCTTTTGGATCAACGACAGCCCCATCATCTTTGCTAACTTGATCTTTCAATGTCTCTTTAACTCTCGACAAAACATCAGGCATTTCTTGCTGCAGCGGCTTAACAAAGGAAACATGTCTTTGATCTTTTGCAGGACAGAACTTATTGGTGAGTTTGTTTAGATGCTCATTTAAGCTCATAGGTACAAGGTTCTTTATTGGTAGCTTTGGTGTAACAAAACCATCACCCTCACTAACCTTCAAGGTCTTCACCACAAGTTTGAGAACTTTCTTACCTTTAATATCTCTTTCTTTATCCTCCTCTGATACCGTCTCTTTTCCATCATTCACAGACTTATCAGATTCATCAACACTTGTAATTTGTGATTTCAGTCTTTTAACATCCATCGCATCAACAGCCAAAGCAGTAACGGCTTTTTCTTCATCTGTAACATTAACCAACTGCATCAAACCAGCATCTTTTGACTCTTGTGCAGTAGACAAAACACTAATAGCAACATTCTCTTTCTGTGATAGAACCTTGTCATATGCAAGATTGCAAGCATCTTCTTCGGAATCTGTAGGTGGTCTAACAAATCCTCGAACACTTTCAATAGGAATAATTGCCAAAGATGAACTTTCATTGTTCCTTGAAGAATGTCCAATAACATCTGGTTTGCCACCAACGTTCAGAAATGCATTATCATTTAACAAACTGTCAACAAAAGTGTCATCCATGGTTTCTTGATCAACACCATCAATTTTGCCTTCAATACCAGTTGCAACACCTTCCTGTCTCACACTAACATCCACTTGCTTCAACGGAAGTCCATCTACTACATCCGGAGAGATTCCCAAATCATAAGAAGGAAAATCAGCATCATCCTTACCAACAGTTGTTCCACCTTCTTTTGAAGTGTGATCTATATTTTTCACACTAACATCCAATTTTTTAAGCGAAACATCATCAACTATTGCCTCATCAAAATGACCTTTATCCACCTCACACTCACGATTAAAATCCACTGAATCAACCAAACCTTTCCCAACATCTACATCCACAAATTTTGGATCTTTCAAACCAATTCCTTTTGAAACATCAATCTGTACCAATTCACCACAACTAGCAGCAACTAATTTTGTACCTTTTGGAAGTTTTTCAGCATCCTTACTAACAACTTCGGTAGACACATCTTTATTTAAGTCCAAAACAGTCCGCTCAGAAGAAACAGACTATGTAAGTCCCCTAGTTCTAGGATCGATAACTTCGTTATCTGTAGTATTAAGGTGCGGAATCCCTCAATACGGTGTTATCTTACTAACAACGAATATGTTCGAATTGCGTTTAATAAGACTTTGCTTTAAACGATGAATCGTCAAAGCCTAGCCGTAGGTTATGTCTTCTCTGGTTTGCTGGAATCGCAAATCAGAAATATACCAAAAGTGTCAAAAGTGTTAACGATTTTCAAGAGAAAATCGTTTAAATAGTCTGTTCTGGCTCGGCTCGCATGGGGCGGCGAGTCCAGCCCAACTCGCAGCCCAAGTCAGCCGAGTGACTCGGCTCGCCAGACTCAATCTACGCGAGTTCAGATCTCATCTCACAGCTCAACTCGCTGCGACTTGAGATCTCGACTCGCTACGCATCAAACGTCTATATATTTATTTCGTATTTAACATTCGTCCAACTTAGCACAATAATATGTTTAACGAATATTACTAACAAAACAAATATTTATTTACAAATCTAAACCAATGTACAAACGTAATAATAATTACACCAGTCCTATTTCAAGCTAGATCTGTTGTCACAATCTATGTCCCAACAGACTGTTGAACAAAAGGCAACTTCTTGATATCACCAACATTATGGATATCACCAATATTAACAACATAATTAGAATGATCATCAGAAAAGTTCCGATTATCAACCACAAATGAAGTAGAACCAACTCCAAACACCTTGTTCCTGAACTCTTTTAACATGAATATTTCAAAATCCGTAGGACTGAATGCAGAAACGTTATGTAAATCATGATCAATCACCTCCTTCAGCTTCTTCGCATTTCTAAGATTCACTTTTATCTTTTTCTTCACATTCTATCATATAAAAGATTTAAATATCACTAAAACAAACATAAATAAAACATAAAAAAATAAAGAAAAATGAAAACAAAACATACCCTGAGAGCTTGATCACCAACCAAAAACACATCATCAGGATTATCATCATCTTCAACAGCAGATGCATTACCTCTCTCAACAGAACGTTTTCTCTTATTTTTCGGTACACCAGGCTTCTTCTCAACAACTTCTTCATAACCCTCTACAATAGTGACAATATCAAGACCAAATCCCCCCGCTCCTATCTCAGCATCCTCTCTAGCACCTAGCTTTTCAGAATCCCAGGAACTAAACGCCGGATTGACCCTTACAACATCTTCATTATCAAAGATTGTACAGTTCACATACAGAAGCTTCATAAAAAAAATATTAAATAAAATTAATTCACTGACAAAAAAGAATAAAAAAACACTAATAATTAAGTCATAAAAATAAATAACAGATACAGAAAAAGAAACTTACAGCCATGATCAACATAGGACCATTGAAATGTGACTTATCAGTGTAAAATGCAGTGTTCCTAATCATCGACTGAAAAATGAAATCACACCAGTCCATCCCTCTAATTTCCTCGTCTGTTTCAGGAATACAATTCAATATAGCCTGATTTACAAAACCCATCCTTGTACATTCCATTAAACCTAATGTAATGAGCACCAAAAAATTCATCCTAAACTGACGATCCGCTTTAGGTGACATTGAAATAATATCCTGAAGAGGATTAGGATAAAACCTATCAGCAGCTGGATTTTCATACTGTGATCTAAAATTTATAACAACTTCATCAGTTCCTTTTGACTTATAGTTGGGTCTGATAGGTGTACCACCAACTGGAAAGCCAGTAACTTCATGAATAAGCTCTTTTGAAATTTTAAGCATCCTCCCATTAGGAAATTTAAACCTACAACTCTTTGGATCAAACAACCTCACAACAAAGTATCCCAACTTAACAGACACAGACTTATACTTAAAAGCTCCATCAAGTATAGACCCAAATCCAATATCTCTAACTACTTGCCTTTGTTCACCATTCAACGAATTAACAGCACGCGTCAGCCACTGTGGCGAAGCTCTTGCATCAATAGATTGAAGAACACTACGAAGTGATACGGTTTGCCTCTTTTTACCAGCTAACTTAGCACCTTTCTCCAACTTCACAGCCACAAGTTTTTTCAAATTCTGATCCTCACATGCATCTACAATAATAAAGTAAAAATACATAAACTAATTATAAAAAAAAACTGCTATGACCCATGAAAAACATAGAAAATGTACAAAAACAAAACATACAAACTATGAATGATCCAGTTAACTAGAAAAAAACAAGTCAAAAAAAATAAAGTAAACAAAGATAACACCAGACTTGAGAAAGTTAACGTAAGTGCATGATGCAGTTACTACACTCATGATGCAATTAACTGTTTGTAAACAAAAGAAGCAGTTAAGACTCAACACTGTTAACAAAAAATCATGATGCAGTTAAAGATTAGGTGAGATTTCCTTGAAGGGTTTTGATAAGCATTCTATGTATACATTTCAACATTAATAAAACTTGAATATTTCCACAATTATAATTAAAATATAAATGGAAGGTGATGGTGTAATTATATAAATAATCATGTTCATTTAATGTTCATTTATTATTTGATTTTTATATAATGTATACTTATACATCACCCTAAGGGTGATATTTATCAATTTTGATGGATATATTAAAAGTATAATGAAAATATCACTAGCTTTAAATTTATGCTATTTAGAATTAATATTAATTTTCTCTTTATATAAATGTAAAAGGGTCTCTGAACCGCACTTCGTTGCAGTCATGTGTTGCTAGCATGTATCGACATATATATCTTTATGCATTCGTTAGGGAAGTGCTAAAGTTGAAGGAAAATAGCATCGATAATTTTAAAGATGTTTTTAATTGCATTAATTTATGAGTCTTTATTATTAGGGAACGGTTCAGAGGAGAACAAAAGGGGAGGGGGAAGGGAGGGCATAGACTATTTTGCAATTATAACAAAGTTTTGGACCTGACCGAAAAAACTACTCGAAAAATTATTCAAATATATATAAAAAAAAATTAATAAAAAAACTTCTAATATTAAAGATTCTGTCAAGATGCAGTAAAAATAAAAATAACTTGTTTTTTTTATTTCAACACATAAAAAGTTAAAAATGATGCAGTAACAAAATATACAAGATGCAGTAAAATATGTAATATTAATTTTTTAGATTCATGAATAAAATCAAGATTTACATAAGATGCAGTAAATAAGTATAAGTAGTTTTTTTATTTCAACACATAAAAAGCGAAAAAATAACATAAGATGCAGTAACAATATATACAAGATGTAGTAAAAAACTACTTATATATATTAAATAAGTACTACTACAAATATACACTAATTGAACGTAAGATGCAGTAATGCAAGATACAGTAGAAAAATGCAGGATACAGTCAATTTTTTCAGATCTAAAAACAACATAAAATGAAGTAACAATATACAACATGCAGTAAAAAAATATTAGCAATTTCACAAGATGCAGTAAATAAGTACTACTATAAATATACATTAAATGAACGCAAGATGCAGCAGAAAAAATGAAGGATGAAGTCGATTTTTTTTCCAGATCTAAAAAGTAGATCTGGATCTAAATAAATAATACTACAAATATACATTAATTGAACGTAAGATGCAGTAACGCAAGATGCAGTAGAAAAATGCAAAGATGCAGCCGATTTTTTTTCAAATCCAAAAAGTAGATCTAGATCTAAAAAGTAGATCTACTTTTCAGATCTACTTTTTAGGTATAGATTTACGAATTTTCAGATCTATTTACTCTTAGATCTAAATTTTTTCGTAAAGTAGTGGTGTTTTTGAGATGATGAAGTGGTGGTGGCGGTGGAGAGGCGATGGAGTGGTCGGAGAAGATGGAGAACATCACGGTTGGTTACGTCCGGTGGATGCCGGTTCACCAACGGTGGTGGTTCACATCTCATCTCTCCGACAACAAAAACGCTCGTTTCTCCGGTCACGAACACGAAGACGGTGACGGCGGTCGAGTGGCGATAACGGTGGTCGAGCGACGATGGCGATGACGGTGGTTAAGCGACGGTGACGATGGTGAAGAAGGTGGCGACGGTGGTGAATGAGGTGGTGGTGGTTTGTTGGTGTATGAGTGTTTGTGTGAAGAGAGAGAGAATTAGAGATTGTATGTGTTTTTTTGGGAAATATGAGATAAAGTGGGTAGGTAAATGGCTGCCCTTTTTTTGCCCCTTCTTTTTAACTTTCATAATTTGCAAATCAGTCCCTCCGTCTAAAAAATATTTTCAAAAAAACCCCGCATGACTTGGCTTGATATGGACCATTGATGAAGGAAATGGATGGTCCAGATGTCCTTGCCCTCTTTAATCTTTGTTCCCTCTGATCCTAAATCTTATTATTATACATATACATATATATTAATTAATTGATGGTTATTATAGTTAACTAATATGATGCCCTAACGTAGCATATATTTGGATATATGCAATAACTTTTAGACGATTATAAAAATGCAGACTATCAAATCTTGTTTAACGTAAGATATTATTGTTAAAAGTTTTATATATCTAACAGCCTATAGTAGGGGTGTCAATGGGGCAGATCTTGATCTAGATCCGACCCGCCCCGTCCCATTTATGTGACCTAATGGGTCTAAAAAATGGATCCATGAACCCAATAAGGGATCCAATGGGTCGACCCATTTAGATGGATCTCTACTTGAGTCAACCCATAACCCGTATGGGTCGACCCATTACTGTTAAAAGTTTTATATATCTAACAGCCTATAGGCTATAGCAATTACACCAAGCGGGTACTAAATCCATGCCATCAATCTCTTTATTAAATAAAAGAGAATAATTAAAAGAGGATCTAACCATTCATTCGCTTCCACTTTCTTAATCTAAGAGTTCTAATCGAAAATGTTTAGTTAAACAAAACTTTTATTTTGCTAAATAATCCTTAATTATTTTCTGAAAGGGCTTAATGACTCCCTAAAAATTTATCTAATTACTACCTCCATGATTAGAATAAATAACAAAATCTCTCCCCCACTTTAGGGCTGGCAATTTCTGACTCGACACGAAACCCGACACGAACCCGACTCGAATATTTCTGAAGCGCAACCCGCCAACCCAAAAATTCGAACCCGACAACCCGAACCTGACAACCCGACAACCCGAAACATTCTACCTGAACCATTCAACCCGACAACCTTAACCATTCGACCTGAACCATTCAACCCGACAACCCGACAATCTGAACCCGTCAACCCAACCCAACCCAACCCGAATTGCCACCCCTACCCCACTTTTTACTTAACCCCCTTATAGTTTGATTCAACTCCCAAAATTCCCCACCCACATCCCCATTCGTGTTATCGTGTATGGGAAGCTTCCTAATTTCCCTGTAGTCATGTACCAGCTCTTTCAAAAAAATTTCAAAATTTGAAAATGGTAGATTAGAGAGCGCAACTCTCTTCTCCATCGTCAGAAAACCCTAACCACTGTCAATCGCCAGGTAATTGGAATCATTAATTCAATCTCATCCGCGCAACTCTCTTCTCCGAACGGTACGATCCCAACATATGCAAACCCTATCAAACATGTCTTGGCTTAACCTAATTTTATTGTTTTTCTGATACTCAATATGCTATAGTAAAAATTATATGTCCGGTGATTTGTTAGAATCTGTTATAAGAATAATTAATTTCTCATGCTTATAAACTGTTCGATGAAATGTCACTTTCAAATTTTTTTATTCTTTTGGTTTTGAATTTTACATGTAATCACTTTGTGCCATAATGTTCCAGTTTATTTTACTACTACTCATGCTATATGTAATATATAGGGTCTGTAAATGCAAAATTGAAATAGCTTTTATTAGAAAGAATGAAAAATTTATGTCAAATTATGTTGACTAGGTTTGTTGTTGGATTTGGGCAAGAGTTGAGGAATATTGTTTGAAATCTAATATATAGGGTCTGTAAATGTGCATCTTGATAAATTGTGTATAGCATTTGGGCAAGAGTTGAGGAATATTGTTTGAAATCTGTGATCAACTTGATCATAAATCTAGCACGGTTGATTGTTAAGTAGTTTGTTTTTCATTAATGGCATTGTGTGATCCCTTTTGTTGGTGCAGTCCGTGATACTTGGCTGACTTACGAAAAGCAAAAGAGATTCATAACGAGGTAATTGTGGATGACTTTTTTAGATTGTATGGTCAATAATTAATCACCAATTATGGGCTGAACTTTTGGATTTCACCTTGCATCTCATTCAAATCATTATAAGATATGTGCTAATAATTACATAGCCTTTACTACTATAAATATCTATACGAGTCTCTTAATTTTAGTAATCTGGGTTATTGTCACCCAAACGTGTATATAAACTTTATTTTGTGATTATAGTTACAAAGTTATTAACTTTAAGATATTACCTCATGAATTATAGTTCTGTACGGCCTTTATTTTGTGGTATGGGTTAACTCTCTCATGCGTTATATTATGTATATAGTAGAGGGATGCTTGTGGTTTCTTTAAATATAGAATTTAAGCACATCCAGTAGAACGTGAGAAATGGATGAGTGGACGAGTGGTATTTCTGCTTTCTATAACTCATTTTATTTTCATTTTCTTTATTATGCAATCTGTGTTGTACTTATTGTGTTGTGAAAATAGGTGGAGTATTGAGTTTGAAGGTGTATACATTAGAATTAAGAAGATAAGATTAAGATTCAGAACGAGGATCATGTAGCTGCTGAAACTATGTAAGTTGTTGTTCTGTAGTAAGAGATAGTGATAATTTATAGATATTGTAGTGACAATTAATTAGTGCTGGTAAACAGTGATGAAAAAGGCTCACACCTAATAACTAGCTGTTTGGGTAATGTGTCATCTTTTGTGTATTTTGAAATGGTCTGGTCGACCCGCAAACAAATTTTGTTCATTTGCTCTAATATGATAACAAGAACAGTTTTTAGTGACAATAATATAGATTTTTTAAATAAAACGATATAGAAGACTAGGAGGCTGTGTGTTTAGTAACAATAGACTTTTGGGACTTTAACTTTTCCAATGTGTTCAAGCAACTTGACATGTTCCCTTTTAGCTAATCTTTTTAATTTGACCCATTTGAAATAAGACATAACCTGAATCATCCAATTTCTAAGTAAATGGGTCAGATTTGCCCCCTCTACTATATTCATTACCACTTTTGGACTTCAAAGGATGAGTTTATATCATTTATGAGTGGTTACGCAGAGTTGTAGTCTGGTTGGTAGGTTGAGTACTCAAAAGATTCCGATGATCCATTTGGTAACTATAAAGTTTGTTTCAAAATACTTAGCTAATGTTTGTTACAAAATTGTGTTCTAAAAAAGTGTCTAATCTGGTCCTTCGGTGGCCAAATTAAGAGACGTGCTCCATTTGATAAAATGTTTATTACAAATACATGATATTAGCTGATGTTTTTTTTTACTGTGGTTTAATTAAAAGAAGAGAAGCTTACAATTATCAATTATGTCTAAAGTCTAGGGACAGGTCTCTTGGTTTTAATTCCATGTGTAATACCATAAAGTTCTTTTTTCACCCTTGGTCCAAATTACCCTTTTTTTATTTGGGATTTATTGTGTATTAGTGTCACCCATCCATCCAATGAAACAGATCAGTGCAATGTAAATATATTCATGTTTTATTGGAGCCAATATGTCATTGCCTTCATTGACTTTGGACTTCAAGAGGTTTACTTCTTTTTGGAATATATCTATCTAAACTGTCGTATGTACATTTTCTGACTTATAATCAGGTAGATAATATTACCAAGTGGTTGTTGTGTAAACAACACAAAGGGAAATATTAAACAACATGGTGCTACCAGAGAACTGGGTGAGAGGACCTGAGTGCAAGCAACTTCAAAGACCGGAAAATAGGTGGTTGAGGTTATGGAGGTTTTGCTCAGTCCATGCTAAAAATCTACTTTTTTGCAGGTTAAATATTCTAATCTATGTTTTTTGTGTTGTTTTAAATCTACTTTTTTGCAGGTTATAGATCAGGATTGTTGTAAAATACGAAAGATTGGGTTGTGTACAATTTGGTTCTGATTTTGCCATATTTTGGTTCAAAAGACTCAATTTATATCTAATTTTTGCATATAGGCTAAGTTTGATTGTTGTATTTTGTGATAGGATATGGAGACCCGTTATCAAAGTGGGTGGATAGACCGGGTATACCAAATTGTTCTTTTTTCATCATGAGTTTATCATATTTTCTAAGAATACTCATAACATGAAAATGATCATCATAACAATACTAAAATCCAATACTCTTGACATTTTTTCCAGGTAATTGAAAACAAACGGTGGCAGCAAGTTGGATAAGCTTTTCATCCACCCAAGTAAGAAGATGTTTTAATATAGTACTCCGTAGTATCTATGGTTTTTGACTTATTTGACAGCAGTGAAAGAAGATACTTTAGATGATCTCTTTTTTTTTTTTTTGCAATATTCTTTTAGTAGTAATTCCGTTATGAATATTGAAGGTGCCAAAATGGGTAGGTTGTGTAATTGGTCAAAACCTTTTCAAATTCAAACATGCTATTTTCACTACACGTCAAATATGGGTGGGTTGGGTTGCTACTATCACTATTTTGTCTATTCTTTTTCCTTAAAAAAAAAATCGTTCATGCGTTAGTTCGAATGATTTTCTTTTAGTTTTATGATAATAATTATAACTTTTGAATTAAAATACTTTGATAGGTGGTATATATTAAATATAAACTTTGAGCGACTTTAAATCGTTCTTCTCAATTGACATGTTCTCATTAGTCACTTTTTTCTTATCGTGCCACTAATCGTGTATGGGGTGTTCTATGAAGGGCATGCACAAGCGTTTCCTGAGCATTCTGTTAGTCCTATAAAATAGGTAATTGCCTTTCTACATATGTTTTAGACTTTTATGTAGTAAACCTTATTGAGAATTACTTATTTGACTCTTATGTAATATTTTAAGTTCTTTTGTCACCCATAGTAAGAATTATCTGGTACTATGTTCGGTGTTGTTTGTAGGCACGTCTTGAATACAAAAGGCATCAGCTGCAAACTAAAGAGGTTGAACTCTTTCCTGTAATTGGCTTACCAAAGGACCCTACGGTTGAAAATAGGTAAGCTTGCTCTTATGAGGTTTTCGGTATATAGTTTGGGAACTAATAATGAGTAATTAGTATATTAAGTTTGTAAATCTTGACTCATAAGGTGTGCTTACTGGCTTCTTTTCCGTTAAGTTATTGATTGTCTCTGAAGTAGGATTCTTTTATGTGTATATATATACAAATTTCACTTTAGGTATTATAGATATGGTATCTTACTTGCAAAATGGTTACACGTGCTTAAAAAGAAGACCATTACTACTATGCTTGTGTTGTGCGAGTCTTCTGTATTTTGTTCTTCATCAATATCTTTAAGGGTGTCTTTTATGCATGTACAACTTAATTGTCAAACTTTTCATATAGAGGTTTCAGTTGGTCTTGATTATGGGTTGAAAATTTTGCTTCATGGTGAGCTGACCCATGCAAGGACATTTGAATTGATTAATTGTAGTGTGAAGTAGCTCACAAAATGACTTGGTAGGAAGCAATGGTCAGTTGCAGTATCTATTTATGTGGAAGTAGATGTGAAGTTGAGATACGAATTGGACACAAAGTTGTTTCAGAATTTATTTTAGCCGAAGTTTACCTTCATTATTTTTTCTAAGGTTTTAGAGTGTATTGATTTTGTAATAGCTTTAGTTCTTTTTCTTTCTTTAATTTGTATGGATATCGAGTTTTTTTTTTTCTTTCCGTCTGTCTTTCAAATTTTCGTGAGGCTGGTCGGTGTAATTTGTAACATGTCAGAAGGAGTAGTTGTTTGTATATCTCAAAGATGTGTTTTATACTCTCTGTAATGTATCCTCATGTCTATTTTAAAAAGCTTTTTATTATTTGAATATTAGAAGAGTCTCATAAGGGATTCTTTTCATATAGTATTAAATTTACCTTATGGAGTTATAGGTAGAGTATAAACTGATCAATGGTTTCACTAAATGACCAAATGTATCTCAATCCAAGAAACCTCTTATATCGTTCTATTCAAAAAGTTACATTATGATTATTCTATATACATTATGATTAATTTTATCGTACGAAGCAGCAAAAACAAAATAATATGATTTTATACGAATATTAAATTATTCAAATAAAATATAAAAAAATGATATATACAGTTAGATGAACGGTGCCATTAATACAAATTCTCATGTCTAATCCCGCGTAGTCGCGGGTCAATAAGCTAGTTAATTAATATATGTGTCATATAATGACTTTATAAAATGGAAGCATTTTCAATTTTATAATCTCCTTTTATTAATATTGGACGAATCTTAATACATATACATTTTTAATTTAGATTCGTTAGACTTGATCTCACCCATTAAATGATTTTGATAAACCAATCTTAACCGCTAGTTTAGATTAACAACATTGTTTAAGTAATATCTCATCTTTCATCGTCTAATTTTACTATATTACCCCTATTGTTGCGAAATAATAGGAACTTAAATAATTTAAATTCTAAATTTAAATTTCTAAATTTCAAAAACATAAACGAAGTTCAAAATTTGAAACTCAAAATTCGTAATTATATATTATATATATATTTTTAAAAAATAACCATGTGTTAAATAATAAAAAACCCTAAAAAAATTATAAACCGGCGACATCTTCGGTATGTTAAATAATCCTCCTAAATCTTCTCCATCTAATTCTTAATCACTAAAAATCACGCCAACAAAATACCCAACCTAAAACCCTAGAACCCTACCCACATCTCTCACGCACTCCTTCGATGCGGCGTTTTCATAGTCATTCACAGTTCAATTTTTTTATTTGTTTTCTTTTATGCTTGCAGATAGAGACACGAGAGTATGGTGAATGATTTGGAATGAATGGATTTTAATCTGGATCTGCTTCTGGGTAAAAGTTCTTCCAGGATATGCCTCCTTACTACCATTAATTAGTGTTTCATGTTCCCAGTCCATATGATTTAAGTCTTAACCATTACTTAATTGTTTAGATAACTTGAATTTATTTGGTCAATCTCAAGCATGGACTACTTAATTTAGATGTTATTGTTGTTTTGGTCAAAAATTACTAAAAGCAATTAAGTGATCAAATTTAGATTGTGAGGTCAGGTGTAAAAATTACTCTCAAGATAATTACGTAGAAACAAGATTATCACTATTAGTAAGTAAATATTTTGTGTAAAATGATTGATTAAATACGTAGATCCTTGTTGAACAAATGTTTTAATATCAAAGCACAAGTACAGATTGAGGATAATACTAATTTGACAATGAAGATGTAAAAAGAATACGATTAATGTAATGTAAATGATAAATAATCGAAAATGACACGATGATGTACGAGGAAAGCCCTAGCACAAAACCTCAGGAAGGATCAAATGATCCTTGCCTTTGTTAATCTTATAAAAATGAAAGTAATTGGTTACAAACTAAGAGCACAAGGATGATCGGCTAAGTGAATTTGTGTGTGAATCTAGCTAAGTGTTGATGAAATAAGCGTAAATGAAAGAAGTAGCAGAGTGTTTGTGTGAGTTGCAGGTGAAAATGGTGAGTATTCGTTAACCTAAATGATCATCCATGCCTCGTTTAAATACTAAGAGCGTATAACAATATTCCCAAGATTTCAGGGATCCTCCGATGAAGGATGAAGACCACCAACGTCTCTTTTGACTTCATTTTACACGTGCAGCAGACTTCGTCTTCATAAAATCGTATCAAAGCCTCGTCACATAATCCGGAGCATATCTCATTAATGCGTTCTTTGTATGACCTGGTCAATACTCAAAGAAAATAAACACGTTAAACAGCACATGATCCTGAACTAATACAGGTTCAGGATCCCGAGCTATGCACACTCCAGAATAAACTTAGGATCCTTACTCAAGGATCTTCCTTATTCCGTATCCTGCACTATTACGTTAAACAAATATATCCTGACCAGGATCCCGCAAGATAAATAATAACGATGTATCCAGGATCCTTATATATATCTATGATCCTGAAAACAGACTTACAAACTATCATTATCCTGGGATACGAATAAAATATAAATGACTTTCATACCCGCGAGGTGTACATATGATGCTAATTAGGATCCTGCAAAGGTTAGTAAAAATCCACCCACAACAATTGTTTTTGTAATATTTATCAATACAACTATAATAATCACCTTACACAGATTGACATAAATTATTTTTGTTTTGATTATATTGATATCTTAAGTTTTACACATTCCTTTGTACAATAATAGTGCGGGCACTAATACTGCAGGTTCCATACCTGCACTCTTATTTTTTTACATCAAGGAAGACATCCATATGGCAAGAGGCTACTAAACCTCCGAAGGTACGATTTCAAATTACTTTCGGATCATATACAAATTAGTTTCCAAAGCATATTCAGACTATTATGCTTTACAATATGTATATCTCTCCATTTGTAACATAACTGAACAACAAACCCCCATACATATGTTGTAAATCGCGATACCATATGGAGTTATTGGAAGGATGGATCTGAGAGCAGACCCAGTCAGGTTTCATATGTTAAATTATTTCTGATTTTGTTTGGGTTTATAATCTTGGGAATGCGTGTTTATGTTTTCAATTCTGTTAGTGTTGTAATAATTTCGCTGAGAAGCAGAGAAGGTATGGTTTCAGTTTTCACTTTTCATTGAATTCAATTTCAATGCACTTAATTAATTCATTGTTTTCGGTTCAGTGATATTGAGCAGGTAACGTTTGAAAGAAGAGGCTTCAATTTTCTAGAGGTATTATAATAACGATGTATGATTAACATTCCATATAGACATGTCAATATGCTAATTTTTGTTATTGGGTTTTTTTCTTATTTATTTGTTGATTCAATTCTATTACTTGGTATATGCTTTTCATGTTAACTCTCATTATTCTTCTTACTTATTTCAGCCATATTTTTGAATTCCAAATCTTCAAGAATGAATGACGCTTATGATCAATCTTAAATGCACGATAGAAACAAAATCGATCAAAAGATTTCATTCCTAGAGTATTATTTAGTCATGTCTCCTGAATCATCACAAGGTAGCTAGTTGACCTTTAGTTTCATTGACTAGCATTTAAATGTAATAATCAGTTGTGTTGGGTAGAGACGTGAGAATTTTAACGAGATTTGTATGCTGCTTAAGTTGCCCATGTTCTTACCTATTTGATTCTCATTACTACCAAGGCTTACATCTCATCAAATGGGATCGATTGTAAGACCATTCCTTATGAATAAATAATATCACCATTGACCAGGCAATATCAATATGAGCTGAGTGGACAAATAAGTTTAATTATTTTTATCCTCTCATCTGCACAGATGAGATGTTAAATCTTCGGCTATTCTGACTTTTTCCTTTGATGTTCTTAAAATAATTTATCTTTACATGTCAGAGCCTCACATCTGTCTTTTCTGCTGATATGAATGATGCATCAACCTTATATGTGATCACAATGGTGATATGTGGAGCTTACATGACTATAAATTTAAGTCTACTTATAGTAGAACAAGAAAGTGATTGCTTGGATTTATTTTCATTACATGTATGCCAACTCTAACAAAATTACATAAAAGACCGTGCAAGCGATAAAAACTACTTACTCTACTTTACATAGCATACAAACTTTGAAGCACATTTTACTAGTTTTAGACGTCGGACCATCGTGCATACTTTATGTTTATATTTTCTGTTTATAAAAAAGAAAATTGAAAATAAAGTACAGAACCAACCACGTGATGTTGTACTTTTTCTCTGCATAAGTTGACTAGTACTTTAAAGAAAGATATACATGATAAATATCCAACAGATTTAAAGCTTCAATCTTTTTCACCTCTCGAGAATAAGAAAATCAATGTTAAAACGTCGATGGCTGTGTTATGAGGAACGTTACGTAACTCACCATCTGAAGCTTAGCTTCCGTACCTTCGTCGAGCATCGCGGCCATCCAGAGCTGAGTCTTGTTTGGCCGGAGCTGAGTCGCGTCCAGCCGAAGCCCGTATCAACGACAGATGCGTCTTATAAATGAATATCTCGTCATCTTACCATCATCTAACTCCGTCAACCTCACCTTCAGATCTTCACCTCCGGCAAGATTACTCCGAAACTTGTAAAGTTGTAATAACCCAAGTTTACTTCATAAGAATCTCATTTGACATGGAACTTCTCTAAATCCCAATCCTACTCTGAAGCTTGTCTTGGCCGGAGCTATTCCGAAGATCAACCTTGCCGGAACTCACTCTAAAACTCATCTCGTCTCATTACTATCGGAACACATTACATCCGAAGTTTGTTGTTATCAGGGCTCACCCCAACCGAGGCTACATGCTGACCGAAGCTTACCCATAACTGGAGCATAGCCTCCGGCCAACACCACCAGAGCTGCACCTTGACCGGAGCACATTACACCACCGGAGCTCATCTTCATTGGAGCTAAGCGAATGATAGTAGCTAAGGTAACTAGACCGAAGCATTCGGGCTACAATCTCCGGGAGGCCATAGTATTACATCACCTTTTGCTAGTCAACTTTCGGGTCAACACTAATGGAACATTACCTTCAGATAGCCACCTTCGAGTAACCGGTTCCAGGGCGTCAACTCCGGTTCGCCATTTTCGATTCTAAACTCTTGGGTAGAATCATGTTCGTTTTGAGACATCTGGACAACTTCTTTCTGTTCTCCATTTCCGGCTCACCACTTTCGGATCATGACCTTCGATCCACCTCCTTCGTATGGCCACAATCCCCTGAGTTTCAGGGTTCAAACTAGAACCTTCGGTTCACTACTTCCGGTTCTCCGCCTCCGATCGCTACCTCCAGATCACGACCTCTTCAGGTCATGAACGACGAAGCTTGTAAACGATAAAGCTCATTATCTACGGGACGACACCTTCGTCTTCGATTAATCACCATCGGTTCATTACTTTATTTACATTATTGCTTTCGGGTATAAACCTTTGGTCTACCATTTCCGGGGTTACCATCATCGGTTCACTAACTCCAGGTGACCACCTTCGGCCTACCACTTTGGGGGCACCACATTCGGTGGATCCAACTTCGAAGCAACCACCACCAACTCAATACCTTCGGTTCACCAGTACCGGTTCATAACCTCTTGTGACCACCCTCGGATAGTCAAAACTACAAGTCTATTGAAAGAAAATAAAAAGAAAAGCTTGAACTAGAGTTATATAAAAACAAATTATAATAATACTAATACGGAGTATAATCTATTGAAAGAGGTTAGACTTCAGACATAGTACAAAGCTAGCACGTGATTTGTGCTTCTCGGCATAAGTTCTATTTTACTAAAAGATATACATACATGCTAATACAGTAATACCCGACACTAATATCCAACGTGTATATCTATACCGTTTTGTCTTTGGGAACAAGAAAATGTAATGGTATGTTCACTTGTCAATGTTCGTGACACGGTCATTACTGACGGAACTCATCATCCAAAGGTGACATGACGAAGCTTGTAGATGACGCAGCATAATCAGCCGGTCGCCACCTTCTAGCGACCAACTTTAATCGGTGCACCACCTTCGGGTCACTACCCTAATACCACTTTTGGTTCACCAACCCCAGTTTATAAACTCATTTTGGGATACAACCTCCAAGCTCAGTATGCTACGTTTATTTTACTATCCTCTAATTATTATGAGCTACGAGTAAAGACTTAGGAATGTCATTTTTTCATCGGAATTCGATATCACCTACCTTCGGACGCCAACCCATCGGATGTGGATTTCTTTCGGTCCCTTTCGGTACTAACATACCTTCGGATATCGGCTTTCGTCTCAATTTTAAACATGATCATAGATCACAACTTGGTCAAAGTATACAAAGGTTACTTATCCGTTCTATGATGTTGCGTGAAAGTTAATCTATAAGTCAATTGTTGACCAGGTGATACAGAGTACCATGCTTTCCCCTCTCATTCACATAAGTCAACCTTGTTCATGCATGTAATGACATGGATAAAAAATATATATATGTACATGTGATGATTGAAAAAGTGTTTAATTCTTTTGCTTCCAAAAATAAACAAAAGAAAATCATATAAGAGTAATTATTCTAAATTATTAAGCGCATTAAAAATTGTGCAAAATGATTACATGCATACTCTTATTTGCACAAATAAGAAGTGGAAATTGAAAGATAATAATACCATAATAAGACGAAGATGAATCATGAAAGACTTGATGGCATTTCCCAAGCTAAAACTGAGGTTATATCACTATTTGTACAAAAATGTATGTGTTGTAGTGCACAATGTACAAAGATAACTTTCTTGTTTGAAATAAATATTAATTCACTTTCGGCTCTATATAAACCTTCGGATTAATTAGTTCTGTTGCATGGGTTACTTTCATTAGTAAATTCACATCATGAATATCTGAAAACGTCAAATGTCGGCACTCGGATGCTAACCTTCGGTACTCCAATTATAAACTCCTCCGTTCAATAATCGATTGATACAAAACAACTCGTAGAAAATATTTCTATGAAATCATAAGCTTGTAAGATCACCTTATTCAGACGTGTTTATTCCATCTGTACCGATGGGTCATCATTGAATAATTAATTACGACATAACTCAATGACATTTCCATTATTTTCGGTTTAACACTACTCAATTATCGTCCAAACCAAAGGGTCGTCTCTTCATGCTATTGTCGATCGACATTTTCATAATACATTTGCTGGATCACCTTCGGGTGTTGACTTCCATCGCCGACCTTCGGGTGCTGCCTCCGTCAAACTACTTTCGACCCTTACCTCTAGGGGTGTTCAAAATATCCGAACCCGAAACCGATACCCGATTACCCGAAATACCCGTCCCGAAAATACCCGAAATTTCGGATAACCGAAATTTCGGGTACCCGAAATCCGGATACCCGAAAATTCGGGTTCGGGAATTGGATAGTGAAAATCAAAAAAGTCGGGTATTCGGGTACCCGAAATACCCAAAAATTCCAAAATTTTTTTAATATAATATTTTTATATTGGGTATAATTGGTTTCTTGTCATTGTTATCTTACGTATTCATGTGTATCCCATGAACGCAAACACATAAAACACATTAGCTTGGCTTTTATTTCCAAAATTTTATACATATATATATGTAAATACATCTTATTACTAGTTGCAAATATAATGTATTAATTTTGCTTAGAGTATTAGTGAATCTGATTATTGTTTCACTAGGAGTGTAGGTATTACAAGTCCCTTGCTAATGTGTTTTCTGGAAATGGAATGGAACAGCAGCCGTAGCAACAGGAGAATACAGTAGCTTTTGCTACTGCACACACACACAACTCACGTATAAACTACATCTTGCATTCCACTTCATTATTGATAATACACATAAGGCTTTATATAGCCAAAGACATATACATTGGAAACATGAAAGACAAAGCATGCAACTGTTCTTCTACCAAGAAAACAAGAAAGAAAAACGTGGGGAACAAAGAGGCACCAAAACATCCACCCAAGGCTTGACCCATTTTGACCCATGCCAACCTTGACCCTTGAGCAGTCTTGCTAAACACACAGAACATACACATGCATGCATACGTGAAGAACATACACACCATGCAAAACTCTACCAAATCAAGATTAAACCCAACAAGGAGGTAGTAAATTAATCAAAGACAATCTTGCATATATAAAAAACAAAAAAAAAAAAAACTTCGGGTATCGGATTACCCGATATCCGTACCCGAAATTTTGGATACCCGAAGTTCGGGTACCCGAAATTTCGGGACGGGAATTGGGTAGTGAAAATCACTACCCAAAACGTTCGGGTACCCGAAGTTCGGGTACCCGAAATACCGGGTACCCGAAGTTGAACACCCCTACTTACCTCTATCATCCTACCTTCGGATATTGACCTTGATACTGCTGTCACGATGGCATAAAGGACGAACCACGCATACCACAACGCTAAGTGCCGGTCCCGTTACATTGTATGTAGCTTGATACTTTCATCATACCACTTTAAACCTATAAACATAGCAGTGTAAGAAACTTAATTTCATAATACATACGTAGTTACCTTCGGGTTCTGCGTCCCGAAATAACTTAACTTTCGATAGAGCCAATAACTTCTAAAAAGTTATAAAAATGATGGGCGGCCAGACTACAATATTACTTAAACCAATGTTCATAAAAGTAGACCATATATATATATATATATATATATATATATATATATATATATGATCATTTTTACCAGTCAACTTCCGATAAACAAAGCTGCAAGAAGATTTGAAGCTTTAAGTTAAAAATAGAAATAGAAGAAGATAACAAAAACTTGTAGTTGGGCACAACTCATAAAAATGTACAACAAGGTCTTTTTTCCTAAGTTAGACTTGAGAAGTAGAATAAAGAATTACCATAATAGTTTTCCTTGTTTATGTACAAAGTTACCTGTAGTTATTATTTGTTCTACCTTGGACGAAAGTAACAAATAACGTGGCTCGTCTTTCAAGTAGTTTTCTTGTATAAAAAGTACCATTTTGAAAGAAATCACAATTCGGACATGAGGTTGTTATCGGTTGTTAACTCTTAAGGATTCAATCTCTCGAAATATGTCGCACCCCCGAAACACGTGGCAGCGGAATCATGAGGTGTCGTGGGAGCACCGACCAAATCAAATATCATTACACAAAGATTAAAGCAAACGACCTCTATATGAGATGTTTGAAAACATTACATTCCATAAGTTTAAATTGTTTACAATCGTAGTACAAAACATTGGAGTTCGCATAAAACATGTAGATTACATAACTACTAACTATAGTAAAATGCAATCTAAATCCATTGAGTTTGAAAGCAATGCGACTCGAGCTACGCTATCCATAAGCGTCCTACTGCTGTGGGTTACCTGAGAAATACATACTAAAAGGTCAACATAAAGTTGGTGAGTTCATAGAGTTGTTTAACAAATGTTTAAATGTTGGTATAAAACCAAATAGTATGAAACACGAGTTATGAAACACAAGATTTTAATCGTTGTATCATTCAACAATGATAAGTAAATGTATCGTTAACAAACGATAAGTAAATGTGTTGAGTAAATGTATCGTTAACAAACGATAAGTAAATATGTCGAGTAAATATATCGTTAACAAACGATAAGTAAATATGTAGTTGCACGAATGCAAAAAGATGTATACCATTTGCCATGAGCTCATAGTCCGAAGCTTAACAGTGTGTGTCGTGCCTCTTTCGAGTACACGATCGTGGGTGCCCCAATGCAAGTGTCTAATCCGGTACACTCGTTATGAACAAATATTAATACGTCTGTTTGACAGGTTAGCGCGACTAACCCGGACGGGGATTGTCAGTCCCAAATAGATCTATTTACTAATATTCACGCTTTAGCAAAACTAACAAACTATGATGTGTAGGGCCTTTGTGGATTAGTGTGTTAACTCATGCAATTCGTATAGCGTTGTTTATGGTACTTGTGTTCATAAAAGCAGTTGTATAAAACAAGTGTAATAAGCAGTTGTAGTATGTATTCTCCCCCAAAATAGTTGTAAAACAGTAAAAAAAAAGGGGGCTATGAAACTCACCTGAGTTCTAGCAAGTAGTAAGCAAGCAATATCAATTAGCAAGCAAAGTGTGGTCCAATATGCAACCTTCTAACGTCCTAAACGTATAAGGTTGTATGAGTAGATGTCATGAAAGATCATCTATGTAAGTGGAGGGTTAATGTCCACTTAAATCACAATGTAGGTGGAGGGTTAATGTCCACCTAAGGCTAGTTCATCCAACTAGTACGTCCAATAAGTTGTTCATGTTATTTATCAAAAACGTGTACGACCCGTTGGTGAAAGTTTGTAATAATAATTCATTAAGACATTATTATTAGGATGATTTTATACTACATATGTAAGTATGTTTCATGAGTTATAGCGTTGCATTGTATAAGTATTAACGTTACTTGAAGTTTAACACTTAGTGAGAAAACTAGTTTTAAGGATTCTATTTTATGCGACACTTCATGCGTCACTTAATAGCTATGGGCGACACTTGAGGAGTGTCGCATACAGTGCGTTTTCAGATTAAATAGCGTCACTTAAGAAGTTTCGGATACGGGCGTCACTTAGGCATGGCGGCACTAAGGGTAAGTGTCGTTAATATAATAGTTCAGTCACTTCAGGCGTCACTTGGATAGTGCCGGATAAAATGATTTGGCATCACTTAGTTAGTGTCGGGTAAGGTGACATGGCGTCACTTGGGTAGTGTCGTTAATAATGAATTTCAGATAGTAAGAGCGTCACTAGGGGAGTGTCGCTAAAAACCATTGGTTTATGCGACACTCAAGTCTGGTCCAATTTTGCTAAGTCAAAAACGTGGTCAACTATGACGGTTTGACCCGAATCTTTTACCCAAGCCATATTTCAGTAAATAAAGTTTATAAAAATTATCGTTTCATGTTAGAGTCATTTCGAGATGTCGGTTTTTAATTACACTTCTTAAAACTTCAAGATTCAATGTCTTCGGTTTATGTCGGGTCATTACGCCAACTGATTTCGCCTATCTCTAATCCAAATCAAACTTCAAAACTTTTACCTACTGATCTACTAAGTGTCTAGACTAACATGTCAATTTTCCAGCTTCCCATGTTTCCATTATCATAGGTAATTAATTTCATGAAAGTTCCGAACAGATTTATCGAAAACCTACAGGTCAGTCCTACAAATCGGCTCGTAGAGAAAAATGAGTGCGTTTCTGAGAAAAGTGCAAAACACAAAATTTGTAGATATTTTCGAGACGAAGATTTAAAAAAAAAATGAGTCTTCTAACTCTTAATATTTGATTTTATACGAATTTTTCTTTGTAACAGCGTTTTTGAGACAGATTTCATGCATGTTAAATTATGTGTTATAAAACGAATTTTAACAACAATCTTGGACATATTCATGTTAGATGAGCTAAATAACATCTAAATCAGTAGAATTTAAGTGAAATAAATGGGAGTTTAGTAATTCTTACAAAGAATTAAGTAGAGAAGATGAAGGTGATGGAAAGATGCTTGATTCTTGGTTCTTCCTTTTCTTGATCTTCAAATTGGTGGTGATTTTAATGAGGATTAAAGGGATATTTGGGGCTGGTCTTTCTCAGAATTTTGAGAGGGAATGTGTGTGTTTTTGAGAAATGAAAATGAAGAAATGAGGGGATGGGTTTGCATGTAAGTGGTGTGGTAAAAGGAAAAAGAATAAAATCATGAGATTGCATGGTAGGGGATTGGATGGAGGGGGAGGTGGCACATGGGTGCACATGGGGGCATGGGGGCCCCAGCCTAGGGGGCCCACCAGGGGTATTTTGGTCATTTTTCTTGTTCCCCATTTAATTGTTACGTTTCTCGTTCGTTTGCTCGGTATTTATTCGTACGTTAAATATTTAGTTGACGTTTTTATTTAACGATTTGAGTTTCGATATTTCCACTGAAAATATTTAATATAACTTACTTGAAAACACTTATAAAAATGTTTTATCAAATTATTGGCCTCGATTTGCGTGCACGTTCTACGGAGGTTAAATCGCGTAACGTTATTTTGAGTCGTTTAAATTAACGATATATTTTGGGTAAATTTTCATTGAAGTATTATTTAAAATACCTAATTTATGTTGTCAATTTAATTATTGACATTCGTTTGGTTGCCGAATTAAATTCGCGCGTTATCATTGCGTTTGAGACGTTTTAATCGAAACGCCTAGGTATTTCGAGTATTATTTTAACAAAATAATAAATAATGATAAATAACTTCTAAAAATAGATTAAAGTTATTTATTGAAATGTTTTCACCAACGTCGTATTTTGTGTCGGAATCCGTCCGATAATACAAAGTACGATTTAAACAAATCGTATACACGTGTAAATATAATAACACATATTAATACACATAATGATACACATAATTCACCCTAATTACATGTATTAACACAATGATTAGGAACTAATCACTAGCCCTAATTGGTCGGGTGTCACATTCTCCCCCTGTTAGGAGAATTTCGTCCCGAAATTAGCTTGTTGTCGTGGTCTGAGGGGCATCTAAGAATAGATGTGGGTATTTCAGTCGCATTTGGTCTTCCCGTTCCCAAGTGAATTCAGGACCGCGCCTAGAATTCCAATGGACCTTAACGATGGGAATACGACTCTGTTTCAAGCGTTTGACCTCACGGTCCATGATTTCTATTGGTTCCTCTACAAAGTGGAGTTTATCGTCGATATGGATTTCGTCGAGAGGAATAACAAGTGTCTCATCAGACAGACATTTCTTCAGGTTAGAAATGTGAAAAGTGTTGTGCACGCTACTAAGTTGTGGTGGTAGCTGCAGTCGATATGCCACCGGACCAATTCTTTCAAGAATTTCAAAAGGTCCGATGTACCTAGGGTTTAGTTTGCCGCGTTTGCCAAAACGAATGACACCTTTCCAAGGTGATACTTTCAAGAGTACTCGGTCTCCAACCTGGAACTCGAGTGGTTTGCGTCTTACGTCAGCATAGCTCTTCTGACGATCACGGGCGGCTTTCAGCCGGTTTTGGATAGTTACGATTTTCTCGGTTGATTCATGGATGACTTCAGGACCTGTGAGTTGGCTATCGCCGATTTCGGTCCAACAAATGGGTGATCGACACTTTCTACCATAAAGTGCCTCGAAGGGTGCAGCACCAATGCTGGTGTGATAACTGTTTTTGTAGGAGAACTCACACAAAGGTAGGTGGTTTTCCCAACAGTTTCCGAAGTCAATAACGCATGCTCCCAGCATGTCTTCCAAGGTTTGGATGGTCCGTTCACTCTGACCATCGGTTAGTGGGTGATAAGCAGTACTCAAATCAACGCGAGTACCAAGGGCTCGTTGAAGTGTTTGTCAGAATCGAGAGGTGAAGCGGCTATCTCGATCGGAGATGATTGAAATGGGTATGCCGTGTCGTGCCACAACCTCTTTGATGTAGATGCGAGCCAATCGCTCCATCTTGTCGGTTTCTTCGATGGCTAGGAAATGGGCAGATTTCGTGAGACGATCAACGATCACCCAAATGGTATCGCAACCGCTCGGTGTTTTTGGTAATTTGGTAATGAAGCCCATGGTTATGTTTTCCCATTTCTATTGAGGTATTTCGGGTTGTTGCAGCAATCCCGAGGGTTTCTGGTATTCGGCCTTAACCTTGGCGCAGGTTAGACATTTGGTAACATAGGTGGCTATGTCAGCTTTCATGTTGGGCCACCAATACCGCTGTTTGATGCCGTGATACATTTTGTCAGAACCGGGATGAATGGAGTATCGGGATTTGTGAGCTTCATCCAAGACCAAATCTCGTAGGTTCACAAAGTTAGGTAACCAAATTCGGTTGGAGAAGTATCGGGTTCCATCGGATTTGGTTTCGAATTGTTTTTCCATGCCGCGCTAGGCTTCGTTTTTAATGTTTTTCTCGTTGAGTGCTTCGAGTTGAGTGGAATGGATTTGAGAAATGAAATCGTTGTGGATGGTTAAACCAAGGGCTCGAACTCGAAGGGGTTTCACTCGTTCTTTTCGGCTTAGGGCATCGGCAACAACGTTAGCCTTGCCCGGGTGGTATCGGATTTCGCAGTCGTAGTCGCTAAGTAACTCGACCCATCAACGTTGTCTCATGTTTAGGTCCTTCTGATCAAAGATATGTTGAAGGCTTTTGTGGTCAGTGAAGATGGTACACTTGGTACCATATAGGTAGTGTCTCCAAATTTTGAGCGCGAAAACAACGGCTCCTAATTCCAGGTCGTGAGTAGTGTAGTTCTTTTCATGGATTTTGAGTTGTCGTGAGGCATAGGCGATGACTTTTTCACGTTGCATTAATACACAACCTAGTCCTTGATGTGAGGCATCGCAGTAAACTACAAAATCATTGATGCCTTCGGGTAAGGACATGATTGGTGCACCGCAGAGTTTCTGTTTAAGGAGTTGAAAAGCTGACTCCTGTTTGTCGATCCAATCGAATTTCTTATCTTTTTGAGTCAGGGAGGTTAACGGTTGAGCAATTCGGGAAAAGTTCTCAATGAATCGCCGGTAATATCCAGCGAGACCTAAGAATTGTCGGACCTCGATGGGAGTAGTGGGTGCTTTCCAGCACTTGATGGCCTCGATTTTTGCTGGATCAACACGTATCCCTTGGCTGTCAACGACATGCTCTAGGAACTGTACTGTTTGCATCCAGAACTCACACTTGGAGAACTTGGCGTATAACTCCTCGTGTCTGAGTAATTCCAAGATAGTTTTCAGGTGTTGGCTATGTTCGGTTTCGTTGCGAGAGTAGATCAAGATGTCATCGATGAACACGATGACAAACTTATCTAGATAGGGTTTGCACACCCGATTCATAAGGTCCATGAATACAGCCGGTGCGTTGGTTAAGCCAAAAGGCATCACTTGGAATTCGTCATGCCCGTAACAGGTTCGGAAGGCGGTTTTCGGGATATCGGCGTCTCGAACGCGAAGTTGGTGATAACCAGACCGAAGGTCGATCTTTGAATAGAAGCTCGAACCTTGAAGTTGGTCAAACAGGTCGTCGATTGATGCGCCGCCAACGGTCGATCAGGTTTTACCCTGTCGTCGGACCGTCCGTCAGCGGCGTCACCAGTGGGTTTTAATATTTATAAATGCGGGGCCTAAGTTTTACTAGTGCTATGTGGCCTAAGGGTTGTATAGCAGCGAGTATGACCTAGGGTCGTTCTTCAAAACCAACTGTATTGTGGATCTGAGTAGTCTAGGATGTCCGTTTCTAATTAGTGAGGGAGTTTTAAAATAGTTGGGAGTGGTTTAGTTTTGTTTTTATGATTAAACTAATAAGCAATAATAAAAAGCAGATAAAATAAACGGAAAAGCAGTCAGGATAGAGGGGGTGTTTGTTGTGAGTTCGTTAGCCGAACGTTGGGATGATGTTTAGTTCAGGATATGAAAACGTCTCTAAAGATTTGTATTTTATTTGTTTTAAGTATATGTGGGATAAGCACTAGCTCCCTACTGATTGATTTCTCAATCAGTATGTCACTGAGAAACTAGGCTATCGTGATTCTGATCGGAGTAGGTTGCCCAGCCCACAACACTGTCATGTTACGGCACAGTGACCCTTTTTGGATTAGATATCCCAGGTGCATGAATAAGGCAGCAAACTAACTCGATGTCCGACCGTTCTTAACCCCACAGGGATACTCAATTGAATAAAACATTTAAGTATAAGACTTGATTTGGTGCTTGATTACTTTCTATCGATGGGTTTGTAAAGTCCAGAGGTTGAAATAACCAGTGATTTACAAAGTAGAGTAACAATATTCACGTTGCTCTTATAATGGTTACTCTGGACTTATAATCTAAGTTTGTATTTGAGTTCTGAAATTATCCATCTATGATATAAACCAGCCCGTACTTTTAAGTCCCAATAAATCCCTAGTTTATGTACTGTGTACACTACTTTGATCGAAAACGGTATTTCCATAGGTTTAAAATCAGACAATGTTTATTTCAAACACAGATAATTAATTACCTTTACTTAAGGTTAGCTACGTCTTAATAAAAAGGTTTTAATCACGTTCATTGGTCGAAAGGCGTTTGGTTAAAGTGAGGTTTATAATCATAGATAGAAAGTTAATCAAAGCACCGAGTTTTCATTTATAAAATAGTTTGGGACATTATTCCACAACAGATTGTGCCCACGACTTTCATAGCTTCCACGTTCCGTACTCCACACATTCGTGATGTTTCCGGCGCTATACAAATGAAAGTCGTTTAACTTTACTTCCGTTGTTTCATAATGACATCATCCCAACTAATACGGCTAACTACATCACAACAAATACGCAATATAACTACTCGCTAATCATGGCAAATCCTAAATCTAGCATAATCAAAATAACAACAGCATGCATTTTAATTAATAAGATAAATGATAGATATAACCGTGAAAAGAGCGTAGCTGAATATAACTTGAAAGTATACAGACAGAACTTCGAGTATGCTCCAAGTGATATTACAATATTACCCCTCTAGTAGCCCGGTTAAGTATAAACTGGAGACTAACTAGCCACTAACTACGAAAATAAAAATAAAAACCTAATCTAGAGAGAGAGTAGTGAGAGAGTAGTGTTGGTGAAGAATGGATGATTGCTTGAATGTGAATGATGTTCAAAATGATGAAATGAGGCTTCTATATATAGAGATCGCACAACCGTATCCGTAGACCGTATCCAAACCATGAAACGCACAACCGTATCGCAAAGGTGAATAAAAACCTGATTTTTATCACCCAAACGCACGATACGGCTGAGCTAGGGTGAATACGGCTGAACTGGACCGTATACGGCTGTGCATAGGGTGAATACGGCTGAGCTGGCCCGTATACGGCTGAGCACAGGCCGTATACGGTCTGTACAGGCCGTATACGGTCTGTGTCCAGCCGTATACGGTCTGGTTCAGCCGTATACGGTCTGTGTCCAGCCGTATTCGGTCCGTTGGTTCTCCGTTTCTTTGATTTGGCGTAACTTCTTCGTCGTTTATCCGTTTTGAGTGATTCTCACGCTCACGGTTTCGTAATTTCCTAACGAAGAAAATGACATAAGTTAGAGGTCATAATTCCAAGTATAGCTTAAATTGTGCTTAAATGCGTGAACGGAAGATTCGTTAATCGTTTGTGCTCTATTTTACTCGTTTTTCGGTCTTTTTGATTGATTCTTGAAACATCGTCTATATTTTAGCCCTTATGATGAAATGTGATGTTTAAGTTCATATTTAAGTGTTTTCATTAATAATTGGGCCAAAATGGTGAGATAATGGCACACAAAAATATGACTTTTTGCGTGTCATCAAATATCCCACACTTAGACTTTGCTTGTCCTCAAACAAAACTCAAAATTCTCACTTGCTTTTTAGGAAAAACATTTTGAAAACACGAGTTTATTTTTGGGGTGAATCAAAACATATCAAAAACAACCATCTCCATATACAAGTAACATATCCTGGAAATAAGAGAAAGTAGGGTATTCCTTTCAGAGGCATAAAATGATTCTCTTAGGCATGCTTTCAATTCTCGTGATCTTGGAATATACATGACTAGGAGATCTCACAAGGTGGTCACTCAATTCACTCAAAAAGTGTTTCGGGTTACCTATCAATCTAATCAAACGAAATCGCTCATAAGCCAGTCATGCAACATCCATCGTCATAGGCTTGCTCAAGAATTATATCTCTACCACTTAGGTGAGGACGGTGCTAGCTATCCCAGGACATTCAGAGTGGGTTGTAATGGCAGGTGAGGGTTACGGGGTATGGATAAGTGGGAATTTTTAGTTGTTGTAAAGGGTTTTGCTTATCTTAGGACTTCTAAACTTTTGAAAAACATTATTTAAACAACTTTTTTAATGAAAACGGAAACGGATAACAGTACGGGAAGAAGATAGCTGTTTTGACTTCTATCTTTTGAAAATTCACGAGGGAATTTATGTCTTTTATAAGAGCTGGAATTTTTCGAGAGATTCGAAGCACTTAGCTTTATTCTATTTTCTTTTCTTTTTCTTTTGTTTCTATTTTTGGGCTTTTCTAGGGATTTTATTTTGTTTCTTTCTTTTGCCCTTTTGAAATCCTTTTATTTCTTTCATCTTTTTCATCCTTTTGATGACTTTGCATTTACTTGGTGTCAATTTTTCACACCATAAACTCTCATCTTTTAATTTTTATCAAGGGAACGCACGCGAGAGATTTTGAGTAAACACCAGTATTTGTGATTTGGAGTGAAAGCAAAAAGGACATTTAAATGACATTTTCCACAAGTTTAAAATTTCTAAGATAAGATTTTTGGTGGGTGCGGAATAAATGGGTTTAAAGGGTTTTGAAAGAAACGAACAGACTTAGGCTCAACAGGGTTATCTAAGCGGATCATCAACACTAAAGATGAGTGTTGGAAGGGTTTTGGGCTTGAAGAGATATGATAAAAAGGGTTAAATCCTAAGGAATGTCAAGGTCATCTAACTGCACCTATACCGCGTACGGTACTCTACCAATGTGGTCTCGAAGTGCATACCTGGAGCAAGTTCTAATTCCGAATGCATGCATCGGCACACTCAAACAAACGAATAGTGAAGCATTAAAGATGAATGCTTATATTGGCTCAAGATACCTCACTGCAAGTTTTTGGGTTTGTTTGTGCCTAGCCATGCGATGCCCCTCTTAGATCATCATTTCAGCTCAAGAAAATCCTAACTTATTTAATCTTATTTTCCAAAATAAACTACTCGTATATGAAAATGATTCCTCTCAAGATATTTTAATTCAAAAATTTTGAAAAATTTTAAGCAAAAGTGAGGTTTTAAAATTGAGGAACATTTTCCGAGTTTTGCTTTTGAAAATAAGAATCTGACCTAAGGTATTCTATACCGCTATCCCACACTTAGAGAAACATTGTCCCTAATGTTCTCTTGAGTAGAGATTTTGCTATAGGTAAAATCCCACACTTAGAGTTTAAACATATCGGAAAATGTTGCTCAAGTGTTTGTTTTGGGCTGGAATCCCACACTTAGTGATAAGCTTAGGATAAGGCATAGAATACTGATAAAATAGAACAAAATAATCTAATCAAAACAAGGATAAGAACGAGAGAACTCCCCTATCAACATGATGGACGGAAGATGAAAGTCTGAAGATGTGCTGCCTTTGAAGAAGAGTACTTGCCAGATATCCTCCTTTGCGGTAGCACCATGGAGTTCGTTCAGCTTTTGGAAGCGCACTTTGGAGTAAGTGGCTTTATTCAACACTTCAACAACTCAATCACTCTCTTGTGAAAATATCTCGTAAGTGGGAACACGTTGGATATACTTTTTCACAAACTTCTCATTTTATAGCTTTTTACCAAAAGACTGTCACTATCCCAGAATGTGAAAATATGTTTTCTACTACAAATCATTTGTAAGACATGCGTTTTTAAACGAGTCCGAGCATAATGCGTGAAAGTAGCACGCAAGTACCTCAAATGCTCGAAACACATGAATTAATATTTTGAAAATGTTTCCTAAATTCTGGGGTTAGTGATGTGTAAAAGCTGTCAATGTAAAAATGAAGTGGTGTTTTGAAAACATTTGCATATCCAAGTGTGAAAGATAGTCGGAGATATTTCACTTCTTGGAATAAAAACATAATACTACTAATACTAAAGGATATTTATTCCACGGGTTGCCTCCCGAGAAGCGCTTCTATTTATAGTTGAGGGCTCGACTCTCTTCTTAGAGTTCAGGTGTTGGAGGTGCTCCTAGGGTGATTGATGGTGACGTTATGTGCCCTAGGTTGCGGAAAAGTGTAGCGCGGAGGATAGATCCGAAGGAAGTGGCAGACTATGGTTGAGATTAGGTCTGGCGGTTCCATAGTATCCATCTTAAAGCTTTGGAAGTGGTCTGCGGCAGTTTTAGAGAGACCTAGCAATCCACAAGTGATGTAATCAACCGCCTTATTGACTGGCCCATTGGGTCTGTCATCGTGGTTGTTTTGGTCTTGATCACTTCGCTAATTGGATGCTTTTGTCTGATAGAATCTATAAATTCCAGGAACTTCAACTTCAGATCTTCATATTCTTCAGCATAGGGATCTCCTCCGAATGTGGTCACAGATTGCCACAACTTTCTAATTAGCTGGTGCTGATGAAGGGTGAACGGAAAGTCAGAGTCTTTGAAGATATGAATCAATTTGTTGAATATCTCACGATACCCAGCATGGAAGAAAAACTCTGGTTTCTCAGCGCTTTTCCCATGGAATATTTCACGTAATCGGGTTATCACATAAGTGGCAACGTCGAGTAGTGACATATCTAGAATAGTTATGGGGTGATTACGCTTCCTTTCATTTAAACTGATGCACCTAAGCTCCTCGATTATCAACTCGATATGATACTCGATAGTGGAATTGATGACAAATCGATTGCTTTCTTTGGTGTTCAGGTGATCTTCTTTAGCCAGTAAGTCAAGGAATATCCGAAGATTGCTCATTACTTTGGCGTCAGCGTAGCTCCTAGGGTTTCCAACAGCTTCTTCTAAGTGTTTCCTGATAGAACTCAACATCTCTCTTTGTCTTGAGGAGTAAGGAAACGCTGAACTGATTAGAACATCATATACTTGGTGGTATATTTGTCTTTGTTCGATATAGAAGTAAATTTCTTGTGCGTTGTCCAATTCTTCCTTGAGCTGAGATTTGAGTGTTTCTCCAAATATTCTGACACAGTACCTAAGAATGAGCGGATCTCGGGTTCCATTGCTAGCGAGATGGATAGTAGACGCTTCTTCAATAACCGCTATTAGCCATTTTTGGTGCAAGGAGTATTCAATAGTGGAATTTCTAAAAGCTGCTATCACGATGCGAGGGTCTCCATCATATCTATTTATCACATCAACCATCTGTTCATAATTAGAGACGATTGGGATACAGACGGTTTCTTGAGATAAAGTAGGTGAATCAGGCGGTTCTAGAGAAGCAGGAGGTGGGATAGTACGAATATCACCAGGTATTTGGCCCGAGTCACTATCCGTAGTAGGAGTATCAACCTTATGTGATTTAGGGAACTCAACTACATCGGGCGGTGGCTGGGATTCGTCAGTGAACTGGGATATTGTATCAGAAGATAGATTGGGAGTGACTATCTCAATGCCCTCCTTGTCATGTGAATCAGAGTCATCAGATCCAAATATACCTCCTGTCTCATGCTGTAGTTGAGGTTCTGATGAAGCAAAGGCTTGAATCCCTTGAGGAGCTATATGTGGCTGCAGACTTGGTAGTCTACTTGCTTTGAAATCCGAGATCTTCTTCAAACTGTGTATGAAAGTTCGCTCAACGTCTTCTACATCATGTAGTCGAGAGTAGGTGAGTGGATTTCCTGGATCCAAGACAGGGTTAAGCAATCCTTCCAGGACATGAGCAGCATTGTGAGAGTATCCATTGGAAATCTTTTCTTCATCCTCTTTCTCTGCTTTTGGCTCTTCAACCTGCTTTGCTTCTGGCTCGGAGGTCTCATCTTCTGATGTAACTTGGATAATAGAGACAGTATATAGCTCACCATTCTCCATTGAAGCGCAGTCGGTTTGATCGATCTTGAATGTGATACTTTCTCCATGAGCGCGTAAGCTGATAGTCTGTAAGTGGACATCAATGACAGCTCTAGCTGTGTTTAAGAAAGGTCTACCTAGGACTATAGGGATGTTTATATCTTCCTAGATATCCATTACTACAAAGTCGGTTGGGAATAGGAATTCTTTAACCTTAACCATGATGTTCTCAGCTATTCCCTTAGGGTATCTAATTGTTTGGTCTGCTAGCTGGACACTCATTTTAGTGGGCTTAAGGTATCCTAATTCGAGCCTTTTAAATAACGAATACGGTATGAGATTGATACTTGATCCTAGATCGGCTAGAGAGCAAATATTGCCGGTGTGGTTAATGGAACAAGGAAGGGTAAAACGTCCGGTATCTCCTAGTTTTTCCGGTAGACTATTTTGAAGGATAGCTGAACATTCGGCGTTCAGCGGGACATTGGGTACTTCGGGTACCTTGTACTTGGTTGACATAAGTCTCCTAAAATATTTAGAATATATAGGGCTGGGAGGTTTCCTAGACTCGGTGTCTAAGTTTTTACCGTTAGGATTAAAAGCTTCAGGATGCTGATTTAGACGTCCTGGAAATGGTATGCGCACCTTTTTCTTATGAGGCGGAGTAGACTTCTTCTCAACTGTCTGTGTGACAGGAGATTGTTCCTTCACCGTAGAAGGAACCGAAGGTAGGCTCGGTGCCACCTTGAAGTCTTGGTTGGTTACTTGGTTGGCTTGGAAGGTATTACTAGGCAGACTATCCTGAAGTCTAGTGTCGATACGTTCTGCTAGTCGACCTATTTGGGTTACAAGACTATGTAGTAAGGTTAGTTGCTCCCCTAAGATGAGATCAGTCTGGTCTTGTCTAGCCGTAATCTTTTCGATGATTTGCATAAGGGTGTTGTCTGGACTAGTAGGTTCAGTGAGAAGGTGTGGTTGGTTACAACCAAGTTGAGGTTGTTGTGGGTGGATTGGGTAGGGTGGTTGATTTGGTGGGTATTGGTTTGGTCTAGGAGAGGTTTGAGTAAAATCAGGTGGACGTGGATGAGTTCGGAACTGGTCATAGTAGGCTTTGCCATCAACATTGTCTTGATACTCAACTTGTGGATTGGTACAGTTCAGGCAGGAGCGAACTTGGTAGACCTGTTGAGGTGGCTTCTTCAGCATTCCTATTTCCTTGGTTAGTGTTCCGACATGTTCCACAAGAGTTTTGATCGCCTCAGTTTGCACGGGATTGGTAGCAAGCGGTACCGATAATGAGGAGTTCTCATCCGTCCAATCATTGTGATGATTGGTCATTGTCTCCATCAGATTCCAAGCTTCATGGTCCGTCAAGCGCGTGAAGTCGCCTCGAGCAGCGGTGTCTAGCATTGTCTTGTGATCGGGTGCAAGACCATGGTAAAATGTGCACAACTGGGTGGTTCGTTTGATTTGATGGTTAGGACATTTCTTGAGCAAACTCTTTAATCTCTCCCACGCATTGAAGATTGATTCATCATGAGACTGTTAGAAGTTCATGATATCTTTCTTCAGCTTGGTTTATTTGAATGGAGGAAAGTACTTGGCTAAGAACTTAGTTTCCATTTCCGCCCATGAGGTGATAGAGCCGGTGTCTAATTCCTCAAACCAAGTTTGTGCGTGAAGAGCAAGAGAATAGGGGAACAGATATAAGTGGGTTATATCTTGCTCAACCCCTATTTGCTTGCAAGATTCGGATAAAGCTAGAAATTTGTTGAGGTGGGAGTTGGGATCATCGTCAGGCAGTCCGTGGAATTGGCAGCGTTTCTCGATTAACTGCACTACATCGTACTTCAGTTCGAATGATGCTCCATCAATCTTCGGGTAGCGAATGGGTCCTCCTCGACCTTCTATCGAGGATTTGGTGTTATCAGCGAGAGTGACGCGTGCGGTGGTTGTAGGATTGTGGGAAGGTGATGACTTTTCTTGCCGGATGGGTAAGTTCGGGATAAGGGAAAGGAAGGGTTGAAAGAATTTTAAGGGGTTTAAGAAGAGAAAACCATCCTAAAGGTTCACTAAGAAGAAAGTCCATCTGGACGCCTCTGGATCTTACAGTTGATTCCCCGGCAGCGGCGCCAAAAACTTGATGAGTCGCCAACGGTCGATCAGGTTTTACCCTGTCGTCGGACCGTCCGTCAGCGGCGTCACCAGTGGGTTTTAATATTTATAAATGCGGGGCCTAAGTTTTACTAGTGCTATGTGGCCTAAGGGTTGTATAGCAGCGAGTATGACCTAGGGTCGTTCTTCAAAACCAACTGTATTGTGGATCTGAGTAGTCTAGGATGTCCGTTTCTAATTAGTGAGGGAGTTTTAAAATAGTTGGGAGTGGTTTAGTTTTGTTTTTATGATTAAACTAATAAGCAATAATAAAAAGCAGATAAAATAAACGGAAAAGCAGTCAGGATAGAGGGGGTGTTTGTTGTGAGTTCGTTAGCCGAACGTTGGGATGATGTTTAGTTCAGGATATGAAAACGTCTCTAAAGATTTGTATTTTATTTGTTTTAAGTATATGTGGGATAAGCACTAGCTCCCTACTGATTGATTTCTCAATCAGTATGTCACTGAGAAACTAGGCTATTGTGATTCTGATCGGAGTAGGTTGCCCAGCCCACAACACTGTCCTGTTACGGCACAACGACCCTTTTCGGATTAGATATCCCAGGTGCATGAATAAGGCAGCAAACTAACTCGATGTCTGACCGTTCTTAACCCCACAGGGATACTCAATTGAATAAAACATTTAAGTATAAGACTTGATTTGGTGCTTGATTACTTTCTATCGATGGGTTTGTAAACTCCAGAGGTTGAAATAACCAGTGATTTACAAAGTAGAGTAACAGTATTCACGTTGCTCTTATAATGGTTACTCTGGACTTATAATCTAAGTTTGTATCTGAGTTCAGAAATTATCCATCTATGATATAAACCAGCCCTTATTTTTAAGTCCCAATAAATCCCTAGTTTATGTACTGTGTACACTACTTTGATCGAAAACGGTATTTCCACAGGTTTAAAATCAGACCATGTTTATTTCAAACACATATAATTAATTACCTTTACTTAAGGTTAGCTACGTCTTAATAAAAAGGTTTTAATCACGATCATTGGTCGAAAGGCGTTTGGTTAAAGTGAGGTTTATAATCATTGATTGAAAGTTAATCAAAGCACCGAGTTTTCATTTATAAAATAGTTTGGGACATTATTCCACAACAGATTGTGCCCACGACTTTCATAGCTTCCACGTTCCGTACTCCACACATTCGTGATGTTTCCGGCGCTATACAAATGAAAGTCGTTTAACTTTACTTCCGTTGTTTCATAATGACATCATCCCAACTAATACGGCTAACTACATCACAACAAACACGCAATATAACTACTCGCTAATCATGGCAAATCCTAAATCTAGCATAATCAAAATAACAACAGCATGCATTTTAATTAATAAGATAAAGGATAGATATAACCGTGAAAAGAGCGTAGCTGAATATAACTTGAAAGTATACAGACAGAACTTCGAGTATGCTCCAAGTGATATTACAATATTACCCCTCTAGTAGCCCGGTTAAGTATTAACCGGAGACTAACTAGCCACTAACTACGGAAATAAAAATAAAAGCCTAATCTAGAGAGAGAGTAGTGAGAGAGTAGTGTTGGTGAAGAATGGATGATTGCTTGAATGTGAATGATGTTCAAAATGATGAAATGAGGCTTCTATATATAGAGATCGCACAACCGTATCCGTAGACCATATCCAAACCATGAAACGCACAACCGTATCGCAAAGGCGAATAAAAACCTGATTTTTATCACCCAAACGCACGATACGGCTGAGCTAGGGTGAATACGGCTGAACTGGACAGTATACGGCTGTGCATAGGGTGAATACGGCTGAGCTGGCCCGTATACGGCTGAGCACAGGCCGTATACGGTCTGTGTCCAGCCGTATACGGTCTGGCTCAGCCGTATACGGTCGGTGTCCAGCCGTATTCGGTCCGTTGGTTCTCCGTTTCTTCGATTTGGCGTAACTTCTTCGTCGTTTATCCGTTTTGAGTGATTCTCACGCTCACGGTTTCGTAATTTCCTAACGAAGAAAATGACATAAGTTAGAGGTCATAATTCCAAGTATAGCTTAAATTGTGCTTAAATGCGTGAACGGAAGATTCGTTAATCGTTTGTGCTCTATTTTACTCGTTTTTAGGTCTTTTTGATTGATTCTTGAAACATCGTCTATATTTTAGCCCTTATGATGAAATGTGATGTTTAAGTTCATATTTAAATGTTTTCATTAATAATTGGGCCAAAATGGTGAGATAATGGCACACAAAAACATGACTTTTTGCGTGTCATCATCGATTCTAGGAAGCGGGTATCGGTTCTTGATGGTAAGTTTGTTCAGTTCTCGGTCTACCGGTCTCCCCTTGTTTGACAAAGGTTCCACTGGAAATGAAGGGAATACTAACTATTTTTTTTTCTAGAGACAATTGATTTCGGCACCGTGTTTGGACAATCGGTCCATGCCTATGATGAATATCAAGGTTTCCAATTTTGACGAGCATGAGATCTATGGGGAAATGTTCGCTTGCGATGGTGTAAAACCAGTCGATAAATTTCTATGATAATAGTTTGTTTGGAACTATGAAATCCGTTGAAAACTTGAGTTAATCAAAATATGTTGGAAAAAATCCGGTCGTCAATAAGACGTTGAAAATTTCTGTCTTAGCCAAATTAATTGAATATTAGAAGTTGTAAATAGTTCCGGGTAGTTGTTTGGTGAAAATTCTTTGAAAGCTTGTGTTGGTAGAAATCTGTTGAAAACTCTTGTTATTGTAAAGTGTTGAAAATTTCAGTTGATTCTTATATTGGTGTCTCCTTAAACGAAAAAGGGGGATAAAAGGATGAATGAGATCTTTATATGAGAGCTAAGATTATCACATTCATGATTAAAAGTAATATGTGGCTTCACAGTACGATGATAAATCAATACAAGGTAATACGATTTGTAACCAACAAGGCGCAAGGTTAATAGGTTGGTAGCTTACAGAATTCAAAGTTTACATAACATGCCGGGCATCGTTACATCCGGACGAATACAGAAGTCTTATACAAAATGTGATGGGGTTTTATACACCCATCGATAGATCATCGAGCTATCACTAGCTATGTTCAAGTCATAGTTTGAAGTAGTTTATGGACTTAGTCGTTGTGAGTATCCCTCGTAATACTAATCCAGTGATGTTTGGAATAGACAAAGTCGTGAATTATAGACAAAGTCGCGAATTAAGTTATGAGTAAATCGTTTGAAAAACGTGTCGAAATGGTAACCAAACATGATCAAGTAGTAAGTCTCGTGTTTTGAACGAATTGTTGACATACAAGTCAAAGAGTGATCTATCGTGATCAAGTATAGAGTTGAGTGAATCGTTGGGGTTCATGCAATTGTTGGAAAAATCATTTCCGATAAGTACGTGTTGTGGTTAATCAAGTTCACCCGCGGACCCCTGTATGACAACGGGTCCTAGTGGTTGGAGTATCAGTATTAGTGGTATGAATAAGACAAGGTATAATTTGAAGTGGTGTGTCTGTTCCTCTAGTCGTGTGTAGCACGCATGCCCTATGGGTCTACGATATAAGTGAGAACGATGAGTGCGTACTAACAGGAGTAAGTTCGTTTAGGTGACGGAGTATCGTACGGTCTAAGTTCTATACGTGTTCCCGAGTGATTTAGTTGTGAGCGGAAAGAAGAGGGTGAAATAGGTGTCACTTGTTTGAGTGGCGAATCCTTAGGCGGATTTTCCTCGAATGAATCCTATTCGATTATATCGTTGCCCGATGTGGTTGGGCGAGCGGGTATTGTGAAAATCTCCACAATAGTACAGAAGGTTTGTGATTTGTTTTCGATGTCGAGTAACGTAGTTGCGGAAGTGGTTGCCATAAATAGTGGCAAATAGTTTCGTATACGTAAGGTTAAGGTTATATATATTTAAATACAATAACCTAGCACATAAGCACGCATAAAGGTTGGTCCCGTTCTATCCTCGGTCAAAGTCTTCTAATGTATTTCCATTCACCATAACCATTTCAGGTCTCGCATCGATTCTCCTTTAATTGTACGTAGTTGATCAAGCTATGTTAAATTAAATTTGAATGATGCGATCGCTGAACCAGTCATAACAAACGAAGAATACTAACCTAACGGTTATAGTCTAGGTCACTAATGCAATCCTAGTTCGCTATAACCTTAGGCTCTGATACCAATCTGTCGCACCCCCAAAACACGTGGCAGCGGAATCATGAGGTGTCGTGGGAGCACCGACCAAATCAAATATCATTACACAAAGATTAAAGCAAACGACCTCTATATGAGACGTTTGAAAACATTACATTCCATAAGTTTAAATTGTTTACAATCGTAGTACAAAACATTGGAGTTCGCATAAAACATGTAGATTACATAACTACTAACTATAGTAAAATGCAATCTAAATCCATTGAGTTTGAAAGCAATGCGACTCGAGCTACGCTATCCATAAGCGTCCTACTGCTGTGGGTTACCTGAGAAATACATACTAAAAGGTCAACATAAAGTTGGTGAGTTCATAGAGTTGTTTAACAAATGTTTAAATGTTGGTATAAAACCAAATAGTATGAAACACGAGTTATGAAACACAAGATTTTAATCGTTGTATCATTCAACAATGATAAGTAAATGTATCGTTAACAAACGATAAGTAAATGTGTTGAGTAAATGTATCGTTAACAAACGATAAGTAAATATGTCGAGTAAATGTATCGTTAACAAACGATAAGTAAATATGTAGTTGCACGAATGCAAAAAGATGTATACCATTTGCCATGAGCTCATAGTCCGAAGCTTAACAGTGTGTGTCGTGCCTCTTTCGAGTACACGATCGTGGGTGCCCCAATGCAAGTGTCTAATCCGGTACACTCGTTATGAACAAATATTAATAAGTCTGTTTGACAGGTTAGCGCGACTAACCCGGACGGGGATTGTCAGTCCCAAATAGATCTATTTACTAATATTCACGCTTTAGCAAAACTAACAAACTATGATGTGTAGGGCCTTTGTGGATTAGTGTGTTAACTCATGCAATCCGTATAGCGTTGTTTATGGTACTTGTGTTCATAAAAGCAGTTGTATAAAACAAGTGTAATAAGCAGTTGTAGTATGTATTCTCCCCCAAAATAGTTGTAAAACAGTAAAAAAAAAAAGGGGGCTATGAAACTCACCTGAGTTCTAGCAAGTAGTAAGCAAGCAATATCAATTAGCAAGCAAAGTGTGGTCCAATATGCAACCTTCTAACGTCCTAAACGTATAAGGTTGTATGAGTAGATGTCATGAAATATCATCTATGTAAGTGGAGGGTTAATGTCCACTTAAATCACAATGTAGGTGGAGGGTTAATGTCCACCTAAGGCTAGTTCATCCAACTAGTACGTCCAATAAGTTGTTCATGTTATTTATCAAAAACGTGTACGACCCGTTGGTGAAAGTTTGTAATAATAATTCATTAAGACATTATTATTAGGATGATTTTATACTACATATGTAAAGTATGTTTCATGAGTTATAGCGTTGCATTGTATAAGTATTAACGTTACTTGAAGTTTAACACTTAGTGAGAAAACTAGTTTTAAGGATTCTGTTTTATGCGACACTTCATGCGTCACTTAATAGCTATGGGCGACACTTGAGGAGTGTCGCATACAGTGCGTTTTCAGATTAAATAGCGTCACTTAAGAAGTTTCGGATACGGGCGTCACTTAGGCATGGCGGCACTAAGGGTAAGTGTCGTTAATATAATAGTTCAGTCACTTCAGGCGTCACTTGGATAGTGCCGGATAAAATGATTTGGCATCACTTAGTTAGTGTCGGGTAAGGTGACATGGCGTCACTTGGGTAGTGTCGTTAATAATGAATTTCAGATAGTAAGAGCGTCACTAGGGGAGTGTCGCTAAAAACCATTGGTTTATGCGACACTCAAGTCTGGTCCAATTTTGCTAAGTCAAAAACGTGGTCAACTATGATGGTTTGACCCGAATCTTTTACCCAAGCCATATTTCAGTAAATAAAGTTTATAAAAATTATCGTTTCATGTTAGAGTCATTTCGAGATGTCGGTTTTTAATTACACTTCTTAAAACTTCAAGATTCAATGTCTTCGGTTTATGTCGGGTCATTACGCCAACTGATTTCGCCTATCTCTAATCCAAATCAAACTTCAAAACTTTTACCTACTGATCTACTAAGTGTCTAGACTAACATGTCAATTTTCCAGCTTCCCATGTTTCCATTATCATAGGTAATTAATTTCATGAAAGTTTCGAACAGATTTATCGAAAACCTACAGGTCAGTCCTACAAATCGGCTCGTAGAGAAAAATGAGTGCGTTTCTGAGAAAAGTGCAAAACACAAAAGTTGTAGATCTTTTCGAGACGAAGATTTAAAAAAAAAAAATGAGTCTTCTAACTCTTAATATTTGATTTTATACGAATTTTTCTTTGTAACAACGTTTTTGAGACAGATTTCATGCATGTTAAATTATGTGTTATAAAACGAATTTTAACAACAATCTTGGACATATTCATGTTAGATGAGCTAAATAACATCTAAATCAGTAGAATTTAAGTGAAATAAATGGGAGTTTAGTAATTCTTACAAAGAATTAAGTAGAGAAGATGAAGGTGATGGAAAGATGCTTGATTCTTGGTTCATCCTTTTCTTGATCTTCAAATTGGTGGTGATTTTAATGAGAATTAAAGGGATATTTGGGGCTGGTCTTTCTCAGAATTTTGAGAGGGAATGTGTGTGTTTTTGAGAAATGAAAATGAAGAAATGAGGGGATGGGTTTGCATGTAAGTGGTGTGGTAAAAGGAAAAAGAATAAAATCATGAGATTGCATGGTAGGGGATTGGATGGAGGGGAGGTGGCACATGGGTGCACATGGGGGCATGGGGGCGCCGGCCTTGGGGGCCCACCAGGGGTATTTTGGTTATTTTTCTTGTTCCCCATTTAATTGTTACGTTTCTCGTTCGTTTGCTCGGTATTTATTCGTACGTTAAATATTTAGTTGACGTTTTTATTTAACGATTTGAGTTTCGATATTTCCACTGAAAATATTTAATATAACTTACTTGAAAACACTTATAAAAATGTTTCGTTAAATTATTGGCCTCGATTTGCGTGCACGTTCTACGGAGGTTAAATCGCGTAACGTTATTTTGAGTCGTTTAAATTAACGATATATTTTGGGTAAATTTTCATTGAAGTATTATTTAAAATACTTAATTTATGTTGTCAATTTAATTATTGACATTCGTTTGGTTGCCGAATTAAATTCGCGCGTTATCATTGCGTTTGAGACGTTTTAATCGAAACGCCTAGGTTTTTCGAGTATTATTTTAACAAAATAATAAATAATGATAAATAACTTCTAAAAATAGATTAAAGTTATTTATTGAAATGTTTTCACCAACGTCGTATTTTGTGTCGGAATCCGTCCGATAATAAAATGTACGATTAAACAAATCGTATACGCGTGTAAATATAATAACATATATTAATACACATAATGATACACATAATTCACCCTAATTACATGTATTAACACAATGATTAGGAACTAATCACTAGCCCTAATTGGTCGGGTGTCACAAAATAAGAACTCAATATCTTTTTATATATCATGTACATCATGTACACTGCCAGGAGCTCTATGGATGTTGACAATGAACTTACCGATAAAGATTCATCGTACATGAAGTACAAAAATATGACAGTTGAGTAACTTTTCTAATTAGCTCGATTTACAATATGATTGATTCATAATCTTCTGCCTTTACACGCTTTCATTCCTTAATGAATGAAAGACTTATGTTTTGATGGGGCGAATCATTTAAAAAACCAAGTTCATGTGGTCCGCAAGAAAGTGTTGACGAAATGAAATTTATACCGAAGGTACATCCTTCTAATGGGTTGAGCACACCTCTCTAATACGCTCCAATATTCTTGGTACCACCTTTAGACATTATAGGGTTGAGCTTACCTCTCTAATTCGCTCCGGTACACTGACACAAGTCGGTATACCGAAACCGAAGTTGCAAATGATCAACCAAGGTTACAAGGTCACAGAAATCTGCAAAGGACGCTTTGCTTAACGATCACAATGACCGAAAAACAAGGTTATATATATACATAACCAAGAAAAAAAATTGTTCACGGCCTGCGGCCCAAGAACAAAATACTAGTGGCTTACGGCCCAAAGAGGAGTCACAACCACAATAATTGATAAACACAAAGTATATGAATGGCCTACGGCCCATCATACAATTACATCAGAGCAAGGAAAATCATAACAGCTGCGGTTACATAATAATGTACTATTACACCAAGTTGGATAAATACGGATACTGAACATTTACCAACCCATCCGCAATGCTATCCATTCTGGCTTCGACGCAAATTGTCGAAAGCATGACTGGCAGAATGACTAGCAAGCTTGAAAGAATTCAATTTTTTAGTAGCCTTGTATCGCTTCCTTTTGGCAACACGTAGCTCCTCAGAAACAACCCACAGTTCGACCTCATCAACCGGACTGCCAAACACTAATTTCATACAAATCGAAGCTACAATTTCGGACGCTTGTTTGAGAATTACCAACGTTATGCACTCAAAAAACTGATGGACCCATAAAAACACGACTTATGAATCTAGTACGATGCGCTTGCAAAAGCATCATCGACTAGATTGGGGGGCTGATGACGTACCTAGGTAACGGACCTAGTAACGAGATATACATGCTACTATCCACTAGTCATTTGGATGTATTGGTCATTGGATGCACCCTTCTACCCAGCGTATATGAAACACCCTTCTACCCAGCGTATATGAGACACCCTTCTACCCAACGTGCAAGAAGCACTCTTCTACCCAACGGGCATGGAGCACCCTTCTACCCAACGGGTATGAAGCACCCTTTTACCCAAAGTGAGTCCTATAAATAGGACTCACATCCCACACTTGAAACTCTCTTGGAATCTCTCCAACTTTCTCTCTATATTAGCACGATCAGGTAGCTCTCGTACCGAAAGGGGTTTCTGACATCCGTGGCGTACAACCTGCACCTACCTAAAGGTAGTTCGGGTTACCAGTTGGGAATCGCCAGCCGAAGGGCTATTAAGCTCTTCGGTTCAGGACCTCTCGAAGTGCCTTTCTACCCGTAAGTGCGTAACTACCCAAAATGACCTTCGGCCCTATAGGTTCAGCCCGTAGGTCACCTTCAGCCCCTTCAGCCTGAAGTGCCCTTCATCCTCGAGTGCTCTTCAGCCATCAACTGCACTGCTTCATATCGATGGAGCAACAGTTACTATCTCTCTGTATTATGAATGAACGAACTTACTAGACGCTCCTATCTTTTTATGCCTACATGGCAGTCTCAGAGAGAAACTGAAAAAGTGATTCTGGTTTCGAGTTATTTTAGAAGAGAAAAAAGGTTGTTTTGGGTTGATGATTTAAGCAAAAACTGATTCTGGTTTCGATTTGAGTTATTCTAATAATCTCCTAACAATTAGATCTGTTTTACCTGTACTATGTAATGAATAGCAAAATGATATAATATATAATGTTACCTTTTGTAGTTGAAAAATCTTGATTTTGGATTTAAATTTCAAGAGATTCTCATCCATTACTACCATATACGTTTCTCAAGTCAAATTACATACCATTTTTGTACAGAAAAAAAACTGACATTGTTCCTCATTAATTAGTTTCTATATAATTCACTAGCTAGCAATATAAATTGGAATAATACCTCTGACGGAATGTTGATTTATAAGTAGTTCAATGAATTAGTGTTGTTAACTTAAAAGATGCAATTATATGTTTATTTATAAGTAGTTCAATGAATTAGTGTTGTTAACTTAAAAGATGCAATTGTCATTGAGAATTGAAAATAAATAATAACATAAATCAAACTATATAATAAAGTAATCAAACTATTATAATTAATTGTCGAAATTAATATATGGAGCCAAATAAAGCACAATGAATTGTAGAAAGATAAATAATAAGTATTACATATATTCATAAAAAAATGTATGTCTTTGAGCCCGTGATCGTACGGTAATGTATGCAAAACTATTATATATTATGAAATTATTTAAAAATGTCAATATTGTAATTGAAAACTATAAATTTATCATTGAAAATAGAAAAATAGTATACAACAACTTAAACATATGCGAATAAAAACTTCAAAGTTTTTGTGAGTAACAACATGAGAAACAAATACAACATATTCCCAAATGCTAACGTATAATATTACAATTACAAATGTTATACAACTTTAATATAAGCAACATATATGTAATAGTTTCTGACATTGTTGTCTCAACTCAACATTTCAATATACCAATATGTTTAACTCGTAAAATGTCTACATATAGTTGATCATATAGTTGATCATGAATAAAATTTGATTATTAATAAAATAAACTCAATGAGACAATGACAATGAGATAAAGGGTGTACTTGACTCTTGTGTTAATCAATGCAAAACATACATATTGAAAATAAACTTAAATGGTTAAATTTTGGTCAACCTGTAAGTTAAGGTGTTTAAACATTTAGAAACAAAAGTTAGAAGGGTTAAAATGAAAAATAAAAAATAAAAGTGTGGGGATTAAACTATTATTAACCCTTATTTAAAATGATTTATAAAAATAATAAAATTATTAAAAATGGAAAGCCATGTGGCATCCCTAGAATTTGAGAACAATTTAGGATTAACTATATTTTAGACATGTCATCATAATGATTAAAAAGATGACACAAAAGCAAAAAAAATCTTTGTTATATATATATGAATATATATATATATATATATATATATATATATATATATATATATATAACTAAAGAGGGACACCTCCAATTATTTGTCAAATATTCACTCATGCCACATCACCTATATCATTTGTGTCATCATTATATTAAACAATTTGAAGAGGAGGATTACTACTGCATTTAAAAGGTAAATAAGATAATATTTTATTAAAAAATCAAATTATAAATAATTTAATTTAATGTGTCATTATTTTTTAATGATAAATAATGCAATAGATAATTAAATTATAGCCAATTTAATCAAAAATAATGTGTGAGATAGCTTCTGTACTATAATTTTTCATTGTAGCCGAAAATCATGAATTTATTTATCTATTTTCACTCTAATATCGAGTTATATAATTTGTTTATTCTTCTTTATCTTAATCTTCGCCAATCTTTCTCTAACTCTATAAATTAAATCGCGATAACTTACTTTTGACAACATCGTAATTTGTCAATTTGACAATTTTTTTATCATCTTGCGAACTCGAGGATCACAATTTCGTTTACTATGCTCAAACAATTGTTTTTAGCTAGAAAATGTGTGACACCCGGACAAAAAGGGCTAATTTTCGCGCCCAATTTAAACTTTCATACTCGTATTATGTACACATTATTACCCAAATATTCAAAATTATATATATATATATATATATATATATATATATATATATATATATATATATATATATATATATATCACAAATATTTGTTCAGAATCGCATATATTATACGTTAATATAATGATGACACAAATGATATAGGTTTACTCACAAAATTCATAGTTAAGTGTTCACACTTCCACTCAGGTATTTCAAGCTGTTTCAATGATCCATATGGTTTCTGGTGTTCAGCCTTAACCTGAGAACATATATGGCAAGTTTCCACTACTCGGGCTACATCCATTTTCATTGTGGGCCACCAATATAAAGGTTTCAAATCATTATACATTTTGGTACTTCCCGGATGAACAGATAAACGGTATTTATGAACTTCTGATAGAATCAAATCACGAAGACCTCCAAATAAAGGAACCCACACCCGAGACTGATAAGTCTTTAACCCACGGGAATCATCAATTAACAAATCCTTTCGTTTCAACATTATTTCAGCTTTCAAGTTTACCTCTAACAGAGCTTCAGATTGAGCAACCTTTAACTGAGAAATTAAATCAGAGGATACCTCAGACGCATAAAACATACCTTGTCAGAAGTCCCCATTCGGCTTAAAGCATCAGCTACCACATTAGCCTTTCCAGGGTGATATCGAATTTCACAATCATAGTCTTTGATTAACTCTAACCACCGCCTATGTCGCATGTTCAATTCTTTCTGAGTGAACATATACTGCAGACTTTTATGATCAGTACAAATCACACATTTAGTTCCATACAAATAGTGCCTCCAGTTTTTTAAAGCAAATACAACTGCAGCAAGTTCTAAATCATGAGTAGGGTAATTCTTTTCATGAAGTTTAAGTTGACGAGATGCATAAGCAATTACTCTATCTCGTTGCATCAGAACACAACCCAACCCTGAATATGAAGCATCACAATATACCACAAAATCATCTGAACCATCTGGTAAAGCCAAAACTGGAGCCTAACACAATAACTGCCTCAGAGTCTGAAAAGCTGATTCTTGCTGATCACCCCATTGAAGTTTTACATCTTTACGGGTCAACTTGGTTAATGGACTGGCAATTTTGGAAAAATCTTTAATGAACTTCCGGTAATAACCCGCCAATCCCAGAAAACTTTTAATTTCAAAAGGCGTCTTTGGAACATTCCAATTCATAACAGCCTGAACTTTGGTAAGATCTACTTTAACTCCATCCTTACAAATAATGTGACCCAAAAACTGAACTTCGCGTAACCAAAACTCACATTTGGAAAATTTTGCATATAACTGCTCTCATTTCAAAGTTTCAAGATGTAACACCTCGCAAATTTAAACACGATTAATTAAGTTAATCACTTGCATTATTAGGCTAATTCCCTACTTGAGTGAATTCACAACACATTTTAGAGGTAAGTCTAGCATAGCCCAACTAGATAATACGCGTAGTATTACGTATTCGTAATTACGTACTGAACAAATTGAAAACAAACGCGACAAAAACATACGACTGTTGGTGAACAAAATTATTTAATAAGACGAAATTATTAAATAACGTAGTAGCGAATAAATATTTTTGTCAAAAATATTTACAAATCATTTTATAACGCAAAACGTTTAATTCGTACAATTTAAATAAAACAAAGTTTAAAATTTATAACTAAATTAAATTGGTTTTATAAAAAGATCCTAATTAAAAATAATGAAAAACGTAATTAAAAACATAATAGTTAAAGTAAAATAACATTTAACGATCGGGTAAACAAACACGGAGTGCAAACACGGAGGCAGAAAATGGGGACAAAACCCCACTCCCACCTCCTTTCTCTCATTTCCATTTTTCTTTCTCTTTTCTCTCTTACTTTCTCTCTTTTCTCTCTTTCATCACCACCAACCAAAAATCACACAAAATCGAAGAAAACTAACACCAAAACTCGAAGAATCATATAGCTCCTTTGGAATAAAACGACCACGAGACCCCGATCTACACTTCTACCTTTTCGGATTTCAAATCCGACACTCGTAAGTTTCCGACAAATCCCGCAAATCTTTAGATTTCAAAGTTATAATAGCTATTTAGTGTTTAATATACTTAGATTTACATGTTTTAGTGTTTCATATAACCGAAAACGTCCGAAATCGACCCAAAACTCGTTTTTCCCGAATTGTTCGTCGAACAGTCCGCTACGTCGCATCTGGCTTAGGCTAAATGCGACGTCAGGCCCTACGTCGCAGAACATCTCACAACGTCGCATACTGCGACGTCACCGTTAACGTCGCATTAAATTGTGAAATCACACATAGCGACGTCAGTCCCTACGTCGCACTAGACCCTGACGTCGCATATAGCGACATAAGCGCCTACGTCGCACGCGACGTCGCACCCTACGTCGCATCACAACCCAGCGTCGCACCTTGCGTCGCTAAAAACAGGAAGTTTAAAAACTAGTTCTCACTAAGTGTCGAACTAACCGGAAACGCATATCTTTATAAGATACGATTCACGAGCTTTACAAACAATACAAACACACTTATTTTACCGAAATTAGGATTTTAAACTATCACCAACGAATCGTATACATTTTCACAAACAACGAAATACAACGTAAACGTTTAACAAATACTTTGGACACAACTTGGTTGTACGAACACTAGCATGGATGATTAGCCTAGACATCCACATACTTATTAATCTCATACGTCTAGGACGTTAGGAGATCTCGGACTGTACTTGGGATTAGGTTTGCTAGCACTCGCACTACTTAACTCAACAGGTGAGTTCACAGCCCCTACTTTTACTGTTTTAACTGCTTTGAACAGGGGTGGAAAACATAGTCAAACACTTTTATACAAACATGGTTGTATACTATTTTACTCAAACAAGTGGAGTACATGGAACTAGTAAACGGATAAACAAACTGACGATTTCAACTTAATATGTAATACTGCCCGCACGTGGTCCATATACGGGTCTTAGGGGAAGTGTTACATGTTACTTTCATACTACCAACGCTGTAAACACATGAACACGTTTTCGAGAACGCTGGAGGATAACCAGCAACACTTTATATAACGGACTGGGTAACTAAAAGTCCCTACTTGACATGGGCAACACTACTGAAAAGTCCCTACTTGACATGGGTAATACTACTGAAAAGTCCCTACTTGACATGGGCAACACTACTGAAAAGTCCCTACTTGACATGGGCAACACTACTGAAAAGTCCCTACTTGACATGGGCAACACTACTGAAAAGTCCCTACTTGACATGGGCAACACTACTTAAAACAATGGGTTTCCTACTAACATGGACCCACCAAACGATTAGGATTGTAACACTGCCGCACGTGGTCCAGATACGGGTCTTAGGGGAGTGTTACACCTACGAACAACTAATAGGATACTTACATTCCTACTATAACTTGAACTATATTTTTGGGCAATATCCCAACAAAACATATCTACGATTAGGATACGTATAATCCTACAAAACATACTTGAACACAGGATACTGTTTTTCCTACAACTAATAGGATACGAACATTCCTACAAACAACTATTTGAAAACATATTTGGTGTTACAAATACTATTTTTGGGCGACATTCCCACGATACGTTATAAACAACAGTGGTTTATCACAACTGAACTTGTAAACATAAAACCTGTGAATTCACTCAACCTAGTTGTTGACTTTTACTATGTTTTTCAGGGAATTAGCTGCGCATGTAAGATCGCCAACACATGGAGAATTAGGCGACCCGTGAAGCTTTAGGATGCCAACATTTTTGGAAAAACATATGGATTTCTCCAGTATAACTGAAACTATTTTGTCATATTCTAGAAATCCACTTTTGTATACTTATTACTTTTAACTTGTACGATTCGATGAATCGTAAACTTTGTAACTAACACTTTTGGCATCTTAATATATTATGTTCTGTTGTAATCATGAGCTCTGATACGTATGCATGCTTTATTATTGTGACACCCCAGTACTTAATATAAATGCTTCCGCTCAACGAATTTGGGGGTGTTACAGATTGGTATCAGAGCCATTGGTTATAGCGAACTAGGAAACTTTAGGTGACTTAGCGACCTAGAGACCTAGACTATAGCCTTGGCTAGAACGCACATGCATACATACATTTGCATACATTTAAACTATCGTTACGGTACCTCGATACGCATGAACTGTTCACCACATTCGACTCGTTCATTGTACTATGATCTCATATGAACCTGATCGTGATTAAACGGTTGATGAAAAGAAGTATGTATTTAACATCATATAATGACGCCTGGCCAACGTGATTATATTATACTAAGTACATATGGGTGTTTCATAGTCGTAAGATACGTGATGGGGATTCAACAATTTTTCTTGATATTCGAAAACTTGAAATATGTGAAACTTTACTCCTCACATATTTTTCATCGGCATTGACTTCTGCATCTTTTCATCGCAGAACGTCAGCATGCCGCCTAAACAAAGAAATACTCAAAACAGTCGACGAAATGTTCCTCCTCCACCACCGCCTCCAGAAACAACCGAACAGATTATCGAACGCCGCGTGGCTGAAGCCATCGCACAATACGAGGCTAGCCGCAATCGTGAAAACCTGGCCAACAATAGCGGAGCCACTCCAGTCAACAGCGAAACCCCAAACAATACCCAGCAGGGGTGTTCCTACAAAACCTTTCAGTCTTGTAAACCCAGCACCTTCACCGGGACCGAAGGGGCGTTCGGCCTGGTAAACTGGATTGAGAAAACGGAATCAGTCATCGACATCAGCGACTGCGCCACCGACAAAATTGTGAAATACGCCACCTGCACTCTAGCCAACAAAGCTCTAACATGGTGGAACGCGCAGGTGCAAATCATGGGACGCCCAGCTGCTTACTCCATCTCATGGGAGACACTGAAACGAATGCTGATGGAGGAATTTTGCCCTCCCAACGAGATGCAAAAACTTGAAACCGAATTCTGGAACATCCAAATGATCGGCGCTGATATTTCCGGTTATACAACTAGATTTCAGGAGCTTGCACGTCTTGTGCCTCACATGGTAACCCCCGAGAACAAACGCATTGAGCGTTACAACAGGGGTTTGGCACCACAGATCCGAGGCATGGTTATGTCCTCCAAACCCGCCACTTTTAGGAGCGCAGTGGATCTGGCTCACAGCTTAACCGACGACGCGGTCGAGATTGGAATCCTGAAAGCTATCACAGGGAAAACTGAACCTACCCGTACTGATGCGGGCGAATCTGGAACCCACAAACGCAAATGGAACAGCGAGGGTAACGACCGTCAGGGTCAACAAAACAGAAACCCGGGAAACACCCGAGCCTTTGCTGCGATCACCAACACTGAACAGAAACCCTACCTTGGTAACAGACCCAAGTGTGGGAAGTGCGGAAAACATCATGAAGGAGATTGTTTCTTCTGTGATAAATGCAACCGTTTCGGACACAGAACCGAAGCTTGTAGAACTCACCCCACGAACAACGAACAACGAAACACTGGCTGTTTCCGATGTGGTGACCCGGGACACTACCGAAATCAGTGCCCCCAACTCAACAACAATCAAAATAACCACAACCAGAACAACCCCGGGAACAACAATCAAAACAACAACAACCGCATCGCAACCATACCACCGGGGCGTAGCCGCGCATATATCCTACGTGCACCGGAAACGGTCGCAGATCTCAACTAGCACGGTACGTTTTAGCGACTATTGCTACGATTTAACATACGTTTTACTCGAATGTCGATTCGAACACAACACTTGGTAAACTCTGAACACGAAACGAAACACACAACATATTGAACTATGCCGCGAGCATACTTAAACTGATTTAACTTCTATGGCAACAATTGAACGCCACGCAAACTATTGTTAACAACATGACTTATCAGAGAACATACGCCGCGGGCGATCCGACTTGGTTTTAAATCTCGGGACGAGATTTCTCTAACATGGGGAGAATGTAACACCTCGCAAATTTAAACACGATTAATTAAGTTAATCACTTGCATTATTAGGCTAATTCCCTACTTGAGTGAATTCACAACACATTTTAGAGGTAAGTCTAGCATAGCCCAACTAGATAATACGCGTAGTATTACGTATTCGTAATTACGTACTGAACAAATTGAAAACAAACGCGACAAAAACATACGACTGTTGGTGAACAAAATTATTTAATAAGACGAAATTATTAAATAACGTAGTAGCGAATAAATATTTTTGTCAAAAATATTTACAAATCATTTTATAACGCAAAACGTTTAATTCGTACAATTTAAATAAAACAAAGTTTAAAATTTATAACTAAATTAAATTGGTTTTATAAAAAGATCCTAATTAAAAATAATGAAAAACGTAATTAAAAACATAATAGTTAAAGTAAAATAACATTTAACGATCGGGTAAACAAACACGGAGTGCAAACACGGAGGCAGAAAATGGGGACAAAACCCCACTCCCACCTCCTTTTTCTCATTTCCATTTTTCTTTCTCTTTTCTCTCTTACTTTCTCTCTTTTCTCTCTTTCATCACCACCAACCAAAAATCACACAAAATCGAAGAAAACTAACACCAAAACTCGAAGAATCATATAGCTCCTTTGGAATAAAACGACCACGAGACCCCGATCTACACTTCTACCTTTTCGGATTTCAAATCCGACACTCGTAAGTTTCCGACAAATCCCGCAAATCTTTAGATTTCAAAGTTATAATAGCTATTTAGTGTTTAATATACTTAGATTTACATGTTTTAGTGTTTCATATAACCGAAAACGTCCGAAATCGACCCAAAACTCGTTTTTCCCGAATTGTTCGTCGAACAGTCCGCTACGTCGCATCTGGCTTAGGCTAAATGCGACGTCAGGCCCTACGTCGCAGAACATCTCACAACGTCGCATACTGCGACGTCACCGTTAACGTCGCATTAAATTGCGAAATCACACATAGCGACGTCAGTCCCTACGTCGCACTAGACCCTGACGTCGCATATAGCGACATAAGCGCCTACGTCGCACGCGACGTCGCACCCTACGTCGCATCACAACCCAGCGTCGCACCTTGCGTCGCTAAAAACAGGAAGTTTAAAAACTAGTTCTCACTAAGTGTCGAACTAACCGGAAACGCATATCTTTATAAGATACGATTCACGAGCTTTACAAACAATACAAACACACTTATTTTACCGAAATTAGGATTTTAAACTATCACCAACGAATCGTATACATTTTCACAAACAACGAAATACAACGTAAACGTTTAACAAATACTTTGGACACAACTTGGTTGTACGAACACTAGCATGGATGATTAGCCTAGACATCCACATACTTATTAATCTCATACGTCTAGGACGTTAGGAGATCTCGGACTGTACTTGGGCTTAGGTTTGCTAGCACTCGCACTACTTAACTCAACAGGTGAGTTCACAGCCCCTACTTTTACTGTTTTAACTGCTTTGAACAGGGGTGGAAAACATAGTCAAACACTTTTATACAAACATGGTTGTATACTATTTTACTCAAACAAGTGGAGTACATGGAACTAGTAAACGGATAAACAAACTGACGATTTCAACTTAATATGTAATACTGCCCGCACGTGGTCCATATACGGGTCTTAGGGGAAGTGTTACATGTTACTTTCATACTACCAACGCTGTAAACACATGAACACGTTTTCGAGAACGCTGGAGGATAACCAGCAACACTTTATATAACGGACTGGGTAACTAAAAGTCCCTACTTGACATGGGCAACACTACTGAAAAGTCCCTACTTGACATGGGCAATACTACTGAAAAGTCCCTACTTGACATGGGCAACACTACTGAAAACAATGGGTTTCCTACTAACATGGACCCACCAAACGATTAGGATTGTAACACTGCCGCACGTGGTCCAGATACGGGTCTTAGGGGAGTGTTACACCTACGAACAACTAATAGGATACTTACATTCCTACTATAACTTGAACTATATTTTTGGGCAATATCCCAACAAAACATATCTACGATTAGGATACGTATAATCCTACAAAACATACTTGAACACAGGATACTGTTTTTCCTACAACTAATAGGATACGAACATTCCTACAAACAACTAATTGAAAACATATTTGGTGTTACAAATACTATTTTTGGGCAACATTCCCACGATACGTTATAAACAACAGTGGTTTATCACAACTGAACTTGTAAACATAAAACCTGTGAATTCACTCAACCTAGTTGTTGACTTTTACTATGTTTTTCAGGGAATTAGCTGCGCATGTAAGATCGCCAACACATGGAGAATTAGGCGACCCGTGAAGCTTTAGGATGCCAACATTTTTGGAAAAACATATGGATTTCTCCAGTATAACTGAAACTATTTTGTCATATTCTAGAAATCCACTTTTGTATACTTATTACTTTTAACTTGTACGATTCGATGAATCGTAAACTTTGTAACTAACACTTTTGGCATCTTAATATATTATGTTCTGTTGTAATCATGAGCTCTGATACGTATGCATGCTTTATTATTGTGACACCCCAGTACTTAAAATAAATGCTTCCGCTCAACGAATTTGGGGGTGTTACACAAGAACAAGTTTCAAATGCATTTCATGTTCAGCCTCAGATTTAGAATAAGCCAGAATATCGTCAATAAACACAATAACAAATTTGTCAAGAAACGGCCGACATACCCGGTTCATTAGGTCCATAAAAACCGCTGGAGTGTTTGTTAAACCAAACGGCATAACCAAAAATTCATAGTGATCGTACCTGGTACGAAAAGCAGTTTTTGAAATATCTTCCTCGCGTACTCGTACCTGGTGGTATCCTGATCTCAAATCAATTTTAGAGAAACATGATGATCCTTGTAACTGATCGAACAACTCGTCAATTCGAGGCAAAGGATATTTGTTTTTGACAGTTCTTTTATTTAACTCCCTGTAATCAATACACATACGGAGAGTACCATCTTTCTTTTTCACAAATAATACAGGAGCACCCCAAGGGGAAGAACTGGGTCTAATGAAACTCCTATCCAACAAATCCTGAATTTGATTCATCATTTCCTGAATTTCAGAAGGAGATAATCTATGAGTAGCTTTTGCTACAGGAGTGGAACCAGGAATCAACTCTATTTGATACTCTACTTCTCTTACTGGAGGCAACCCAGGTAATTCATCAGGAAAAACATCGGGATAATCAGAAACTACCCGAACATCAGACACAGATTTCCTTTCTAATTTGGCATCAACGACATAGGCAAGATAAGACTCACACCCTTTAGCTAGAGATTTTCTAGCTTTCATCAAGGAAACTAAAGGAACATGACCCTTTTCATGATCTCCTCGGGCTACTACATACGACTCATTTGAGACAGGAATTTTTATCAACTTTTTATGACATTCTATACTGGCCTTGTTTTGACTTAGCCAATCCATGCCTAAGACAACATCAAAACTAGGAATAGGCATCAACAAGAAAGCAATCGGAAAAGCATAACCCTCTATTAATATACTAGCTCCAGTTACCGAGGTGGTAACAGGAACCATTCTACCGCTTGCTATTTCAACTTCAATAGGCTTACTAATTAATGAGGGAACCAAGTTCAACTTATCACAGAAGTGCACAGAAATAAATGAGCAATTCGCTCTAGAATCAAACAACACACGAGCTGGTACAGAATTAATGAGAAAAGTACCAGTGATAACGTCCTCAGTAACGACAGCTTCATCAACTGTCATTTGGAAAGCTCGGCTAGTAGCTGGAGATAGATTTTTACGCTTCTGGCCAGACGAAGATGAACCTCCGACCATACCCATCCCTTGTCTTCTTGCCTCTGGGCATTGACCCGCCCGATGACCTTCCTTCTTACAATTCCAACACACAAAAGCAGTAAAAGTACAATCCCTAACTGGATGTCCCAACTCACCACATTTAATACACCGGGCCATTTGAGGAGTACAAGGACCCGTATGTCGAGCTTTACACCTAGCACACCAATTAGATTTCTCCGTTGCACTTTCACTAGAATCCTTTCCTTTACTCTGTTGATAACCTTGCCATCTCTGTTTTCCACGTCCCGAAGTATCACTCTTTGACCTTTGTAAAGATTTTTCTTTATTCTGTAAATTCCATGCCCTTATGTCACTATCAACAGCACGAGCCAGATTGAAAGCTTGGGGAAGAGTACCTGCTTGTCACACCCCGCCAAACGGTAATTACGATTACATAGAGTGGTTTGCGGAAGCTTAGTGACGTGGCGGGGGTGCGAGCAGTAAAACAACCAACAGATACATACATACTCAGAGCATATGGTTATTGCAGAACGAAATAGATTAAGATGCCATTAGTTAAAGATTTACAAAAGATTACCACTTGAAAAGTGGTAACAGTAATAATAGTAGTTGAAATCAGTATTTCATAAAATACATAATATCAAAAGTAGATTTCATAGGTATGACTGCAATAGTTGCAGTTATACAGAGGAAATCCAAGTGTCCCAAAAGTAGTGGCATCCTAACAAGTCCAGGGTAGTCCGTCCTGATAATGCATGCAGATCTTACTTACGCTGTTAATTCCCTGAAAAACATAGAGTAAAACGTCAACAAAATTGTTGAGTGAATTCACAAGTTTGTTTGTTATGTAGGAAACACAAGTTAATCATTTAAGAATAACATTTCCAAATAAGTGTTGTTTGTCAAGTAGGAAACACAAGTTATTAACAAATAACATTTCCCAAATCAGTTGTAGTTGTAATAGGAAACACAAGTTATTAACCAAATAACATTTCCTAAATCAGTTATCAGTAGGAAACACAAGTTAACCTAAATAAAGATTAACATTTCCAAATCAGTGTACGTAGGAAATCCTTTCCTAATCAATAGTTTAATGGGAAATATTTAGACGGTGATCCCTTGAAAGGTGAGCTAAACCTGTCAAGTAAGGTAACCCGATCTAACCCTATAACCAAACCACGACCCTAATCTGTTGTTGTTGTGCCAAGTAGGACATTTAAGTATACGCTCCCAAATCCGTAGGAGGGTCGTCACGGCGATAGTACTATCCGTATACTCAGTGGCTAGAGTCACCTAGCTAATGGTTATAGTCTGTAGCCATAAGGTCTTTTATGCACTACATCGTTCAGCCTAGATCTGTACCAAGATTCGTTGCCTAAATTCCCAAAATAGTTATGAAATACATTTCATAAAACATAGTTCAAATAGTTGTGTGAAATACCCTTTCACAAACAGTTCAAGTATGAAGTACCCCTTCATAAACAGTTTAAGCAAATACGTACCGTATTTAATCAGTCACAACATGAAATCTCATTTCATCAATAGTTTAAGTAAATACATCAAGTATTCAAACAGTTGTCGCATGCAATTATACATACGATTTCTATGTTTTCCACCCCGAGGTTTTAAAACATTAAAACATGTAAAAGGGGTTTGTGAACTCACTGTGAGTGCTCGGATGTGAATGCTAGCGAGATAAGATAACGAAGCCCAAACGTAGTCAACCTATACACAATAATGTATTAACTATAAGTACTTTGTTTACTTATGTTAATAGTTCGTTTGTTTGAAGAAATTATCAATTTCTTAGGTTTGTGTATTTCGTTGATAATTGTTGTTGGAAATATATAATATTATCCAAGTATTGTTCGTTTGTTGAATTGTCCGAAGTGTGTAAGTACATATACATATATATACTTATATAGTTGAATATATATATTCTCGTATATATATATTATTATTCGTTGTTTCTTTCATATATATCTCGTATATATATAAATATTGTTCGACATTTAGGTTTACAAAACACAAGTCCAAATTGTCCCGTATAATGTTCATCTATAAATACGTCTCAATCATTGATAATCCCACTTGATAAATGTACGTATTTAAGTTTGTATATGTTTATAAGTATGTTACTCGTTCGTCGAAAACATTTGGGTTGTCATTTACTAGTTCATCGTAATCACATGGCTTGTCCATTATTAGTTCATCGTAACACATGGTTTGTCTATTACTAGTTCATCGAAATCATTTAGGTTGTCTATTACTCGGTCATCGTGTTTGAGTCACAACAGGTTTTGGCTACTGATGAAGTTCACACGATCGGTTGACATGATCACGCGATCGGGTGGTCGAAGAAGTTCACGCGATCGGTTTAAGTAATCACGCGATCGGGTGGTACGAAGAGGTTCACGCGATCGTGGTTGAAAACCACGCGATCGCGTCGTTCTGAATTTCGAAGGTTTCTGAAGTTTTTGTTTCACGCGATCGCGTGAAGTAATAAAAGGTTTTAGCGGGTTTTGTTCATGAAAATGACGCGATCACGTCATTTGCTTCTGCACAGAAGCATCAGACGCAGAACAGAGCTGCACATTTTTGGTCGTTTTTCACTTCAATCGCTTATAGTTCGTATTCAATACGTTCCAAAAGGTTTACATTAGTACCATAACACATTTTGGCATCATAGTATAACACTTTAACAAGTTTTCCACCAATCGATTTTAGTTTTATAGTTTTGGTTTTTAAAACCCATTTCAAGAATCAATCATCAATCTTCAAGTTTGTGATGTTATGTAGCTAGATTATGATGTATATATAAGTAATATATCGAAATTTAAGCAAAGAGTTCAAGGATTTGAAGTTTTCTTACAAAATGAAAATGATGAATATGATGAACGTTTGATGATGATGATGGTGAAGCCACTGGCTTTGTTCCACTTCCACTTCCACTTCCTGATGTTGCTTACCTCTGATCTTGTTAATTTGTTTGTGAATGAGAGAAAGAATTTTGGTGAATTATTTGTGTGTGTGTGTTCTGCCGAATGATCACAGAGAGAGGGAGGGAGTATGGTTTAAAAACAATCGGTCTCCTCAATTATTGACGGTAGGTGCCAAATTTTTGGCACATCAATTTCGAGTACGGGTATAATTATAGCAATATAAAATTTAACATTTTATATTTTTGTTTTGTAGATGCTCTCCTGGTTCGTAATATATTTTCAGAATAATGAGGTTATCATTATTTTTAATAGTTGTACATTTTTGTACATTTTACTGCGCACGTCCAATTGAGCGCCAAATTTCGGTTGAGTTCCGAATTCATATTTCGAAGTAATGTTCTAAATACTTGAAAAAGTACTAGAAAAATAACATTTTTCATATTTTGACCTTTTAGGTACGTTTTAGAATTGTTTCTGTTCGTTATATAATACGTTTTATGTTAAACGTATAATTGAACCATTTTATCTATATGTTATAGATATATAATTTCTCGTAATTAATAACCGAATTATTAATTATTTCATATAACCAAATCTGGTTAATTATTTTTGTCGGCTTCGTTCCGATACGTTCGTACGTAATTTATAAATACTACGTATAATGTAATACTTTTTGTATTATTGTTTTGGGCTCGCTAGACTCATATCACATCATAGGTTTAGTTTAACACAAATGCAGGGAATTAGCGTAAGAAATGCATGAAATTAAGTATAATTATATACCTAATTTGGAGGAGTGTCACATTCTCCCCCCGTTAGTGAAATCTCGTCCCGAGATTTAAGTCGAGCCGTGAGTCTCGGTCACGCTCTCAAATAGGTAGGGGTATTTCTTTCGCATTTCATCCTCTCGTTCCCAGGTAAATTCTGGGCCATGTTTCGAGTTCCAACGAACTTTAACCAGTTTGATTCGTTTGTGTCGAAGTTTCTGAGTTTTAGAATCCATAACTTCAACAGGTTCCTCCACAAAGTTAAGTTTTGAGTCAATGAAGACTTCGTCAGGAGGAAGGATAAGTGTTTCGTCAGAAAGACACTTTTTGAGGTTGCTAACGTGGAAAGTATCGTGTATGCTACTAAGCTCTTGTGGTAGTTTGAGCTTATAAGCGACAGGACCAATCCTAGCAAGGATTTCAGATGGTCCGATGTATCGTGGGTTCAGCTTTCCGCGTTTGCCAAATCGTGCTACTCCTTTCCAGGGAGATACTTTGAGTAGGACCTTGTCTCCTACTTGAAACTCAAGAGGTTTACGGCGGTTATCAGCGTAACTCTTTTGTCGGTCTCGTGCCGCTTTCAGTCGGCTCAATACTTGAGTTATTTTGTCAGTAGTTTCCTGGACAAGTTCGGGTCCAGATAGTTGTCTGTCGTCCAACTCTGCCCAACAGAGTGGTGATCGGCACTTGCGTCCATATAACGCCTCAAATGGTGCCATCTGTATACTCGTGTGATAACTATTGTTGTAAGAGAATTCAGCTAGAGGTAGATGGGTATCCCAGTTACCTCCAAAGTCTATCACACATGCTCGTAACAAGTCTTCGAGCGTCTGTATCGTTCGCTCACTTTGGCCGTCAGTCTGAGGGTGGTAAGCAGTACTCATATCGAGTCGAGTACCCAATGCCTGTTGTAATGTTTGCCAAAAGCGAGAAGTGAATCGTGCATCTCTATCAGAGATAATGGATAGTGGCACACCATGCCGAGAAACAATCTCTTTAATATAGATTTTAGCTAGTTTCTCCATTCCATCCGTTTCCTTAATAGCAAGGAAGTGGGCTGATTTTGTCAATCGATCGACAATCACCCATATGGCATTTGCTCCAGATGCCGTTCTAGGTAACTTCGTAATGAAGTCCATTGTTATTTGTTCCCATTTCCATTTGGGCAGTTCAGGTTGTTGCAAAAGTCCAGACGGCTTTTGGTATTCAACTTTTACCTTTGAGCAAGTTAAGCATTTGCTCACGTAGGTGGCAATGTCACGTTTCATTCCAGGCCACCAGTAAAAGCCTTTCAAGTCCTGGTACATCTTGTCCGCACCAGGATGTATCGAGTAATTGGACTTGTGTGCCTCGTCCAAAATCAGCTTGCGTAACTCATCTACGCATGGTACCCAAATTCGGTTCATGAAGTACAACACCCCGTTGTCCTTTTTCTCGAGTTGTTTTTCCATCCCTTTCAAGGATTCATCCTTAAGGCGTTCGGAGGTGAAAGCAAGTTCTTGTGCTTCATGAATTTGAGTAATGAGATTCGAGTGGATTGTTAATCCCAAGGCTCGAGCTCTTCGCGGTTTGATTCGTTCCTTACGACTCAGGGCATCTGCTACAACGTTAGCTTTACCCGGGTGATACTTTATTTCACAGTCGTAATCGTTAAGTAATTCGACCCAACGTCGTTGTCTCATGTTAAGTTCTTTCTGGTCGAATATATGTTGTAGGCTCTTATGATCAGTGAAGATCGTACACTTTGTACCGTATAGGTAGTGTCTCCAGATCTTCAGTGCAAAAACAACGGCTCCCAATTCCAAATCATGAGTCGTATAGTTTTTCTCATGCACTTTTAGTTGTCGTGATGCATAAGCAATGACCTTTTCGTTTTGCATCAGTACGCAACCCAATCCCTGATGCGAAGCATCACAGTGAACAACAAAGTTATCTACTCCTTCAGGTAGAGATAGTATGGGTGCGCTGCTCAGTTTCTGCTTCAGTAGTTGGAATGCATTCTCTTGTTTCTCATTCCACTCAAATTTCTTGTCTTTTTGAGTTAATGTAGTAAGTGGCTGGGCTATCTTTGAAAAGTTTGCGATGAATCGCCTGTAATAGCCAGCTAGACCAAGAAATTGTCGTACTTCAGTTGGGGTTTTCGGTGCTTCCCAATTGTTGATTGCCTCAATTTTGGATGGGTCTACGTGAATTCCCTTGTCATTTATCACATGACCAAGGAATTGGACCTCTCGAATCCAAAATTCGCACTTAGAGAACTTTGCGTAAAGCTTCTCTTTTTGTAGTAGTTCGAGGATAAGCTTCAAATGTTGCTCGTGATCCTCTTTCGATCGTGAGTATACCAAGATGTCGTCAATAAACACAATGACGAATTTATCCAGATAGGGTTTGCATACTCTATTCATCAAGTCCATGAATACTGCTGGTGCGTTGGTCAGTCCAAAAGGCATGACTAGGAACTCGTAATGACCGTAACGAGTCCTAAACGCAGTTTTCGGTACATCCTCTTCTCGTACCTTGAGTTGGTGGTAACCAGATCGCAAGTCAATTTTTGAATAAGGACTCGATCCTTGCAGTTGATCAAACAGATCATCAATGCGTGGTAACGGGTATCGGTTCTTGATAGTTACCTTGTTTAGTTCCCGATAATCGATGCACATCCGCATAGATCCATCCTTTTTCTTAACAAACAAAACTGGAGCTCCCCAAGGGGAAAAGCTCGGTCGGATGAATCCCAAGTCTAGAAGTTCTTGCAATTGTGTGGATAGCTCTTGCATTTCCAAGGGAGCTAGACGATAAGGTGCACGTGCGATAGGTGCGGCTCCTGGCACCAAGTCAATGTGAAACTCAACTTGTCGTGGGGGTGGCAATCCCGGTAACTCATCAGGGAATACTCCTGGATAGTCGCGTACAATGGTTACATCGTCTATACGTCGCTCCTCGGGTTTCTTTTCTACAACGTGTGCCAGAAATGCTTGGTACCCCTTTCGGAGATATTTACTGGCCTTCAAACACGAAATCATTTTTGTGGCACTCTTTCGTTTCTCACCTTGAGCCACAAGTGTTTCTCCTGTTGACAGTGGTAATCGTACCAGTTTATCATAACATATGATCTCAGCGCGGTTCTTAGATAACCAATCCATACCGACTACAACGTCAAAACTTCCCAACTTAACCGGTAGTAAGTCTATTTCGAAGAAATGACCTTCTAACTCCAAGGTACATCCCGGTACTATTTCTCCTGATTCGATCAACTCACCATCGGCTAATTCTATGGTATACTTGTTGTCTAATTTACGGGATTCAAGTTCTAATAGTGGTCTAAACTCAGTAGACACAAAACTTAAATCAGCACCCGAATCAATTAACACAGAGGCATAATGATTGTTTACAAGAAACGTACCAGTGACGGTGTTAGGGTCCTGGCGTGCCTCTTGTGCTCCGATCACGAATGCCCTTCCTTGAGCCGGTTGATTGTTGATGTTGTTGGCTCGGTTGTTGTTGTTACCGCGGTTGTTGTTGTTAAGTTTAGGGCATCGGTTGCGGTAGTGTCCTTGCTCACCACATTCAAAACATCCCTGGTTTTGACGCTCAGTGTTTGCTCGTGGAGGAGGGTTAGTTTTGCATTCTCGGGTTCTATGTCCCCATGCCCTACAGTTTCCACAATACCCACACCCGCCTTCGTGGTGTCGGTTGCACTTATCACATTTGGGTTTGTTACCCAGGTATGGTTTCGATTCGGTGGTAGTGGCAACATATGCTTTCGCATTTCCAGAAGATTTCTTGTTCTGCTGACCCTGACGATCAGCACCACTACCGTTCCACTTTCGCTTTGCACCACCAGAACTACTAACATCAATACTGTTCGGTTCACTTTTTCCCGACACAGCTTTCTTAGTCAGATTTCCCATCCTGACTGCCTCATGGGTCAAACTTTGCGCTAGAGTAACGGCACTCCTGAAAGTGTCCGGTTTAGATGACGTCACCAGACTGCGGATTTGTGGTACTAGACCAAATATGTAGCGCTCAATACGCTTATACTCGGGTGTCACCATATGTGGCACTAGACGTGCAAGTTCCTGAAACTTAGTGGTGTACCCAGCAATATCAGCACCAATCATGGTGATGTTCCACAACTCTGTTTCTATTTTCTGCATCTCACTGCGAGGACAGAATTCCTCCAACATCAAATTCTTAAATGTCCCCCATGACATTGAATAAGCAGCTGGTCGACCAAGTGATTGGATCTGACTGTTCCACCAAGTGAGCGCTTTGTCAGCCAAAGTGCAAGTAGCATACTTCACCATACAGTCAGGTGAACAGTCACTAATGTTCAATACCGATTCAGTTTTCTCTATCCAATGAATCATACCAATTGCACCCTCGGTGCCATGGAAAGAAATCGGCTTACAAGCCTGAAATGTTTTGTATGAACACCCTCGGCTAGCATTCACGGGTGTCTCAGTATTAACAGGGGTAGATCCACTGTTGTTAACTACGGGTTCGCGATTACGGCTTGCCTCATATTCAGCAATACCTTCAGCTATTCTTCGTGCGATCATTTGTTCGGTGGTTTCAGTGGGTGGTGGTGGAGGCGTAGTTGTCTTTTGACTGTTTCTAGTGGCTCGTCGTTTGGGAGGCATGATTCAGCTCTGCGATGAATAAAATGCAGAGTGTTAATGTTGAGATATTGAATGTGAATAGATCAAAGATTCACATTTGATAGAAATGAATGACATGAAGAGATGAATGAATAGGGTTTTACAACACGTGCCATACAACTTTGAAACATCCATATGTACCTAGCATAATATAATCACGTTGGCCAGGCGTCATTATATAATGTCCAATACATATTTCTTTTCATTGTCGTTTAACACTGTAAATTTCAGAGGTTATCAAGAATAATTAATCATCAAGTTGTAGTATGTTTCAGGGTTTACAAGAATTGATCACAAAGTTATCAATAACGTATAGTTTTAATCACAAGTCGACAGTTGTAAGAGGAAATAATATGGTTGATAATAGATATAATGAACACGAGATGTAAACCAAACATACATCATATATTAAAGATCATAACGCTGTTACATGAGTTTAGTACAAAACGAGATGGGATTTCTAATATATCCATCGATGGTTAGCGTTATACAAAAGATGATGGGTTTCCTATACATATACCCATTCTACTAACAAAGTTCCATCCAACATACAGCTAGCCCATAACTAATACATACATATGTGATCCCCCAAAAGTAATAGTCTAATATGATGCAGGCACAAACTGCCATACACAGACCTAACGGAACCATGGTAAATACATCCTAACCGCAACCATCACTGCTGCAGTCATCACACAAACACTAGCAACAATCTCTGACACCCTAGCACGCCTCTCTAAAGCTGCAATGCGTGCACGGGTGGATGCTAGACTCTGCCAGTCTGTCTGACGGTGAGTCTCCACAAAATCCATCCTCTGATGGAGCATAGCCATATCCATATCAGTATGGGAGGCATCGCTCAGTAGCTCCATCACATCTCTGCTCCTGCTAGATGATATCCTAAACATGGTGTGAACCACAGCCACAAGGGTAGGCACAGTGAGCTCCAGAGGCTCACCAGTGAGATATGCAGATGGTGGTGAGTGGGAGGACTCTCCAAACTCAAAGGTCGAGGGAATACCCTCTAGTGATCTCCACTCTCTCAATACTCGAGGCATCCAGTCCAGATGGGAAGGTCGGAGCCTCTTCTGTGGCGGCTCGACAACTGGAACCTCAGGCTCAGTCACTGGCGACTTATCGCGCGGCGCGAGTGGTCCCCTGGGAAAATCCCGAACACAGATCCTAGCTGTCATCCTAGGTACTGGCACACGAGAAGTACTCGCAACAGGTGGTGTAGAGGTAGGAGTGACCTCAGGTTTGGTCGGAGGTGGTACTAAGTAAGCATCACTAGTGTCAACAGACATGGCTCTCACATGAACTGATGACTCATCCTCTACTGTGATCGCGGGACCCTCAAAAGTAGCCTCGGTCGGCTCTTCATCCGAAGCATAAACATGGTAAAGTGATTGACTAGACATACTGTGACAAAAGAAATTGGGTGCGGCGTGTCAGTCGTATGTTAGTTGTATGCAAAGTATGTATGCATGAATGCACAAATGTTCTAGCCAAGGCTATAGTCTAGGTCTCTAAGGTTCCAAGTCACTTAAAGACTGCTAGTTCGCTATAACCAATGGCTCTGATACCAAGTCTGTCACACCCCGCCAAACGGTAATTACAATTACATAGAGTGGTTTGCGGAAGCTTAGTGACGTGGCGGGGGTGCGAGCAGTAAAACAACCAATAGATACATACATACTCAGAGCATATGGTTATTGCAGAACGAAATAGATTAAGATGCCATTAGTTAAAGATTTACAAAAGATTACCACTTGAAAAGTGGTAACAGTAATAATAGTAGTTGAAATCACTATTTCATAAAATACATAATATCAAAAGTAGATTTCATAGGTATGACTGCAATAGTTGCAGTTATACAGAGGAAATCCAAGTGTCCCAAAAGTAGTGGCATCCTAGCAAGTCCAGGGTAGTCCGTCCTGATAATGCATGCAGATCTTACTTACGCTGTTAATTCCCTGAAAAACATAGAGTAAAACGTCAACAAAATTGTTGAGTGAATTCACAAGTTTGTTTGTTATGTAGGAAACACAAGTTAATCATTTAAGAATAACATTTCCAAATAAGTGTTGTTTGTCAAGTAGGAAACACAAGTTATTAACAAATAACATTTCCCAAATCAGTTGTAGTTGTAATAGGAAACACAAGTTATTAACCAAATAACATTTCCTAAATCAGTTATCAGTAGGAAACACAAGTTAACCTAAATAAAGATTAACATTTCCAAATCAGTGTACGTAGGAAATCCTTTCCTAATCAATAGTTTAGTGGGAAATATTTAGACGGTGATCCCTTGAAAGGTGAGCTAAACCTGTCAAGTAAGGTAACCCGATCTAACCCTATAACCAAACCACGACCCTAATCTGTTGTTGTTGTGCCAAGTAGGACATTTAAGTATACGCTCCCAAATCCGTAGGAGGGTCGTCACGGCGATAGTACTATCCGTATACTCAGTGGCTAGAGTCACCTAGCTAATGGTTATAGTCTGTAGCCATAAGGTCTTTTATGCACTACATCGGTCAGCCTAGATCTGTACCAAGATTCGTTGCCTAAATTCCCAAAATAGTTATGAAATACATTTCATAAAACATAGTTCAAATAGTTGTGTGAAATACCCTTTCACAAACAGTTCAAGTATGAAGTACCCCTTCATAAACAGTTTAAGCAAATACGTACCGTATTTAATCAGTCACAACATGAAATCTCATTTCATCAATAGTTTAAGTAAATACATCAAGTATTCAAACAGTTGTCGCATGCAATTATACATACGATTTCTATGTTTTCCACCCCGAGGTTTTAAAACATTAAAACATGTAAAAGGGGTTTGTGAACTCACTGTGAGTGCTCGGATGTGAATGCTAGCGAGATAAGATAACGAAGCCCAAACGTAGTCAACCTATACACAATAATGTATTAACTATAAGTACTTTGTTTACTTATGTTAATAGTTCGTTTGTTTGAAGAAATTATCAATTTCTTAGGTTTGTGTATTTCGTTGATAATTGTTGTTGGAAATATATAATATTATCCAAGTATTGTTCGTTTGTTGAATTGTCCGAAGTGTGTAAGTACATATACATATATATACTTATATAGTTGAATATATATATTCTCGTATATATATATTATTATTCGTTGTTTCTTTCATATATATCTCGTATATATATAAATATTGTTCGACATTTAGGTTTACAAAACACAAGTCCAAATTGTCCCGTATAATGTTCATCTATAAATACGTCTCAATCATTGATAATCCCACTCGATAAATGTACGTATTTAAGTTTGTATATGTTTATAAGTATGTTACTCGTTCGTCGAAAACATTTGGGTTGTCATTTACTAGTTCATCGTAATCACATGGCTTGTCCATTATTAGTTCATCGTAACACATGGTTTGTCTATTACTAGTTCATCGAAATCATTTAGGTTGTCTATTACTCGGTCATCGTGTTTGAGTCACAACAGGTTTTGGCTACTGATGAAGTTCACGCGATCGGTTGACATGATCACGCGATCGGGTGGTCGAAGAAGTTCACGCGATCGGTTTAAGTAATCACGCGATCGGGTGGTACGAAGAGGTTCACGCGATCGTGGTTGAAAACCACGCGATCGCGTCGTTCTGAATTTCGAAGGTTTCTGAAGTTTTTGTTTCACGCGATCGCGTGAAGTAATAAAAGGTTTTAGCGGGTTTTGTTCATGAAAATGACGCGATCGCGTCATTTGCTTCTGCACAGAAGCATCAGACGCAGAACAGAGCTGCACATTTTTGGTCGTTTTTCACTTCAATCGCTTATAGTTCGTATTCAATACGTTCCAAAAGGTTTACATTAGTACCATAACACATTTTGGCATCATAGTATAACACTTTAACAAGTTTTCCACCAATCGATTTTAGTTTTATAGTTTTGGTTTTTAAAACCCATTTCAAGAATCAATCATCAATCTTCAAGTTTGTGATGTTATGTAGCTAGATTATGATGTATATATAAGTAATATATCGAAATTTAAGCAAAGAGTTCAAGGATTTGAAGTTTTCTTACAAAATGAAAATGATGAATATGATGAACGTTTGATGATGATGATGGTGAAGCCACTGGCTTTGTTCCACTTCCACTTCCTGATGTTGCTTACCTCTGATCTTGTTAATTTGTTTGTGAATGAGAGAAAGAATTTTGGTGAATTATTTGTGTGTGTGTGTTCTGCCGAATGATCACAGAGAGAGGGAGGGAGTATGGTTTAAAAACAATCGGTCTCCTCAATTATTGACGGTAGGTGCCAAATTTTTGGCATATCAATTTCGAGTACGGGTATAATTATAGCAATATAAAATTTAACATTTTATATTTTTGTTTTGTAGATGCTCTCCTGGTTCGTAATATATTTTCAGAATAATGAGGTTATCATTATTTTTAATAGTTGTACATTTTTGTACATTTTACTGCGCACGTCCAATTGAGCGCCAAATTTCGGTTGAGTTCCGAATTCATATTTCGAAGTAATGTTCTAAATACTTGAAAACGTACTAGAAAAATAACATTTTTCATATTTTGACCTTTTAGGTACGTTTTAGAATTGTTTCTGTTCGTTATATAATACGTTTTATGTTAAACGTATAATTGAACCATTTTATCTATATGTTATAGATATATAATTTCTCGTAATTAATAACCGAATTATTAATTATTTCATATAACCAAATCTGGTTAATTATTTTTGTCGGCTTCGTTCCGATACGTTCGTACGTAATTTATAAATACTACGTATAATGTAATACTTTTTGTATTATTGTTTTGGGCTTGCTAGACTCATATCACATCATAGGTTTAGTTTAACACAAATGCAGGGAATTAGCGTAAGAAATGCATGAAATTAAGTATAATTATATACCTAATTTGGAGGAGTGTCACACTGCTAATCTCACTGTAGTGCGACAATGAGGAGGCAAAGCTCCAACAAAATGGTCAATTTTAGTTCTATCATCAGGAACCCATTGTTGAACAAATCGCAGCTTTTCAGTGAATTGATTTATAAGATCATCCATTGACATCTGATCCGTTAAGTGCAAATCCATGAATTCCTTTCTGATTCTGGACATATCAAATTCTGAGCAAAACTGCTTGCATAGCTCATTACGAAAATCAGTCGATCGAATCAACTCCTTTTGTTGTGGAGTTAGAGTAGCGGTAACAGAATCCCACCAAACCATGGCTTGCCCCTTTAATTGTTGAGCCGCATATGGCACCTTTAACTCCTCTTCACATTGAGAAACTTCGAATTTTCTCTCCATATCACGCAACCAATTAAGAGTCACAGAAGGGTTACTGCTTCCAGAATATTCAGATGGCTTAGTAGACAAGAACGTTTTAAAAGAACAACCCTTTTTCTGCTGTGAAGGTATTGGAGGAAATAACGGCAACTGATAACCATAAGGACCCGAAGAAAATATTGGAGCCGAATACATACCATGAGGTTGTTGAGAAATAAAAGGTGAAGATTTCGCAACATGAGAAGATGATACAACCGGAGGAGTAGTAGTACTTGTAACTGGATGTGTCTGTGAATCATGTTGAGGAAATCCCGCTTGTTCAGCTACCTTTCTATAATTCCTCAATGTCTGCAATTCATCCTCTAGTTGATAAATGTAATTATCCCTTTCAGATTCTTCTCCAACTGTATAAGAAGTACCGGACTGTCCATGTCTTTCATTCCGGTTTTCAGGAGGAACATCAGTTCAAGAGGCATCATTAAGAGTATGGGTCGAAATTTCATTGTCTGCCATATCTGCATTCACAACATCAACTCACAACTTGTTAATCGTTAGTACCTAAAATACTAACATCTCTCACATTGTAACTAATCCCACAACCGAAATGTTTGACTTAACAACTCGAGGTTTGGGACTGAACAATTTACACATGTTCAATTTACCCAAACCTATGCTCTGATACCAACTTATAACGTCCCTTAAATTTCAACCATTTTTTTTAACACCTACCGGAAGCAAAAGTCCCAACTTTCATTATAAAACCAAACTTATAATATTTACATATCAATATAATGTTATAAACTCCAAAACACATTATAAAATTTTAGCGTTATATGAAATAAAACATAACATAATTATTTCAAAATATCAGAGTTATCGCACGTCAAACATTCCATTAGCATAACTTCTTGTTTCCCATCCCAAAATAATCAACAAGACCTGTAAGAAGTTAAATGGTGGAATTAGCACGAAGCTAAGTGAGTAAATCAATAATCACAGCCTAATATGGCACAACAGATCAGATAAACATAACATAACTCAACAACGAGGATCGGTGGTTCTTGAGAAACCCTAATGCCGCGGAGGCCTCAAGAACTCTTATCATCAAACTGTATTGGCCTATACAGAATCTACCGATAGCTTGGATACTATTACTACACCCAACTCAGATTCTTATGAACAACACATGTATAAAGCTCCTGTGTTGGTCCACTAATAGTAATCCAAACCCAGTTATCAACTGACCCCAGTAACAACTTAAATCATAAGATTATACCACATAGTTAACAACAGTTTATTAATAATAAACATGTTTACTTATTGTAACCCAATATGTCACAACCAAATCACACTGAGAGTTATAATCCACTCACCGATACTTCAGAAGTCCAAACTCAGCAGTCTTATATCACTGAGTCTTTAGTTGATCTGAAAACACAACAAAATAATGAGTTAGTAACTCATTATGATAATACAACTCATCTCAAACATATCACTTAATGATGATAATCACAATTATCAAATATACATGTATACATTGCAAGTACTACATAACAATCAAATTAGTTTGTCCCCGTTTTAAGCCGTACCCGATCGACTTAGATGCCATAGCCGATCGGCTAAATACACTTACCCGATCGGCTCACCTCATGAACCGATCGGCTAACATGAAAAATTTCAATGTTTTTGTTTCGACGCAACGTGCTGTAAGCAATTTGTTCTAATCTAGCCGTGTGGCTCAATTTACCCGATCGGCTAAAAAAGCCATAACCGATCGGCTGACTAACCATAGCCGATCGGCTATGTGAGCCAACCAAGATACCAACCTGCGACCTGTGCAGAACCCAGCTCGTGTTTAACCCAAAAACTTATACAACTCAGTTATAAAATCGAATTTTCTGCAGTTATTTAACATCAATACAACTACTAACATCAACTAACAATACTACTATCAATTTGGTCATCAATTTCATCATATCTCAACTATACCTAAATTTCAATATAAACCAAATTCATGAATATACAAACTAAAAGTATACTTACACTTTGATGAACATTAAGATGAAGATGATGATAGTATTACTTAATCACAATCTAAATCACAGGAACCAATTTGATTCAAATCTGAGTTATGTTGTTCTTGTTTTGAGAGAAACCCAGAATAGAGGAAGTAAAGAAATTTAGGAAAGTTAGAACAATTTAGGTCGGCTCCATTTCATTCGACTCAAATTATACTTAGTATAATTTATCCCCTTCTCACTCTATTGTCTGGAACCTAAAAAAATTTGCGAGACAAACTGTTTTATTTTACCGTCAACTAGAACAATTTAAAACAAATAATAAATTACAAATCACAATAAATCCTAAGGCTTATTTACCTACTTTTTCGCAACTAAACATATACAATAATTTAAATGGCATATTTAAAATTAAAGAAAATACATGTCACCACTAGGCCCAATTTAAGGATGTTACAATTATGATCTCATAAATGTGTATTATAATGCATATAAAAGATTAATTGCATGATAAATTAATTAAACTTTTATATTTTAAACATCATAGCATCAATTCATACTTATCATAGCGACTTAGATTACTATATTTGTAATTAAAGATATAGATTTTCACGTGATAAACTATTTTAGCTTAAAAATTGAATATTTTTACGTGTAGTAATTAATTAAATAATAAACCTATTAACCTTTTATTGGACAAAAATTAACTAATTTATATTTTCTTAACTTATATTCATGTTAAGTAAGATCGGATCGGATCGACATCGTAACATCCTATGCTCAAATCGAAATCGTAAGATCTTACGATCCCGATTTGATCTTACGATTTCGATCTTGTGAAGACAAAAACGATCCTAGGTAAGATCTCTATCTTGACAACCTTGGTCGATAAAAAAATCAGTTTAAAGTTTATATATCCCGATCAAAACTTTCATTATAAGTTAACGAAAGAGTTTTTTTTAATGGGCAAATGAACTTTAGTGGTTAAAGTATGATCAACTCATAAGTTGAGTGGTTAAAACGTTTAAAACAAAGTTGAGTGGTTAAAACGTTTAAAACAAAGTTGAGTGGTTAAAACGAAAACAAATTGAAAGTTCAGGGATTAAACCATTATTGACCCTAAGTTGAGTTGTTAAAACATTTAAAAAAAAGTTGAGTGGTTAAAACGGAAACAAATTGAAAGTTCAGTGGTTAAAACATTATTAACCCTTTTTAATATTGCTCACTTCATTGAAATCAAGTTTTCTTGAGTATTTCACACCCACTAACTTTTATATACTCTTTTATTTCACTAACATGGAAGAGACCAACCTAATTTCTTAACAAAGTTCATGTGTTTTTCTTTATAATATTTATCATGTATAAATTGACATAACATCACATGTGGTCGTCGTCGTTATCGTCGTCGTCGTCGTTTTACTATTTTTAATACTATTATATGAGACATAAATATTCTAAGACCTTTAATTATTAAACTACAACTCAAAAGATAAACAATTGCATATTTGCATCACATATTTTATCTTATCTTATTATTATTATTTTTATTTTTATGATGATTATTATTATTATTATTATTATCACTATTATTATTATTATTATTAAAATTATTATTATAATAATAATAATTATTATTATTATTATTATTATTATTATAGATTGTATATAAAGAAACCCAACTCATCTCTTAACTCTCCAAAATTAAATAACTAAAAATTTAAGCAATTATTTGGAAGATTAAGTTAGTAAAAATCGATTGTTAACAATTATTTTGAAACATTCAAAAATGAAATTTTGAAACATTAAATTTGGACGGAGATACTACAATTTTATAGTACCAAATTTCATTTTCGATCTAAAAAGGTTCGAGGGTTGTGCATAGCACAACTCATAAACTTTACTAGTATATATATATATATATATATATGTGTGTGTGTGTGTGTGTGTGTGTGTGTGTGTGTGTGTGTGTGTGTGTGTGTGTGTGTGTGTGTGTGTATTTTGAGTGTTTAAGGGTTCTTTTTTGTTTGGGATTAGTGTCTAAAAATGTAACAAACTTTGACAAAATCTCTCTATTGTATGCACCAACTTTCAAAACCTCTATTGTATGTATCCAATTTTCGATTATTGCCTATTGTATGTAACCCGGCTATTGTGTCATCCATATAAAGCTCCACTTGGCATTCTCACAAAGTGTCACGTCGAAAAATTACATACAATAAGCATGAATCAGTAATTGGATAGACACAATAGAAGTTTTGAAAAGTTGATACACACAGTAGAGTTTTTGTCATAGTTTGATACATTTTCATATACTTAGCCTTTTTGTTTCTTCATTTGCTTTGAAACGGGAACAAAAACCATACGTCGTTTAAAAAGAAATAAAAACATACAATACACTAATCAAAATGCAAAAGGTATTAATATCACAACGATTAAAAAGGTTATTCCTATAAAATGAAAATCCAAAGGAAAAATTATTATGGAAACTTATTAATGGTGGATGAGAATCTCATGACATTTAATTACATTTTCCATATATTAATGCTGTTAGGGACAACCCTAAAGGCAGTGGCGGATCTAGGATTTGAGGTGACTAGTAGCAGGAGTATCTTAATTGTTGTTAACCCGTAGCAGAAAGAAGAAATGGTACAAGAAATGTAATTTTCATATGAAATTTACACTGCGTATAGCAAAAAGACCCATAGCAACTGCTACCCCTATCTTCTACGTGGCTTCGCCCCTGCCTAAAGGGCTGTTTGTATCAATACCCTAACTGTTATGTGACTGTTCTATGTTATTTTACTACTTGGGTGATTATTTGAGTAGTTGTTCATCAAACCACAAAGTGGGTTCATAGAGCCATTAAACAATACTGGTACGATGATTACCATCAAGAAATGTTCTATTATGCATTATTCTCACAAGTCTGAATTGTCCATTTGCTATTGTAAGCCAATGGTTAGATATATATATCGAGCATATGTTTAAAGCATTTGGCCATTCAGGATTGTACTTGAAATTCAATTTGTAAAGGTTTACTATTGCCAAATCTTCAAGTTAAAGACTCGTATCAGCAACGACATCGACAATATTATAAAGGAAACATAAGCATCCAAAAGCAAGTAATATTTAGATCTAAATAAGCAGGCAACATCCTAAACATTCACAAAACAGTTGTTCCTACCGGTCGAAATACCAATATATATTCTGAAGTACTTGACGTTCAAGCCTTTAGTTCAACTATGTGAAAGGAGCTAGGCCACAAACTACACCACTTACGCATAAACTATTGTTTAAAACTGTTAAGGATTTAGCACAAAAACATACAGATGCAGACATTCTCCTGCAATTTGGGCAACTGAGGTACTGGAAGTCTGGAACTGCTCCAGCAGAGGTAACTCCAGTTCCACCATGGCTTGAAGATGTTTTCGATTGCTCCTCAAACTTCATGAACTGAGACATCTATGTGCTCGAACATCACCTATGTATTAGATTATCAACTGCTGATTATTTAAATAATTAGGCTTGCTATCATAGCTTTGCTTTTGTAGATTGACCTGTGCACGATCAATCTGCTGCACATGAACACCGAATCACCATATTTCTCTAGCTCTTGCAAATTATTAATAGGTAAGTTTGTTACCATATGATAATGTAAAGAGGCTTCAATAGGAAATGGAGTAGTGAAGTTTCTCACTTGATACACCTAAGTTTGTGGACGCCGCTTGGTTACTTTGGTACGTTTTAAAGACGAGTTTTTTTATTATTTATTGTTTAATTTAGAGAAAATTGCTGAATTCATCCTTATGTTTTGCTAAAAAATCACATCCCGTCATTTAATTTCAATAATGTCACTAAGCATCCCTATAATAAGGGTGCGATTGCTTTAATGGAAAGATGTTTTGCATCACCGGGAGTCCATGATCAAACTATGTTATCTTCTTTGGTTAAATATTGACATGTGCAAAGCACACGAGGACAATTTCGTCTTTCACTTTCTCCTTTCTAATTAAATTATATAGAACATAAACAATATGTACGTGTATAATATATAACGAAAACCACCCAAAGTACAATGAAAATTAGTTCATCGCCCCTTTAAAACCACCGTCACTTTTTTTTTACTCAAAAATCTACCAACCACCATTGCTCTAGCTGAAGCAAATTCAGATTCTCAACATGAAAACCCAAATCAACACTTGAAGCAAACAATTTGATGGTCTAAGACCAAGTAAAATTTTGAACCAAAAAATTAATAACCATGCTTCACCGGCTGTTCTGCTGCAGGCTGCAGCTCGCCGGAGTTGTTGTAGCAAACGTTACCGAAACGTACCACCGCAACGCACCATCATCATCGACCGTTTCACACTTTTGTTTGCGGTGGACCATCGGTGGTGATTCAGTGGTCGGAGGTGGTGAGTCAGTGGTGGTTGCGGTGATTCTATGGCCGGAGGTGGTTCAGGTTGTTGGGATATGACCACGTAATAAATAAATGCATGTCTGAAAATATTTAAGCCTACGGGGTCACACGTATTGACACTTATGCTCAATATAATTAATTAATATAAATGTGAGATATATTAATTAATTCGTTCACGAATAAATAAATAAGAAGTTATTAAAGTGTTAATTGTACGTTTTATTAAAAGAGAGGGACCTAGATGTAATTTGGGAAAAGTTGGAAATTCTGGAATGTTCCAGAATACCCTAAAGAGGCTGGCCCATGGGTTTTTATTAAACCCTAAACTTATTCCCTAAGTTAGCTATACCCTATAAATAGAGAGGCAAAGAACCCTAACACATCAAATTAATTAATCCTCTCTCTCTCTCATTGACTTACGTCAAAACAAAACCCCAAAAGGGTCTTTGTTTTTTTGTGTTGTACGACAAGTAATAGAGGCACAAAGGTTGTATGGTTTGTGAAGGGGTACTAGCATACGTATTCGAGATGTTGTCGTGTGTGCGATCGTAGAGGGGTTTTACTTTAAACCCTAACTATATTATTATAGTTTATTGGAGCTCTGCTAAAAGGTACAATTGTATCTTAACTAATTACATGTACGTGTTTATATGCTTCCGCAATGCTTTTACTGATTATGGTATTTCAGTTTCTAAGAATAATGTTCATTATTTTAATGTTATTCCTTGTGATGGTATTTTTGAAACTGATATGCATGATCATGTTTCAAAAGTTAATTCTATGTATTTTGTTAGCAACAAAAGAGCCAAGCCTAACTTGGACTCTACCTATCTTTGGCATTGTCGTCTTGCACACATTGGAAAGAAACGCATTGAAAGGCTTCAACGTGAAGGGCTTTTAAAATCAAATGATGATGGATCCTTTGATAAATGCATATCCTGTGTTTCAGGCAAGATGACAAAGAAACCCTTTCCACATCAAACGCAAAGGGCTAATGATCTACTTGGAATCATACATACTGATGTTTGTGGTCCATTTAGACATGTGTCAAGACAAGGTGCTAGCTACTTCATCACTTTCACTGATGATTTCAGTCGTTATGGTTATGTTTACTTGCTTAAACATAAACATGAAGTCTTTGAAACATTTAAAGTGTTTAAGAATGAAGTAGAAAATCAACTCGGTAAGACCATCAAGATCCTTCGTTCGGATCGAGGTGGTGAATACTTAAGCCAAGAGTTTAAGGATTATCTAAAAGCGTGTGGAATTGTCCAACAGCTTACTCCTCCATACACACCACAACATAATGGAGTATCTGAGAGGAGGAATCGAACCCTGTTAGACATGGTAAGATCCATGATGAACCTTACAACTCTCCCATTATCATTTTGGGATTATGCTCTTGAATCTGCTGTACGTATTTTGAATATGGTTCCAACCAAGAAGGTTGATAAGACACCACATGAATTGTGGAATGGAAGAGTCCCTAATTTGTCTTACTTAAAGGTCTGGGGATGTGAGGCGCCTGTGAAGCGAGATACGCCTGACAAACTCGAACAAAGATCTATTAAGTGCATCTTTGTAGGATACCCAAAGGAAACAATGGGTTACTATTTCTACAATCCTTCTGAAAACACTGTTAAAGTTGCTAGATATGCTGAGTTTTTTGAGAAAAATCTTATAGCTCAAGAAAACAGTGGGAGGGTAATAGAACTTGATGAGAATAAAGAGGAAGATGCATCACCTTCAACAAACACTAGCGAACATCAACTTGGGGGGGAAAGTGGTCAAAATGTTGAACCTCAAGTCGATGTTGTTCCAATTTGTAGGTCCGCAAGGACAATACGTGCTCCAGAGAAGTTGTGTCTAAATGTAGAATCTGAGGAACACGTGTTAGGGGATCTTAATGAACCTCCTAATTTCAAAGCTGCATTATCAGATCCTGAATCAGAAAAATGGCTTGAAGCTGCGAATGTGGAAATGAAATCCATGAAAGATAATCAAGTCTGGCGCTCGGTTGATCTTCCACCCAATGCTAAAACCGTTGGCTGCAAGTGGCTCTTCAAGAAGAAGACCGACATGGATGGAAATGTACACACCTATAAAGCTCGTCTCGTAGCGAAGGGTTATACTCAAGTCTACGGAGTTGACTATGATGAAACCTTCTCTCCTGTAGCGGACATTAGGGCTATTAGGATTCTCTTGGCTATAGCAGCGTACTATGACTATAAGATTTGGCAAATGGATGTCAAGACTGCCTTCTTGAATGGTTACTTAGACGAGGATGTCTATATGGTTCAACCTGAAGGTTTTATTGATCCAAAACATCCCAGCAAAGTGTGCAAGCTTCAAAGATCCATTTATGGACTAAAGCAAGCATCAAGAAGCTGGAACAAGAGGTTTGATGAGGAAATCAAAAAGTTTGGATTCACTCAAAACCCTGATGAGCCATGTGTATATCAAAAAGCTAGTGGGAGTAATGTTACTTTCCTTGTCTTATATGTTGATGACATATTGATCATAGGAAATCACATTCCAATGCTACAAGATGTAAAATCCTACCTTGGAAAGTGTTTCGCTATGAAAGACTTGGGAGAAGCAGCATTTATTCTTGGAATCAAGATCTATATAGATAGAACAAAGCGGTTAATTGGACTAAGTCAAAGTGCTTATATTGATAAGATCTTAAAGAGATTTAAGATGGAGAATTCTAAGCGTGGAAATGTTCCGATGCAAGAGAGACTTGACTTAAATAGCAAACAGTGTGCTTCTACACCTGCTGAGGTGGAGCGTATGCAAAGGGTTCCCTATGCTTCTGCTGTGGGATCTATCATGTATGCGGTTAGATGCACTAGACCTGATGTGGCGTTCGCACAGAACATAACCAGCCGATTTCAACAGAATCCAGGTGAAAGTCACTGGACTGTTGTGAAAAATATTCTCAAGTACCTGATGGCTACTAGAGATATGTTCCTTGTTTATGGTGGAAATCCTGAAGCTGAGCTCAAAGTGACTGGATATTGTGATGCTGGATTTCAGACTGATAGAGACGATATGAAGTCTCTGACAGGATACGTTTTCATCTTGAATGGAGGTGCAGTGGATTGGAAAAGCAAGAAGCAATCCACAACTGCCATGTCTGCAACAGAATCAGAGTACATAGCATCTTCGGAAGCTGCGATGGAAGCTGTCTGGATTAGAAAATTTATTTCTGGGCTTGACGTGGTACCCACAAATAAAAACCCTATGGAGTTATACTGCGATAACTCAGGAGCAATTATTATTGCCAATGAACCCGGAGTTCAGAAAGGGGCCAGACATTATCCTAGAAGATATCACTATGTTCGAGAGCAGATCGAATTAGGTGAAATCAATCTACTCAAAGTTCACACAGATGATAATCTAGCTGATCCGTTTACGAAGGCTTTACCTAAGGGAAAGCTTAATCAACATGCCGAGGGCATAGGACTTCGTTATGCTAGTTATTTCATGTAACTCTGTGTTTTAGTATTTGGATAAAGGATGTAAGACAATTATTATGCAATAAATGAATTAAAATACTTGGTATGTTTGTTTTCATTTAATAATTAATTGTATCCTATATTTGCATGTTTAAATCCATGAATAATTTTTATATTATTCTAAATTGTCCATTATCGATTAACTATGTGGGAGCATAGTTGAACTAAGATAAATATGAGTGATTGGTATGGATGGTCCCTCCAAACTCACATGATATCCATGAGATGCATATCGGACTACCCCAACTGACAAGTTATCACTTTATGGATCGGCGTCATTAAGTGAAACTTGTAAATGGTTGCTTTACTTATCCTTAGACTTGAGATGCAAGCAGGTCTTGCATGTATGGATTGCATTTTCTTGATATAGTTCTAGCTATCCTGAATAAGGTAGTAATAAAGGGCTATTTTCAGAAGTGTAGTGAAGTACATGACTGACACATGTAGTCAAGATAGGATTTGTTCCTTCAATTAGCTATTGAAGTATGATACCACTGGGCCCCTCATTAGAATTAATTAAGATGTGTGTACGGCCGTACCCAAATGAATTCTAGACTGTCTCGATTGATTTGGTAATCTTGATTGATTATAGAAATGAGAAACATAATCGTTAACTTATGGAATGACATTGATCCATATCCATAATTAACAAGGTATCTGAAACAAAGGGATAGTAAAGACTAAAATCATTTTCTTAAGAAGCTTGATTATACTTTAAGAAATTATATTATACTTTGAGAAACTATAATATATTTTAAGAAACTATACTTAAACATTTTCGGGGGCATTGGCGTGTTGCTAGACGCTTACCAATGTCATTGCCTTTATTAATGACATGCTCAAGTGGGAGCTGTTGGGATATGACCACGTAATAAATAAATGCATGTCTGAAAATATTTAAGCCTACGGGGTCACACGTATTGACACTTATGCTCAATATAATTAATTAATATAAATGTGAGATATATTAATTAATTCGTTCACGAATAAATAAATAAGAAGTTATTAAAGTGTTAATTGTACGTTTTATTAAAAGAGAGGGACTTAGATGTAATTTGGGAAAAGTTGGAAATTCTGGAATGTTCCAGAATACCCTAAAGAGGCTGGCCCATGGGTTTTTATTAAACCCTAAACTTATTCCCTAAGTTAGCTATACCCTATAAATAGAGAGGCAAAGAACCCTAACATATCAAATTAATTAATCCTCTCTCTCTTTCTCTTTGACTTACGTCAAAACAAAACCCCAAAAGGGTCTTTGTTTTTTTTTGTGTTGTACGACAAGTAATATAGGCACAAAGGTTGTATGGTTTGTGAACGGGTACTAGCATACGTATTCGAGCTGCTGTCGTGTGTGCGATCGTATAGGGGTTTTACTTTAAACCCTAACTATATTATTATAGTTTATTGGAGTTCTGCTAAAAGGTACAATTCTATCTTTACTAATTACATGTACGTGTTTATATGCTTCCGCAATTGTGTGACAATTAGTTTATATTTATATTGTATACTCTGACACAGGTCACAATCGAGGCTGTTTCATGTTGCAATCGCCGGAGTTTCAAGTCACAATCTGTGGCGGATTGATTTTTTATCGATGAAATGGATGGGGTTTATGGAAAATTGGGGAATGAAAGCAAAGTTGGGGTTTTTTCGATTAAGGTTAATAAACACGTATTTCATATTCAATTTGGTTTATCAATTTAATCTAGTCACCAAGATATATGTATGTGATTTTTAATTTGTATCTGGTGATGTTTTTGGTTGTTATCAATATGGATTTTGATTCCTTTATCAATTCGGTTTATTTGAGAAAGAAGTAAGGCTTTTTTTTTTTTTTTTTGAAGAATTATGTTTTGGTGTTTTAGTTAGCAGGTGTGTTTGAGAAGATGATGTTTGGATGATTGGTAAGGAAAAGACACATATACCCTCGTGTGTTTTGCACATGTCAATATTTGACGCCGGTTGGCTTTGGGACTCCTGTCGATGCAAAACAACTATTATAGGGACGCCCGGCCAGTGATATTATTGGAATTAAAGGATGTGACGTGATTTTTAAGCAAAACACAAGGAGGAATTTGGGAATTTTCTCTTTCTTTTATAACTTTTGACGGCTTATTAAATTCTTTTAGTAAGTTTCGATAAGCAGACGTTGAAAACGATAATGATGGATTCAAAACATCTCATATCGATTCATTCTCCTCTAGAAAAACATTCCATCTTGGGGAACCATTTCAAATCTAGTGGCATGTTGCCATGTTCTAGTGAACTTGTCATATGAGGACAACAGAGTAATAGATAGTTAGACTTAATTTATCATGATTTCGTAACTAAACAAAATATATCTGAAGTTCATATACTTATTATTATTAGGGGAAATTGTATTAAATTGAGGGAAAATTGTATTAAATTGAAGAAATTGACATGTTCAACTCTAGTAGAATCTACTATGAAATTATTATCATTGTGTTGCTGGTTGTGAAAAGCAATAACTTTTTTGCTTGATTAGAAAATCAGTTATACCTTTCATATCAATAACTCAACCTAATAACACAAAACGCCAACATGTTAACAAAAACAATAGTATGAGTAAAAGACTATGTTGGAAATAATGAATAGGGAACATGATCAATGACCAGATATAATCTATGTGAATCGTGTTTGGAAATCACTTTCCAAATACAATATTTCGACCTTGTAATTGCATCGGGTTACACGAAATTCGTATTGGGATAATTCAAGAGATTCACGATTTATGGCAATCAAAATCGAGAATCGAGTGTTTATGTGCATGTTTTCTGTGTTAACAATTATGCAGAGAATGATGATGATAACCAAAAATACGGGAGTTATAGGACAGTTATATGTCCTTAACAAATTCGGGTCAAAATTCGTAGCGGGACCGCAGCCAGGGGCGTTGCCTACTGGACCCCCAAGGGGGTGCGGCCCCCTTGACCACCGCAATTTGGTCGTTCGCAATTTGGTGGTTCCAAGAATTTAGTAACTTAGTCGGGTATACACTCTGCATCACTTACCCCGTTCGCCAATGCACTAAAATATACAACATGGACTGCCGGGCTACATTAGAAAATGATATGGGCCTGATCCATTTTTCTTGGAGATAAAAGACTATAGGCTAGTTGGCACTGGCCTGATTGCATTGCAGCAGGGCTAGACTACAACACATGCCATTGAAGTTTTAAGGTAGTTTTCATCCTTTTGTACTCCATGTTTTTTCGTCGACTATTGAAAGGTCTAAGATGTTATTTATAAAGAAATTGAGCTTCAATTTTGAAAAGAATATTATATCTTTACTTGAATAAAAGTTACATGTTATATTTTGATAATTTATTTCTTTTCTTTTGTATACTTGTAGGTGTTATTTTATATTATTTTTTAATGTTTTTCATCTACAACTACTTATTTAAAACTTTAGAACAAATAAAAGTTGTAGCTCAGACAGGGGTTTTCTCTCGAAATATTCGGGTGTCCCCTGGAATTGGTGATGGGTATATGAAGAGGCAATGCCGCTGAGCCCAATACTGCCTTTCAAAAAAAAAAAAAAAAAAAACTTTAACCAAAGACCTCATCTCACGGCTTATAGTTTTATCTTGTAGTTGCACGGTTGCACCTCTAACTAATCATGGCAAACATACCTTTTATGTTATCATCCGAAAAGAAAAACATTTTTTTTTAAGAAAACTAGAAAATCAGAATATGTGTTTAAATCCACTTTTAGTAGTTTGTGTTCTCTACATTTTCCGTAAATATTTCATTTGAAACAGTTAGAACAGTTCTACATATTTGGTTTCCAAATTTCCTTTCATATTTTCGTTTCACTAGACTCATTTGAAAGGGTGTTTCGGGACGTGATATAAATATATATATATATATATATATATATATATATATATATATATATATATATATTTGCCTACAAATATTATGTCACTAAAAATGTAAAAATTTGTGAGGAATTATGTAACACCCTGTTTCTGGGTCTAGTAGTATTTAACATTTTCTGACTGTGAATTATTATTAAGTGTGTCAGAAAATAGGTGTGCTGTATTATTTGAAATAAATAGTGATAATAGTCGAATAATTTATTGTGACTAATAAATTATTCAGTGTTTTAATTTTATTTAGTTGACGGTAAAATAAAATAATGTTTCCCCGCATATGGTTTTTAAGTTCCAGACAATAATAAGTACGGGGGACAAAACTAGTACACATATTATCATTTATATGTGTAAAACCTTATCCCTATCACCTAAAAACATTCCAGAAAATTCAGGAGAGAACGAGAGGTTGATCCAAACCCTAAACCTCATCAAAATCATCATCAATCATCAAAATCTTGTGGAATTAATCCCTGTTCTTCCTTGTTCTTGGTCTGGCCGAACCGTACGCACCATAGGGACGATTCAAAAAATTGTGAAACAAGCTTTGAGGTTAAATTGAGTTTATAGAACTATGATTCAAGCTTCAAAAACGTGATTTGATCCTTCTATCATCATCATAAACAACTTGTAAGTGTTGATTTCTTGATTTCTTATAAACTTGAAAATGGGTTCTTGAGTATTTGAAGAAATTAGCTTTATTAATATTGAATTTGTGTTTGTAGTGATTATAAAATGGTTAGTTGATGCTTATTCCATGATTATAACATATCCCTTAGCTTAGAATTGAAGAAATTGATTACGTGTTCTTGAGGGCTATAGTGCTTACGATGAGTTAGATGAATTAGATGATGAAGTTAGTATTGTTTGTGATTGGGAACACTTAATTGAGATGTAGAAAGTAAAATTATAACTTAGTTGGTTAATTACTCATAAAACTTAATATTTGTGATTGGGAGAATTAGTGATATTGGAGGTTGATAATCTTGTTATATGATCTCATGATGTTAATTAACAATGATTAAGGTGTATTAATATGATAAAGTGATCATGGGAATCATAAACTTGTTACATGATTATGAATTAATGATGTTAATTGGTTATTCATAATCTAGAGATGAAGTATGTTGAATTGTTGTAAATAAGTAACAATTTATGTGAATTGTGGTAGAAAGTGATTATTATGATTGAATGATGGTATTATATTGGATATTAAAGATGTTGTTTGATGAAGATGAATTAATATGATGTTATATATATATTTTAAAACAAGTAACTAACTTGTTCTATTTTGTTGTAATTCCAGTTGAGCAGAAGACTCAGTGATATTAGACTACTGAGTGGATGCCTGAGGTGGTCGGTGAGTGGATCTCTAATCCTCAGTATAACTTGGTTGTAACGAGTTTGGTTACAACAAGTAACATATTATTACTATTGTAGTTGCCATGATGATTATTATAGTTAGTAATAATATGGTTGATATAATAACGTTGACCTGATGAATATGTGATTTGTTGATTATGTGATCACTGGACTTGTTGTTGGCCTTCGGGCATCAGTTGTTAATGAGGTCAACGAGTTGTTGAATTGTTGGTTGGGCTAGTCGGTTATTCAAGGTCTAACACACCTCCTGTGTTAGTTGAGAATAACCACTAGCTATCGGTCTCGTCCGTTATGGCCATACGGATATGGTTGGGTAAGTGTTCTTGGGGAGCCTCCCGGGTATTATGGTTATCCCCAGAGCCACCGATGCCTCATTATGAAGTCCGTTGCTTGTTGAATAGTTGCTTTGATGATAAGTTGACCAGTTGAACAGTTGCCCTGTTGCTTTGCTAAATGGTGGTATTGTCTACTTTGTTGGTTATGTGTTAATTGTTGTATGCAAAGTTGTTGAGCTAAGTTAGCCTGTTGATTAGTTATCTGCTCACTTAGCGTTATGCTAATCCTCCACATTATCCCTTCTTGCAGGTTTTGGCTATTTTATTGGGTGGGCAAGAAGTTGGACTAGAAGGAATGTTTGACCTTGAGGCATTACTCTGATAGTGGAATTGTATAAAATAATGTTTTAACATGTTTTTATATAACACCTATGTCGAGAAGTTATGTTTTTTAAAAGGTTGAATTTTATATGTTGATAAAATGGTGTAAACTATCACTAGTTATTTGGACTTACGCTTCCGATTTACTATATTAAATTGAGTATAAATGAGGGGTGTTATAAGTTGGTATCAGAGCATAGGTTTGGGCGAATTGGACATTGCAAAGTGTTCAATCCCAAATCTATGGTAGTGTCAAGTCAAACATTCCTGGGAGTGCGGGATTAATAGTTGCATGAGAAATTAGTTGTTGAAAAAGTACTAACCTAAAACAAGATTCTAGAATGTTGTTTTGGTTGCAGAGACGGAGGAATATGAGGAACCTACTGGTATTCTCATTGATTCCTCGATTGTTGCTGGCTTAAGTGCACCAGGTGATTCTCGATAGCCTTGTTGAATTTAATTCAGTTTGAATTGTGTACTTTGCTATGATGATGTTGATCTACCCTAAAGTAAGTTGAGTCAGACTGATATGATTCCCTAGTTTTGAGTCAATTGATGTTATTCATATGTTGTGAAATAAACTGGGTAGTTTATGTTGAACTTGAAATTGTTAAAAAGGTGTTAAGTCGTGTAGACGCTGTGTTGAATAAGTTGTAATAGTGCTATTATGTGAATTTGGTGTTTCGAGGTTATAATGTGACACCGATGGTGGAAGTAAAGTTGTTTGACTTGGTAAAGTCAAAGAAGTGTATAATGGGTGTTAAATTAGTGAACATATTGGTTGAAACCCAAATGGGTTGTTAAAGTGCCCAAATGGGTCACTTGATGGTTAAAAGGTTAAAGTGAGTAGTGGTTTGATTAAAAAGAATGTTAAAGTGGCTTTAAGTCATAAAGATAGTAGTAAAAGGTGATGAAAATGATTTGGGTAGTCAATGTGATTATTTTCTTAAAAGCGTCCATTTGGACCCCTAAACGGGTCAACGTGTCAAAACAATGTAGAATGAGTGTTTGTAGGTGACGAATATGCCCACACGTCACTAATGTATATAGAAACATGTTGGTAAAAGGTGGAAGTCAGAAACCAAGTCGTTTGAAATATAGGGTGTCAACCAAAATGGTCGAATATGGTCAAAAAATGAGTCGTACGTCCGTTTTATCGTAAAACGTGTAAATTGGAAAAGTGTAAAAAGGGAAAGTTTCATTTTGGCATAGTGGACGTGCCTGCAAAATTTTAGAGTCTAACTCTAAACGAGTAAAAAGTTATACGCGATTGAAATTGGCTAAAAAATATGAATTTTACTGAAACTCAGATTTCTACTTGGGAACGCGATCCCAACAATCTTTCTGGATCGCGTTCGTATGTGTTATTTTGTCACAGAATTTTTATGCTTGGGAACGCGATCCCAGCCATTTTCCAGGATCGCGTTTGTGTGTATATTTCGGGTCCAGATGCGTTTTCTTTTGGGAACGCGATCCCGCTCACTTCTCCGGATCGCGTTTGTATGCTTAATTTGGTTACAGAACATTTTTCACTGAGGAACGCGATCCTGACCCGTTTTTCCGGATCGCGTTAGTTAGTAAAAAAAAAAAAAAAAAATTTCTTGCGACGTTCGACGTAATACTTGACGTAGAAAATTTTTTTTGAAAATTTCGGTGTCCGATTAAGATGAAATTTACAGGTTCACTTGGAAACGGCTCAACGGTCAAAGCTCATCGCTTTGCCATGAGCCCTGTCAGTTTTCGGCACTTCGGGATCGTTTGGGGCCCGAAAATCGCATTTTACTGTTTTTCGGACCTTATTTTTAACTTTTGACTTACGTTTTAAATTGGGCTTTTGTTTCTTTGAACCCTGGGATCATTCCTATGAATATATATGACGTTATAACTTGTTTTAAGAGGTCCTTAAGTTTTATTGAGTATGAGTTATTTTCAAGCTGTGTATTCGTCGTATTGTAAAATTGTGGCCAACTGTTGTTGGTGGTGATTTATGTTCTTGAGTTATATGGACTAAGTGAAATAGGATAAAGTAAATGAGTCATCTAAAATATTGGAAATGGTTAAAATAAGTATTCTTAGAGTTTGAAAAGAAGTGTATGAGTTTATACTTATTTGATATTTGTCAATAGAGTTATAATGTGTATGTTTGATATGATATGTTTATTTATAATACAACTAAAGAGGTAAAGATTAGAGAGAACATGTTGAATATTACACGTAGTATGGATGAAGTGTTTAGTACCAGATGTACTATTAATGTTAAGTGATGTAATTAGTAAACGACCTTGAATCAGGTAATAAAGAAATTGATTGTAATAATAGTGTTAGACATTACACTTGGGTTAATGATATAATCAAAAGAGGTGTTGAATGTCTGTGTTGCTTATGTAAACTAGATGATATGTGTATTAGACATTGTGCCTATGTTAATAATTGTGTAAATTGTTGAAATTACTATTGAGAAATATGTGAGAGTAAAGATAATTACTTAGGAGATAAATGGTATGAAGTGGCCTGAGAATAAAGTGTGACTGACATAATATGACGACGTCTGGCCAACGTATTTATATTATGCCATTTCATATGGAGTTGTAGAGGCTACTAAGTACCATATAAAGTTAAGTGGTTTTAAAATGACCGGTAAGATATGTTGACCTGTAGTTGATAAATAGTCAATGATGGACTAATATGAAAGAGTAATAAACCACTAAGTTGTTGTTGCTAAAGTGATATCTATGGCACATTTGATGTATATGTGTGATGCATTGTCAATAGTAAGAGTTAAAAGTTGATTTAAGCAAAGTAGAGGTAAGTTGAATATGAATAATATTGTTGAATAGATGTCTAATGTCAGCACCTTGTGTTGTTGAGATACCAATGATGATGTTTGGTATTAACAGGTGTTGAGTTAGCATCCAAGTTGTTGTGAAAGGGTGCTAGTTGATTATAAAAAAAATAAAAAATAAAAAATTTGGTTGTAACAATCAAATTAATTGACCTCTACCTATTGCTTACTGATTTTCTTGCTTGTTGATGTAACGATGTGATGACTAAAGAAGTATATGATTATTAGTAAAATTACTAGTGACGAATCGAGTTACAATTTGTTGCTAAAATGCATGTAGTAGTGTTCGTTACCCCTTATTGTTACTATGATTATTGTTGTCGTCATAGTTGTATTTGTTGCTATAGTTGTTGTTGTAATAAAGATGACACGTTAAGTGACTACAAGTTAGGATGGACATGTGGATATGTGTTTGTAGAAAGGATGTTAAATGTATACATAATTAAGGAGTTACTCTAGGGGGTGACATGGAATATGTATAACGATTATTGTGATTAGATAGTTGATGTGTTGGTGTTAACAAATTTAGTGGAGAACAACACACAACTTATGTGTATATAAAAAGTAAATTGAAGTATATCTCGATGATGTGTAAGCTAATAAGATGTGTATAAGTGAATTAAATTGTAATCACCTTTGTGTGATTATAATAATGAATAAGTATGTGGTTAAAAGTGTTTAAGAAAAAGATTATTAGTGAATTGAAATGAGAATAAGTGGTGGTTGTGTTAAGCTATATAGACTAAGTGGGATTAGATTTCGAGGACGAAATCTCTTAAAGGGGGGAAGATTTGTAACACCCTGTTTCTGGGTCTAGTAGTATTTAACATTTTCTGACTGTGAATTATTATTAAGTGTGTCAGAAAATAGGTGTGCTGTATTATTTGAAATAAATAGTGATAATAGTCGAATAATTTATTGTGACTAATAAATTATTCAGTGTTTTAATTTTATTTAGTTGACGGTAAAATAAAATAATGTTTCCCCGCATATGGTTTTTAAGTTCCAGACAATAATAAGTACGGGGGACAAAACTAGTACACATATTATCATTTATATGTGTAAAACCTTATCCCTATCACCTAAAAACATTCCAGAAAATTCAGGAGAGAACGAGAGGTTGATCCAAACCCTAAACCTCATCAAAATCATCATCAATCATCAAAATCTTGTGGAATTAATCCCTGTTCTTCCTTGTTCTTGGTCTGGCCGAACCGTACGCACCATAGGGACGATTCAAAAAATTGTGAAACAAGCTTTGAGGTTAAATTGAGTTTATAGAACTATGATTCAAGCTTCAAAAACGTGATTTGATCCTTCTATCATCATCATAAACAACTTGTAAGTGTTGATTTCTTGATTTCTTATAAACTTGAAAATGGGTTCTTGAGTATTTGAAGAAATTAGCTTTATTAATATTGAATTTGTGTTTGTAGTGATTATAAAATGGTTAGTTGATGCTTATTCCATGATTATAACATATCCCTTAGCTTAGAATTGAAGAAATTGATTACGTGTTCTTGAGGGCTATAGTGCTTACGATGAGTTAGATGAATTAGATGATGAAGTTAGTATTGTTTGTGATTGGGAACACTTAATTGAGATGTAGAAAGTAAAATTATAACTTAGTTGGTTAATTACTCATAAAACTTAATATTTGTGATTGGGAGAATTAGTGATATTGGAGGTTGATAATCTTGTTATATGATCTCATGATGTTAATTAACAATGATTAAGGTGTATTAATATGATAAAGTGATCATGGGAATCATAAACTTGTTACATGATTATGAATTAATGATGTTAATTGGTTATTCATAATCTAGAGATGAAGTATGTTGAATTGTTGTAAATAAGTAACAATTTATGTGAATTGTGGTAGAAAGTGATTATTATGATTGAATGATGGTATTATATTGGATATTAAAGATGTTGTTTGATGAAGATGAATTAATATGATGTTATATATATATTTTAAAACAAGTAACTAACTTGTTCTATTTTGTTGTAATTCCAGTTGAGCAGAAGACTCAGTGATATTAGACTACTGAGTGGATGCCTGAGGTGGTCGGTGAGTGGATCTCTAATCCTCAGTATAACTTGGTTGTAACGAGTTTGGTTACAACAAGTAACATATTATTACTATTGTAGTTGCCATGATGATTATTATAGTTAGTAATAATATGGTTGATATAATAACGTTGACCTGATGAATATGTGATTTGTTGATTATGTGATCACTGGACTTGTTGTTGGCCTTCGGGAATCAGTTGTTAATGAGGTCAACGAGTTGTTGAATTGTTGGTTGGGCTAGTCGGTTATTCAAGGTCTAACACACCTCCTGTGTTAGTTGAGAATAACCACTAGCTATCGGTCTCGTCCGTTATGGCCATACGGATATGGTTGGGTAAGTGTTCTTGGGGAGCCTCCCGGGTATTATGGTTATCCCCAGAGCCACCGATGCCTCATTATGAAGTCCGTTGCTTGTTGAATAGTTGCTTTGATGATAAGTTGACCAGTTGAACAGTTGCCCTGTTGCTTTGCTAAATGGTGGTATTGTCTACTTTGTTGGTTATGTGTTAATTGTTGTATGCAAAGTTGTTGAGCTAAGTTAGCCTGTTGATTAGTTATCTGCTCACTTAGCGTTATGCTAATCCTCCACATTATCCCTTCTTGCAGGTTTTGGCTATTTTATTGGGTGGGCAAGAAGTTGGACTAGAAGGAATGTTTGACCTTGAGGCATTACTCTGATAGTGGAATTGTATAAAATAATGTTTTAACATGTTTTTATATAACACCTATGTCGAGAAGTTATGTTTTTTAAAAGGTTGAATTTTATATGTTGATAAAATGGTGTAAACTATCACTAGTTATTTGGACTTACGCTTCCGATTTACTATATTAAATTGAGTATAAATGAGGGGTGTTATAAGTTGGTATCAGAGCATAGGTTTGGGCGAATTGGACATTGCAAAGTGTTCAATCCCAAATCTATGGTAGTGTCAAGTCAAACATTCCTGGGAGTGCGGGATTAATAGTTGCATGAGAAATTAGTTGTTGAAAAAGTACTAACCTAAAACAAGATTCTAGAATGTTGTTTTGGTTGCAGAGACGGAGGAATATGAGGAACCTACTGGTATTCTCATTGATTCCTCGATTGTTGCTGGCTTAAGTGCACTAGGTGATTCTCGATAACCTTGTTGAATTTAATTCAGTTTGAATTGTGTACTTTGCTATGATGATGTTGATCTACCCTAAAGTAAGTTGAGTCAGACTGATATGATTCCCTAGTTTTGAGTCAATTGATGTTATTCATATGTTGTGAAATAAACTGGGTAGTTTATGTTGAACTTGAAATTGTTAAAAAGGTGTTAAGTCGTGTAGACGCTGTGTTGAATAAGTTGTAATAGTGCTATTATGTGAATTTGGTGTTTCGAGGTTATAATGTGACACCGATGGTGGAAGTAAAGTTGTTTGACTTGGTAAAGTCAAAGAAGTGTATAATGGGTGTTAAATTAGTGAACATATTGGTTGAAACCCAAATGGGTTGTTAAAGTGCCCAAATGGGTCACTTGATGGTTAAAAGGTTAAAGTGAGTAGTGGTTTGATTAAAAAGAATGTTAAAGTGGCTTTAAGTCATAAAGATAGTAGTAAAAGGTGATGAAAATGATTTGGGTAGTCAATGTGATTATTTTCTTAAAAGCGTCCATTTGGACCCCTAAACGGGTCAACGTGTCAAAACAATGTAGAATGAGTGTTTGTAGGTGACGAATATGCCCACACGTCACTAATGTATATAGAAACATGTTGGTAAAAGGTGGAAGTCAGAAACCAAGTCGTTTGAAATATAGGGTGTCAACCAAAATGGTCGAATATGGTCAAAAAATGAGTCGTACGTCCGTTTTATCGTAAAACGTGTAAATTGGAAAAGTGTAAAAAGGGAAAGTTTCATTTTGGCATAGTGGACGTGCCTGCAAAATTTTAGAGTCTAACTCTAAACGAGTAAAAAGTTATACGCGATTGAAATTGGCTAAAAAATATGAATTTTACTGAAACTCAGATTTCTACTTGGGAACGCGATCCCAACAATCTTTCTGGATCGCGTTCGTATGTGTTATTTTGTCACAGAATTTTTATGCTTGGGAACGCGATCCCAGCCATTTTCCAGGATCGCGTTTGTGTGTATATTTCGGGTCCAGATGCGTTTTCTTTTGGGAACGCGATCCCGCTCACTTCTCCGGATCGCGTTTGTATGCTTAATTTGGTTACAGAACATTTTTCACTGAGGAACGCGATCCTGACCCGTTTTTCCGGATCGCGTTAGTTAGTAAAAAAAAAAAAAAAAAATTTCTTGCGACGTTCGACGTAATACTTGACGTAGAAAATTTTTTTTGAAAATTTCGGTGTCCGATTAAGATGAAATTTACAGGTTCACTTGGAAACGGCTCAACGGTCAAAGCTCATCGCTTTGCCATGAGCCCTGTCAGTTTTCGGCACTTCGGGATCGTTTGGGGCCCGAAAATCGCATTTTACTGTTTTTCGGACCTTATTTTTAACTTTTGACTTACGTTTTAAATTGGGCTTTTGTTTCTTTGAACCCTGGGATCATTCCTATGAATATATATGACGTTATAACTTGTTTTAAGAGGTCCTTAAGTTTTATTGAGTATGAGTTATTTTCAAGCTGTGTATTCGTCGTATTGTAAAATTGTGGCCAACTGTTGTTGGTGGTGATTTATGTTCTTGAGTTATATGGACTAAGTGAAATAGGATAAAGTAAATGAGTCATCTAAAATATTGGAAATGGTTAAAATAAGTATTCTTAGAGTTTGAAAAGAAGTGTATGAGTTTATACTTATTTGATATTTGTCAATAGAGTTATAATGTGTATGTTTGATATGATATGTTTATTTATAATACAACTAAAGAGGTAAAGATTAGAGAGAACATGTTGAATATTACACGTAGTATGGATGAAGTGTTTAGTACCAGATGTACTATTAATGTTAAGTGATGTAATTAGTAAACGACCTTGAATCAGGTAATAAAGAAATTGATTGTAATAATAGTGTTAGACATTACACTTGGGTTAATGATATAATCAAAAGAGGTGTTGAATGTCTGTGTTGCTTATGTAAACTAGATGATATGTGTATTAGACATTGTGCCTATGTTAATAATTGTGTAAATTGTTGAAATTACTATTGAGAAATATGTGAGAGTAAAGATAATTACTTAGGAGATAAATGGTATGAAGTGGCCTGAGAATAAAGTGTGACTGACATAATATGACGACGTCTGGCCAACGTATTTATATTATGCCATTTCATATGGAGTTGTAGAGGCTACTAAGTACCATATAAAGTTAAGTGGTTTTAAAATGACCGGTAAGATATGTTGACCTGTAGTTGATAAATAGTCAATGATGGACTAATATGAAAGAGTAATAAACCACTAAGTTGTTGTTGCTAAAGTGATATCTATGGCACATTTGATGTATATGTGTGATGCATTGTCAATAGTAAGAGTTAAAAGTTGATTTAAGCAAAGTAGAGGTAAGTTGAATATGAATAATATTGTTGAATAGATGTCTAATGTCAGCACCTTGTGTTGTTGAGATACCAATGATGATGTTTGGTATTAACAGGTGTTGAGTTAGCATCCAAGTTGTTGTGAAAGGGTGCTAGTTGATTAAAAAAAAAATAAAAAATAAAAAATTTGGTTGTAACAATCAAATTAATTGACCTCTACCTATTGCTTACTGATTTTCTTGCTTGTTGATGTAACGATGTGATGACTAAAGAAGTATATGATTATTAGTAAAATTACTAGTGACGAATCGAGTTACAATTTGTTGCTAAAATGCATGTAGTAGTGTTCGTTACCCCTTATTGTTACTATGATTATTGTTGTCGTCATAGTTGTATTTGTTGCTATAGTTGTTGTTGTAATAAAGATGACACGTTAAGTGACTACAAGTTAGGATGGACATGTGGATATGTGTTTGTAGAAAGGATGTTAAATGTATACATAATTAAGGAGTTACTCTAGGGGGTGACATGGAATATGTATAACGATTATTGTGATTAGATAGTTGATGTGTTGGTGTTAACAAATTTAGTGGAGAACAACACACAACTTATGTGTATATAAAAAGTAAATTGAAGTATATCTCGATGATGTGTAAGCTAATAAGATGTGTATAAGTGAATTAAATTGTAATCACCTTTGTGTGATTATAATAATGAATAAGTATGTGGTTAAAAGTGTTTAAGAAAAAGATTATTAGTGAATTGAAATGAGAATAAGTGGTGGTTGTGTTAAGCTATATAGACTAAGTGGGATTAGATTTCGAGGACGAAATCTCTTAAAGGGGGGAAGATTTGTAACACCCTGTTTCTGGGTCTAGTAGTATTTAACATTTTCTGACTGTGAATTATTATTAAGTGTGTCAGAAAATAGGTGTGCTGTATTATTTGAAATAAATAGTGATAATAGTCGAATAATTTATTGTGACTAATAAATTATTCAGTGTTTTAATTTTATTTAGTTGACGGTAAAATAAAATAATGTTTCCCCGCATATGGTTTTTAAGTTCCAGACAATAATAAGTACGGGGGACAAAACTAGTACACATATTATCATTTATATGTGTAAAACCTTATCCCTATCACCTAAAAACATTCCAGAAAATTCAGGAGAGAACGAGAGGTTGATCCAAACCCTAAACCTCATCAAAATCATCATCAATCATCAAAATCTTGTGGAATTAATCCCTGTTCTTCCTTGTTCTTGGTCTGGCCGAACCGTACGCACCATAGGGACGATTCAAAAAATTGTGAAACAAGCTTTGAGGTTAAATTGAGTTTATAGAACTATGATTCAAGCTTCAAAAACGTGATTTGATCCTTCTATCATCATCATAAACAACTTGTAAGTGTTGATTTCTTGATTTCTTATAAACTTGAAAATGGGTTCTTGAGTATTTGAAGAAATTAGCTTTATTAATATTGAATTTGTGTTTGTAGTGATTATAAAATGGTTAGTTGATGCTTATTCCATGATTATAACATATCCCTTAGCTTAGAATTGAAGAAATTGATTACGTGTTCTTGAGGGCTATAGTGCTTACGATGAGTTAGATGAATTAGATGATGAAGTTAGTATTGTTTGTGATTGGGAACACTTAATTGAGATGTAGAAAGTAAAATTATAACTTAGTTGGTTAATTACTCATAAAACTTAATATTTGTGATTGGGAGAATTAGTGATATTGGAGGTTGATAATCTTGTTATATGATCTCATGATGTTAATTAACAATGATTAAGGTGTATTAATATGATAAAGTGATCATGGGAATCATAAACTTGTTACATGATTATGAATTAATGATGTTAATTGGTTATTCATAATCTAGAGATGAAGTATGTTGAATTGTTGTAAATAAGTAACAATTTATGTGAATTGTGGTAGAAAGTGATTATTATGATTGAATGATGGTATTATATTGGATATTAAAGATGTTGTTTGATGAAGATGAATTAATATGATGTTATATATATATATTTTAAAACAAGTAACTAACTTGTTCTATTTTGTTGTAATTCCAGTTGAGCAGAAGACTCAGTGATATTAGACTACTGAGTGGATGCCTGAGGTGGTCGGTGAGTGGATCTCTAATCCTCAGTATAACTTGGTTGTAACGAGTTTGGTTACAACAAGTAACATATTATTACTATTGTAGTTGCCATGATGATTATTATAGTTAGTAATAATATGGTTGATATAATAACGTTGACCTGATGAATATGTGATTTGTTGATTATGTGATCACTGGACTTGTTGTTGGCCTTCGGGCATCAGTTGTTAATGAGGTCAACGAGTTGTTGAATTGTTGGTTGGGCTAGTCGGTTATTCAAGGTCTAACACACCTCCTGTGTTAGTTGAGAATAACCACTAGCTATCGGTCTCGTCCGTTATGGCCATACGGATATGGTTGGGTAAGTGTTCTTGGGGAGCCTCCCGGGTATTATGGTTATCCCCAGAGCCACCGATGCCTCATTATGAAGTCCGTTGCTTGTTGAATAGTTGCTTTGATGATAAGTTGACCAGTTGAACAGTTGCCCTGTTGCTTTGCTAAATGGTGGTATTGTCTACTTTGTTGGTTATGTGTTAATTGTTGTATGCAAAGTTGTTGAGCTAAGTTAGCCTGTTGATTAGTTATCTGCTCACTTAGCGTTATGCTAATCCCCCACATTATCCCTTCTTGCAGGTTTTGGCTATTTTATTGGGTGGGCAAGAAGTTGGACTAGAAGGAATGTTTGACCTTGAGGCATTACTCTGATAGTGGAATTGTATAAAATAATGTTTTAACATGTTTTTATATAACACCTATGTCGAGAAGTTATGTTTTTTAAAAGGTTGAATTTTATATGTTGATAAAATGGTGTAAACTATCACTAGTTATTTGGACTTACGCTTCCGATTTACTATATTAAATTGAGTATAAATGAGGGGTGTTATAAATTAAATCATGACTACAAATGATCTCTTAAAAAATAATATAAAATATGTTGGGACATGTAATTGTGACAACAGATCGAGCTTGTAATAGGACTAGTGATTTTTGTAATCAAGTTTGTACAATTGATTTTGAATTGTAATGAAAATGGTTGGTAAACATTTTAGAGTTAAATATTAAATGCTGAAAAAATGTTGATCAAAATTTGATTTTGGACTGCTCTGCGAAATGAGTTGGATTCGCAGAACAGAAGCTGCGAAGCGAACTGAGTCAGTTCGCTGGGCCAACTTGGGCTGCAAACCGAGTCGGTTCGCAGAGCCCATAAAGCTGCGAACTGAGACGGTCTGTAACCTATATATACATTATTATGTCAAATCGATTTAGAACTTTTGCCCTACGAAATTTCCAGAGATCCCAAGCAATTCTAAGCATTCTAACGGCTAGGTATTGATCGATTAACATCCGTTATAATCAATACAAAGCATATTAGTTAATTAATTCGCTAATACTCACGAAACAAACCGTTCACAATCCGTGAACTTAGTATTAAGGGATTCCGCACCTTAATACCTAAAGATAACCTCGTTATCGATCCTAATACATACGGACTTACAAAATAATAACTTTTTATATCATTAACAGCTAGTCAATAACCCGCGCAATGCGGCGGTAGTGCTAGAAAATATAATGGTGGTCGACAATAATAGTCGACGTAACAATAATAATTATATTAGCATAGGTTACTACTCCATTTTTTCTTTCTTTTAGCCTATATTTCAATTTAATTTATAATTTGTAGAATCATAAGATTTATGATATGAATATTATTACTTTAATAGTGATAGAAAACAATTTTGATTATTTAAATTTAAGATTTTACTAAATATACAAACAATTCAAAATTATATTATACATCAAAAATCAAACGGCTAACTTTATTTTATTAAGAGAAGAAAGTAGGGAGTAAATTGATTTGATTATGTTAACTTCTATATTTATCCAATTAGTTAGAGGGTATCAATGTAATTTCCGATATCCCCATTATAAACATTAAGCCAAAATGACTAAAGGCATAATAAGGGTTTAAGATTAAGATTAAGATACTGGTACGATGATTACCATCAAGAAGTGTTCTATTGTGCATTATTCTCACAAGTCTGAAGTGTCCATTTGCTATTGTAAGCCAATGGTTAAATATATAATCGAGCATATGTTTAAAGCATTTGAGCTTTATATCTTTCATGTTATAGTTGGCCATTCAGGATTGCACATGAAATACAAATTGCAAAGGTTTACTATTGCCATGTCTTCAAGTTAAAGTTAAAAGACTAGTATCAGCAACGCATCAATAATATTATAAAGCAAACACAAACATCCAAAAGCGATAATATATAGATCCAAACAAGCAGGCAGCATCCTAAACATATACAAAACAACTGTTCCTACCCGCCGAAATACTAACGTTTTCTAAAGTACTAGACGTTCAAGCCTTTAGTTCAACTCCGTGAAAGGAGCCAGGCCACAAAACATACTACTTATGCACAAACTATTGTCGGAAACTTTTAAGGGATTTAGCAGAAAAACATAGAATTGCAGACATTCTCCTGCAATTTGGGCAACTGAGGTACTGGAACTGCACCAGCAGAGGTAACTCCAATTCCACCATGGCTCGAAGATGTTTCTGAGTGCTCCTCAAACTTCATATGCCTAGACATATGTGTGCTCGAAGATCACCTATGTATTAGAAAATCTTTTGCTGATTTTTTAAGGGTTAATTGTTTCTTTATGTATTATATCATAAACTTTTTACTGTTGTATTACTCAAACTTAGATAACTTCTATTGTATGTATTGAACTTGTAAATATTGTATAATATATGTACACTTTCCTTTTTTAGCATTGACAAAAACGGAAACTTTCTAATTTTAGTCTTACCCAAAAAGGAATATATACATACAATGTATGATATTTACAAGTTTAATACAATAGAAGTGGTCAAAGTTCGAGTCATACGATAGAGAAGGTTTCAAGTTTAATACATAACGAAACAATTAACCCATTTTTTAAATAATTAGGTGTGCTATCATAGCTTTGCTTTTGTAGATTGACCTACACACGATCAATCTGCTACACATGAGCACCGAATCACCATATTTTTTTAATTCTTGCACGTTATTGATAGGTAAGCTTTTCACCATATGATAATATAAAGAGGCTTCCATAGGAAATGGACCGGTGAAGTTGCTCACTTGATACACCTAAGTTTGTGGACGCCGCTTGGTTACTTTGGTACGCTTTAAAGGCGGTTTTTTTATTCTTTTTTATTGTTTATTTTGTAACTTTTTACGGGTCGATAAATTCTTTTAGTACGTTTTGATAAGCAGACATTGACAACCATAATGATGGATTCAAAACGTCTCATATCGATTTATTCTCCTTTAGAAAAACATTCCATCGTGTGGAACCATTTCAAATCTAGTGGTACGTTGCCATGTTCGAGTGAACTTGTCATATCAGGATAGAGTAATAGATTTCAAGTTAGTGAGACTTAATTTATCATGATTTTGTACAGATACAAAATGTATCTGAAGTTCATATACTTATTATTATTAGGGAAAATTGTATTAAATTGAAGAAATTGACATGTTCAACTCTAATAGAATCTACTATAACATTATTATCATTGTGTTGCTGGTCGTGAAAAAAATTATTTTTTTTGTTTGATTAAAAAATCAATTGTACTTTTCATACCAATAATAACTCGACCTAATAACACAAAAACGCCAACATATTAACAAAAACAATAGTATGAGTAGAAGACTATGGGCTGTTGGGCTGCGTTAGAAAACAATATTGGTCTGATCCAGCTTTTCATAGAGCTAAAAGACTATGGGCTAGTTTGCATATTGCAGCTGGGCTAGTCTACAACACAGGCCATTGAAGTTGTAAGGTAGTTTTCATCCTTTTGTACCCACTGTTCAGCTATTGAGACTTGAGAGGTCTAAGATGTTATTTAAAATGAAATTGAACTTCAATTTTGAAAATAATATTATATCTTTCCTTAGGGTGATGATATATCTATCATATTTTTTGATAGATCCACGAAAACTATGCATTAAAATCTTATAATTTATGATTTCTTAATATACAATTTTGATTGAACTATTCAAAATATGATGGAAATATCACTAGCTTTAAATTTATATTATTTAGAATTAATATTATTTTTCTCCCTCTATAAATGTAACAATGATTTCTGTTCGCGCTACACTGCGAAAAAGAATAACAAATACTTATTATCATGATATTTTATTATTATTTTTGGTTTATATAGAACAAAATGTTGGTAATACATTATATATTGTCATATGTACATAAATTTAAATGATATTATTAGATTAAAGTGTGTGAGTGACCCGACCCGGTTGTACCGGCCAATTAAAAGTCTCGATGAACAGTAAATACCCGGAATATAGAATGACTTTATAAAATTGTAAGCATTTTCAATTCAATTCAATTTTCAATTTAATTATTAATAATTAATAAAGGAACATAATAAATACTCTTCTAATATTTTGCTCAACAAACAAACGAAACATGCTTTTCTACTTCTTCCTTGGACGGTGAGTTTTTAGTCATCAAATTCTCCTTCTCTGTTTGGAGGTAACTACAATACAATGATGAATCGCTCAAATGTTGTTGCCTTTCATTCTCTCATCAAATTCACAGGTAATTTTCTTGTTACTCCCAAAACCCCTTTTTCATCCCTCTGCCAATTAGGTTTTGCAGCTTCCCTGCACACAGTTGATAATCGTCAATCTATGTATCAGAAAGTTACTAACTTGAATGATGCTTTGAACCTGTTTGATGAAATGACACACAGACAACCTCTCCCATCTGTTATTAAGTTTAGTCAATTGTTGACCGCTGTCACCAGACTAAAACGTTTTTCTTCTTCTCTTGATCTTTTCAAACAAATGTGCTCAATTGGTGTTCCTCTTGATATATACTCTATTAATATTGCTATCAAGTGTTGTTGTCATTTGAATCGCACCACATTTAATACACTCTTAGATGGACTCATCCGAGAAGATAGGATTCTTGAAGCTGAGATATTTTTCAAGAAAATCATCAAAAGTAATCTTTGTGAACCTGATGTAGTTATGTATTCTACAATGATTAAAGGACTTTGCAACTTCGGGCAGAATGTTACTGCCATTGCTTTGCTTAGGCTAATGGACGAAAGAGGTTGTAAGCCTAACAATATTTCATATAGCACCATCATTGACAGTCTTTGCAAGGATATGATGATTGATGATGCTTGTAATCTTTTCAAAGAAATGGTGTTTCAAAAACACATTCTACTGGATGTCATAACGTACACGTCTTTGATACATGGACTGTCCAACTTAGGTCGTTGGGGTGAGGTATGTGAGATGCTAAAAGAAATGGAGGACGAAGGGATTTTTCTAGATGTGCAAACTTACTCTGTATTAATTGATGCATTTTGCAAAGAAGGTAAAGTAGAAGAAGCTGAAGCTGTTATCAACATCATGATTGAGAAACGTAACAAGCCTAATGTAGTAACATACAACTCACTTATTGATGGTTACTGTTTACGAGGTGAAATGATCAAAGCAAGGGCAACTTTTGATTTAATGACATGTAGAGGTCTCATCCCTGATGTTGTCACTTATAGTAGTTTATTAAACGGGTACTGCAAGAATTTCAAGATAGAGGAGGCCATCCGATTGTTTCATGAGATGACTAGTAAAGGTTTGAAACCCAATACGGTGACTTACAACACCATGATACAAGGATTGTTTAAAGTTGGAGATTGTGGGGCTGCACGCAAACTCTTTGATGAGATGCGAGCACAAGGCCAACTTCCAGATAAATGTACATACGCAATAATTCTAGAGGGTCTTTGCAACAATTATCAAATAAATGACGCAATCTATTTGTTCAGATTGTTGGGTAATAGCAAGCTAAATTTAAATATTGCTGTTTACAATATCCTCATAGACGGTGCACGCAAATCTGGGAAGTCAGATATTGCAAGGTCTCTTTTCCAGGACCTAACTAATCAAGGTTTGCAACCTAACGTCCGGACATATACTGTGATGATTAGTGCTTTCTGTAACGAAGGTCTACTAGGTGATGCAAAACAGTTGTTTCTTAAAATGGCAGAGAGTGGTTGCCCGCCAAATAATGTTACGTACAATGTTCTTCTCCAAGGATACCTAAAGAACCAACATTTTGATGATGTAGAGTTGCTTTTACAGGGAATGGAGCAAAGAGGTTACACCGTTGATGCCTCAACTTTGTCGATGCTACTTGATCAAATTGCAGCAAAATCACTAGATAGGACTATGCTTAAGTTGATAGGTAAGCTCGTGCCAAAAGAATTGATGGACGATCCTAGATTTTTTTCGTAGGTTGCAGTCTGGAGGGAAATCAAAAAGGGTATTTTGGGTTTGACTTATATGTGTTACGAGAACTGAAGATTGTACCACGAGTATGTAGAAAGTAGGAAACCGGCCAGTACCATATTCCATTTGGGCTTCACTTCAGTATGTATTTGTTGTTGTCAAATGATGATTACTAACTTCATGGATGTTATGTTGGAATATGCCCACCAACACAAGCAAATTGGTATTACTGCTGATGATACATGGGCCTATAGGGTCATACACAATGAGCATTTAGATATCCGGTTATATGTATATATGGTATATACATATTTATAATCACCAAATAGAGATAGATTAAATTGGCAATATTTATTTAATCAATATAATACATTATATCAATTCTACCTAAATTAGGTATCTCCACTAAGTTTTATAATAATAAAAATGAAGTGCTATAGTTGCCGAAGTATGGAGTTTTTGATTTTGTACTCTGATACCACTGTTAGAAATTGTGGTTTGAACCGAAATTTAATACGTATATTTTTACGTGTCTCCGCTTCCGCTGCGGGTTCTTGCCAACCACAGTTTCCAACAGTGGTATCGGAGCAAATTCTACAAATAAATTGTGCTATGATTGCCTGAAAACTTGAAATCATAACCGATTGTTTTTCTTTAAAATTTGAATTCTCATATTTTATGTAATATAATGGATGCAAGATTTTATATAATAAAAATTTTGATCTTGAGGATTATATAATATGGCAATATTAAAGTTGTTGTTATGGCTGGTTAATAATGTCAAACTGTGAGGCTTTCTGGGTATGTTGCTACTGTGCACATATCAAGGTAGCATGGTATTTAAAATTCGTACAGTGAGATATGAGTACTTGGCCACAGCTTCAACTATTTACTGAAAATGAAAGAAAGACAATTAAATAAAATTCATATTTTTATATATGATTTCGGGTTTTTGGCAATTATTGGAATAAGTGAATAACTAGATTTAGATATGAAATGTTGAAAAAGTAATTTGGTTCACATGGTTTATATGTATGGTATAATTTTGGCATGAAATGTATACATACATATATTCATGGGGTGTAAATATATATGTATATATTTAAATTTCCATTGGAAATGGTCAAGGAAATAATAATATATGTGTATATATATACAAGGATTGTCGTTATAATACATGTGCCTTAAATGACAAGATAATATCAATCCTAACCAAAATACTAATAACATGGCTTTGTGGCACACCATGTTTATTTGATCTTTGATATGTTGGATTGTTTAGTTTGATTACAAAATGCCCCATACCTATGTGTTGTGATATTTGGTTGTGAATTTAATTATTTATTCATTTGGTGACTACTGGTCACAATGGTTTGTAATAATTAAATTTTTCTATTTATTGGTTGTAATAATTATTTATTCATTTGGTGACTTCGGGTCACAATGGTTTGTAATAATTATTAATTTCTATTTAAGTAGATTTGTAATCGCGGCTTGCATGTCGTTTCCTTTTTAAATGTAAATTGTAACTAAAAGGAAAAGACAACCAACGGGAGTCACGAAGGTGATGTCTTGGCGAGCTGAAGTCCGAGAGATCCTAATGGAGGATGCATGACGGATTCAGTTGGAGCATATCCAACGAGGTCCTTGGTAGTCCCTAGTGAGACCTTGTTTTCCCGTTTGGCTCACGGGAAAACGCATAGGATTTTGGGCATTGTCATCAAACATATTATATGTGTGTGAATGTGTTTTATTTATTGCATGAATGATTTGGAATCATTATATGCTAGATAATTTTTCTAAAATAAATAAAAACACTAGAGTTTTTGAAAATGGTTAACAAACTCGCACACGCTAGATTAACAAAAAAAGTTAAGTGACATGAAAAATGGTTTTGTCACTAAAACTTTGTTAATCAAAATAAACAATCCTGTTTTAACTTGAAACAAAATCCCGTTTTTCAAAAAGTAAATCTCACGCCATCCATAAGATGACACACATCTGAACCATGTGATACTTAGTTGATTGTCGAGCTCAGCCGAGTCAATCTTTGAGGAACGTGGGGAGGGTGATGTGATGTTCGCGATACCCGAGAGTCTTGGGCCGGATGTCACGTGTATCTTGATGGACGATTTACAATTCTAACTTGGTAAACTTAGGTGATTGTCGAGCTCAGCCGAGTCATCTAGGTGCATCAAGAAGGAATTGGTGTGAAAGGGTTCAAACATGCCGAAAATGATAATGGATAAATCGGAACCCGCAAGGATCTAAGAGTTGTTCGCAATCGGAAATGGTCCGGCCTAAATAGCTCCATAACGTGATCCGCGGCATACCCGTCACGTTATAGAGTGAAATATGGTTCTTAGCCTTGTTAAAATAAAGTTTTTATAAACTATGGGTAATTATTTTAATAAGGAATTAATGAAAGCTAACAAAAACTAGTACTCTGTAAATATACAAACTTTTCACTGCGAACTATCCTTGAGAAGTAGAAACTTAATGGTGCAAACTTCATGGACTGGTCATGACAGTTGATGATTATCCTACGTCATGAAAATAAGTTACACACCATTGAGAAACAACTTCACGAGGCACCTCCTGCCAACGCGACTAGGGTTATCCATGACGCACATGAAAAACGCGTTAAGGAAACAACCGATATTGCTTACATCATGTTGTCCACAATGACTCCGGATTTGTAATAGCAAATGAAGAACTTGTGGGGCATATGATATGATGACGCAGCTGCAGGCTATGTTTAAGCAGCAGGCTGGTCAAGAGCATTTCGGAAGTTTAAAAAATCCCTTCTCGGTTGTAAGATTAAGGAGTGAACGGACGTGAGTGCCCACGTACTTCATATGAAGTTAAACGTGGAGCAATTATTGAGGTTGGATTTTATAATCGGAAGGAAAATGGCGGTGGATTTAATCCTGCAATTCCTATCCGAGTCATATGATTAGTTTGACTAGTTTGTTGTAAACTATCATATGCACAGTATGGATAAGACTGTATTGAGTTCCATAGGATGCTCAAAATTGCAGAGTTTGACATACCTAAAGCAAAAATCAACTCTAACTCCGTTCAATATATTCATGAGGGAAATAAAAGGAGGAAAAGAACCGCTTCTCAAAAGAAGAGAAAGGGGAAAGGAAAGGGTGTTGCACCTATTCCTAACCCGACTTCGTCTTCTAATGGGAAGGGAAAATTCTTCAAGAAAAGGTTCCCGAAAATGCGGTCTGCTTCTACTACAAGGAGAAGAGACATTAGCGGCATAAATGCCCAAAGTACCTAGAGGAGCTAAATAAGCTCAAGGTTGAATGTATAGACCCCTCTGGTACGTTCATGATTGAACTCCATAACACTTCTACTTCTAGCGCATTGGTGTTGGACACAGGCTGTAGTACTCACATATGTAATAATATGTAAGTAATAAAAGGAAGTAGAATACTTGGTTATGGAGTGCTGAATCTCATTATGGGAGACAAAAGGGTGGTCCCTGTTGAGAGGATTGGAAGCGTAAAGCTAACTTTCCAATCTGGCTTTTCTATTACTTTGATTAATGTTTGCTATTTGCCTCTCGCGGCTAGAAACATTTTATTTTTTATGCACTGCATGATGCTGGTTATGGATATGCATTTAACAATGGAATAATTTTTGTTTTGAAAATAATGTTTGCTATTTTAATGCTTATCCTGCACGTGGCATCTATGAAGTGAGTACATATTTAAAAGTAATAGAACAATCACGAATATTGATTCTGAACAGATTTTTAGACAAGTCTTCTTTATGGCATAGTCGTCTTGGTCATATAAACAAGGCTCGCATTGCCAAACTTTAAACTGACGGGTTTTTAAAATCATTTGATCTTAAAACGAACAAAGAATGCGAATCTTGTTTATTAGACAAAATGACTATTATACCCTTCACCAGCGTCTTTGAGAGGGGTAAAGACTTGTTGGACATGATACACAGTGATGTGTGTGATCCGTTCAAGCATGTCACAAAGAATGTCTACAAATACTTTGTTACCTTTATAGATGATTATAGTAGGTATGGTTATGTCTATTTACTCAAATACAAGTTTGGGATTTTTGAGGTATTTAAGACATACCAGAACGAAGTACAGAATCAATTGGGTAATTGAATTAAGATACTTCGATCAGATAGAAGAGGCGAATATCTTAGTTCTGAATTTATCGAACATCTTAGGGATTGTGAGATAGTCTCACAATTAACTCCACCTAGGACACCACAGTTAAATGGTGTTGTCGAGAGGAGGAATCGAACACTACTTGATATGGTTCGGACTATGATGATTCGTATGGATATTCCATTTTGTTTTGAGAATATGCCATAGAAACGGCTGCTAAAGTTCTTAATCTCGTACGTACTAACAAAGAAAGTAAAACACCACATGAGAAAAGGCATGGAAGGGTTTCTTCGCTTGCTTTTATCAAGGTTTAGGGTTGTCAAGCCTACGTCGGAAGGGAGGCTGAAGACAAACTAGAACCTAGATCTGAAAGGTGTTACTTCGTTGGATATCCTACTGGATCTTTGGGATATTTGTTTTACAAACCTTCAGAGAACAAGGTATTTGTTGCTCGAGGGGCAGTTTTTCTTGAAAGGAAACTGATATCCAAAATGTCAGCAGGAAGAAAGTTGATCTTGAAGAAATTCAAGAGACTACCAATGAAGAAACTGATGTTGGCACTAGCACACAACCAGAAATGGTTGAGACTCAGCTGTATGAAGATGAAGAACCTGACACTAATCCATTACCTGCCCGAAGGTCTGATAGAATTCGTCACGTGCCAAAGAGATATGCATTATACATATCTGAGGGTGATGATTTATTGGTGGAACATGATGTACTCACCAATTATCAGGATGTTGTAGTGGGCCCTGAGTCTTCTAAATGAAGAAAGGCAATGGAAGTAGAGATGCAATCCATGTTTGATAACCAAGTCTAGGATTTGGTTGATCCAACACCTGACTGCAAAACAGTTGGGTGCAAATGGATCTTTTAAATAAAGATCAACATGGATGAAGCTATAGACATCTTCAAAGTCCGATTGGTGGTTAAAGGTTTCAAACAAACTCAAGGAGTGGATTATGATGAAACATTTTCACCAATGGTCATGTTGAAGTCTGTTAGGATACTTTTGGCAATTGCTTCTTTTCATGACAATGAAGTATGGCAATTGGATGTTAAACCGCCTTCCTTAAAGGAAGACTGACTGAGAAAGTCTGTATGACTTAACTAGAGGGTTTTGTACATCCAGTGTATCCAAATAGAGTCTGTAAGCTTATGAAATCCATTTATGGATTAAAATAGGCATCTCGTAGCTGGAATCTTTGTTTTGATGAGAAAATCAAAGAATTTGGTTTTTTAAAAGCAAAGATGATCCAAGTATATATGTCAGGGCTAGTGGGAGCGCTGTAGTATTCTTAGTCTTGTATGTCGATGATATACTTCTTATTGGAAATAATATCCCTAGTTTGCAAAATGTTAAAACATTTTTAGGGATTGTTTTTCAATGAAAAGACTTGGGAGAAACAGCATATATATATCTTAGGAATTAAGATATATCGAGACCGATTGATAAAGTTAATTGGGTAAGTCAAAGTACATATATAGATAAAGTCTTGAAGTGATTCAAGATGCAGGATTCCATGAAAGGTAATCTGCCTATGTTGCATGGAGTGACATTGAGTAATGATCAATGTCATAGTTCTGCTTAAGAACAAAACATAATGAGGAAGATCCCTAATGCTTCTGCAATAGGATCGATCATGTATGCCATGCTATGTACTAGACCTGATGTATTGTATGCTTTAAAGCATGATGAGTAGACATCAGTCCAATCCTGGACAAGACCCATTGGATAGCAGTGAAATTTTGGTTTTCAGAGTACCCATGGATAGCAAATTGGCTGATCTTTGACTAAGCCACTAACTCGGGCAAAGTATGATTCTCATACTAGATCTATGGCTATTAGATTTGCGACTGATTTGGCTTAAGTCTGTTTTAGTTTTCATTTTGAAAATTGGTATGTAATTTTGGGAACGTTAAGCAGTAATAAATGTTGAAATATTTCGACAATTAGTTAATGGAATTAATGACACGCATGGTGCGGTTATATTTCATTTCTTATTACTGTGTTCCATCTTAGCATGTTTAAATAACTTCCCTGAGTGTTTTATAACATTCTAAATTTCCATAGTCGGTCATTCTTTTTGGGAAGAAAGTATGAAATAAGACTGAGGTAAGTGATTGGTCAAATATCCATCATTATTTTGTATGGATGGATATATTGGACGCAATACTTAGCCTGTACTTGTGATAATGGATACAAGTGACTGGAAGACCCACACATGAGTTTAATTCATGGATTTTGTCATAATTAAATCAGGATGATTATATCATTTTATCCTCTGACTGGAGATACATGTGATCCCAGAGCATTGGCCTGCTTTAACTAGATTACTTTCAAACGCAGTTCGTAACTGGCTGTTATAAAGGGAGTTTTCAGATAAAGTATTGCCAATGTAACCGGACGATGTAGTCAAAAGGATTTGTTCCTCTGTTTAGAGAGATATCCCTGGGCCCCTCGATGATTAAGTGCTGACGATAAAATCATGGCCATGATAGAGTTATATTGATATATAGACTCAATTTAAGGTCACCACTAATCTTGATCGAGAAACATAATCGTGAACGATCTGGAGATTGACATCTAATCCATGTCTCGTGTTCACAATGGATATCGCGAACAAAAGGATAATTGATCACTAATATATAGGATCATATTAAAACCACTTGGTTATGATTTGATACACATATGTCGGGGATGACATCAACCTATGCTGACTTGGGGGCAATGATGCTTTGCTAGGAGCCGCTCTTTGTCTGTAATACCTTGATGCGTCGCGTTGTGTGCAAGTGGGAGTTTGTTGGAATATGCCCACCAACACAAGCAAATTGGTATTACTGCTGATGATGCATGGGCCTATAGGGTCATACACAATGAGCATTTAGATATCCGGTTATATGTATATATGGTATATACATATTTATAATCACCAAATAGAGATAGATTAAATTGGCAATATTTATTTAATCAATATAATACATTATATCAATTCTACCTAAATTAGGTATCTCCACTAAGTTTTATAATAATAAAACTTTTGACTCCATCATTTCTTTTTATGATATAAAAATGAAGTGCTATAGTTGCCGAAGTATGGAGTTTTTGATTTTGTGCTCTGATACCACTGTTAGAAATTGTGGTTTGAACCGAAATTTAATACGTATATTTTTACGTGTCTCCGCTTCCGCTGCGGGTTCTTGCCAACCACAGTTTCCAACATGTTAACCATTACATATTTAATATCTTGTGTTGATGTGTGTTTGTTTTTCTTTTTTGTTTTTGCTTCTTAAGAGATGATGGTTTTCACGATGTCAGCATCATAATGAGTCTTTTTTTTTTTGTGTAATATCACCCCCATATTAAATGTTAAGTTGTTAACCACTGATTTCATAGATAGTTGAGGTCTGCTATCAAAGCATGGCTTTTGTATTTTGACCTACAAATGATCTGCTACACCTTCTCACCAAATCGCCAATTTTCTTCAGTTTTTGTTTATTTCTCCTGCTTTTAGGTTGAGAGCAACAGCTGGTACAGTTTCCATGTCTACGTATTATGAATGCATGAACTTATTAGACGCTCCGAGCTTTATATGCCTACGTGGCAGTCTCAGAGAGAAACTGAAAAAGTGATTCTGGTTTCGAGTTATTTTAGAGTAGAAAAAATGTTGTTGTGGGTTGATGATTTAAGCAACATTCATGCACTCCTCCAAAATAGATTTGTTTTATTCTTTGTATGGATGCCTGTAATTATGTTGTACACTTTAGCTGGGTTGGATTAGTGGCTGAGTCCCTTGCCTCTGAACAAGAGGTCAGGGGTTCGAATCCCATCCCCTGCAAAAGGCCGGAGGTCCTTTCTACCTTTAGGTAGAACCGGAAGCAGCCTCTCTACCTTAGGGTAGGGGTAGGGCTGTCTACGTCTAACCTCCCCCATACACCGTTCTAGACGGTATTGGGCCCTAACCCGCGGAAGGCGGTATGAGATGTTCCTTTCCTTTCCTTACTTTAGCTGGATATTCGCTTCTCTGACCTTGACTCGGGTTCATCATTTGTGTATATTGTTTCAGATTTTGTTGAAGGATTTGGCTCATGTCTACACTTGATAATGTTATTATGATGAACTTTAACATTTTTTATAAAATCGAAAACATATATTTAATACCCATCAGATCAATCTAATATTTCACTTGATGTACATTGTAATACTATATGTCTCCTTTTATACATCAGGTTTACATTTTTTATATTTATATTTATAATATATTTATATTTATACTTGCAAGTATTATGCTCATTAAAGGTTACATCATTAATTTTGAGTATGACGTACTAAAGACCCAAGGTATGCAACTGTTCTTCACCATGTGGAAAACTTTACCAGTGTTAAATAAATAATTGATGTATGTATGTATGGCACAAAAAAAATACTCAACTTCAACAAAATTATCATATATGTTTCTCCACTTCCCTCTATGAATTAACGGATTCAAGATTTATTATCGCGAAAGCAGTAGACCCTTATATCATCTAATTTGAATAATAATGGGGATCGTTTTGTGTGTTATGATACTTCTACAGTAGGAAATAAGTCCCTTTTTTGGGGTTCTAGTTTTCAGTTTGATATATGTAAATATGAATTTCTTAAACACGATCCTTCTACTTTACTTTTTTTTTTCCCTTAACCTGGTTAGAAATCTCATTGAAGCGGCTTATCCCATATTTGGTAGCACAAATTGCATAATATCATAAAGAGCCACGTAGAGATCTTTAGCTTCACATGTACATAGCAACTAGATAGAGGTGGCAAAATGAATGGGTCGGGTCAGGTCAGGTCACGGGTCTAGATGGGTTTGGGTCTAAATGGGTCCGGGTCTAGATGGGTCATTTAGAATGATAGGTCTAAACGGGTCCGGGTCAAATGGGTCTCGAGTCGGGTCGGGTCATCGGGTTCACCAAACTTTTTTTATTTTATTTGAGTGAAAAATGAAAAAAAATGAAATGAGGTGGAAAAAAAAATGTACCCGCTAGACCCGTTGGTTAATTGTTACACAATTAGAGTTTATATTGAAAAACTCATTTAGACACATCCAAAAAATGAAGATGTGACCCAACAAACTCATCCCCTCTTAAAAATTAACCAAATTGACCCATAATTAACCAATGAGTCTAAAATTGACACCTCTAAAACAGATTATGATACACGAATTCGCGGGATACCACATGATTTTGACACAAAGTATTAATACATAATTTTTAAGTTGACATATTTATGCAATTGACATTGTAGAAATGTTATAAATGGAAGGAAACATGTGCGTGTCTTAATTTATCGAGTGTAATGAAATTAGAGTAATCGAAACATGTCGACTTACCGACTCGTTATATAACTTAACTTAGAATGAATGTGCACCCCGCACTTACCGAATCATACTATAACTTAACTTAGAATACTTTTTGGTCCCCAACAATTCCCAATTAGACTAAAATTACCAACAACCAAAACTTTTAATAATTATTATTAGGGTTAAAGCTATAAATTAGCAACGTACTTACCTTTTGTACCAATGTGAGGAACATACCCATTTTATTATCAATGTGAATAATCAACTCTTAAGTTTTGTTCCAATGTTAGTAACATGGTATTTTAGTCACCGTTTAATTATCAACATTGTTCACATGTGGCTGACCAATATACTTTTAATTAATTTGACATGACACATTAGATATATTTAGTGGACTTAAACTTTATTTTTTTATGAAATTCTTTTGTTACTCTGTTTTTTTCCACAACCGGTCTTTTATGTTGAATTTAACTTATAATATTAGTGTTCCAAATGAATTTGGTCAGTAAATAAAGTTTAAGTACACCAGATATATCTTACGTGTCATGTAACGCATTAAAAATTATAAAAGTCATCGAAATGTGAGCAATGATAATTAAACTGTGACTAAAGTACCATGTTACTAAAATTGGAACAAAACTTAAGAGTTAGTTGCTCACATTGATAATAAAATAGGTATGGTCTCACCTTGGTACAAAAAGGTAAGTACTTTGTTAATTTATAGCTTTAATTAACCCTTATTATTATAACCTGCAGTTTCGTATGATTATGTATGAAAAGTGTTGTAATGACATTTGTCATCTAAAGAACTATATGAAACTTGTAAGAATATTTGTTATATAGGTTAAGCAGGTAATGGTGGTGTTTTTGTATTGGAGAGTAATGATTATTAGGGGTGTCAAAAAAACCCGACCCGAATAGGTAACCTGAAACCCGACCCGACTCAACCCGAATTAGGGGCTTATTTGGCCACCCAAATAACCCAAATAACCCGTTTCTTATTTGAGTCGGGTTTCGGATAAATTTTTTTCAATTCGGGTAACCCGAATAACCCAAATAAGCTAATAAATTATTTATTTTAAAAAATATAATTATATATATAAGTTATTTATGGTTTATACATATATAATATACATATATAAGTAATTCATTATGATTTATACAAGATATTACTGTCATTTTGTAAAGTTTAAGTTAATTTAAAATACGAAAATTTGAAATATCATCTTATTTGAGTTTAAATGAATAACCCGAATAACCCGACCTTATTTGAATTGAGTTTCAGGTTAGATTATAAACTCCGAAACCCGAATAACCCGACCCGAATAACCCGAAACCCGAATAACCCGACCCGTTGACACCCCTAATGATTATAGTGTAATATTTTGTAGGTGTAAACTTCCTTAATTGTAGCATGACTCATGTTATATCATTATTTGTGATGTCGCTCATCTGATAACACGACAAGCTAAAGTTATAACAATATTTATTTTTCATGCAGTTATACATATAGCTTGCCAGCTTGATTCATGTCGTTGTGTATGATCTGTACTTATGATGTATTTCAGTTGTTTAATATGAAATTGGAAGTCTTCATTATAACAGCAACGAAGTCAACCATTTTGTTATGCAGGGTAGTTGGAACAATTTCTATAATGATGCTCAACATCAAGGCGACAAATAATTGATATGTGAATTTAGCTTCACATGTACATACTAATATGCATCTTATAAACTTAATACTCCGTATTTGAATGTGTAACATTTGCTGAAAAATGCGTATTCCTTTATAAAGAACAATAAAATACAAGAGCTCTAATAGCCTAGAAACCTCGTAATAAGAAAATCCAAGTATTGAATGTCACACCAATTTACTAATGGTATGATTACAATCAAGATTTGTTCTATTATTATGCATTCTTTGCGTAAGTCTCAAGTGTCTATTAAGACCACTCGTAATCGTAACACCAGAATGCTACTTTTTCAGGTGACACATCAGCATAACACCAGAACGCCCCTAATCATAACACCAGAACGCTACTTTTTACCCCATTCTGGGACCCACCCACCCACGAACTAAATTTAATTTTCTTTTATTTCATAAAACAAATACAATTTAATTAAAATACAATACAATAAAAGTAAAATACCATACAATAATTCAAAAAAATGAAATACAATACTTTTTTAAAAATAAAATACAACACAATAATTTTAAAATAAAATACGATACAATACAATAATTAAACTAAAATACTATACAATACAATAATTAAAATAAAATACGATACAATACAATAATTTATAATAAAATAACTAAGTCGTTGATGGATGTAAGCTGCGAAAGTTTGGTGGTAGCGTCCAAATGTGCTCGGTGAGATCGGTCCGCAGTTGGTCATGCACACGTTTGTCCCGCATTTCCTTGACTCTAGACTCTCTATCTTGAACACGAGTCCTAAAATCACGACGAGGTCGGTTAGCAGGGCCGTCGATCATTTCCTGCTCGATAGATGATATTGCGAAGCCGTTATCCTCTTGGATCATATTATGTAGTATGACACAAGTATACAACTGTCTTCGCATCTTGTTGACACTCATAGATCTCCCTGCAATTTTTAAAATTGCAAACCTTCCTTGAAGTACACCAAAAGCCCGTTCGACATCTTTTCGAGCACTTTCTTGAAATCTATTGAACTTGGCTCGTTTGTCATCAGTAGGGGAGTGAAAGCCTTTGACTAGTGTACACCAATCCGGATATATACCATCTGCAAAATAATACCCTTTGGTGTAGTGATGTCCATTGACAGTGAAAGCTGCGGGTGGACCTGTAACACCCCCAAATTTAATGATTTGCGGAAGCATACTTGGGTGTTACTAATCAATATACAAAGCACAAGATATACAGCAAACGACCTCTAAATGAGACGTTTTGTAAAATAATTACATTTCATAATTAAATCGTTTGAAAACATATAGTTTTCTTTACAAAAATATGTAAGCCTAGAGTCCGCGTATGTGGCGGGAGATTCTATTACATAACCATAGTTACAAAAGATAATGCCAAAGAATCTCCGTTAAATGCAGTTTGGAAATCATGCGACTCTAGCTAGAAATCCTGGAGTGATCCTACTCCGTAAGTGTACCTGAGAATACATGCTAAAAAGGGTCAACCAAAAGGTTGGTGAATCTCACAGGCTTATCAGTAAATAATCAGTTTGAACACAAAATTTCATCAGTAGTGCCCGTAGGCGTATATCAAGTATTTGCAAATCTCGCAAAAGTAAAGTAATCAAGTTATACCGTTGCCATGAGGCTCATAATCGAAGCTTAACCCGTAAATAATCAGTTGCTCCCGTGACATGCTCATAATTGAGCAAGCATAAGTAAACGAAATAATAGTCGCCCGTTTATACATAACGGTTCGTGGTAGCGCTACTACCCCGGGCGGGGAGGGTCATTTCCCTAATGGATCCATTAACTACTGTTCGCGCTTAAGTACATAACTAACGATATATGATGGAGAGACTTCAGTAAATAGTAAGTAACTCATGCAATTCCGTTTGGTATAGTAAACAGTTTAGTACTTGTGTTCAAGAAAAATCAGTAGCATGTATCTCCCCCAATAAGTTAAAACAGTAAAAGTGGGGCCGTAAGACTCACCTGAGTCTTTGCAAGTGCGTTTATATCAATAAACGAGTAAGTAATATCAACAGTTGGTTCTCCGAACCCGAAACCTCCAAATGCCTAAACACGTAATGTCAAGTAAGTAGATGTCTCGCAAGATCATCTAGGCTAGTTGTTCATACAACCCAATATCCGAATGTTGGTTCGTTATCGTTTGTATAAAAGTGTACGACCCGTTGGTGACGAGTTTGAAATAATAAACTTTAGGTATTATTATCAAATTATTGATGTTTTGCACTTACAAAAGTGTCCCAAAGTGTTTTATAAGTCGTATCGTATAAGGATTTGAGGTTGTAAAAGTTCGACACTTAGTGAAATTTTAGTTAGAAAATCTGCTGTTTTATGCGACACTACATGCGTCACTTATGTGTTCTATGCGTCACTTATGGAGTGTCGGGTATTGGCGTCAGTATAAGGGTATGCGTCACTGAGATAGTGTCGTGTATCAGCTTATGCGTCACTTAAGAAGTGACGGGTTCCGTAACATCGCGGCACTCAAGCAGTGTCGTATAAAGTAATGATTTTCTGACATTTGGGCGTCACTTAAGGAGTGACGTGCAATATAGCGACACTAAAGAAGTGTCGTGTAAAATAGTATGGCGGCACTAAGGGAGTGATGTTAAGTAGTGTCGGGTAACATATAGGGCGGCACTAGAGAAGTGTCGCTAAGTTGTATATGCGTCACTATGGAAGTGACGGTATAAGGTTCGAGTGACGTCATCGGTAGTAACCGGACGTCACTTGTTTCTACCGAAAGTGATAAGTTTCTACCGATGATAGCGACACTTATGAAGTGTCGCATGGTTTCTGCCGAAGGTTATAAGCTTGCGTCACTACCGAAGTGACGGTATACGTGTGATAGCGGCACTTAAGTGACGCTAGTACTGTTTTTGGCATTCCTGCGACACTTAAGGCTGTTCGACGGATTTCGAGCAAAAATCATGTTTTCGGGTTTCCGATCGTTCTAATATTTTTACCCAACCCTCATATGAACATATTAAGCCTATGAAAACCATAAACTAGTAAAAATGATTAAAAACGAGAGATGTCGGGATTTGTCGGAAACTTACAAAGTGTCGGATCAAAAATCCGAAAAGATAGGATGATAGATCGTGATGCGGTGGTCGTTTTCTTCCAAATGGATGATGAGATCCAAGATCGTTTAGCACGTTTATTTGTCGATTTTAATAGATTGGTGGTGATGAAAAGTTGAGAGAAAAAGTGAAAGAGAGAGAGAGAGGGAAAGAAAATAATGAAAGAAAAGGTGGGGGAATGGGAGGTTATCTCCCATTTTCGCTCCGCGTTCTCGTTCCGTGTGGTGTTCGCTTGCTCCGTCGTTTAAACGTTAAATAATTATTTTATATATTAATTGGTACATTTTAAAATACAATTTATTACGCGATATTCTATTTAAATGTTTTACAGTTTAATTTATATTTGAGTTATAAAATGTACGTTAATTTATTTAGTTGCGCGTTTTAACATTTTAAATTGTGTAACTTTCTGATTGTACAACACGAATGAATACGAAATATTATTATAATAATATTTTTGACATAACAATGTTACTTAATAAAATTGGTCACCAACGTCCGTCTTAAATTGAATCGAAATACATTCGATTTAAATTGCGTACGATTTAACCAAATCGCATTTTCATATATATTCAACAATATATACAATTCGATACATAAATTAGCCTAACACCGAACTAATCACATGTATTAACAAAGAATTAGGCACTAATTCTAGTTCTAATTAGCCGGTTGTTACAGGACCAGTGTCATTTTTTATAGAATCGAACAACGGAGAGTGGTTTAATATGTTGATGTCGTTGTTCGAACTCGCCATGCCAAAAAAAGCATGCCATATCCACATGTCGTATGAAGCAACAACCTCAAACATAATGGTGAGGTGTCCGTGATCACCTCTAGTGTACTGCCCTTTCCATGCATTCGGGCAATTTTTCCATTGCCAATGCATACAGTCAATGCTCCCTAGCATTCCTTTAAACCCATGTTTCTGCTCGTGTGCTGCATATAGCTGAGCAATATCTGTAGCGGTCGGCTTTCTCAAATATTCCGCCGAGTATAAATCGAAGACACACTTACAAAAGTTGTTTAGACAGTCGGTTGATTTTTTCACCCATTTGTAAGTATTCGTCGAACATATCAGCGGATGTGCCATACGCCAATTGGCGAATGGCGGACGTACACTTTTGTAGCGGGGTAAACCCAAGCCGACCAAGTGCATCTGGTTTCTGTTTAAAATATTGAAAGTGTTCGGGAATAGGTTCGATAGAGTAGTCGGATATATCTTGTACGATTCGAACAAATAATTGTCGACGCATACGAAAGCATCGCTTGAACAAATTTGGAGGATACTTCGGGTGCTTGGCAAAATAGTCGTCCCACAAACGTTGTTGGGCACCTTCGCGATCTCTTGGAATGTAGCCTAGGTTGCGTGGTGGTCTTGAACTTTGACCGGCGTCACTATTTTGTTGAGCTTTGTATTTTTGCAAAAGTTCAATAAATTTTTCATCGTCGAAAGAAGATTCGCAAATCGCATCTATCAAATCCATTTTGTGAGATTTTGTGATGAAAATGGTGGTGAAAGTGTTTGAGGAAAGGTGGTGAAAGTAGTATGATTTTTGATGAAAATGGTGTGTGGAATGTGTAGTATATATAGATATAGAAGTGGGAAAAAAAATCTTGAAAAAATAACCGTTGGGAGGAGCGTGGGGTTTTTTATTTATTTATTTATTTTTTTTAAATCCAAACGGTCGTTTTTTTTAAAAACAAAACGTTTTTTTTTTGTTTCGGATTAAACCATCGACAGAAAAGGAAAAAGAAATAGAAAATTGTGTGGGTCCCACCCTGGACGCGTTGCTGGCGTTCTGGCGTTCTCAAAGCTCAGAACGCGTGCCAGCTAGGTGCGTTACGAGTGGTCTAAGTGGCTGTAACAACTGACAAAAATGACCAAAATCCGGGTCCAATTTAAACTTTCTATTCACATATCCGATACAAATGTTATCAAGTGCTCAAGTATTATATAAGGTATTATATAACCATAACACGAAACGATTAATTATTTATCGTGTACAAGTAAATCATTCGCTACAAAACTAACAAATAATGTATCATTGAAAATGATAATAATTATTTACGTGGGTTAAAATAAAACACATTTCGTTTTATTTCATTTTACTCGAACGCAAGGAAATCAATCGAACTATATCCGTCAATCAAACTCAAAACTAAGTTATATTTTTATAACTCAATTAAAGTATTTTTATAAAATACTTCGCATAAAAACATAAACGATTTCGTATCAATAAAATTATAAAATTTAAAAATATTATTTATTTTACAATCGGGTACCAAAACACGGGTCAAAATACCACGAAGCGGGACAAACCGGAGCCAACCACCTCCAATTATTGGAGATGGCCGGCCTTTCCTCTTTACTCCCTCCTCATTTCCATTTTTGGTTCCATTTCACCCACACTCAATCTCTTCCTCCTCTCCCTCTCGGCTCACACTACATCACCACCGCCATCATCATCAAATCGGCACCATCATCATCACTAGAAGGAGGAGTAACAACAACATCATCATCATCGTCTTCCATCATCATTTTCACCATTTTCGTTCTCATTTTCATTTGGTAAGAAAATCCCCGATCTCCACTCGATTTCATGTTTATAATACTTATATTATCATGTATTATCATTCTATTAAGTTGGTTATATGCGAAAATGGTTTTAAAATCGGTTTGGGTGTGTTTTGGAAAGGACAGACTCGAACCAGACCTCGGAATACGGCGTATTCAAGGGAATACGGCGTATTCCCGCCCAGAAAACATGAACACGGCGTATTCAAGGGAATACGGCGTATTCCCTCTATTTTTCATGAATACGGTCGTATTCAAATGAATACGGCGTATTCCCTCCATTTTTCATGAATACGGTCGTATTCAAATGAATACGGCGTATTCCCATCAAATGTCACCAATCCGGCGTATTCAAACGAATACGGCGGATTCCCCCGTCATATTTCATGATCCAACGGATCAATAAACTAGCCCTGCGAATTCTAGCTAAAACAGAACAAGTAAATTTTCGAAAACGTCGACGATTTCACAAGTACTTTTAACGTGCTTCTCGATGAAAAATTTATTGTAACGGATCAGACTCAAATTCGCACGGTCATTCAAAAACAGCTAAATGGTCAAGGCTAAGTACCTTAGCCTAGCCAGTTTTAAGCCTTCCGGGGTCATCTAGGGGTCGAAAATGACGTATTTTAGTGTTCGGACCCCCCCGCTTTTCCAAAAACTTCAAACGGGAAATACAAGGTTAAAACATTTGGATATAATATGATCGGATATATATTAATACGAGTAAATAATAGACAATCAAATATACTCATTAGAATCTCGCGTGTTTAGGACACGAGGAGATTTCTGTTGGATCAACTGTACGTTTAGAAACGCTAGCACCCAAAGGTGAGTTTCCATAGCCCCTCCTTTCAAACTGTTATACTGTTTTGGGGTGGAATGCATACTCGTTGATTATTATTAAAAATCTATTTATGAAATCAATCATTGTAAATGATTTATTACAACTCGTATTAGACTAGGGCACTAGTCGCAAATGAAAAACTTATATGAGATAGGTTTCAGTAACACGAACATTGATGGATAATATGGATTATCCTTACACATCACTCAGGTTTCAAGAACATTAATAGCTATAGGCTAACACTGTACGACACGGGAACAATTGAAATCATTGTACTCTAGGCGAGAGTACATCAAACTTAGAATTCAAAGAATCCAAGGATCGAGAAACTAGAATACTAAGAAACTAGATAACAAGAATTTAAGGTCAAGAATACAAGAAAACACTAGAATCAAGAACAAGAACCCAAGGTCTAGAATACAAGAACTTATAAGATCAAGAACAAGAATTCAAGGACTAGAACACTAGAATCAAGAACAAGAATTCAAGGACAAGAATACAAGAACATACAAGAATCAAGAAACTAGAAAACAAGATTAGGTCAAGGATTATGTGCTAGGTCAAGAACTTATTTGCAAGATCAAGAACCTATTTACAAGATCAAGAACTATGTGCAAGGTCAAGAATTCAAGATTTTCAAGATCAATAAAACAAGGTTTTCAAGATCAAGATTTTCAAGGACAAGATCAGTAAACAAGATTTTCAAGAACATACTTGCGCTTTATTTTCCTTATGTGATATGTGCTATTTATTTGAATTAATTGATACGTGTTAATTGCTACTCTGTGGTATTATTACTTGTGTTATTATTGTGTGAACTGCTTAGATCAAGGAACTAGTTCAAGAATCACTTCAATTGAGTTCATCACTCAATCTAAGAAACTCAGGAATTCAACACTGTACACAGGGGTGTACTTCAAGCATAGGATTATAATCTTATACTTTAATCCTTGTCAACTAAACCTATGGACTCACCAGCTTATCGCTGACGTATTTTAGTATGCATTTCAGGTACAGCTTTAGTAGGATCGGCCCGTCAGGATCCTAGCTCGAGTCGCATGCTTTCAACAAATGGATTTCTTGCATAACTTTTGTATTACAATTATGTACTGAAATTATTTTTGCGAACTCGCAACATGTATACATTTTATTTTGGGAAATGTATAACTATTTTCAAACGTCTCATTTAGAGTCGTTCATTATGTACCTTTGTGCTTGTGATATTTGATTGGTAACACCCGACCCGACCGCTTCCGCAACCCGAAATTCGAGGGTGTTACAGTGGCCAACAGCTTGATCTGTTTTATTATACATTCTTTTCACAAGTCATAAGTGCCTATTTGCTATAGTAGTCCAACAGTTATACAAGCATATATCGAGTATATGTTTGAGCACTTGAGGTTTGCGTTTTCGTGTAATAGTTGGTCATTCAAGATTGTACCTTAAATACATCTTGTAAAAGTGTACTATTGCCAAATCTTCAAGTTTATAGTATCAGAAACAACGTCGACAATATTATAAAGCAAACATTAGAATCCAAAAGCGGTACTATTTAAATCCAAACAAGCAGCCAGCATCCTAAACATTCACAAAACAGCTGTTCCTACCAGCCAAAAGACCAACATATCCTAAAGTACTAGACGTTCAGGCCATTAGTTCAACTCCGTGAAAGGAGCTACGCCACAAAACATACCCACTTATGCACAAACTATTGTCTGATAAACTTTTAAGAGACTTAGCAGAAAAACATAGAATTGCAGACATTCTCCTGCAATCTTGGCAACTGAGGTACTTGCACAGCTCCAGCAGAGGTAAGTCCAGTTCCACCATGGCTAGAAGATGTTTCTAGTGCTCCTTAAACTTCATGAGCTGAGACATCTGTGTGGCTGCTAAATGGGCATAGCAAATAGGCGCAACTGCATAAAACAGATAGAACTTAAATCAATGTGATAACAGCAACAACAAAAAAGCAGCTATAAATTGTTGCCCAAATTCACACTTGCATGTTGTAGCCAGCCTTCCTTTGCCTTTGCAAGAAAGTATTTAAGCTCAATGATATTTTAACTTAAAAGAGGCAACTGACATTTTGGGATCCACCTTAGAAACTCACATGGTTACACACAAGATACAACTTACCAACATAAATTGCAGTGGTGCTTCTCTAGTAACTGTAACAATTCAAAATTTAAAAACACAAATTTAGATGATGCAAAATACAAAAACTCCAAAAGTCAATTTAACTATCTCATAACTAAAGCCTTATAATAATTAATATACAAAGAGATACAATTAAAACTAGAAGCTTATACGTATGACAACGAATGTACAAGCTCCTAGAGATCATCCGCTGAAAACCCGATTTCATCATACAGCACATGGTAATGTGTGGGCCTTGTCGTCCCCAGATATTGAAACACTTATTGCAATTAGCAAAACAGTTCTTATCTCGACTTATGAAAATTAGCAATTTCTAAGTAACTTTGACTTTCCGAGGTCAATTGAAAGTGATATTACAGTTGCATTTCTCATACTCTTATATGGGTAGGATTTGTACACGATGGTTTGTGTAAATGCATTATTTAAACCCATACTATGCGTATTTGCAGGTTATGAAGACTTAATGTCTTTCCTCTGGCATAAACGGGTCAACACCTGTGGTCCTAAATTACACGGGCGCTAATTGTGGAATGAAGGTTAGTGGTGCAGACTTCTGAGCTTACCTTCTATCACAATTGCAAGCCTGAACTAGACCTGAACAATCCAAAGAACCATTACCAACATCGGTGTCTCAAATTGTATATAGTATTCGAGTCATTAATAAATTGGCAGTAATGGGTGGTGGTTGTTTATGTATATAGTCCTCCGTCTCAAATATTACTTATAATAATGATTATTATAATATAATGTTACTAAAGGTAATAAAATTATCTGTACATAAGTAAAATAATTGATTATTATAAAAATTTTATAACAACGTCCAAATCAATAATAAGAAATCAATAACCTTATTTTTTTGTCAAACCGTGTTATCACGGGTCAATGATGTGGTATATAATAATAATAATAATAATAATAATAATAATAATAATAATAATAATAATAATAATAATAATAATAATAAGAGTAAATTTCAAAGATGGTCCTTGTGGTTTACACCAATTTACGAAAGTGGTCACTAAACTTTTTTTTTCATGTTTTCAGTCCAATAAGTTTCATTTGTGCTCGATAATGGTCCCTCCGTTTAACTTCGTTACTTTTTGCCCGTTAAGTGGCATCACGTGACTTGCACGCGAGGGTAATTTCGTCATTTCCCTTTTAAACGGAGGGACCATTTTCAAGCACAAATGAAACTTAATGGACTGAAAACATGAAGAAAAAAAAGTTTAGGGACCACTTTCGTAAATCGGTGTAAACCACAAGGACCATCTTTGAAATTTACTCTTTCACCTTTATTCACAAACCCACATCTAACTGAACTACCCAACACCAACTATTAAAACTTTCTCTTTCCGTCTACTTTTCCGGCAGCCAATTTTTCCAGCAATTAAATTTGACCGGCAACCACACATCAATCACAAACTCACTACATGTCCAAACCTTTGAGTTTACAAACCAATCTGATGCAATTCGAAACTTAAACAATCATCCAAAATTGTCAATTACCCCCACCTTCTTCCAACACCATCAACAACCAAACCATCGCTACCACTCTAGTGACCATGCCATCCATCGTCGAAGTAGCTACTCCGTCAAAACGAAATCGAAACCAAACCCACTATCGATTAAATCTATGAAGAGTTTTAATAATTTTGTACAAAGACTACCGACTATCGATTTCAATAATATTGTACAAAGACTACCGACTATCGATTTCAATAATATTGTCAGCCTGGGGTTTGAAGCTTACAATATCGCCGGAGGGGGGACTCTGCTCAACGATCACGTCTCTAACAACGATGGTGGTGGGTTAATGGTGAATATCAATCGGATTCACAGATTAACAATATATATATATATATATATATATATATATATATATATATATATATATATTTGTATCATTTTTTATTCACTTCAATGAGATGGGTAGAGGTCAAATGATAGTTCGAGCGAAGAAGGTGATCCTGTTTTGTTGCTAAAATTCTGGGATGTGTTACTATGAGGATGATGATTGATTTTTTAGGGACCATTATCGAGCACAAATGAAACTTATTGGACTGAAAACATGAAAAAAAAAGTTTATGGACCACTTTCGTAAATCGGTGTAAACCACAAGGACCATCTTTGAAATTTACTCTTATATAAATAAAAAAATAAAAAATCAATCATCATCCTCATAGTAACACATCCCAGAATTTTAGCAACAAAACAGGATCACCTTCTTCGCTCGAACTATCATTTGACCTCTACCTATCACATTGAAGTGAATAAAAAATGATACAAATATATATATATATATATATATATATATATATATATATATATATATATATATATATATATATATATATATTGTTAATCTGTGAATCCGATTGATATTCACCATTGACCCACCACCATCGTTGTTAGAGACGTGATCGTTGAGCAGAGTCCCCCCTCCGGCGATATTGTAAGCTTCAAACCCCAGGCTGACAATATTATTGAAATCGATAGTCGGTAGTCTTTGTACAATATTATTGAAATCGATAGTCGGTAGTCTTTGTACAAAATTATTAAAACTCTTCATAGATTTAATCGATAGTGGGTTTGGTTCCGATTTCGTTTTGACGGAGTAGCTACTTCGACGATGGATGGCATGGTCACTAGAGTGGTAGCGGTGGTTTGGTTGTTGATGGTGTTGGAAGAAGGTGGGGGTAATTGACAATTTTGGATGATTGTTTAAGTTTCGAATTGCATCAGATTGGTTTGTAAACTCAAAGGTTTGGACATGTAGTGAGTTTGTGATTGATGTGTGGTTGCCGGTCAAATTTAATTGCTGGAAAAATTGGCTGCCGGAAAAGTAGACGGAAAGAGAAAGTTTTAATAGTTGGTGTTGGGTAGTTCAGTTAGATGTGGGTTTGTGAATAAAGGTGAAAGAGTAAATTTCAAAGATGGTCCTTGTAGTTTACATCGATTTACGAAAGTTGTCCCTAAACTTTTTTTTCTTCATGTTTTCAGTCCAATAAGTTTCATTTGTGCTTGAAAATGGTCCCTCCGTTTAAAGGGGAAATGACAAAATTACCCTCGCGTGCAAGTCACGTGATGACACTTAACGGGCAAAAAGTAACGAAGTTAAACGGAGGGACCATTCTCGAGCACAAATGAAACTTATTGGACTGAAAACATGAAAAAAAAAGTTTAGGGACTACTTTCGTAAATTGGTGTAAACCACAAGGACCATCTTTGAAATTTACTCTAATAATAATAATAACCTTAGGTTTCTTTTGAGTTATTAGCCAATTACAGTTTGCAATTAAATACAATTTTTCCATCCTATTCCTTGAGACTTTTAAGGGTTTCTATGTTCTAAGGAAATGAACAGTGGATAGAGACAAAATTGATTGGATTAGTTTAAAAGGCTGGTGAGCTGCATTATAAAATACTATGGGCCTGATCCAGTTTTTCATAAAGATAAAAAGACCATGGGCTAGTTGGCAGTGGCATGTTTGCATTGCAGCTGGGTAGACTACATCACAGGCCACAGCCCACAGCTTAGCTGTGAATAATAATCACAATTTTGATAACTTTCTCTAAATAAACTTTTCTATTGAAAGGTCAAAGATGTTATTTTAAAAAGGGGTTGATCTTCATTTTTGAAAAGAACTAGGATGGTGTTACCGCGCTTCGCTGCGGATTGATAAACCTTACTCCTGTTAATCATCACAGTAATTTTTCCCCATTTCATTTTAAACAGTTAGGGTAGTACATTCTACATATTCGGTTTCCAAATTTCCTTTCATATTTTCGTTTCACTAGACTCATTTCAAATGGTGTTTCAGGACGAGATATATAAATGTAAAAATATGTGATAAATATATTCAACTTACAACAAATGATATTTTAGTAACTTAAGTTTATGCCGATTAGAATTAATATTTTATTTCTCCCTCTATAAATGTAATGACTTTATAAATTGGGTTAATTACATATTTCCCCACCTTAAATATATCAGATATCATATATACCCACTTTATTTTCAAAATAACAAATTTACCCATTTCTACAATTTTATTTTTATTTTTATTACTATAAAAGGAACATGCTTTTCTAACATGGGATCAACAAACAAACCGAGCATGCTTATCTACTGAGTTTTTTAAGTTGAACCATTTAGTATAAACATTCAGCTTCACTGTTTGGAGGTAACTACAGTACAATGATGAATCGCTCAAATGTTGTTGCCTTTCATTCTCTCATCAAATTCAAAGGTAATTTTCTTGTTACTCCCAAAACCCCTTTTTCATCCCTCTTCCAATTAGGTTTTGCAGCTTCCCTGCACACAGTTGATAATCATCAATCTGTGTATCAAAAAGTTACCAACTTGAATGATGCTTTGAACCTGTTTGATGAAATGACACAGAGACAACCTCTACCATCTGTTATTAAGTTTAGTCAATTGTTGACCGCTGTCACCAGACTAAAACGTTTTTCTTCTTCTCTTGATCTTTTCAAACAAATGTGTTCAATTCGTGTTCCTCTTGATATATACTCTATTAATATTGCTATCAAGTGTTGTTGTCAATTGAATCGCACCAGTGAAGGTTTTGCACTCTTGGCCTTTTGCTTCAGACGAGCTATTGTACCCAGTGTGTCACATTTAGTACACTCTTAGATGGACTCATCCGAGAAGATAGGATTCTTGAAGCTGAGATATTTTTCAAGAAAATCATCAAACGTAATCTTTGTGAACCTGATGTAGTTATGTATAATACAATGATTAAAGGACTTTGCAACTTCGGGCAGAATGTTACTGCCATTGCTTTGCTTAGGCTGATGGACGAAAGAGGTTGTAAGCCTAACAATGTTTCATATAACACCATCATTGACGGTCTTTGCAAGGATATGATGATTGATGATGCTTGTAATCTTTTTAAAGAAATGGTGTTTCACAAACACATTCTACCGGATGTCATAACGTACACGTCTTTGATACATGGACTGTCGAACTTAGGTCATTGGGGTGAGGTATGTGAGATGCTAAAAGAAATGGAAGACGAAGGGATTTTTCCAGATGTGCAAACTTACTCTGTATTAATTGATGCATTTTGCAAAGAAGGTAAAGTAGAAGAAGCTGAAGCTGTTATTAACATCATGATTGAGAGACGTAAGAAGCCTGATGTAGTAAGCCTGATGTAGTAACATACAGCTCACTTATTGATGGTTACTGTTTACGAGGTGAAATGGTCAAAGCAAGGGCGACTTTTGATTTAATGACATGTAGAGGTCTCGTCCCTGATGTTGTCACTTATAATAGTTTATTAAATGGGTACTGCAAGAATTTGAAAATTAACGAGGCCATCCGATTGTTTCATGAGATGACTAGTAAAGGTTTGAAACCCAGTACAGCGACTTACAGCATCATGATACAAGGATTGTTTAGTGTTGGACATTGTGGGGCTGCACGCAAACTCTTTGATGAGATGCGAGCACAAGGCCAAATTCCAGATAAATATACTTACGCAATAATTCTAGAGGGTCTTTGCAACAATCATCAAATAAATGAGGCAATCTATTTGTTCAAATTGTTAGGTAATAGCAGGCTAAATTTGAATATTGTTGTTTACAATATCCTCATAGATGGTGCAGGCAAATCTGGGAAGGCAGATATTGCAAGGTCTCTTTTCCAGGACCTAACTAATCAAGGTTTGCAACCTAATGTCCGGACATATACTTTGATGATTAATGCTTTCTGTAAGGTAGGTCTACAAGGTGATGCAAAACAGTTGTTTCTTAAAATGGAAGAGAGTGGTTGCCCGCCAGATAATGTTACGTACAATGTTCTTCTCCAAGGATATCTAAAGAACCAACATTTTGATGATGTAGAGGTGCATTTACGGGAAATGGAGCAAAGAGGTTACACAGTTGATGCCTCAACTTTGTCGATGCTACTTGATAAAATTGCAGCAAAATCACTAGATAGAACTATGCTTAAGGTTATAGGTAAGCTCGTGCCAAAAGAATTGTGATGGACGATCCTAGATTCTTTGTAGGTTGCCGTCTGGAAGGAAATCAAAAAGGGTATTGTGGGTTTGACTTATTTGTGTTACGAGAACCGAAGATTGTACCCAGAGTATGTAGAAAGTAGGAAACCAGTACCATATTCCATTTGAGCTTCACTTCAGTATGTATTTGTTGTGGTCAAATGATAATTACTAACTTAATGGATGTTAACTATTGCTTATTAATATCTTGTTTTGATGTGTGTGTGTGTTTCTTTTTTGTTTTTGCTTCTTAAGATATGATGGTTTTCACTGCATCTGCTGGTAGGCGTTTGAGATGTATAATGTGGATGTCAGCATCATAACAGTCTTTTTTTGTAATATTACCCCCCATATTAGAAGTTAACCACTGATTTTATAGATAGTTGAGGTCTGCTATCGAAACATGGCTTTTGTATATTGACCTGCAAATGATCTGCTGCATCTTCACACCAAATCACCATTATTCTTCAGTTCTGTACGTTGTTCCTGCTGTGAAGTTGATAGCGACACCGGGAAGGCTGGAACAGTTTCTATGTCTACATATTATGAATGTACGTACTTATTAGACGCTCATATCTTTTTATGCGTACATGGCAGTCTCAGAGAGAGAAACTGAAAATGTGATTCTTGTTTCGAGTTATTTTGGAGGAGAAAAAAAGATTGTTGTGGGTTGATGATTTTAGCAACAAATTTTGCACTGATTCTAATTATCTCCTAACAATTAGATTTGTTTTACTCGTGTACGTATTGAATAGCAAAAGGGTGTCATAATGTTACCTTTTGTAGCTGAAAAGTCTTGATTTCGGATTTTTGAATCTTACTGAAATCTTAGTGTGGATGTCTTTAATTATGTTGAACACTTTAGATGGATAATCACTTGTCTAACCTTGAATGGGGTGCATCATTGCGATATCGTGTTTCAGATTTGCAAATGTTCATCATGTGAAAATATAATCTTATATGGTTCTCCACTTCCCTTTATCAATTAAGGTATGACATTTTTTATCACCAAAAAATAGACCCTTTCTCATCAAATTTGAATAATAATGGTGATCCTTTTTTGGTGTTATGATACTTCTACAGGAGGAAATCTCTTAAATTTCGGGTTCAGGTTTGCGATTTTCAGTTGCTATATATAACTATGATTTTCTTAAGCACAATTGTTTTGCTTTATGTGTTCTTTTCGTGTGTTTTTCTACGTCAGATTAAAACTAAGCTTGACATGTATGATGATGTTTAGCAGACAGCTGTGCCTTAACTTTTTTGTGAATGTTAAATGTTTTTTTTACTAGTTGGTCGATTATTTGAGTAGTTGAAGTATATGTTCATCAAACCAGAAAGCAGGTTCAGAGAGCCATTAAACAATACTGATACGATGATTACCATCAAGAAGTGTTCTATTATGCATTATTCTCACAAGTCTGAAGCGTCCATTTGCTATTGTAAGCAAATGGTTAAATATACCTATATCGAGCATTATAAAGCATTTGAGTATATCTTTATGTTATAGTTGGACATTCAGGATTGTACTTGAAATACGATTTGTAACGGTTTACTATTGCCAAATCTTCAAGTGTGGTACCAGCAACGACAACGACAATATCATAAAGAAAACATAAACATCCAAAAGCAGTAATATTTAGATCCAAACAAGCAGGCAGCATCCTAAACATTCACAAAATAGCTGTTCCTACAAGCTGAAATACGAACATATTCTAAACTACTAGACGTTCAAGCCTTTAGTTCAACTCCGTGAAAGGAGCTAGGCCACAAAACATACCACTTATGCAGAAACTATTGTCTGAAACTTTTAAGGGATTTAGCAGAAAAACATAGAATTGCAGACATTCTCCTGCAATTTGGGTAACTGAGGTACTGGCACTGCTCCAGCAGAGGTAAGTCCAGTTCCACCATGGCTCGAAGATGTTTCTGATTGCTCCTCAAACTTCATGAACTGAGTCATCTGTGTGGCTGCTAAATGAGCATAGCAAATAGGCGCAACTGCATAAAACAGATGAAACTTAAATTAATAACAAATAGAAGTGTGATAACAGCAACAACAAAAAGTTAGCTATAAATTGTTGCCCAAGTTCACACTTGCATGTTATAGCCAGCCTTCCTTTGCCTTTGCAAGAGGATATAAGCTCAATGATATTTTGACTTAAAAGAGGCAACTGACATTTTGGGATCCACCTTAAAAACACACATGGTTACACAATACACACCAGATAGAACTTACCAACAGAAATTGCAGTGGTGCTTCTCTGGTAACTGTAACAATTCAAAATTTAAAAACACAGATTTAGATGATGCAAAATACAAAAACTCCGAAAGTCAATATAATTATCTCATAACTAGAGCCTAGAACAATTAACATACAAAGAAATACAATAAAAACCAGAAACTTACACGTATGACAACGAGTGTACAAGCTCCTGGAGATCATCCGCTGAAAACCCGATTTCATCATACAGCACATGGTAATGTGTGGGCCTTGTCGTCCCCTGATATTGAAACATTTAATGCAATTAGCAAAACAGTCACTATACTGATCTATTCCATATTCTTATCTTGACTTGTCAAAATTAACAATTTCTAAGTAACTTTGACTTTCCGAGGTCAATGTGAAGTCCAGAGTTTACAAACTTACTAATTATTGATTAATTCATAATAATAAGAGAAAGAAATTTGCAATACTTACTATCATCCCAGCATGTGCGCACATATAGAAATCATTGTTACGGGGGTGACAGACCTTATTATCTATCACCGTTCCTGTTACAACGAAAGCAAAGTTACTTGATAAGTAACTTATACTGAAATTTAATGTGGCATTTTAGATAAACAGAACTGATTTATTGTGGTATAATAACTCTTGAAATATCCATCGAAGTTGCAGCCTAGACATACCAGGTGGAACATTATCCGGAGATCCTGGCTGGAAAAACTTCGTGTGGTGATTCTTTTGGGCAATTATCACAAGAAATTTCGGGCACCACTTATCATCCAGAAATTTGCATGCCTGCACCATTAAAATTATATTATAATGGTCCCATCATACGCCAAATAAAATGATTGTATGAACAGTAATGTTGGACAAACCTCGATAATTTGGTCCAGTTCGATGTTAAGAACCTGAGAGAACTGTGACTCACTAACACCATCCCTAAAAATCAAACATCAAACAATTAATTGAACTTTAAGTAAACTTGATGAACATTCAGTAACAATGACTCGCCCAACGAGATTGGTCTCTTATGATCTTTTGTAAACAAAATAACAAAACATGTTTGGGCAACCTATTTCTTTTATACTAGAAAAAAGAGAAGTTAAAACTGTAAAATAAAAACCACATCACAATTTAAGAGTTTACCTGAAGATAATGATCTGCTCTGGCTTTCGCTTGGCTGAGGTCACGTAAAAGTCAAGGAGAAGCTCCCTGAATATAGTATAGGTTTATTGACAACTTAATACTCCGTATCAAGCATAAATTTACTGAAGTATATTCTACACTTATGACTATAGCACTTTAGCATCTGCAATCCATATTGCATCACCTTCTGAAGGTAAGGAAAAGAAAATAGAAAAGGAAGTCTACCTCATGATGCCTTCATCCTCGGTGTCAGAAACTTTTTTAAACAAAGAGTCAATCATTTCCATTTTGGGGGACTGAGTACGCACAGAAGCTCTATAACGAGAGATCAATGGATAGTGACGTGAACTAACAACCTGTAGAAAATCGATATAACTTACAATTTTCATATGAAAAGAAGTACTTGGTAGATATATTTGAAATGGTAAAAGTTACCGCAGCAATTGAGGGGACATCAGACTGTCCAGGCTGGCCATGTGAAACGTCCATCCCAAGAATGATTGTTGGGGACTTGGATACAATTGGAATAGACGGGTTAACCTCAACAGCTAGCTTGGAGTTCAACCCTCCGAGCTGTGAATGCAAAAAAGTGTCCAGAATTTAGTATCCTTTTTGCTTTTTCTCGTAAAATTATAATGCTGAACTCACCTTAGCATTAATCTTCAGCAGTACATTTGTCAAATACTGATCATTCACCCTCATGGGAGCGATGCATTGAGTCACAATTCCATAATCAGCAAGATTCTTCTTCTTCCAAGGACCTTCAATGTTGCATTAAAATTTTCCGTTATTCAAAAAGTTATAATAATAACAAACTAAAAAATAAGTGTAGATGAAGTAGCACAGACCATAGAGATCAGAGTTCTTCCTCTCAGGCAACAAGCAAAGTAAAAACTGTGGAGCTCCAGGAAGCTTGGACTGAATGTATTCAAACATTTTCTCCACTCTAACAAGTGGTGGTGCCCGCCTATTTTGAGGACTTTCCTCAAACACCTCAAACGGATCTTCAATTTTCTACAAATTTGAGGAAAGCCTTACGGTTAGTCAAAAGTATTCACAAAATCAACCGATTCCCAAAAATAATTAAATGAAAAGAACATACAATTCCTTTCAAGCCTCCACATTTGATTAAATCCCTGACAAGATTACGGATGTCACATCTAGCAGAGAAGTTAACAACTGCCCATTTGGTGATAGTTGTGGGATCCACAAGTTTCTGTATGACAATAAAAATTACTATCAGATTTAATCACGAGTCACGCGCACAATTACAAGAGTACATTTCTAGAACCAAAAAAGAACCTTGTTGTTGAAGTTCCAGCGACCATTTCGCGGAAAGAAATCCTCACCATTCCCAACTTTCAGCTGGAATGTAATAAAAGCTACATCAAACCAAGCATAGCAAAAGTTAATAGAAATTGGAATCTTTTAAGTCGGTGAAAGAAGTACCCTTGGTGCCGGAAGAACTCTTCCTTCAACTTGTGTGAAGTTGTTGCTAATTGAAATGCCACAAGATTTCAGCAGAGGCTCAGCATCATAGTTATTGAGTTTTAAAGCCTGAAAAATACACACACCAACATTTAAAAAACAAGAACGAATAACATGGCCTTCTTATACTCGATAATATCACTTGAAAGTTTCGGAGCCATACATCAGTCAAAACCCTCATTCTTTCTTGTGGCTTTTGGCGGGATTTCTCCACCAAATTGGATCGTTGCATTGTATTGAGTGATTTTGTATAGCGTTGTAAACTGACCAACGAGCAGAACTACAGATAATTCAATTACAACCCTATAAGTGAAATTCATATTATAAACAAAAAAATCATTAAACTCACTAAATGAAGCCTCATTGTTGTACCTCTATAGGGAGAAATATAGGCTTTTTTGGCTTCCCAACATTGATGCATGGTAGCTGAGCAGAATACTTCAAATTAATTTTGCGAATGTTCACAAAATAATCATAAACGGTGACTTCATCTGTCTTAAATTCACCATTTTCATCTTTGGACTTTTGCCTCAGTGAAAACCTACCATAGCCATCAACTTTAGTTAATATTTTCTTTTCGCACAATTTGTATCGAAGTAATAAAAAAGGAGTGGAGAAAACATACAGCTGCTGATTGCAGGGTTTCTCACTCAAACCAGTTATCTTGTATTCAGCATTTGTCTCGACATTCTTGATCCTAAGGTTCTTTAGGGTACGTTTTGCCTGTAAACAAAATTAGAATGAGAACATACAAAATAGTAGGTCGGAAAATAATAATGGAACTGGTTATTACCTTTGCCCAGTCAACGGAAAAGGGATCTTTCACATTTTGGTTAGCAATCAGAAAATCAGCCACTGGCCCAGGTTGGATAATCATTGTGGTTGATACATCTGATAAATTATAAAGCATGTTTAGTGACCAAACCCTGTTCAGTTTCATATTTATTAGAAGTGGGTATAAAAGGATTACCAATGTTCAGAGATAGACCACCCTGAGATGTACGAAAACTAGAATGGAACCCACGACATCCTTGAACGCCGCCTCCCACATCAGCGAAGTTCTTAACATCATTGTGGAAAAATGACTGACGAACAAGAAGGCATCCCCTGATTATTCAATTAAGAAAGAGTTAGGCGAAAGAAATAAACAATAATTCAGTAATTTATACCTGCTATTTAACACTAATATATCAATTTCCCTTTTGGGAGGTTGAAATTTAGTTATCGTTATCATCATTCCAATACGTTGACTGTGTGAATCTATTTAGGTACACTTTCGCAATATGTCAGAGGTAAACACTAATTAACTAATTAAAACACATTAAGCACTTCTTAGTATGTTTTTGGGTTAGCTTATTGCATATATGTAACAAAAAAAGCTAATAAGCGGACGTAATAAACCAAACAATCACTTAGGCCAACAAAAATTGCCTTTTTTACTTGAAAATGAGTTGGGATTGTGGCCAACAGGGCAACTAGAATACATTTCTAGAATAAAATGGTTCAGTCAAATAGGTCAGAACTCATAAATGTAATTAAAAGTTACAAGTACTTGAATTCAAACATTACAACTTACTGTTTAGCTGCATGTTGCCTTAAGATGATATCAAGCACCCTTAGGGCTTCTTGGGAGTTTTCAGATTCTTGACCTCGTAAAGCTTGTGCAATTGCCTGCATCGGGATTTTAGCTGCGAAACTCAACTCGACTTTAAAAGTTTTGGATTGGGACAAGCGGCGCATTCTTTTCTTGTCAGCGTCATTATCAGGGCTTTCATTTCCATTGTTTCTGAATATTTAGACATGTAAGACTTTCATTGTTTCTGAATATACTATATAACCAAAATTCTAAGTATTAAGACGTACCTGTTTGACGTGACATTATCAAGTACAACAGTGAACTCAAGTTTGTTTCTTGGAAGTGCACCAACAGTAAACAAACTCTTTTCCCCATCATATGCAAATTCTTTTCCATCTAATTCAGAGCTGTACGTTTCATGAACTCTATCCAGCACTTTTCTTCCAATACCTTTTCCATCTGTAGGACGGCCATCTTCATAGAAAAGGGCCACCTGTTTCGCAAAATTACAAGTCGTTTAGCAAGTGCACTATGAATTAAAGGAAAAAAATAACCTTTAAAACTACGCAAAAATGTCAGCCAAATACCCTGTTTAGACATTACCTCAATGAGCAACTGCTCGGTGAAATAAACTAAATTAAAGTTTAGCTAATAGATGAACATAAAGCATACACTGTAGTGAAAGAAGTGGCCATCAACATTAGAAACGTTGACTTTAAAGTGATTGGTCAACAGCTGTGCTTTTTGACCTTTGGTGGCCAGACCACGTCTAGCCATTGGGACCCGCATGACCTTCTTCTTCACTGGTTCAGGCTCAGCCTTGATTGGAACAACATCTTCAGGAACGGACGGCGGTGGTGGTAAAGCATCTTTAACTTCAGTGCCATTTTCCGGATCCATATTTGATTACTGGAGATAACAAAGAGAACATGGGTCAAAGAACGAATCAAGTATTTTAACAGAAACATAACGCAACAAACTAAAGACGGTTTCTGAATCGCAAACCAACAGAAACATTATGCACCAGGATTTCAAACAGAGTAACTGATAACTGCATGTACTTTAACATAATACTAAAGAAACTAAATACCAAAATTTAACGAGGATGATACTCAGAAGAGAAATCCAAATCTCTAAAAAGCTTGAATGAATCCACAAATAACAGCAAAGCTAGTGATAACTACTGAATAATTTTTTGTATAACCAAGAACAAAAACTGTGACAACATCAAAATAAACAAATAATAGCAAAGTAAACCAGTAAACTGCAAAATAATAAACATAATATAAAAAACAAGAATCTGAAGAACCCCAAGTCAACAAATGATAGCAAAAATGTACTTGGTACATTAGTACTACCACATCCTTCAACAATACGGAGTAACAAATACAACTAAAATACGTAACATGCAAATCGCAAATTAACAAACCTCTTCCAGAATCAATAAATGGCAGCAAATAAGTACTTGGTACATTTGTACAACTAAATACTTCGGAAATGGTCAACATATATCAATATATATGTGCATATAGAAGTGACAAAATATCATGTACACAACAGATCAGCAAATCTGATTCAAATAACAATCAAATAGTACATGGAACTTTGTAGTTTGTACCACAAAATCATTATATTATTCAAAAATTCTAAACTACGGAGTATTAATTATCAGAAATCCCTTACAAACATCAACATATATGATACAATTACAAATAATATGAGCCCGAAATCAGAAGCCCCTTTTCAATGATCAACATAAAAGCTAATTATAATTTTTTATTTTTGTAAAATCATGAACAAATATATACATAAGCAAACAAATCTGAAACCCCTAATTAGGAATGAACAAATATAAGCAAACAAACAAGTAATTATATGCATTATGGTGTTTAACAAACCCAGTAATTTAAACATATGCATTACCAATCCAACAAAACTACAAAAACTAGTCAACAAATATTCATGCATGTAAATAAAAATAGCAAAAAAATAATAAAATAAAACAGAACAGAACAAATTATACCTCTGACAAACCCTTGCTTAGAGAGCAAGATCAGCAGCCAAAACCCTGAAACAATAAAAACAAAATAACTTCTCCGTATAATTATATATTAAAAAATAAACAAAGAGGTACTATTTAAATATTGAAGAAACCCCATGATAACTTATAAAAACAATTTAATAAATAAATCCCAAAAATACAGCATTCTACCTATTTCTTACTGAAATAAAATAATGTACAAAAATAAGAAAATTATATTTCAACGCCTCACTAATTAGTAATTTTCGTAAAATCTAAATATCTAACCAAAAAAATAAAGTAAAAAAACAACGCAAGAACTAATCCAATATATCGTACAAACCCTAACACTAAAAATCTGCATCACATAATACCTACATTTCACCTATCTTAATTCTTAATTATTTTCGGGGAAAAAAAAAAACATTTACACACCGCTTCATCGCGAAATAAATAATAACTAAAAATATATATACAAAAAAAAGGTATATTTTTCATAAAATTCACTCAAACAAACACCATCGTTTAATCGTGTATAGGTATCAACAAAAACACAAAACAGAATAAAAATAATTATTTCTGTAAAAAATAAAAATGAAAATGAAGAATACTTGCATGATCCACAAAATTTTAGTAAAAATTCACAGTAACAATTTCCATAATAAATAATAGTTACAAATAAACCCTAAATCCACACCAACATTGCACAAATTTCAACGTACCGAAAACAAAAACAAAAACAAAAATCAAAAAATCCAAATGAAGAAACAACATGCGTGGTTAAACAAGGTTATAATATTCTCAGAACATTTACAAGAAAAAATAAAAATAATTTTACCTAATTTTCACTAACACAATGAGGATGAAGAACAGTAAATAAAACCCTAGAGAGAAATAATAAAAGTGATGGGGAGAGTGAAGAGAGTGTGATGTGTGAAGGTATTTATCGGAGAAACTATGAAGTTGTTGCAAATGGGGCACGGTGTGACGTGTTAGGCGCACGCGCTATTTTTTCACCACGCGCTCCGTTATTTTAGGTGTGGCATCGCCTATACATGTGTGTGTTCGTTTTTACTTTTTCGCATCGATCGTGGTCCAAAAAGGAGTATATTCTTATTGTTATTTTGAGATCATATTTTTTTACTATAGATAAAGATGTAAGATATTTAAGAAAGGTTTTGCTGATGTGTGCACCGTGATACATGTTAAAGTGCATTTAATGAACTCGTAACTTTAATATTAGTATTTGCATTTTAATTTAATCTAATAATTAACATTTTTATGGATATATTAATTACAAATTCTGATATTTAAGGAAATTATGAGTTCATTAAATGTACCCTAACGTGTACCATGGAGGCAAACGTTAGCAAAACCCATTTAAGAATTGATGAAAAGTATTTTTGTATGGTTGTTTTGGAAATGCTATAAAAGAGAGGTAACTACGATTGAGAATCGAAAGTAATTAGTATATTAATTAGTGACTTAATGATGAATTAAGTTTTTTATTAGTTAGTTTAGGTTACGATTATGATGATTTGGTTTATGGTCATTCAATGTTATTTTCAAAGGGAAGTAAACAGTTGTAACGTATATATATTCAAGAGTGAATGAGAAATTACCTAACGTGCCCCATGTGGCCTCTATGACTATATATATGTATCTGGTATTGTTGTAACTTATGAGTCTCAATAATTGTTTAGTAAAGCTTTTGGATATTTATAGAGGAGTTATTATTATTTTGTAGTACGTAGCTTTGGCTCCAATGTGTACGATCATAAATTTAAAGAAAATCACATGGATTCAAACTTGTACAACTGAATTTTGGGATCATAGAGATCCTTAGATGATGACCAAACCGGTTTGATCAATTCAACTTACTTTGAGTATTACTTTCATTTGATTTATTTGGTCAAATTCACAAATTTTACGATGTCGTTACTATAGTTTTAGTCTAATATAACTTCGATAAAATGTCCAAATATAAAAGACGTAAGGCAAGAGAATACGAAAACAATTTGACAAACGGAATAGTCGTTCTCTCAAGCGTTACTATTGATTTTATGTTAAGAAGTTTGATTAACATCGGCCGAGAATAATGATAGTACCGTACTGAAACAAAATATTCATGCGTGCGTGGTGATTCCTTACGTTTGCAAATCAGCTCCTTATAAGATGCTATAAATGTTATTTTAAAAACGTAATAACATTGTTTCGATATAACAACGTAGAATGAAAGACTTATTTTGATAAATTACACATACATAGACACATGGCATCCTAATTACTATGCTATCGACATGGCTCATTAGTGATTTTTTTTTTTTTTTTTTCTTGAAAGGCTAACAGAAATCGTCTAGGTACTCCGTACGGGGAGACCCAATGGCTAAGTCTCCATATACCGGCTCAATCCAGCCGTACGGAGCCCTTAAGCGCCCCAAGTTACTCCAAATCCGGGAAAAACTCACTAATCCGTCCGCCCGAAGGCACGACAACGAATTAATGGTAAAAGTCGCTGGCCTCAAGGATCGAATCTGGGTTTCCCAGGTCTCCTATTATTGACCCCCAAGCCTCTGACCAGTTGAGCTGGACATCATTGGCTTGGCTCATTAGTGATTAATTGCAACAATTTCTACTCTTAACTAGCTATTTATTTAGTATGTATGATCTTTCATTAATCAATATACAAATAAAGTAAATGCAGCTTAGTCGTTTGCGCATAGTTGAACACTTTTGAAGTTTCGAGTTTTGGTAAAACAAATTATGTTCTCTAAGATAGAACGGATTGGGGGAAAGATAGTGTAGGGATATATGGAGGTAAACAATTTGTTTTAATTTTTTGAAAAATGCAGACTACCATTAAAAAGAACCAAAGAGTACAATATACAACCAACGACAGAAACGAAACCCACAAACCACGAAATACTGCAAAAGCCAAAAAACAATTTGTTGAAAGAAACAAAATTATCAATGTCAACTCATTAAACTATAAAAATGTTCTTTATACAAATTACTAATAATCATTGTATTTTTTAACTCTGTGTACTTATTGTTGTTTCAATGTAACTATGTAAGGCTAGATATCACACAACTAGTGAATTTACTATCATTTTTATAAATAGTTTACGACGACAGTGTGCTTTCGATTTTAGTCGACACTTTCAAAGCTAACTCGAGATTAATACGTATGATGTCTTTGATTTGGTTTTACACAAATGATTTGGAAAATAATATTCACCTAATTAAACATGCCTTATAAGAAGGGCGTGATACATAGAAGAATTAAGCCAAATTTATATTGATTTGGAAATCTATATATCATTACTCATATAATTTTCATAACCACATTCAAGTATGTGATTGGTTTAGGTAGAATAGAAAGAAAATGAGTGATTTATAGTGAACGATATCGGCAATTGTAGTATGTGGCATCAAACACGCCAATGTTTAGTAGTTTTCAATTTATTTCAAATTCGAAAAAATGATCATTATGCCTCAAGTAAGAAAGTATTAAAAAAGAGGCATGACATCTTATCATCTTAGACGATATACAGTGGCGGTACCAGGCTGCGGGCAATGTGGGCCTTGGCCTACACAAAGATTTCAGTAATAATCGATATATATCTTTCAGATTGAATAAAATTGGTAATTGCCCACATAGATCAATGGTTAGTTTCCTTGGCCTTTGACCAATTGGTCACATGTTCGATTCCACCTTCCTGTCATTTAACTTTTTGATTTTTTCCTTTAATATACTCTCTTATCTTATGTCACTTTCATACATTATTTTCTTCTTTGTGATATTTTTCCTTCTTATCTTCAAATTCCTTTTAATTTAGTATCTTTCTTCTCTTGTATTTCTTCTCTTTGTGATGGTTTTTCTTTCATTTTTCCCTTCATAATAGAAGTATAAGTATAAAAAATATCTTTCAGCACAAATAAATGCATATAGATCATAATGAAATCCAGAAGTTCGAAACTTTAAGACAGACGAACTTACATACTAAAATACAAAGTCACAAGGTTTGTTCACATTACTAAATTTATGAACCTTGGGTATGATTTTCGTATTGAGAATCGAATTAGACTGACATAAGTTTGGGTGGGTTAGTTTAACGTATTACTTAGCTTGAACAATAAAAGTCTCAAAGCGGAACCCAAAACTTTAATTAACGAACATCCTAAAATTCGCCCCCTTACAAAAAAAGTTCTGGTACCGCCCCTGACGATATAGATGACGATAAAGGTTGATTAACGAATTTTGCTTCGAATAAAGCTCGTGGAATGATACTTTTTATGAATAATGAAATGGGTTCGTAACACTACATATATATGAGCTATTTTTCTTGCTATGTGTTATCACATTGACCCTTCAATATTCATTAGCCGACCATGTTGATTAATTACCAAATGAATGAACCAGATGGGCATATGACAAGAAAAGTAGCAAAAATAGTCGGGCCAATTAGCTTTAGCTTGTTCGTATATATCCCGTTCATTAAATTGATGTAACTTTATCGATTAGAGTAGGTATTGGAAAAAGGTAGTCGGTCCGCTTCTTACTTGACCAAAGTACTACTAATTCATGATTCAATTCCGTAGCACATGTTACTTAAACCGTGACTAATTTGGTAATTTATAAGTTTCAATTTTTTTGGACTCGTTGTACATCTTATTGTGATGCATGTGATATTACATATTTGAATCGCCATGTGCCGATCATTTCACGTATCATTTACATGACATGAGAGATGAGGAGTGGCGACACTTCAATGATAAGTTGAAACACTTTAAATTTTGACTCTTAAACCATACAATGAACTGAAATAGGAATTGGATCTTTAAATTCCAAAGAAATCAACCCAAGATGCCCTTATTTCATGTTCATAAAAGAACTAGTTGAGTTTTAGTTTCAAAGAGAACCAGAAGCTGGTGATCAAAATTATTGATATACCAAAACAATCCATTCGAGTTAGAGATGGGGCTTGCGGCTCATAGGTACGGATATGCCAAACTCATTACCTTAACGCGCAAGTTTTTTGACCTTCGAAACCGCGGGTATTTCTTAGCGGGTTTAATCTTACACCCGTACCGAGTGGCGGATCTAGGAATATGAGGTTGGGTATGCATAAAAGAACTAGCTAGAATGGATGGATTTTTTAGGTTGTTTTTTTTTCGGAAAGTTAGAGGTGTTTATCGGGTCGAGTTTTGGTTCTTCGATTCAAGTTTTCGGTTATAATTTTTTTAAGCTAGTTAATCAGAATTAATCGCTTTATAAGAACCAAACACCTAGTATCGAATTGGTTTTAGCTATAACTTCCAGATTTATAATACTAATTTAAATTCGCGGTCCTAATTTTTGAAGACTATTAATTATACGATAAATTAGTATAAAAATTGAACATTTATCGTTTCAAAATCTATCAAATTTGACACCTTTTACTATTCTATATGACAATATTTTAAAATTTCTATTATATTTTTTAAGTTCTAAAAACTTTATTGTAAGCATTCAACTTAGTCTTGTATGTATAAATCTAAAAAATACAAAGTTATAAGTAGGAAACACAACCAAATACATAAAAAATAAAAATGGTTACAAAACTTAAATACGTCCGATATAGATATTCAAAGTCCGGCTAATAAAAATAGTAACAAAATTTTAACATTGTACACTTGGATAACAAAATTATTCCTCCCCATCCCATTTATATTGTACACCTTACTATTTTTGTTTGTCCCAAAAAGATTGTTCACTTACAAAATATAAATATAAAAAATTAATTTCTCTATTCTACATTAAATTAATATTCATTATTAATTTTTTAAATAATTTCAGTCAAATTTGTATTGAATATAAAGGTATAGTATAACGAAAAAAGTTAAAGAACAATATAAGTGGAACTGAAAGAGTAATAACAAACTAGTTACAGTAAATAGCCATAGTTTAGTTGTTCCCATAGTTTAGTTGTTCTCACTTGCTGTATAATTACAATGTCTTTTTGAAGGATGATAAAAAATAAAGTATAGGATATTTACCTCCTTTTTTAGGGCATCCATTTTCAATAAACTTTAGTAAGAACATATAAAAAAATATTTTTTTGCACTACGTACACATAAGAACTCAAGGGTATGCAAGTGCATACCCTTAAACACATACACATCCGCCACTACCGTACCCACAGATAACCACGGGTCACGGGTAATCCGTGGGTTTAAAATAACACAAATATTTTATAAAATATTCAAACGATTTTATATACTATAATATGAAAAAATTGTTTAAGACATGTTCAAATCAACGAATCGTAGTATTAAAAGAAATATGAACTAATTGTTCAATAATTATCAATTTATTTAATATTTATTTCTTGATCGTTTTATAAGTTTACTATTGAAAACATGAATACTATAATTTTTGGTCTATATGTAAACCATCTCTACCATTGTCTTCAAATAAAATTCAACAATGTTTAAAGTCTAAATCACCCTTACAATATGTGACACTCCTCAAATTTCGGTACAATTACGTATACTAATCACATGCATACTTAGAGCTAATTCCCTACTCAAATGAATTCACACTATTTTATGTGATAAGTCTAGCAAAGCCCGTTATTTTAATACGTGAAGTATTACTATTTTCGTAGTTATTTATAATTACGTGCAAAACTATTGGAACGAGCCGGACAAAAATATACGTACGTTGGTGATACGAAAACTTATAAATAACGTAAAACTATTTTTATAGTAGTTATTTACATTGAAATATTATGCTAAACATAAAAGCATAACGTTTAGAATTTAACGTTTATACGTTTATTATATAACGTAACTTACGCGACAAAATATGCGAAACAAACCCGAAAACCGAACGAGTCAAAAATAATATTTTTGAAACTCAATATTAAGTATTTGGAATAATACTTCGAAAAACATTAACGCAAAATAACGTTAACGAACTAAATAAATAATACGCGTTTTAACGTATAACAATCGGATAAACGAACATGGGGTTTAACACAATAATTGGGAGACAACAAAGTCTCCCAACCATGCTTTCTTTGACCAAACAATCGGCCAACCCACCACCCCCACACCATTCCCATATCCTTGAAATTTTGACTTTAAACACACATAACACTTACACAAAATACCAATAATTCATCTCCCTCTCCTTGCTCTCTTTCTCTCTTGATCCAACAACAGCAGCAGCCATCATAATCATCATCTTCATCTTCATTCACCATAACACTTGCAAAGGAACAAGGAGCAAGCAACAACACTTTCATCATCTTCTCCTTCCTCCATCGCTTTATTAAATTTAGAGTCGTTTTCAGGCTTCGGCCAAAACTAAAAAGTTGTAGAATTCGATGTTTTACAAGTTCATATCATGAAAGATCTTACATGGAAACATAACACAAATTTAATAAAACTTAACTTGGTTAAAAACGTTTTCTGGATAGAAAATTTAGTCTCGGTAGAAAAATCATAATAAATCGTATACATAAAATAAATGTATGAAACCACTTGAAAAACCTTCGTATGTTTGTTAGCTACAACTTTCGTGAAGACTTCATTTTCCAGAAATACACCTATTTTGAGATATAAACCGAATTGTGAACATATGTCGAAAATTATAGCTGTTGTACACAGACCCATTCACGAATTTTTTTGACCACTTCTGCTTATCTAAAAATCATGAAAAAAAAATACAGGAAGTAGCCAACACATGTGGGAACATTGTGTAATTTTTTCGGAATTTTTCAATAACGTATGCTTAGTCAAATAAAAATCCCAAAATGGGACTGATTTTACTCCGAAAGTTTGACTTTTGGGAAAAAGGTTTGACTTTCGGATTTTAGTGGAAGTTTCGGATTTTGACTCCGAAAATCAACTTTCAGAGTTGACTTTCATTGACTTTCGGAAAAACAGTGTTTTTGACTCTAACTTTCGGATTTTTACACTTTCGGACCCCGAACTTTCGGATGAATAGTAATTTATCGAGTATTTTCACGTCTAACGCAATATTTTTGTAACATCCTCAAATTGGGCCTAGAAGTAATAGGTATTTTCTGTAAATTTTAAATGTGATTTAAAATTGTTATTGTGTTTGATTGTATAATTAATAGGTTGATAAGCCTCAGGAAATATTGTGGCTAGTGAAATATTGTTTGTTTTAAATTTATTTAGTTGACGGTAAAATAAAATAGTTTTCCCGTAAATGGTTTTTAAGTTCCAGACAATGATAAGTACGGGGGACAAAATTAGTACACAAAGTAACTAATTAGGTAATATATCTATGTTTTGAGTCGGGCTTTATTTCATACACACATACATACATACGTACATATACACACACACAATTAACCTTAAATCTTTATCAAGATCATGAAGAACATCAAATTGGAGCTTTAAAACTCGAATTCAAGCTTTCTTAATCATCACAAACAAGGTATGATCTTGTGTTCTTCATGTTCTTCAACCTAGAATTTGGGGTTTTTGATGTTCTTGAGCAAAATCCGAAATTAGGGTTACTAAAGTGTAAATTGATGTTAGTTAAGCTTCAATAACATGTAATAATCATTCTAGCATCATCTTAATCATGTTATATATGTTAATTTCGTGATTTCTTTAACCCTAGAAATTGGGGTTTTGAATATTTGATTTAGTTGGCATGATTTATCTTGAAATTAAGCTAGTAATGATCATATTATCATTAGTTGATAAGAAATTCTTGATTGTAAGTGAAACCCTAACTTAGAATTGAATAAAGTGATTTAGTGTTCTTGGGAAATTGATGATTGTGATGAATAGATGAGTTAATTGATGAACTTGGTATTGTTTGTAGTGAAGAACATCTAATTAACAAACAAAGAATGAAGTTAGAACATGGTTGTTTAAGAATTTATAAAACCTAGTATAAAGGTTGTGAAGAATTCTTAATATTTGATGTAAATAATTTTGATAATGCTTTAACTATGTTGATCAGTGATGATTAAAGTGATATTGTTATTATAATAATTATAATTTGATAAAGAGATGATGAATTATTGATATTATGGGGGTTAGTCATAATCTTGGAATTAATTAAGTTGAATTAGCTTAAGTGATAACTTAATGGAGAAATTAAAGAGAAAAGTTGCAACTTAATTGATTAAGTATCTTGAAGGCAAAGGTTATGATAAATTGTTGATTTTGATGTTCTTAATCTTGTTAATTGTTTAATTATATTAATTAACAAGGGCTAAAATGGATGAAAGTGATTATGATAATCATGAAGTTGATTAGTAATAAATTATATGATTGTAAGTTGAAAAGTGATGTGAATCTATATGAGTATAGATTGAATATTGAGTATTGTGATTACTAAGTTAATTCATAAGAATTTAGTAAATTGGTTAGTTGTAATGATGGAATAATGTTATATACATATTGATACAAGTAACTGACTTGTGTATTTTGTTGTATTTCCAGATATGAAGAAGACTCAGTGATATTAGACTACTGAGTGGGCGACTATGGTAGTCGGTGAGTGGACTTTGATCTCTCACTATAATTTAGTGATCACTATTGTGGTTACTTCAAGTGTTAAGTGTTATTCCTGTGTTAAGTTGAATTGTGAATTGTGTTAAAGTGTTAAAGTGTTAAGTGTTAAGTGACCTATATGGTAACTGTGTTATATAGAGGTCAACTATGTTGGACTGTGTTGTTACAGGTTAGTCAACACAAGGGTTGTGAACATTCGTTGTAAGTAAGGCTTGTGTTGACTAAAGGTAACAAACAGTTATCGGTTAACCACTGTATTGGCCTGCAGTTGGTGTAAGTGTCACTTGGTGGGCCACCGCGGCTGAGGGCGCCACAAGGGCCACCGATCCTCTGGTGATGTTGAGTCAAAGTGTTAAATGTGGTGAACTCATGGTGTTAAACTAAGTTGTATTGTTAGTGATGAGTTAACTCACTTAGCTTCGTGCTAATCCCTCGTTGTTTACTCCTTGCAGGTTAATATTTATTGTTATGGGCGGGTCAAGGAGTAACTGAAGAATGTTTGACTAGGATTACTCTGATTATTATTTAATACAGTTTAAAATGTTTGATTATATAATGTCCCGGATATAAAGGATTGTTTTGTAAACGGTAATAATCAATACTTAGAACTTAGGTAATGGAAGATGACGATATGTCATTTTATGTATATATATGTTTTGGGACTTGAGCTTCCGAATTGTTAAAAAAAAAAAAAAAAAATAGTTGTAAATTCTGGGGCGTTATAAGTTGGTATCAGAGCATAGGTTTGGGTGAATTGAACATTTATGGTGTTCAATCCCAAATTTGGATTTGTGTCTAGTCAAACATTCCAGAAGGTGGGGTTAGTTGTTGCATGATAATTGGGTAGTAAGATATGTACTAACGCTTAACAAGATGTGAGATTGTGTTTGATTACAGAGAAGGAGGAACATGAGTAACCGACTGGTATTCTCAATGATTCCTTTATGTTCGTTGGTGTAAAAGCATCAGGTAATTCTCTATAAGCTTGTTTAAATTAAATAAGTTTGAATTGTTTACTTGCTATGAGGACTATGATTAGTGAAGTAAATTGAATTAGATTGATATGATCTCTCATTTATGAGTAAGTTGATTTTGCCTATGTGTTTAACATAAGTTGATTATGTGCTTAGTAGTAAATCTTGATAGATTGAATTGATAAAACTTTCCATAAGGAAATTAATGAGGTGATGGTATTCCTCAAGTAAGATGTTTAAAGCCATGTTGTGGTTTAAATTAGAAAGTGTACATTGATTTGAAGGTGTGTGTTTAACCTGAAAAGTCAAAGTAGTCAACGATGTCTTTATATGTATTGACTTGGAAATGTCAATGTCGAATGTAATTGTGTCAAACTTGACAATAGCCATACTATGAAGTGAGGAATGTGACTAGATGTCTAAATGTTTAGCATTGATCATGATTATGGTTGAATTATGATCTATATATTAAAAGTAGTAAAGTAATAAAGTCAATGTGGTCAACCCAAACTTAAAATGTGCGGTGACGAGTTTGTGAAAAGTCAAATTGAAAATATATGATGAAGTTGGTTTATATATGATGAAATTTTGTGAACTTGGTGTATTAGAGTGATAATATGAAACTAATGATGAAAGTGGGTTAGTTTGACTTGGAATAGTCAAAGAAGTGTGGGTTGGGTGTTGGAATGGTGATCATATGGTCGTAAAACCAAACGGGTCATTTAAGTGTCCAAATGGGTCACTTAGTGTTAAAATGTATAGAATTTGATGTGGTACATGTATGATAACTTTTAAAGTGACTGAAAGTCATAAGTATAGATAAAAGGTGGATTGAAAATGTTAATGTTGTCATTTTGAATGAAATTGGTAAAATTGTCCATTTTGACCCCTAAACGGGTCAACGTGTTAAAATAATGTAGAATGAGTGTTTGTATATGATGAAGGTGCCTACACGTCATAAATATATGTAGAAACATGTTGGCAAAGGGTGGAACCCTGAATGTATGCCGTTTGGAATATAACGTGTCAACCAAAATGGTCCAAAATGGCCTAAAATTGGTTATATGGTCGTTTTCTCGTTAAACGTGTAAATTGAAAAAGTGGAAAAATAGAAAGTTGCATTTTGATTATATGAGGGTGCCTGCAAAATTTTAGAGTCTAACTCTAAAAGAGTAAAAAGTTATACGCGTTTGAAATTGGCCAAAAATATGATTTTTCTGAACCTCAGATTTCTGCTTGGGAACGCGATCCCAACAAGTTTTCTGGATCGCGTTCGTACGTGTTATTTTGTCTCAGATTATTTTTATGCTTGGGAACGCGATCCCAGTCATTTTCCAGGATCGCGTTTGTGTGTGTATTTCGTGTTCAGATGCGTTTTCTCTTGGGAACGCGATCCCGCTCACTTCTCCGGATCGCGTTTGTATGCCTAATTTGGTTACAGAATATTTTTCACTAGGGAACGCGATCCTGACCTGTTTCCCTGATCGCGTTAGTATAAAAAAAAAAAAAATTTCTTGCGACGTTCGACGTAATACTTGACGTAGAAAAATTTTTAGAAAATTTCGGTGTCCGATTAAGACGAAATTTACATGTCTACTCAAAAACGGCCCAACGGTCAAAGCTCATCGCTATGCCATGAGCCCTGTCATTTTTCGGCACTTCGGGGTCGTTTGGGGTCCGAAAATCGCGTTTTATTATTTTTCGGACATTATTTCGGACTTTTAGCTTATGAATTGTATTGGGCTTTTGTTTCTTTGAGCCCATAGATCATTCCTGTGACTATATGCAATATTAAAAGTTGTTTTAAGAGGTTTATATGGTTCTTTGTGTAGGAGTTGTTTGTAGGCAGTTTATTTAACTGCAAAGTATATCAGTAAGGGTATTGTTGATTGTTGCTTGTTAGGGTAAATAAATATTGATTATGTAATCATGTTAAATACATTATGTGAAATACTTTATTTGATTGAATAAGTATTTGTAAGAGTTGAAGAGTATTGTAGGAGCTTACTCTTGCTTGATAACTAAATATGGAAGGTTATTTATTAATCAACCTAGAAATTATATATTGATGAATATATGTGGAATATGACTTGGTATTTTAACAAGGTACTTAGTGCTAAATGTTATATAGAGTATTATACTTGATATGTGTTAAGTGATTGATATTGAATTGTGTAGAGAGGATGTTACATTGATTTAGTTGTATTAAATTTTAACCTGTGTTAAGAAGATAATGAGAATAATGTTAACAGGTTAAGTTGTTATACCTGTATAATTATATGATAGTAGTTTCACATTCAAGTGATAAAGAAAAAATAGTAACCAGATAACACTTGGTCATAAACTATTTTAAGTGCTATTATATGTGTGATAATTGTTGATTTCAACATTGTGAATTATGTGAGAGTAAAAGTTAATTACTTTAGAAATCAATGGTATGAAGTGGCCTGAGAATTAAGTGTGACTGACATAATATGACGACGTCTGGCCAACGTATTTATATTATGCCATTTCACATGGAGTATTGAGGCTACTAAGTACCAGAGAAATCGATGAGACTTTAAAATTTGTAGGTTTGCAATGTTGATATATGAGAGAGAGAGAGAGAGTCAGTGATTGACTAAATCGAAATGGTAATAAAAGATTAAGTTATTATATTAATGGATTACTTATTAATAAAAGAAATATATAAATATATATAGAGAGAGAGCCTTTTTATTGAAACTGTGAAAAATTGATAGTTATATTATTATTAATTGAGAATTGTGTGAAATTTAATTGTTATTATATGCTTAATATCAAGGTGAAGTGATAAATTGCATATAGAAGAGAATAAAACATGAAATAATCTTCCGTGGAGGTTAACGAGATATAATTGATTGATGAAATGTTGTTGAAAAATGTGTGTGTGGTTAGCACATTTTGTTGGAATGGTACTTGCGCTTGAATGGCAATGTACCCGTTGATGGAAAAACTTGATAATTATCCAATTGGAATTGGTACTAAGTGACTTGGTGATTAAGTGATAATAGTGTTAACCATGAAGAATTGACTTGTATTTTGCTTGTTAATATGTGAATAGTGTTATATGAGTTGAGATACTTTTAAATAAAAGATTATCATATACATTAGTGATATATAGTACTAGCACAAATGCTAGTTATGAATTGAAATTTAAATTTCATTGCTGTTAGGTGTATTGTGATTTTCATAATCATTGTTTTGCTGTTAAAAGGGGTATAAATCATATATCTATTTTAAAGATTCTAGCACGTCGTTAGTTTCTAGTGTTAAGAGTATGTTATGTACATGATGATGTTATTCACTTATGTCAAGTGGATACATGTTTAAAGTGATTAATTGGGAATAATTTCCTTAAGTGATCATAGTATGCATGAAAATTATGATTTAGATACATATCATATGTTAAGGTAAGAAATAGAAACATGTACATGTGAATATGTATATGTAGATAGAATTTAAATTTTGAGCATTTAATTAAGAGTTGCTCAAGGGAGTAACTATTATAAGTGATAAATATTACACTTATTGTATAGTATTGCAAGATAAATTGAGTATGAGACACAATGTATGTGTTTGTGTAAAGTTAATTGTGATATACACATTGGTGATGTGTAAATTGATAAAATAACATATATCTATATAAATATATGTAGGTACACGGTGTATGTAGTGAAATGCATGCATAAGCATGTCATGCATAGGTGATTTAAGTGGTGTACACACTTTAGGTGAATATAGTGATGAATAATTACGATGTTAGAGTAGTACGAAGAGTACAATATTAATAAACTGGAAATTGTGGTGGTAGTGGAATCTCATTTAAGGAATGAGATTTATCAAGTAATTAAGTACTTTAGAATAATCCAGGTTGATTAGATTTCGAGGACGAAATCTCTTTAAGGGGGAGAGATTTATAACATCCTCAAATTGGGCCTAGAAGTAATAGGTATTTTCTGTAAATTTTAAATGTGATTTAAAATTGTTATTGCGTTTGATTGTATAATTAATAGGTTGATAAGCCTCAGGAAATATTGTGGCTAGTGAAATATTGTTTGTTTTAAATTTATTTAATTGACGGTAAAATAAAATAGTTTTCCCGTAAATGGTTTTTAAGTTCCAGACAATGATAAGTACGGGGGACAAAACTAGAAAGTAACTAATTAGGTAATATATCTATGTTTTGAGTCGGGCTTTATTTCATACACACATACATACATACGTACATATACACACACACAATTAACCTTAAATCTTTATCAAGATCATGAAGAACATCAAATTGGAGCTTTAAAACTCGAATTCAAGCTTTCTTAATCATCACAAACAAGGTATGATCTTGTGTTCTTCATGTTCTTCAACCTAGAATTTGGGGTTTTTGATGTTCTTGAGCAAAATCCGAAATTAGGGTTTCTAAAGTGTAAATTGATGTTAGTTAAGCTTCAATAACATGTAATAATCATTCTAGCATCATCTTAATCATGTTATATGTGTTAATTTCGTGATTTATTTAACCCTAGAAATTGGGGTTTTGAATATTTGATTTAGTTGGCATGATTTATCTTGAAATTAAGCTAGTAATGATCATATTATCATTAGTTGATAAGAAATTCTTGATTGTAAGTGAAACCCTAACTTAGAATTGAATAAAGTGATTTAATGTTCTTGGGAAATTGATGATTGTGATGAATAGATGAGTTAATTGATGAACTTGGTATTGTTTGTAGTGAAGAACATCTAATTAACAAACAAAGAATGAAGTTAGAACATGGTTGTTTAAGAATTTATAAAACCTAGTATAAAGGTTGTGAAGAATTCTTAATATTTGATGTAAATAATTTTGATAATGCTTTAACTATGTTGATCAGTGATGATTAAAGTGATATTGTTATTATAATAATTATAATTTGATAAAGAGATGATGAATTGTTGATATTATGGGGGTTAGTCATAATCTTGGAATGAATTAAGTTGAATTAGCTTAAGTGATAACTTAATGGAGAAATTAAAGAGAAAAGTTGCAACTTAATTGATTAAGTATCTTGAAGGTAAAGGTTATGATAAATTGTTGATTTTGATGTTCTTAATCTTGTTAATTGTTTAATTATATTAATTAACAAGGGCTAAAATGGATGAAGGTGATTATGATAATCATGAAGTTGATTAGTAATAAATTATATGATTGTAAGTTGAAAAGTGATGTGAATCTATATGAGTATAGATTGAATATTGAGTATTGTGATTACTAAGTTAATTCATAAGAATTTAGTAAATTGGTTAGTTGTAATGATGGAATAATGTTATATACATATTGATACAAGTAACTGACTTGTGTATTTTGTTGTATTTCCAGATATGGAGAAGACTCAGTGATATTAGACTACTGAGTGGGCGACTATGGTAGTCGGTGAGTGGACTTTGATCTCTCACTATAATTTAGTGATCACTATTGTGGTTACTTCAAGTGTTAAGTGTTATTCCTGTGTTAAGTTGAATTGTGAATTGTGTTAAAGTGTTAAAGTGTTAAGTGTTAAGTGACCTATATGGTAACTGTGTTATATATAGGTCAACTATGTTGGACTGTGTTGTTACAGGTTAGTCAACACAAGGGTTGTGAACATTCGTTGTAAGTAAGGCTTGTGTTGACTAAAGGTAACAAACAGTTATCGGTTAACCACTGTATTGGCCTGCAGTTGGTGTAAGTGTCACTTGGTGGGCCACCGCGGCTGAGGGCGCCACAAGGGCCACCGATCCTCTGGTGATGTTGAGTCAAAGTGTTAAATGTGGTGAACTCATGGTGTTAAACTAAGTTGTATTGTTAGTGATGAGTTAACTCACTTAGCTTCGTGCTAATCCCTCGTTGTTTACTCCTTGCAGGTTAATATTTATTGTTATGGGCGGGTCAAGGAGTAACTGAAGAATGTTTGACTAGGATTACTCTGATTATTATTTAATACAGTTTAAAATGTTTGATTATATAATGTCCCGGATATAAAGGATTGTTTTGTAAACGGTAATAATCAATACTTAGAACTTAGGTAATGGAAGATGACGATATGTCATTTTATGTATATATATGTTTTGGGACTTGAGCTTCCGAATTGTTAAAAAAAAAAAAAATAGTTGTAAATTCTGGGGCGTTATAATTTTAACATTCTCGAGCGACATTACATATTAAATATAAGATGAACCAATAATAACAACGTTGTGAAATAGTAAGTACCAACACAAAACAAAACATTAATAATTATATTTTCCAATAAATATTATTATTATTAACATCACCAACGGAACGTACGAATTTACAAAACAACAAAGATCTTTCAAGGAGTGAACGAATAACATGGTTTGGCGTTAGTCAACTACTTATATTACTACCTCTTACGTTTAGGACGTTAGGGACTTTACTTGGGCATACGCTTTGCTAGCACTCACATTCTTAGCTTACAAGGTGAGTTCACAGTCCCTACTCTTACTGTTTTACTGCTTTTAAATCAGGGGTGAAAAACATAGCAATTGTTTTACTACTGCATACGACAACTATATATAAATGCTTTTATGATTTTATACTTACAAATTATTGACTTTATGAATGTATCCATGTTATATACGATAGTTTGATTTCTTATGAACTATACTTATGAATGATTTCATACTATACTTACAAACTGTTTATAAATGCTTTTAGGCTTTTATACAAACGGTTATTTATGAAATAACATCTTCATACTATTTTTGGACCCTACGGACTTGGGTATGGAATATTTACTTTCCCAGAGGGACACTTACTCTCCCTACGATTTTGGATCCTACGAACTTGGATCTGGGATACTTACTTTTTCACCAACATTTTATAGGATACTTACTTTCCTACAAACCTTATTTTAGGATACTTACCTTCCTACAAATATTTATAATGGATATTGTCTTTCCACAAACATATTATAGAATACTTACTTTCCTACAAACCTTATTTTAGGATACTTACTTTCCTACAAACATTTATAATGGATATTGTCTTTCCACAAACATTTCCACAAACATTTTATAGGATACTTACTTTCCTACAAACTTTTACGATAGGATATTTACTTTCCTACAAACTTTTATGAACAAAACTTATTTGACTTTTATGTCAACGACTTACAAAAAAACTTGGTATAACAATCATACTTATAAAACCTGTGATTCACTCAATAATTTTGTTGACTTTTTACTATGTTTTTCAGGGAATTAGCTATTTAAGTAAGATTGCATGCATCTTGGAACTAAGCTACCCACGATGAGATTAGGATGCCACATTTTGGAAAAGAACGAGATTTCTTTCGTATAACTAATACACTTTGGTCATACCTACGAAATCTCTTTTTGATATTACATTTACTTGAATGTTTGTATTTTATCAACAACGCTACTTTTACGATTTTGATAAGTTGTAACTATTGTAAACAACTATTTATGGCATCGTAATATATATGTTATGCGATAATCATATGCTCTGATATGCGTGAATGTCCAATGTTAACGTCACGACCCTCACTATACACACTAATGCTTCCGCTAATCACGCGTTAATCGCGTGCTTACCGTTTTGTGTGTGTGACACAATACTAATTATAGAAGTACATTAACAAAAAGTACTTGACAAATTGAAAACGTAAATCTAAAATTTATATTACTCGCTCTGTATTTTCAATCATAAATTTAACTATATATATATATATATATATATATATATATATATATATATATATATATATATATATATATATATATATAATATTTTTGAATATAATTTCTAAATTCCACTTGAGTTTTCTATTTATCAACCGTAAGAAAGCGAAAGTATAATCAAACATGCCGAGGTTAAACTGAGTCATAATACCCTCCAAACCCGGTGCTCTTTGACCCACTTCCTTTCCCGAGTGCCCCAGCCGGATCAATCCGAATTTCAAAACATTGCTCATCTCTCTCTCTCTCTCTCCCTCTCTACAATTTCATTTTTCACTTTTATACTCCTCTCTTATTTGTCTTCTAATCTGATGATATACTCCGTAATCTAGAACAACTTCATCCGCTTCAATTTCTTTTGCTTAAGATTCTAGTTTGTGTTTTATTTGGGCATCAAAAGTTTTATTTTCGATTCTTTGTGTTTCAATATTTTCGTATGGGAGATGATTCATACATCACCAAAAATTCTGAATGCACTTGCGAAGGTGGTTGCGTATGAGGAAGTGCTCAAATGTGCGATAATAAGATAGAATTTTATTAACAGATTTATTAAAACGACCACCTGACTTCAAACAGTGAGTAGCTTCTTTTATTAAATCGGGATCAGCAGCAACATGCAAGTTAATGAGTCAAAACATTGCACTTAAATAAATACTAAGAAAAGGCTTAGTAAATAGAGGTATTATTTCCAAAAAGTTACGAACATAATCGGTGTTAAGCCCTTCCTTATCAAGAAGATGATTCCCGTTAAGCCCTTCCTCCACCTTAAACTTAGAAAATCAATTGTCTTTCATAAAGTTATCAAGAATAAGTGTCCCAATTTAATCACAGATGGTGGTGTAAAGCTCCTTAATGGCATAAACTAGGACATTATGCCCCACAAAGTTTCTAGGGTGACAAGTAACTATGAGAAAATGAAAGACTCAATAGAGTCAAACAAAGTGGTCAAATATAATGAATAGTGGGGCTTAGATTTGTAAAGTGATTCTTGAAGTTTTTGTGACTGATGCAAGAGAGATTTCCCTAAGTAACTAACAAAGACTTGTAATCCCTCTTTTTCCATACCTAATAACAGAAAGAGCGTAGCATACCTTTTGTAAGCATAAACATTCGATCATAGGCTCAAACCTCACGTAATTTTGCCCTTAACATAGTTTGCAACTACCGCTTATATATATTTTTCAATAAAACTCTGAGATGATGATTGTATTTCAGAGTTTTACGATATTGAAAAATATATACAAGGATACATGTTATAATTGTTTATTCATTGAATGTAAGTGGCAGTTGCAAACTATGTGATGTAGATTACAAAACGGAATATGAATTAAATCATATTGATTCCCTGAATAACAGGAACAAATCCTTCTAATTCACGTTAGTTTAAAAAGAATTTCACGAATAGGAAAATTTCAACTTAATTGCCTAGCAAAAATTGAGAGAAAATTCAATTTCATGAAAAATAAAAACTAAACTATTTGTTACTGCAGGAAACCTTAAAAAGCGAAGCAGAAATTAGAATGGTCGGAAAAACATAATGGGCCGAACATAAAGCCCAAAACAAAAGCCCAATGATAACTAGAAAAACATAAAATGGCTCATAACTTATTCTAGAGAGGGAGAAATGAGCAATGTTTTGAAATCCGGATTGACCCGGTCGGGCGACCTGGGAAAGGAAGCGAGTCAAAGAGCACCGGGTTTGGAGGGTATTATTTGAACTGGGTGGGTTTGATTATATTTTCGCTTTCTTACAGTTGATAAAAAGAAAACTCAAACGGAATTTTAGAAATTATATTTAAAAATATTTTAAATATACTAGCAGAATACCCACGCGATGCAATGAGACACAATTTAAGTTTCATTTCATTATATATGTAGTATGTAAATCATAATTAAAATGTATATGACAACACAATACGATATAGTTCTCTTTAAAGGAAAGAATCACCACTTCCCCCATTTTTTTCAAAAAATAATATTATTACAACAAAATACCTTATATATATATATATATATATATATATATATATATATATATATATATATATATATCTGAATTGTCGTTGCGAACTCGACGATCGGGTTTCGAGTTGCAACTGTTTGTTGCCACTTGCTAGGTGCATGTTGTGATTTGTGAAGTCATGGGTTAGGTCGAGACTAACTATAAATACATTATTATGTGGGTATTATATACAAAATATTATGTATGCCATATTGAAATCGTAAAATTTGATGAAAAAATTGAAACTCTCTAATATAAGAATTGATGGTATAAAAATGAATTAAAGATACAATCAATTAAATTTACAATTTCATAAAAAACACTATTGAGAGTTTATTAATATCTTACAACTAACACTTTCAAAAATGCATAAATATATGGGGAAATTGATTTTGAAGGCTTTAGATATGGAATTTGACTACAAAAGGTGGACAAACCGCCTTTGGCAGTTTGCTAACATGTTCGTCTCGTTCTGACGTTTCCGTCCATAGCAGACACGTCTCGTAACTCCTTATGGTTAAAAAGTTATGTCATATTTTGATTACATTAAGGTTTAATAATGATAGTGTGTATAAAATTTAATTAAATATGTAGGGGTATATTAGTAATTTCAAGTATGTTTTTCAAATATTAATAAGAATGTTAGGGGTAATTAGTAATTTAAATCTTAAAAAAGATATTGAAATGCATTATATATAGTAGTATAGATATATAGCAAAAGGTTTGATTAATTAGAATTTAATGTCATATGTTTAATCCTCTAAAGTTTAATAATGATGGTATTAATGGGATTTTAATACATGTAGGGGCATATTAGTAATCGCAAGTAGGTTTTTCGAATATTGATAATATTGTTAGGGGTAAACTAGTAATTTCTCTCTTAAAAAAACATCACAAATGTATTATATATTATTATAGAAGTATAGATATGGTTAAATTTTGTGAGTGAAAATAGAGAGCGGGTGGGTAATATATATTTTAGACTTTAGTTATTGTTGAGTTTATTGAGTTTAATTTTGAAGTCAACGGTAAAGATGGTTTATAACTTTATATAAAGTTAAGGCTTAGTATGTAACTCATTACTGATTAATGTCAACAACTTCTAACTCTTAACTATTTAATATGTATATTTTCTTTTGATATTTTCAATAAAGTAAATGCGCCTTAGTATTTTGCTCAAACTTTCGAGTTGTGATAAAACCAATTAACCAATTATGTTATTTCAGGGAGAATAGACGGGGATTAAAGAAGAGTAGCGATATATAGAGGTAAAAATTTGTTGAAAGAAACGAAATTTATCAATGTCTAACTCATTAACCTATAATTAAGTTTTTTATACAAATTAGCAATCCATGTACCCTTAACTTTGTGTACTGATTGTTATTTATGTTAGCGGATATATTAGCCTATTAAAAATAGAGAGGGCTGCCCTCTCTATTTTTAATGGGCTAATATATCCGCTAACAATTTCAGTTTAAATCCAAATATCACACAAGTAGTGAATTTAATATCATTAAATGGAACGGTTTACATGTACACATCAACAATGTACTTTCACTAGTCGACGCTGCAAGTCTCATTTGAGATTGATATGTGACATCTATATGACTTTTTTCACACAAAGGTTTGGAAAATGATAGATTGATCAAGTTAAAAAGGCCTAATAAGGAGGATGTGATACATGAAAAAACAAGGTCATTTTTTAATTGATTTTTTTTTATCTAGACTCTATATATTATTACTCGGATGATTTTAATAATAAGTACATCAAGTATGAAGTATGTGATGGTTTAGATAAATTACAAAACAATAATTCATTAATAGTGAGCGTTACCAGATAGTTTGCCGTACGGCATCGTACACACGAGCTGTTAATTACGCTTGTTATTGATATAACTTAAAACCCGGGAAAAATAGAGAGTAGAATTATTATTTTTGGTTGGGGTTACGTTACGTTATCGCATTGAACCTTACAAAATTCATTAGCCGACCATGTTCATTAATTAGAAAATGAACTAGAAGGTATGTAATAAGAAAAGTAGCTATAATAGTTCGGCCAGTTGCCCAGTTAGCTTTAGCTATCTATCTATCTATCTATCTTATATATAATTTGACAATAAAGCTTACATCACTATTGCTGACTAGTCCCATTCTACTTCCTTACTACTACTGACGTGTATGCTTTCAAAACATTTGCTGATGTCACATGCTCTCTTCACTGATTAATACGGAGTAGTTTTTAAGATATGCAGTAGAATGCTTTTTATTTGATTGGGTACCCTTCTACCAAAGTCACGCTTCCTCACGCAGTCACACTACCCAAAAACAAAATTGAGCAGCCCAATTCATTTGCTCCCTATTTTCTCTTCTTCATCTTCTGCTTCTTCCCTTCATCTCTATCCTCTATATTTTTATACACAAGTGATTTTTCATGATTTCGACTACTGTGTATACCTTTGATTTCGATTTTTGTTGCTAGATGATCAAGATGATTTGATTGCTGTATATTTTCTCACCTTCAAGATATTTTTCATTTTCGTTTTTTGTGTTGCAAGAATTAAAATAAGAAATTAGTGTATTACTTGATGGTTTCATTTACCTCTTTCTTCATGTTTCTTTACTTCCATTTCCTTTCCCAATTTTAACCTCTGTCTTCTTCAGAGATGCTTATATCTCCATGTTTAACTTTGTGATTCTTACAAATGAAATGGCACGTGGTAAGTATTTGACCATTATTTACGCTAGGGTTTTGTTAAATATATTTGAGGTTGAATCTTAGTTTGTATTGTTTTTCAAAATTTTCACAGCTACTCAACAATTTATTCGGGTTTTCTATATTTACGTTCTATCTTTCTTCAACCTTCAGCAAATCGACTTTATAGCAGGTAACCCACTTATTACGTTGTTATGTATATATCGTTCATCTATAATTGTTGGCTTCTACCCTTTTGTTTTACGTTTTATTTATTTATTTTAGGGATTTCTGGGGTCCAAATCAGATATATGTTTGAAGGAAATCCACTATGCTAAGTTTGAAGGAATTCATCAGGTATATGTTTCTGATTGTGTTCATCTATCTCAATTGTTTTTCTAATGCTTCTCTGTTTTTCTCATCCAACGTGTTAAACTACACATTTGGTTGAAACTATGGACTGAAATGTCTTTATATGGTTATGTATTAATATTCATCTTAATTATGTTTCTATTTTCATTTGATGCTGGACTATGGTTGGCAATTTTTAATGCTATTTGTGTGGTTCTCTTTTGTAGGTGAATATGGTTTCAATAGTTTTGATTTACAAATGAGTGGTTGTGATGACATTGTGAAACAAAGAAGAAGAGGTTTATGCTAATCTAATTTTTTTTTCTTTTGCCTTTTTTTATAGACTTTTGAGTGTGATGTTTGCTAATATTGAAAGAATTATTTGCCTTTTGCTTTTGTTGCAGGATAGAGGAAAAAACATGACCAGTAAGCGCCTGGAAAAAGAAGGTTAGAGAAAAAAAAGTTATCCGATTGTTACTGTTAAAATGGTAAGCATGTTCACAATCCATTTGTTATTTTATTTAATGGCATTTCAATCAGAATCTCAATGAACTAATAACTTTAAGATTTTTGCGTTTTAGCTTAATGAATTTGGGTATTTAAAGATTGCAGCAGCCAAGAAGCATATAAGTAATGTTTATGTTGGTTCATTTAGTTTCGATTGTAATTATTCAAGTATTATTAGTGTTTGAGAAATAAATGGTTGATATTATATTAGTGGTTGGATATCATTGAACTTGGAATTTTGGGTTGTATAAACAGCCTTTGATTCACTAATACGACAGCTTGCACATAAGGTTCAGTAACTTCAGATCAAGATCAATGTTAGTGTGGATAGTAAGTACCTTTTTGTTTATGTTTGATATGTTATATCATTTTGCACGTACTCTGAGCTTAAATCTGCTACAAAAACCGTCTGAATAGGTGAAGGTGGTTTCAGGAAGGTTTACTTCCTAAAACGCATAACTTCAGCGTAGTGTGTTTCACAAGGATTTGTTTTACATTGTCTTTTTAGTATCATTATTGGCAGGAAACAAATTGGAAGTCATTCATTTTGTGAACTCACATGACATTTGGTACAAATGCTGTGAGTCAGCCAACCAGGTAATGTAAGTTAAATCATTGATTTGATAATAAAGAAGCAATAGATAGAGCTTTTGGACAATTTTATTTAACAATTAATGGTAATTAGGACTCTGATATCTCTTTGTTTGTTTGTTATTAATTATTGACTTGTTGTTTTTTTACAGGTTGCTTGGTGTAAATTATCTCTGTGACTTAAATTCAGCAAGTATTTAGTAAGCAAGTAATTAAGGGCTAATAATTGGGTACATATAGTTTATAATGATTTACATGGTTCACCTAACTGGGCTGAGTAATGAGCTTTACATGCTAGAGGTCATAGAAGAAAAAGAAATGTTTATTAGTGCTAAATATGGGTCTTTGTTATAGTGATAGGTGGCAGCAACTAGGCACTATTATAAACCAAAGAAACTCTACATGGCTCATAAATGAAATCTCTCATTTGTGGTATGAATATTTTTAGTAAAGTTTTCATGTTTCTTTGAAAGGTCTTGAAATACTTAAGTTTTTTATTTAATTCATTTGATTATTGAAGTTCACCAATTGAATATGAAGCATTGACCCATTTCGGTTTTAGACTTTAGTTGTTTAATATAGTACAGTATAAAGTTTACTAATAAGAGTTAGCTTAAAGATTTCTTATTGACCCGTTACAATCAATAGAGTATAAGTGTTGTATATAAAAGGTTTGCCCATTTATTCTGTTTGAGTTTTATTTACATTTATATATGTTTGATTTATTTTAAAGTACAAATATAGCAGCAATAAATATAAGTTAAATTTATCTCCTTTTAATTTGACCCATTTGACGTTATTTAACGTAAAATAAACTTATGCTTTGATTTGTGTTTGGTAGTTTTATGCAGGTTGGGTGTTGTGCTGCTATGTTGTTGCTGTAAGCCTGTAAGTTGCGGTTGTTAGTTGAGTTGCGGGTATGTCTTTTGATCTAGATTCCAGAGTCTTATTTGATGCTTTTGCTGTTTTCATTTTTTGTTTCCTTTTCAGATAGTTGATCTAAAGTCTGTTTTATTTAAGTTGCAGGTACGTCCTTTTTTTATATATTGTCTTATCAATGTTGGCTTGCATACTTAGGTGAGTTGATTTAGAGAATGCTCACTTGAGTATTCCCAAATATGTTTATTATTCAAAGCTTTATATATGATGGGTCGAAGGTTGCAATTAGTTTAGATATCAAATTTGCACAAGTTAGGAATAAATGTGGTTCATTGTTTAGGTGTCAAAGCTTGCATCGTCATTGATCTTTTATAATAACTGCATAATAGCTGCTATTAATGTTAGTTTACATTGAATTTGAAGGTATTGTGACAATAGCTACGCTAGGCGCACTGAAACCTCTTAATAGTAGTTACATTGCACTTATTAAATTCCCTTCCAGATAGAAATTACTACTCACTAAAGAGTTTTTAGACCCAACTGTAGTGCTAATGAAATACACTTAAACTACAACAAATTCAGCAACTATTGGACCAAACATAGTGGAGACAAGCTATCTAGATGTATGTACTTTAGTTGTACTGTTTTAAGAACTATATCATGCTACAAGATGATTTTAATGCAATTTGTATAAAAGTATAATACGTATCCATTTTAATACACCTTATTGTGTTTTTTTGACTGATTAAAGGACAATGAGTCGTTAAACAAATTCCACATTTTCACTTGATTTGATCCTAAAGATGCTTATATAACCTTATGTGAAATTCTGAAATTAGTCATAGCCTTATGCTGATATAACTATTAGGTTATTCATAAGTAAGTGGGTTGAAATTACACCAAAAATTTTAATCAAATTCATCAATGGCAAACAAAATTTGATGAAGGATCTACAACCAGGAACAACTTACATTGTTGCAGAATGGTCTAAAGATACTATGTTGTCAAGGCACACACTTTTTGAGTTCACTATCTTTCAATGTTGTTTCTTAATAATTGAGTTTCGGTCCTTTGTGACTGCTGAGCATATATTTGTCGAAGATCTTGGTGGTAAAGAGAGCTCATTGGTTAACTGCGTTCCAAAGGTTACTATTGCTATATCTAATGCATTCCATTTATTGTTTGCAAGCTAAAATTGATATTATTATATTATTTTTTTGTTTCTCAAAGAGGACTTTGGTGGAGGTCATAACATCGGGATCCAAACTTAACTTATGCCACAAATTTAGTACAAATGGATCTGGGCAAAAATTGAAACAGTGACCCGCCCGAATTTGGGCCTGCACTAGATGTGATGCCGATAGGAACATGGTTCTTGGTGATACAATTAGTCTACAATTTTTCTTTTACTGATTTCATCAAAAATGGTTCAATGTAATTAGGTGAATTCATGGATTTTAACTATACTTCTATTGTTGATAATGCATGACCTACTCTCTGATAAAAATACATGAAATGGTACTGTAATTGGTTTTGCTGCTGTCGTAAAAGAACTAATAATACAGTTATTAACCTCATAGTTTGGTAACAATGAGGTTGTGGCTTAATGGTTGAGTTGCAATTTCCCCTCTTTTTGTGGACACAAGTTTTTTATTTTTATTTTTTTTCTCGATTTTATTTTCACTATGGTGATTGAGATCGGAATTGGCTGCTTGGATTAATGCGCCATTTTATCATGATCTTTGTGGGGTTTTTTTTTCCTAATCATTGATCAAGTTAGATATATTTTTTCATAGCTTATGTGACAATGCTTATGGTAGTTTGTTACCATGTTAGGTGTGTCTTATATCAGCATCATAAAGAGTGTGGAGTGTATCTCAAACATGCATACTTAGCAGCAAGTGTGTGCTTCTAATATTCAGTTTGGTATGCATTGGATTCAGGAAATATTTGTGTTTTTGAAGTTAAAATGGAGGTGCTGCTCTTTGAAGTCAAGTTCAACTAATAAATGGGTCAAAAGGATCAAGGAATGGCAAAATGGGTGTGGAAGTAATGTCCATAATAGTTATGGGTACAAATATATTTGTTGTAATTCTAGAATGATGAAACTGTCATGCATGTTGACTTAGTGTCAAGCAACAAGTTGAAAATGTGAGATTAGTGCCAGATTTGGAAAAGATACAAATAATGCATGGACAAGAAAAGTTTATCTTAATTATCTTGATAGCATGTTTAAAGTACAACATTTGATTTGGGGCAGATTAGGCTTTAGTGTCTTGCAAAAATGGTGCATTTTGAGCTTTGTTAGTCAAAATGATTACTTTGTATGCACAAAGGGTCAAGGATTTCCAAGTAGAATTGATGGATCAGAGAGTCGAGAGATTAAGTGTAACAAATAAGAAATATCTTATACTTGATCATTAAGTAAATATGTGAGTAAGTTGTATGGAAAGCAAAATAATATAAATATCTTATACTTATAACATTTATTTGATAATTATACAAAAAAACTTTTCGTCAAACCCGTGTTGTCACGGGTCAATTAACTAGTATTTATATATATACCGTTCATTAAAATGATGTAACTTTATCGATGAGGCCGGTAAGGTGTTGGTTGGAGAAAGGTCATAGACATCGATCCCCCGTTGTTTAACGAAACTACTACTAATTCATTATTCAAAATCGCTAGCACATGTTACTCATACCGTGACTTATTTAGTGGAGTAATTATTTTTCAATTTTCTTGGACTAGTTGTACATGAGCTAGGATGTATTTCCATGTACATGTTATGTTTTGTGTTGCCATGTGAAATTGCATATTTGTGTTGGCATGTGCTCATGAGGCCATGACATCACTTCACATATCATTATTATGCGATGTTAAGTTACTACCGGTTCGATTCATAGGGGCAGAAAATTAAGATACATTGAAATTTTCAAGGGTAAGATGTAGAGTACGTTTGTAATGCAGTGAATCTGAGTTATTAATCAATAAAACCAATTATTTAAATTGTTACTCCTCATTCCCTCTCTAATCCACCATCCCCACTAAAAAAACTTTATTGATACGTTCAAAGTGGCATAAGTATAAAACTGGTTAATCTTTTAAGTTTATGGATCCTCATTACGTTTGAATCGACCCTGACCCAAAATACTAATATGAATCTGTTCAATAATATGTTGAAACAATTAAAGTCTCAACTCTTAAACCATACTCTGAACTGAAATAGGAATTGGGTCTTTTCAATTCCTAAGAAATCAACACGATATGCCGTTATTTCATGTTCGTAAAGAAACTTTTTGAGTTTTGGTTTTAAAGAAAACCATAAGATGGTGATAAAAAATATTGATATACCAAAACAATGCATTCCGGTTCGTTTTTTTGGTTTGACATTGAAATCATTTTTGCCCACCTTTACATGAACAACCTTTACATGTGTTCATGCAAAAGGAGTTCAAAGACGGTAACAGCATCGTCTTTATTACCACTAGCATACCAATGTATCGACAACTTCTCAATGCAAACACGCAATCCCTTAGGGGTTTCCAAGTTATCAAACCTTTAGGCACAAACCATGAGCATTTTAGTACAATTGGATCTTTAAAACTTTACAAAATACACCATACATCAGAATTATATATAGCAACTAAAAGTTCCGATACAACTAGGGTATATTAACCATACTTGCATTTTTTAAGACACAATGGTATATTACCGATAGATTAAATAGTGTATAGTTCCTGGTGGTGGCCGGAAATCGAGTCTGTGTGACACACTACCAACTGATGAACGCTCTGAAAAGCGCAATAAACCACTAATAGCACTCGCACATGCCCGTAATGAGCCACACTGCAATATACAGGGTTTGTTATAGAAAAAGATGTAGGAAACGGTAGTGTAAAAACGAAACTAGAGATTAATAAACAGAAAATATAATACAAAAGAAATCGCAACCGAGGCTTGTGTTGTACACAATTCCCTTAAAACATATTCGCGTATGTTTCCCAGGGTACAACGGTTAAAAACTGTTATACAGCCGGAGTGTGACTAGGTTGCCTGAAAAATTCGAGAGTAACAAAAGCTGGACGATACGAGATTACGGACGAGAGAAAGATGCGTACGATTCTGTGTTTTTTGTGCCTTTTTGAACGAAGCTATATCTCAGTATTTATACACAGAAACCAACTTGTTTATCAAGTTAAAATCTGTAAAAACTGAAACGATTTTATAAATCGTTATAGCTTTCAAACAGATTCGTAAATTAAATGAAACAATCTATTCCAAAAATAGAACTTCTGGAAAGTTCAAAATTTACGAACTGGATCAAAAACGGACCTGTGCAAGCTCGAATATTTCGGAGCTGCATTCGTGTCCGCAGGCGTGCATTGGTTCACAAGCTCGAACCCAGATTTGCACCCCCCCTGCGCGCGCATAGGCAAGGGAGTAAAACACACTACAAGAGATCACACTATGTCCTCCACACTTGAACATATAAACTACTTAAAACTTAGTTCTAGTTCCAATGTGGGACAAGTTAAAACCACATTCTTTCTTTCATTTGTTTGTTTCAAGTGGCTTACTTCAAGTCTCGATATCTCATTCATTATTATTCCAATTTGGACATATCTTAGCTCGTTGTGAAGCTCTCTTCAAAGAGAATACAAACCCACAAAGAATTAACTATATATATTAGATATACTTATAGTTATTTATGTCCAAAGTTGATAAAAAATGTACATTTTCTATCAACATTTTCCAACAATCCCCCACATGAATGGAAATCGATCAATCAATCACATACGAAATTCTCGATAAATTTCCAACAGTTGAGTCTTGCATAGGATAGGTAGGTGTTACCCTTTGAACCTTCCCTTGTGAAATGTACTTAGTCTCCTAGCTGTCAGTAGACGGTGATGTCTTTGAACTGATCTGCTGTTTATGTAGACGACAATACATGTTCACACATGACTCTTCCTGACAATGTCAACTCCTCATAGTCGTGTCCTTTATGGTCCTGGACACTAGCCTGGTTCTGCAAGAGCTCTTAGAAAATGCGCCCCTACATTTCCCTTCGGAGCGACCCCACTTCTCTCTCACATAGGTGATTTTCGAAATCATTAAAAGCATTAAGCTTAACCTAACTATCACTGTTACTATAAGAATGGACTAGGAAGTTTAATAAACTCCCTTTTAACGGGTTTATCTAATAAATTAACTTCCCCCACAGTGACCTCCCTTCGTTCATACAATTAGGTTGTCCTCTTGAACCTAGATCTTGGGATCTCCAGTCAACTAGGTGAGGTTTTCCTTTGTACAAACTTATTCATTCAAGGGCTTTAGTCCCATTCCTCTCGACGACCTATAAACTACCTCTCTGCTTAAGCCTTTAGTTAGCGGATCCGCAATATTATCAGCTGACTTCACGTAGTCAATCGTGATAATTCCAGTTGAGAGTAGTTGTCGTATAGTGTTATGTCTACGTCGAATATGCCGAGACTTACCATTATACATTATGCTATGAGCTCTACCAATTGTCGATTGTCTATCACAATGTATACTAATGGCCGTTACCAGTTTAGGCCACCTAGGTATATCCTCGGTAAATTGACGTAACCACTCTGCCTCTTCCCCACATTTGTCCAAAGCGATAAACTCAGATTCCATCGTGGATCTAGCTATAACCGTTTGTTTGGACGATTTCCAAGATACAGCTGCACCTCCTAGTGTGAAAACATACCCACTAGTTGCTCTTGAATCTTTTATGTCAGAGATCCAATTTGCATCGGTGTATCCTTCAATTACAGCTGGATGTCTTTTATAATGTAGTCCATATTCACGAGTGTATCTCAAATATCTTAGTAATCTCGTTATACTTTTCCAATGTTCAGTACTTGGATTACTAGTATATCTACTCAGCCTGCTTACTGCATATGCTATGTCAGGTCTTGTACAACTCATCAGATACATTAGACTACCAATGATTCTTGAATATTCGACTTGGGAAACACATTGACCTCTACTCTTAGAGAGGTGTTGACTTATATCAATTGGAGTTCTAGCTACACTAGAATCACCCGAATTGAACTTCTCAAGAATCTTATCCACATAGTGAGCCTGGTGTAACATAAGACCATCTTTGGTCCTTACGATCTTGATACCAAGAATCACATCTGCCAAACCCAAATCTTTCATGTCAAACCTTGCTTTCAACATATCCTTTGTTGATCTTATCATCTTATCATCACTACCTATGATTAGCATATCATCTACGTAGAGACATAAGATGACGTATCCATTAGGTGTGTCTTTCACGTAGACACACTTATCACATTCATTGATCTTAAAACCATTATCTATCATGACATGATCAAACTTTTGATGCCATTGCTTTGGAGCTTGCTTTAAACCATACAGTGATTTAACAAGCTTGCAAACTTTGTTCTCTTGTCCTTTGGCAACAAAACCCTCGGGTTGTTTGATGTGACGTAAAAAGTCATGTTTTTAGAAGCTTTATTCCTCACATTTTGAACCTTTCTTTAGTGAAAACATTCCAAAACATTGATTATTCACTAAAATACACTAAAGTGGTTCAAAAGTAAACGTTGTGATAAAAATCACTGAAAACACTCTAAAAATGCACAAAACACAGCATTTTAACACAGGCAGATTCTTCCGATCTCATTTTCCTGTCAAGACACACTTCCTAACTTCTACCATCTGTTGTATAGGTAAAATCGAGATGGAAAAATCTGGAATCAAGTGAAACGGGCAAAGGACGGAGAAACCACTACGCTTTCAGAGCCATTAAAAGTCGTTTCGGCTACGCCTAAGCTCTACACATCCAATTTCTATGAGATTCACATCATTAGAATCATAACGGAATTACGAAACCACAAGCGAAAGAATCGAGTCAAACGGACGCATAACGAAGGAGATACGGACGTTTTAAGCAACGAACGAAATCAGACGGAGACCGTATACGGCCTTAGGCACCGTATACGGCCCATAAAAGACCGTATACGGCCTACTATACACCGTATATGGCCCCTACAAGGCCGTATATGGCCCCCTACCCCATATCGTGCTCCGTTTGCTTGTACGTGCTGCTTCGTGAGTTGTACGTGCGATTTGATGGTTTGCCTATAAATAGTGGACATCCCCAACACTTCATTCATACCAATTTTCTCATTTCATTTCTTCCTTACACTTTCTCTCTCACACACATCACTCTCTCTCTAGTTTCTCTCTCTAGAGGATTTTCTCTCTCTAGAATTGAGCTAGTTAGAGAGATAGTTAGGTAGAGGTAGCTTTTAGATTTTGTACGGAGTCACTCCAAGACATTGTATTTGCGAAGATCTGTCTGTAATAAATTCGTATCAGGTTCTATTTATATATCTCTTACTTTCCAGTTTTAAACATGTGTTGCTTTGTTTATGCTTGTTTAGGATTGTATGCTAGATATATGATGTTAGGCTAGACATTTCTTTGTGTTTACTATGATGTAGTTATGTTAGAATATATGTTTATGCCATGCTGTTACTCTACCCGTGTTACTTTAAACTGTGTATGAACTCGTAAACTGAATCTCGAATGTTTATCTATCCAACTTATGCTGTGGTTAGAAGCTTCCTGCTAGAACTTGGCCAATTACTAGTGGTACGTTCTCTACCTGTTCTATACTTGATGATCAATGAACTTGGTATGGATGTGTTCTCTAGGTTGAAACAAATCATAAGAGACACGGAGCGTAGGATTAGAGATAGGTTAGATTCATGTTTATCTGTTATATATCTTTGAGAGAACTTTCGGGATATCTATGATCTGATTATTGGTTATCTGCTATGCTAGGATTACGGTGTTCTGTTATGTGTCACCCTATCGCATGTTCTTGTTTGATTGTTGCCTTAGGAATGTTGCATGCTAGAGTTATCCCCCTGGTTCATATCAGTAACTGTATAATTAGGTTTTCAGGCACAGAATATTGGTTTACACAGTAGATTAACATGCATGGAATAGTTGTGATGATTTATATCTGTAATGCTGAACAATTTAACTGATCGTTAGCCCGATTATCCCAACTTGGTCCGCGGGATTATCCCCGTTCGTGTTCTTGTTCAATCAACAATTCACGCTACGATACAGACATCTCTGATGACTGTGACTGGGGACCAGGATTCGAGGATAGTCGTCGGTTAAATTGGTCTGTACATTTGGGAGAACTTCCGGTTTATTTGACTTCTATAACTGCTATCCACGTGACATGTTATTTATCTGATTGCGGACAACTCTACGTTAGATATTTAATAGGCTCATAGTTGTAGCTCATTAGGATATAGGAAATCTGCGGGAGTAATGTGGAACCCTAATTAATGTAACGAAAAAACCGTAAAACGCCCTATTACTCGGTATAGTGCTGGAAACACCAATTGGTGGAGTACAAACGTATGGAAGCCGCGGAACGGTCGTAGGTACAATACTTTGCATTAATTATGTTTCTATCCTCTCCGGATTAATCATCACATCTAGTAGCCTTACCCTTGACTATTCATCAATAACATTTAATAAAATCATAGTAAACACTCCCTTATCCTCTGTTGACCGAGTCTCCGTACAAACCTCTTTAGTTTTGTTTTCTTTATTTAAATTAGTATTTAGTTATAAAAAACCCAAACCTATCCAAAAACTTTTAAAAACCCTAGCTGAATCTCCAAAGATAATAAAACTTCCTAGACTCCCATGCCCGTTGTAGTTTGAAGAACGACACCTGAGTCATACATACCACTTGCTGCCCTTTTAGGTCTGTCAGTAGTATACAACTTAGGATTCCCCTGCTCTACAAATTTAAAACTCACTGTTCGCCGCTTCTATTGCTGTTGGATCAACGACCGGAATCAAATCCGTCCGACCGATAGAGGCACGACAAGTTTTTGGCGCCGCTGCCGGGGACTACAACGACCGATTTTAGGAATTTTGTTATCTTAGTTATTTAGCGATCCTTTCGGAAGATCAATATCATCCGGAAGTTACAGTTTTTATCCCTAGGTTAGTTAGTTTTTTAATTTCGCGTCCTTAGTTAAACCTATCCTTTCAAAAACCCTATTTTCTTCTAAAAACAAGTTATGGCGAATCGTATCACTCTCGCCTCATCAACCCAACCACTGCTAGAGGGACGAGGAGGACCAATCGTATCACCAACCGACGAAACCATTGAAATCGGACCACACTTCATTAAATTACTTAAATCTCAGTGTCAGTTTCATGGTCTTTCGGTTGAAAATCCAAACGCCCATCTTAACAAGTTCATTAACCTTTCCGACTCTTTCGAACAAACCGGATCCAGTGTCAAAGTCACCCGACTTCACCTGTTTCCTTATTCTTTAGCTTTCCGAGCTCAGACATGGTTTTATGAACTTGAACCAAATTCGATTCATACGTGGGAGGAGATGGCTACTAAGTTCTTAGCTAAATTTTTCCCTCCGTCCCTACAAACCAAGCTCAAAAATGAAATCATTAACTTTCGTCAAGGAACTACTGAATCATTAAGCTCAGCTTGGGAACGCTTTAAGAATATGCTTGGAAGATGTCCGAATCATCAGTTGGCTGAAACGAATCTGGTCTGCACATTCTACAACAGTCTGAATCCTCATCACCAACAAACCCTCGATGCTGCTTCATCCGGAAATTTCATGCTACATACTTCAGAAGAAGCTTGGAAGTTGATTGAGAAGATAACGATGCACCAACATGACTTGGAGTTTGATGAATCAACCTCGGAAGACAAAGACACTTCTACTCAAGCGTTCGACACTTTAAAAGCTCAACTCGAATCCATCTCTAAAGTTGTTAAGGATATGCAAGACTCTTCCAAATCTAAGAAGCAACCTCAACGGCTCTTCTCACACTCGAAGCCCAAGGAAGATGTTCTTGCCACATCTGGAGCCACTGATCAAACCATTCATTCAAAATCTTTCACTCAGCGGTTATCCAAACAACCTATCTCTCATTTGTTAGTTCCCTCTACACCCTCTACTTCCTCTCAAATGTCTTCTCAACTAAACAATACGATTTTCAATAACTTCATGGTTGAGCAAAATAATAGAAACAAACAAATTGTTGATTTTCAAAACCAAATTGATTATTTGCTCAAAATTTCAAACGATTTAATTAAAAACATGGAGGATAATGTTAAAAGGTTGTTTTTAAAAGTTGAGGAGAAGCAAAGAGAAGAAGCGATTAGCAAAGCTATTCATCATTCACCTTATGATTATGATGATATCCTTGTTGTCACTAGAGGCGGAAAAGAGACTAAGAATGAGAAATCAGAAAATATTCCTTCAGACAAGCCTTCTAGTTCTTCTCTACCCACTGATTCAGTACCTGTTGACACTCCTGTCACCTCTCCTGAACCAGAATCTTCCAAAGCCCTAGAAATAGTTAAACCAACACGTATACCTTTCCCTGGTAGGCTTAAGAAAGAGAAACAAGAAGCCCAGTTTGGAAAATATCTAGAGATGTTCAAAAGCCTACACTTAAACGTTCGATTATTAGATGCTTTAGTTGAAATGCCTAGTTGTGCCAAATTCTTTAAAGAACTTATATCCAACAAAGAAAAGCTCAGACAAATAGTTAACTTGCCCTTAGACGCAGAATGCTCTTTAATTATGCAACAAGGACTGCCCCCAAAGCTAGGAGACACTGGCCGTTTCACTATTCCTTGTTACCTTCAGGATGTTCAAATAAGTAACGCTTAGCTGACTTAGGAGCTAGTGTAAACCTTATGCCATACTTGCTTTATAGGAAACTAGGATTAAGCGAACTTTTACCAACCCGTATGACCATCCAATTAGCTGATAGATCAGTTAAACTCCCTCGAGGAATTGCTGAAGATATTATGGTGCGTGTTGATAAATTCGTCTTTCCTGTTGATTTTGTTGTTATGGATATTAAGGAAGACACTCAGGTACCACTCATCCTTGGTAGACCTTTCCTAAATACTGCCAAGGCCGTCATTGACGTGAATGAAAAATCTTTAAAACTTAGAGTGGGAACTAAGGAAGTCACCTTCAATGTCGATAAACTAATGAAACTTTCTATGGGAGAAGACCTTGGTCTTGTAGATTCTATGTAGGAAATAATTGAAGAACACTTGGAAGAAATCCTCGCAGTAAGCAGCATTAATCCCCTTCCAAACACTGTCATCACAACAAGGAAAATCTGTGAAGAAGGTGCGGGTCTATGCTCAGCTATCTCGGATCCATCCATTGCATCAAAGGAAGTGCTATTACCTTTAAAGAATTCCAACTTACAGCCCAACAGATTTATCACTGCTGTACCACTTGGACAAGGCACTTCGGTCACTCTCTTGAGAAGAAACCCTAATTCTGAAGTTCCTGATTCATCTCTCTCAAAAGAAGAAATTCTGAAGACTCTCAAGGAAATGGAGTCATTGCTTAAACCATCCGATCCGCAACTTTCTGAAAGTTGTGAAAACTTGAAACCAGAGATTACTTTTACCACATCTTCTTCAGCTCAGTTTCATAGATTTGCATTCACAAAGGACAACAAAGAAATAATCACTGAAGATAATGCACTCTCTCAATCCTCCCAAGTAAAATATGAGCTAAGAATAAATGAGCTTTACAATAATACAGAATGGGTTGAAATAGCATCAGCCGACATTCCAGAGGCACCTGCAGTTGAGTCAGATTATCAGACAACATACGATGAGCTTAAGAGAGACGAGATTGCCAGGATGAAGCCTTCCACTGAAGAACCACCCGAATTGGAGCTAAAGGAACTTCCCTTACACCTTGAATATGCTTTTCTCGAAGGAACTTCGCACTTACCAGTTATAATATCCAAAGATCTGAAGCCTGAAGAGAAAGCACTACTCATTAAGGTTCTAAAGTCACATAAGAAAGTGATTGCTTGGAAAATCTCTGATATACAAGGGATCAGCCCAAATTACTGCACTCACAAGATCTTAATGGAAAATGACTTCAGGCCTTCCATTCAAAGGCAAAGGAGAGTTAACCCGAAGATTCAAGACGTGGTGAAAAAGGAGGTTATCAAACTCTTGGATGCTGGTTTAATTTACCCTATTTCGGATTCCCCATGGGTCAGTCCAGTTCAAGTCATCCCAAAGAAAGGAGGCATGACGGTCATCGCTAACGAAGACAACGAGTTGATTCCAACACGAACCGTCACCGGTTGGAGGGTATGTATCGACTATCGGAAACTAAATGAAGCTACACGCAAAGATCACTTCCCTCTACCGTTCATTGATCAGATGCTTGAAAGATTGTCAGGAAACGAATTCTATTGCTTCCTCGACGGTTTCTCCGGCTATTTTCAGATACCTCTCGATCCAAAGGACCAAGAAAAGACAACGTTCACCTGTCCATACGGAACCTTTGCCTACCGACGTATGCCGTTTGGCTTATGTAATGCACCGGCGACATTTCAAAGATGCATGGTAGCAATCTTCCATGACATGATTGAACAATGCATGGAAGTGTTCATGGATGATTTTTCGGTTTTCGGAGATTCGTTCACCACTTGTCTTTCTAACTTGAACAAGATGCTCACCCGATGTGAAGAATCGAACCTAGTTCTGAATTGGGAAAAATGCCATTTCATGGTAAAAGAAGGCATAGTTTTAGGACACCGTATATCCAAAGCTGGAATTGAAGTTGACAAAGCAAAAGTCGAGACTATCTCAAAGCTTCCACCACCCACCTCTGTTAAAGCCATCGGCAGTTTTCTAGGACACGCTGGGTTCTACCGTCGCTTTATCAAAGATTTCTCTAAGATATCCCGACCTATGACTCATCTCCTCGAAAAGGATACTCCGTTTGTCTTTACAGACGAATGTCTCAAGGCCTTCGATCATCTGAAAGATCTGCTTGTTCATGCACCGATCATGGTTGCTCCAGACTGGAGTCTCCCATTTGAAATCATGTTCGACGCCAGTGATTTCGCTGTCGGAGCAGTTCTGGGACAGCGGAAGGAGAAACAGTTTCAACCAATATACTACGCCAGCAAAACGCTCACTGATGCCCAAAAAAATTATACAACTACGGAAAAAGAGTTGCTAGCGGTAGTATTTGCTTTTGATAAATTTCGTTCTTATCTAATCTTGTCCAAAACTATTGTCTATACAGATCACTCAGCTCTGAAATATCTTTTTAAGAAGCAAGATGCTAAACCTCGCCTTCTACGATGGATTTTACTCCTTCAAGAATTCGACATCGAGATCAAAGACAAAAAAGGAGCAGAAAACGTCGCGGCGGACCATCTCAGCCGATTAGAGAATCCTTCAATGGATAAGTTGCACGAAAAAGACATTCAAGACCAGTTTCCAGAAGAACAACTCATGCATATTGGTAGATACCATCAATCTACAAATGATCCCTGGTATGCTGACTATGCCAATTATTTGGTGGGAAAAGTTGTACCTAAAGGAATGCCAACCTCTCGAAGACAAAAATTCTTCCGCGATATAAAATATTACTATTGGGACAACCCTTTCCTCTTTAAGGTTTGCCCTGATCAAATCATTAGAAGATGCGTTGATGGGAAAGAGGCAGAACACATCTTACACCAAAGCCACCATGGACCTACTGGAGGACATCACGGTACCAACATGACCGCAAGAAAAGTGTACGATGCCGGCTTTTTCTGGCCAACCATATTTCGAGATGCGTACGACCTAGTGAGATGCTGCGCTATCTACCAAAGACAAGGCAATATAACAGCCCGGAATGAAATGCCACTCACAAACATCCAGGCCGTGGAAATCTTCGATATCTGGGGATTAGATTTCATGGGACCATTCCCTAAATCTAACGGTAAAGAGTACATCTTGGTTGCAGTCGACTACGTCTCCAGGTGGGCCGAAGCCCAAGCTCTCCCAACAAATGACGCCAAAGTGGCAACCAAATTTCTCAAAAAGCTATTTAGTCGATTTGGAACTCCAAAAGCAATAATCAGTGATCGTGGTACACACTTTTGCAACGTTCAATTCATGAAAGTTCTACAACAGTATGGTGTCACTCACAAGACGTCAACAGCTTATCACCCCCAGACAAATGGGCAATCTGAGGCAACAAATCGAGCTTTGAAAAGAATCTTGGAAAGAACTGTTGGTAATCATGGGTACAAATGGGCTGAAAAATTAGATGATGCATTGTGGGCATTCAGAACCGCCTATAAAACACCATTGGGGACCACACCGTACCATCTAGTTTATGGCAAGGCATGTCACTTACCAATTGAGCTGGAGTACAAAACATACTGGGCTTTGAAGAACTGCAACTTAGATATTTCTACAGCTGGAGCAAATAGACGAATGCAGTTGAATGAGTTAGCCGAACTAAGGGATCAGGCATATGACAGTTCGTTAAGCTTTAAGGAGCGAACTAAGAGAATTCACGATGCTAAGCTGAGGCCCTCACGATTCAAAACAGGAGATAAAGTGCTGCTCTTCAATTCACGATTCAAGAAATTCTCTGGCAAGTTTAAGATCAGGTGGAGCGGACCATTCATAGTATCAAAGGTATTTCCTTATGGTGCAGTCGAACTCGAGGCACCAGAAGGTAATTTTAAGGTTAATGGTCATCGCTTAAAGCATTACTTCGAAGACTTTCCCATCCGGGAAGATGTCTTTATCTTTGAACCACCGTGAGTCGACAGAAAGGTACAAAGAGTCAAGCTAGAGACTCGTAAAACAAGCGCTCTTGGGAGGCACCCCAAGCCTATCTTTATTTCTGTCATTTTATTTCTTAGTTTATTTTTATTAAGTATGGTTGTCTCTGAACTAATAAAATTGCAGGCTTGCCACTTATCTGACTTCGAGTTGCAAAATCCGAGATAAGTATTGTTCATTAACTATCACTGTTAGCATTACCTGTTTATTTTATCTTGTTTCAGGATGGACGCTTTTGACGCTGATCATGTAGCTGCGAGACCACATAGACGACACAGACCCCGTAGACGCAGAGTATAGAGAGCGGCTATGCTGACTATCACTGAGGAGGACCTGACTGTTGTCCCGATCACTCACGAGGAGTTGCCCGATGAGGGGCCCTCATCACCTTTGCCAGCCCCCGTACCCACTTTCGAGTACGGTATCACTACGGCTGACCCAACTGCTTCGTGGGCCCTCTTTCGGACACTCTCCATCCAGCATGACATCATGTCCTCTATCTGTGAGCAGCTTGAGATTCCGAGACCTGATGCCATTCCCTACAGGATGGGCCCAGATCCAGGACCATCTCGACTTCCATGGTTCTTCTGTCCTCCTGCTGATCCACCTGTTCTCTCTACTGCTGGACCTTCCACTGGCCCCACTACTGCAGCTACTGATCCTGATCCATCATTGCCCATAGGATTTGCATCACCAGATCACAGCCTCACAGAGCAGCTTCTGGCTAGTTTTGATGCTCACACTTCTGTCACTTCCTCTGACGAGATTGTGAGTCAAGCTATGGCTGCTATGGACTTCTCCATTCCATCTCCGACTTCTGTTTTCGACAGGGATGTTGAGGCAGAGTTTGATCCTGACACTGACGACCTACTTGATGATTACTAGATTTTATCTTTATTATTATTTACTTTCTGTATTATGACTCTGTACTTACGCTTTAGACCTGCTACCTAGATGAGATACTGTGATATGTGTGTTGTTGTTTATGCAGAATTCAGCTTTGTGTGGAATGGTTGATCTTAAACGAGCCTGGTCCTTTAAAATCCAGCAATTCACTAGCACCACTCCTGCACAAACCTGGTCTATTCCAGTAAACACAAATGGGGAGTTTCTCTGTTCCTTTCTCCCCATTCCAATTATGTTTAATATGCCTATGTTAGTACGTTTAATTTTTGTACCTCTTCCTAAACTTATCACTAAGTGTGGGATTCCAACCCAAATTGAACACTTGAGAAACATCTACTTATATGTTCAAACTCTAAGTGTGGGATTTTACTAGTAAAATCTCTACTCAAGAGAACATTAGGGACAATGTTCCTCTAAGTGTGGGATGGTAGGTATAGAATACCTTAAATAGGTGATTTTTATGTCCAATAGCAATCTTTCTCTCAAAATTTTTCAAAAATACGGTCAAATTTTTTCAAAATTAATGGGTCTAACTCAGTTTTTGAGTCTCAGATACTACTGAGAGAAACCATTTTCAAAATATAAGTATGATATTTCTAAAAGCCTAAAGGAAATAAGGTAGAAATTGCTTAAACAAGAAGTAATAATCAAAGGAACATGATTAGACACATACAACCCTTTGCAGTGAGGTATCTTGAGCCTAAAAGCATTCATCTTTAATGCTTCACTTTCATTTCTTGTGTGTGTGCCGATGTCTGTATCTCTGAATTAGAACTTGCTCTTGACATACGCTTCGAGACCATATTGGTGTGTACCGTACGCGGTATAGGTGCAATTAAATGACCTTGACATTCCTTAGGACTTAACCCATTTCTTACATATCTTTTCAAGCCCCAAAACCCTTTCCGATGCTCATTTTTAGTATCGAAGATCCGCCTAGTATACCCTGTTGAGCCTAAACCTTTCGTTTCTTCAAAACCCTAATTTTCACCCACTTCCCAAAAATTACCCCCAAACTTATCTTGGAATTTCTGAGGTTATGAAGAACAACCTTTTAGACTATCTGTTTCAAATATCCTACTCATTTGCATTCTCCAAAATCAAGCTTCTCAACAAATGGTGCGGGAAAATTAGCACACAAGAGAACTAGAAGGACGATGGTGTGGGAAAAATTAGCACCTGGAAAAGAATCAAAATGATCAAGATAGAGGAAAAGATTTCTAAATGATTCAAAATATAAATTCCTTGGAAATTCTCTAAAAGAAATTCTGAAGAAAAGAAAAAGAAAAGACAAAAGAAGAAAAAGAAAAGAAAAGAAAAGAAAAGAAAAGAAAATAGCTCCGCAAATAAAGCTGAAAGTTTCAAAGCATAGCTCTTCATGGAAAATCCGGCAAAAGCTGAAACAGCTACCAACTCTCCGTTCCTCTCTATTCTAAATAAAGTTGTTTATGATCTCAGTGATTTTAGGATAAGCTAAACACCCTCACAACCAAACAAAACAATATCCATACCCTTCACCCTCACCAAACACTACAACCCTCTGAATGTCTTGAGATAATTAGCACCGTCCTCACCTAAGTGGTGGAGATCCGATTCTCGATCAAGCCTATGACGATGAGTGCAGCATGACTGGCTATTCTGAGCGATTTCGTTTGAGCTAGATTGATAGGAAACCCGATACACTTTGAGTGAATTGAGTGACCACCTATAGTAAGATCGCCTAGTCATGTGTACTCCAAGATCATGAGATTTGGATGTACGCCTAAGAGAATCTCTTCTTGTTTATGGAAGGATCATCCTATCCTCCTCCACACTTTTAGAAGTAACTTGCTAATATGAGGAAATGCTAATCTCGGAACATATTCTCTGACTCGCCCCTAAAAACATGACCTAAAAATATTTTTCAGAGAGTTGTTGCTTGAGGACAAGCAACGTCTAAGTGTGGGATAACTTGATGTGACGTAAAAAGTCATGTTTTTAGAAGCTTTATTCCTCACATTTTGAACCTTTCTTTAGTGAAAACATTCCAAAACATTGATTATTCACTAAAATACACTAAAGTGGTTCAAAAGTAGACGTTGTGATAAAAATCACTGAAAACACTCTAAAAATGCACAAAACACAGCATTTTAACACAGGCAGATTCTTCCGACCTCATTTTCCTGTCAAGACACACTTCCTAACTTCTACCATCTGTTGTATAGGTAAAATCGAGACGGAAAAATCTGGAATCAAGTGAAACGGGCAAAGGACGGAGAAACCACTACGCTTTCAGAGCCATTAAAAGTCGTTTCGGCTACGCCTAAGCTCTACACATCCAATTTCTGTGAGATTGGCATCATTATAAGCGTAACGGAATTACGAAACCACAGGCGAAAGAATCGAGTCAAACGGACGCATAACGAAGGAGATACGGACGTTTTAAGCAACGAACGAAATCAGACGGAGACCGTATACGGCCTCAGGCACCGTATACGGCCCATACAAGACCGTATACGGCCTACTATACACCGTATACGGCCCCTGCAAGGCCGTATACGGCCGCCCTACCCCATATCGTGCTCCGTTTGCTTGTACGTGCTGCTTCGTGAGTTGTACGTGCGATTTGATGGTTTACCTATAAATAGTGGACATCCCCAACACTTCATTCATACCAATTTTCTCATTTCATTTCTTCCTTACACTTTCTCTCTCACACACATCACTCTCTCTCTAGTTTCTCTCTCTAGAGGATTTTCTCTCTCTAGAATTGAGCTAGTTAGAGAGATAGTTAGGTAGAGGTAGCTTTTAGCTTTTGTACGGAGTCACTCCAAGAAATTGTATTTGCGAAGATCTGTCTGTAATAAATTCGTATCAGGTTCTATTTATATATCTCTTACTTTCCAGTTTTAAACATGTGTCGCTTTGTTTATGCTTGTTTAGGATTGTATGCTAGATATATGATGTTAGGCTAGACATTTCTTTGTGTTTACTATGATGTAGTTATGTTAGAATATATGTTTATGCCATGCTGTTACTCTGCCCGTGTTACTTTAAACTGTGTATGAACTCGTAAACTGAATCTCGAATGTTTATCTATCCAACTTATGCTGTGGTTAGAAGCTTCCTGCTAGAACTTGGCCAATTACTAGTGGTACGTTCTCTACCTATTCTATACTTGATGATCAATGAACTTGGTATGGCTGTGTTCTCTAGGTTGAAACAAATCATAAGAGACACGGAGCGTAGGATTAGAGATAGGTTAGATTCATGTTTATCTGTTATATATCTTTGAGAGAACTTTCGGGATATCTATGATCTGATTATTGGTTATCTGCTATGCTAGGATTACGGTGTTCTGTTATGTGTCACCCTATCGCATGTTCTTGTTTGATTGTTGCTTTAGGAATGTTGCATGCTAGAGTTATCCCCCTGGTTCATATCAGTAACTGTATAATTAGGTTTTCAGACAAAGAATATTGGTTTACACAGTAGATTAACATGCATGGAATAGTTGTGATGATTTATATCTGTAATGCTGAACAATTTAACTGATCGTTAGCCCGATTATCCCAACTTGGTCCGCGGGATTATCCCCGTTCGTGTTCTGTTCAATCAACAATTCACGCTACGATACAGACATCTCTGATGACTGTGACTGGGGACCAGGATTCGAGGATAGTCGTCGGTTAAATTGGTCTGTACATTTGGGAGAACTTCCGGTTTATTTGACTTCTATAACTGCTATCCACGTGAAATGTTATTTATCTGATTGCGGACAACTCTACGTTAGATATTTAATAGGCTCGTAGTTGTAGCTCATTAGGATATATGAAATCTGCGGGAGTAATGTGAAACCCTAATTAATGTAACGGAAAAACCGTAAAACGCCCTATTACTCGGTGTAGTGCTGGAAACACCAATTGGTGGAGTACAAACGTATGGAAGCCGCGGAACGGTCGTAGGTACAATACTTTGCATTAATTATGTTTCTATCCTCTCCGGATTAATCATCACATCTAGTAGCCTTACCCTTGACTATTCATCAATAACATTTAATAAAATCATAGTAAACACTCCCTTATCCTCTGTTGACCGAGTCTCCGTACAAACCTCTTTAGTTTTGTTTTCTTTATTTAAATTAGTATTTAGTTATAAAAACCCCAAACCTACCCAAAAACTTTTAAAAACCCTAGCTGAATCTCCAAAGATAATAAAACTTCCTAGACTCCCATGCCCGTTGTAGTTTGAAGAGCGACACCTGAGTCATACATACCACTTGCTGCCCTTTTAGGTCTGTCAGTAGTATACAACTTAGGATTCCCCGGCTCTACAAATTTAAAACTCACTGTTCGCCGCTTCTATTGCTGTTGGATCAACGACCGGAATCAAATCCGTCCGACCGATAAAGGCACGACATTGTTCCATGTAAATCTCCTCATCTAAATCTCAATTTAGAAAAGCAGTTTTCACATCCATTTGGTGAACTTCCAAATCTCTAATGGCTGCTATAGCAAGTACCATTCTTATGGAAGTTATCCGGGTCACCGGCGAGTAGGTATCGAAATAATCTAGACCTTCTCGTTGCCTATAACGCTTGATCACCAATCTTGCTTTGTATTTATCAATCGAGCCATCCGTATTCATCTTTTTCTTAAAGATCCATCTGCAACCTAATGGTTTTCATCCCGGAGGAAGATCCACTAACTCCCATGTATGGTTTTGTAAAATAGAATCTATTTCACTTTTGATGGCTTCTTTCCATTGGGGTCCTTCAGAAGAAGTAACTGCTTCTCGATAGGTGTTGGGTTCACTTTCTATCATAAAAGAGACAAAATCAGGACCAAACGATTTCTCAACCCTTGCCGTTTTACTTCTTCTTGGTTCAACATCCTCTTCTTCGGATTGTTCTTGTCTAACTTGACTATCTAGTCTTTCATCATGATTAACCTCGTTAGGTTGTTCATCATGATTAACCATACTCGGTTGTTCATCATGATTAACCACACTAGGTTGTTCATATGAAGTTAGACAAGGAAACACGTTTTCAAAGAACGAAGCATTCCTTGATTCCATAATCGTATTCTTGTGTATATCGGGAATCTTAGATTCATGCACAAGAAATCGATAAGCACTACTATGGTGAGCATATCCAATGAATATGCAATCCACAGTCTTTGGTCCAATCTTTACCGTTTTAGGTGGTGGAACAACCACCTTGACTAAACACCCCCACACTTTTAAGTATTTGTAGGATGGTTTCCTTCCCGTCCATAATTCATATGGGGTTTCATCCTTCTTTTTACGAGGTATCTTATTCAAAAGATAATTAGCCGAGAGTATAGCTTCTCCCCACATGTTCTGCCCTAATCCAGAACTTATTAACATGGCATTTATCATTTCTTTCAAGGTACGGTTCTTTCTCTCGGCAATACCGTTTTGTTGAGGTGAGTAAGGAGCGGTAAATTCATGTCTAATACCATGTTGCTCGCAAAATTCAGCAAATGGTGACACATATTCACCTCCTCTATCACTTCTAACTACCTTAATTTTCTTATTAAGTTGATTCTCAACTTCATTCTTGTATAACACGAATTTTTCAATTGCTTCATCTTTACTTTTAAGTAAATATACATAGCAATATTTCGTGCTATCATCAATAAATGTGATGAAATACTTATTGCCACCTCTTGTTGGAGTTGATTTTAAATCACAAATATCCGTGTGAATTATTTCAAGTGGTTCGGTTTTTCTTTCAACCGATTGAAATGATGATCTAGTAAGTTTGGATTCAACGCATGTTTTACACTTGTAATTTGAGTCCATATGAAACGTTGGTATGCAATTCAATTTAATCAAACGACGAATAGAATTAAAATTAACATGACCAAGACGACCATGCCACATATTAGAAGAAGACTCAAGCATATAAGTAGAACTAGTAGTAGTCTTATTCATTTCACTTTTGATAACCATTACATTGAGTTTAAACATACCATTTAGGGCATAGCCCTTACCAACATAAATACCATTCTTGGTCAACACGACCTTATCAGACTCAAACACAAGCCTAAAACCAAACTTATTAAGCAACCACCCGGACACAAGATTCTTGCGAATCTCGGGTACATACAACACATTGTTCAATGTGAGCTCTTTCTCGGAGGTCATCTTCAAGATCACTTTCCCTTCACCCTTGATTTCAGTGGTAGCCGAGTTTCCCATGAAGAGCTTTTCACCATCTTCAATTACCTTGAATGTGTGGAAGAGACTCTTATCGGAACAAACATGACGAGTAGCCCCAGTATCAACCCACCACCCTTTGGAATCAGTATCCACAAGGTTCACTTCCAAAATCATCATACTAAGATCGGAAACCATAACAACAAGTCCCATCACATCATCATCCACCATGTTAGCTTGACGTGAGGATTCACGTTTTGGCTTCTTACAATTAGCAGCCCTATGACCCGGTTGGTCACAATTGTAACAAGTCCCTTGGAATTTCTTTTTCACAATCCCAGCTTTCGGACCAAGGTTCACAGTTTTTCCTTTGCCCTTCTTTCCATTGTCGCTTTTGCCTTTGCCTTTGTAGTTCTTATTTGCCTTGGACGACTGACCATGTTCCACAATGTTTGCCTTAGCAGAAGTAGGCGTGTAGCTACTCTTTTGAGCCAACTTATTATCCTCTTCAATCCTGAGACGAACAATAAGATCTTCTACTGTCATCTCCTTGCACTTATGTTTGAGATAGTTTTTGAAGTCCACCCAACCGGGAGGTAACTTCTCAATCATAGCCGCAACCTGAAAAATCTCACTTAATGTCATACCTTCAGCGTGAATATCATGAAGTATGATTTGCAGTTCTTGTACTTGACTGATCACAGTCTTAGAATCAACCATCTTATAATCCAAAAACCGAGCTACCACAAATTTCTTGGTTCCAGCATCCTCTGTATTATACTTCGGATCCAATGATTCCCATAATTCTTTGGAAGTCTTGATTTGACAATAAACATTGTACAATCCATCAACCAAGCAATTCAATACATAGTTCCGACAAATAAAGTCAGAATGGTTCCAAGCTTCAACAGCTCTCAAAGCTTGTGCATCGGTTTCCCCTTCAGCAAGTTGGGGTACAGATTCGGTCAAGAACCGAGACAAATTCAGGGTAGTGAGATAGAAGAGCATCTTCTGCTGCCACGTCTTAAAGTGCAAACCAGAAAACTTTTCTGGCCTCTCAGCATGAGTAGCAATAGTTGGAACAGTCAGAGCTGCAGTGTTAGCACCAGACACTGTCAGCCATAGTAAGTCTGAAAAATCCAACAAACTGAAACGAATAAGCAATTAATCGTAATAGGCTATAATAAACAAGAAACTCTAGCCCGGTTTCTTGAAAACAATACGAAACTCTATCTTGGTTTCTTTGAAACGATAAGAAACTCACTCTTGATTTCTTATCTTTGATAGAAAAACGATTAAATCTAAATTGTGAACGTGTAACAAACTTTGTTGAAAAATAAACGATGATTCAAAAGAATATAAACAAGCTGTGTATATATATATTTTTTCAACCAATAAATGTGTATAGTTTGAAGCAAAGCATATGTAGTTTGTATAATATGATTTACTACAAGTATACCACCAGTAAGGTACTGTAATAAATAAAACAACAACGAAAGTTGTTCCAGTAATTCAGATCGTGATTATAAACCAAAGATAGTACTTTTGGTACAAATAAATTAATTTGGATCTCAAAAGCCAACTTTAGATGAAAACCGCAAGTTGTATAAACTCTAAACAATCGATGAGTGTTCTTAATACAGAACAACTTTAAACCGAATAAATGTTACAGTCACAGAAATGACCCAAGTCTATTCCTTTAACTTAACAACTTCGTTTTTTAAAATATGTTTTAAGCTTGTAGGAAACGGTAGTGTACAAACGAAACTGGAGATTAATAAACAAAAAATATAATACAAAAGAAATCACAACCGAGGCTTGTGTTGTACACAATTCCCTTAAAACATATTCGCGTATGTTTCCCAGGGTACAACGGTTAAAAACTGTTATACAGCCGGAGTGTGACTAGGTTGCCTGAAAATTTCGAGAGTAACAAAAGTTGGACGATACGAGATTACGGACGAGAGAAAGATGCGTATGATTCTGTGTTTTCTGTGCCTTTTTGAACGAAGCTATATCTCAGTATTTATACACAGAAACCAACTTGTTTATCAAGTTAAAATCTGTTTGAGTTTTCTATTTATCAACCGTAAGAAAGCGAAAGTATAATCAAACATGCCGAGGTTAAACTGAGTCATAATACCCTCCAAACCCGGTGCTCTTTGACCCACTTCCTTTCCCGAGTGCCCCAGCCGGATCAATCCGAATTTCAAAACATTGCTCATCTCTCTCTCTCTCTCTCTCTCTCTCTCTCTCTCTCTCTCTCTCTTTCCCTCTCTACAATTTCATTTTTCACTTTTATACTCCTCTCTTATTTTTCTTCTAATCTGATGATATACTCCGTAATCTAGAACAACTTCATCCGATTCAATTTCTTTTGCTTAAGATTCTAGTTTGTGTTTTATTTGGGCATCAAAAGTTTTATTTTCTATTCTTTGTGTTTCAATATTTTCGTATGGGAGATGATTCGTACATCACCAAAAATTCTGAATGCACTTGCGAAGGTGGTTGCGTATGAGGAAGTGCTCAAATGTGCGATAATAAGATAGAATTTTATTAACAGATTTATTAAAACGACCACCTGACTTCAAACAGTGAGTAGCTTCTTTTATTAAATCGGGATCAGCAGCAACAGGCAAGTTAATGAGTCAAAACATTGCACTTAAATAACCACTAAGAAAAGGCTTAGTAAATAGAGGTATTATTTCCAAAAAGTTACGAACATAATCGGTGTTAAGCCCTTCCTTATCAAGAAGATGATTCCCGTTAAGCCCTTCCTCCACCTTAAACTTAGAAAATCAATTGTCTTTCATAAAGTTATCAAGAATAAGAGTCCCAATTTAATCACATATGGTGGTGTAAAGCTCCTTAATGGCATAAACTAGGACATTATGCCCCACAAAGTTTCTAGGGTGACACGTAACTATGAGAAAATGAAAGACTCAATAGAGTCAAACAAAGTGGTCAAATATAATGAATAGTGGGGCTTAGATTTGTAAAGTGATTCTTGAAGTTTTTGTGACTGATGCAAGAGAGATTTCCCTAAGTAACTAACAAAGACTTGTAATCCCTCTTTTTCCATACCTAATAATAGAAAGAGCGTAGCATACCTTTTGTAAGCATAAACATTCGATCATAGGCTCAAACCTCACGTAATTTTGCCCTTAATATAACACCCACTGTTTTCGAAACATTATTATAATGTAATTCGACCCGGAAGCGGAAGTCCCAAAACAAGCATTTCATTTTCAAACATAAAATTCCTTCTTATTTCAAACATATAAATAATTATTATAAACATATAAATTTTAAACACAATCATTGGGTGTTATTGAATCCAAAAACAACATTGGTTTAGCAAAATCAATATCAGAGTAATACGCAAGGTCGTCAAACAATCCATTCCAGCCACCAACCTCTTGCCCAGCAATTTAAACAATCATAATCTGCAAGAAGTGGGAATGTGGGGGTTAGCTCAAAGCTAAGTGAGATAGAACTGTAACCGACAGTCCAACTCAGATATAATACATCAGTTTACAATAAGTAATCATAAACGCAACAACAACAATGTTTACATCATCAAGCACTGTAAAGACACAAGCACTAAAGAGGACCGGTGGTCCTTGAGGAACCCTCAAGCCGCGGTGGCCCTTAAGCGACACTTAGTAAACCCCACTGAGCTGCAGGCCAATACAGCGGTTTACCGATAGCCTGTTACTATTATCTCACACGACTAAGATTCCCATTAACGATGAGTACAAGGAATCCTTCATCGTCCAAACAATAGTAACCAATGCCCAGCATACGTTGACCTCTTTATTAACACATATACGCCTCAAAGGCCATATAGCACTTAACACAATTATAATCATAACAGATTAATAATTAGTCAACAATAACATATACGGTTACCCGTTGTAACCAAACATGTTATAACTCAATCACACTGAAGGTACAGGTCCACTCACCGATACCTCAGATGTCCACTCAGTAGTCTAATGTCACTGAGTCTTCTGCTGATCTGAGAATACAACAGAATATCACAAGTTAGTAACTTGTTTCAATATTTCAATGTATCAACATAATAAATGCTACTCAAACGGAAATAATCTTTTTATATCATTTCATTTATAAGTATACAACTTATCCCATAAGTATAACATATCATATATGTCAAAACATATATTTTAAATAAAAAGTGCCACTAAAAGGGGTCATTAAAGTGCCACTAAAGCCATATCATATACTATACCAAGTTAACTTTAAACTCTTTTATTTAGTCCCGTAACCCTTTAAAATCATCCACATTATCATGTATTTCTCTCCAATATAAGTGCCACTAAAACACCGCCTAAGTGCCCCTAAAACTACTGTTAAGTGCCACTAAAGTACCTTTCAAGTGAAAGAATAAAATTATCAAAGATGGCACTTAACACTTACGCATTTTCAAAATTTACAAAACACATCTTACCAAAAACACTAAGCGGGAAAACAAGGGCAGGATCGCGTTCCCCTTTAGAAATAGTTCTGTAACCATTTTACACTACGAAACGCGATCCGAAAACGAGGGCGGGATCGCGTCGCAAGAACAAAATCCGACTATAATGAAATAACACTATGGAACGCGATCCGGGTTCAAAGCTGGGATCGCGTTTGCAAGTTTAAAAACGACCTGCACTTATCTTCATGAGTTTAACCCGAATCAAAACCCAAAATCACCAAATCAAAGTATTCAATCGAGTATAACAAACAACAAGAGGCATATAGCATCATATATCACCATTTATATCATCAAATAACACATATAATCACAAACCCTAAGAATTTGCATATATATATATATATATATATATATACGAAGAACACTTACAATTCAAAGATGGTGATGATGTTAAACTGATGATGATGATGATGATGATTAAGCAACAAGATCACAAGCAATCACTCTCTCTTTTCTCTCTTTGATTTTCAATGTATGTATGTGTGTATGTTTGTAAAAGAGATAGAGATGAGAGAAAGATCAAGAACATGAAAAATGGGGAAAAAGGGTCGGCCCCAACCTTTTTAACCCACTCCCAACTAGTACAAAATAATACCCCTTCTAAATCTATTGTCTGGAACCCGAAAACCATTTGCGAGTCCAAACCTTTTATTTTACCGTCAGGCTCAACTATTTAAAACAAATATTATTTTACTAGTCACAATAATACCTGTGACTCTTTTACCTATTTATTTTCAAATAAACCAACAATATAATTTCCTAACTCATTTAAATAATTATTTAAATTTGGAAAATACCATAAACGTCTAGGCCCGGTAACAGGATGTTACACTTAACATAGTTTGCAACTACCGCTTATATATATTTTTCAATAAAACTCTGAGATGATGATTGTATTTCAGAGTTTTACGATATTGAAAAATATATACAAGGATACATGTTATAATTGTTTATTCATTGAATGTAAGTGGCAGTTGCAAACTATGTGATGTAGATTACAAAACGGAATATGAATTAAATCATATTGATTCCCTGAATAACAGGAACAAATCCTTCTAATTCACGTTAGTTTAAAAAGAATTTCACGAATAGGAAAATTTCAACTTAATTGCCTAGCAAAAATTGAGAGAAAATTCAATTTCATGAAAAATAAAAACTAAACTATTTGTTACTGCAGGAAACTTTAAAAAGCGAAGCAGAAATTAGAATGGTCGGAAAAACATAATGGGCCGAACATAAAGCCCAAAACAAAAGCCCAATGATAACTAGAAAAACATAAAATGGCTCATAACTTATTCTAGAGAGGGAGAAATGAGCAATGTTTTGAAATCCGGATTGACCCGGTCGGGCGACCTGGGAAAGGAAGCGAGTCAAAGAGCACCGGGTTTGGAGGGTATTATTTGAACTGGGTGGGTTTGATTATATTTTCGCTTTCTTACAGTTGATAAAAAGAAAACTCAAACGGAATTTTAGAAATTATATTTAAAAATATTTTAAATATACTAGCAGAATACCCACGCGATGCAATGAGACACAATTTAAGTTTCATTTCATTATATATGTAGTATGTAAATCATAATTAAAATGTATATGACAACACAATACGATATAGTTCTCTTTAAAGGAAAGAATCACCACTTCCCCCATTTTTTTCAAAAAATAATATTATTACAACAAAATACCTTATATATATATATATATATATATATATATATATATATATATATATATATATATATATATCTGAATTGTCGTTGCGAACTCGACGATCGGGTTTCGAGTTGCAACTGTTTGTTGCCACTTGCTAGGTGCATGTTGTGATTTGTGAAGTCATGGGTTAGGTCGAGACTAACTATAAATACATTATTATGTGGGTATTATATACAAAATATTATGTATGCCATATTGAAATCGTAAAATTTGATGAAAAAATTGAAACTCTCTAATATAAGAATTGATGGTATAAAAATGAATTAAAGATACAATCAATTAAATTTACAATTTCATAAAAAACACTATTGAGAGTTTATTAATATCTTACAACTAACACTTTCAAAAATGCATAAATATATGGGGAAATTGATTTTGAAGGCTTTAGATATGGAATTTGACTACAAAAGGTGGACAAACCGCCTTTGGCAGTTTGCTAACATGTTCGTCTCGTTCTGACGTTTCCGTCCATAGCAGACACGTCTCGTAACTCCTTATGGTTAAAAAGTTATGTCATATTTTGATTACATTAAGGTTTAATAATGATAGTGTGTATAAAATTTAATTAAATATGTAGGGGTATATTAGTAATTTCAAGTATGTTTTTCAAATATTAATAAGAATGTTAGGGGTAATTAGTAATTTAAATCTTAAAAAAGATATTGAAATGCATTATATATAGTAGTATAGATATATAGCAAAAGGTTTGATTAATTAGAATTTAATGTCATATGTTTAATCCTCTAAAGTTTAATAATGATGGTATTAATGGGATTTTAATACATGTAGGGGCATATTAGTAATCGCAAGTAGGTTTTTCGAATATTGATAATATTGTTAGGGGTAAACTAGTAATTTCTCTCTTAAAAAAACATCACAAATGTATTATATATTATTATAGAAGTATAGATATGGTTAAATTTTCTGAGTGAAAATAGAGAGAGGGTGGGTAATATATATTTTAGATTTACATTTTGATTTTGTAAAGTACTTTTAGTTAATGTATTTCTATAATTAGTATTGTAAGGGTAATTTAGACTTTAGTTATTGTTGAGTTTAATTTTGAAGTAACGGTAGACTTTAGTTATTGTTAACTTTATTGTTGAGTTTAATTGTTGAGTATATACTAACTCATTACTGATTAATGTCAACAACTTCTAACTCTTAACTATTTAGTATGTATATTTTCTTTTGATATTTTCAATAAAGTAAATGCGCCTTAGTATTTTGCTCAAACTTTCGAGTTGTGATAAAACCAATTAACCAATTATGTTATTTCAGGGAGAATAGACGGGGATTAAAGAAGAGTAGCGATATATAGAGGTAAAAATTTGTTGAAAGAAACGAAATTTATCAATGTCTAACTCATTAACCTATAATTAAGTTTTTTATACAAATTAGCAATCCATGTACCCTTAACTTTGTGTACTGATTGTTATTTATGTTATCGGACATATTAGCCTATTAAAAATAGAGAGGGCTGCCCTCTCTATTTTTAATGGGCTAATATATCCGCTAACAATTTCAGTTTAAATTCAAATATCACACAAGTAGTGAATTTAATATCATTACATGGAACGGTTTAAATGTACACATCAACAATGTACTTTCACTGGTCGACGCTGCAAGTCTAATTTGAGATTGATATGTGACATCTATATGACTTTTTTTACACAAAGGTTTGGAAAATGATAGATTGATCAAGTTAAAAAGGCCTAATAAGGAGGATGTGATACATGAAAAAACAAGGTCATTTTTTAATTGATTTTTTAAATCTAGACTCTATATATTATCACTCGGATGATTTTAATAATAAGTACATCAAGTATGAAGTATGTGATGGTTTAGATAAATTACAAAACAATAATTCATTAATAGTGAGCGTTACCAGATAGTTTGCCGTACGGCATCGTACACACGAGCTGTTAATTACGCTTGTTATTGATATAACTTCAAACCCGGGAAAAAAAGAGAGTAGAATTATTATTTTTGGTTGGGGTTACGTTACGTTATCGCATTGAACCTTACAAAATTCATTAGCCGACCATGTTCATTAATTAGAAAATGAACTAGAAGGTATGTAATAAGAAAAGTAGCTATAATAGTTCGGCCAGTTAGCTTTAGCTATATTTATATATATACCGTTCATTAAAGTGATGTAACTTTATCGATGAGGTAAGGTGTTGGTTGGAGAAAGGTCATAGGCATCGATCCCCCGTTGTTTAACGAAACTACTACTAATTCATTATTCAAAATCCCTAGCACATGTTACTCATACCGTGACTTATTTAGTGGAGTAATTTAATTTTCAATTTTCTTGGACTAGTTGTACATGAGCTAGGATATATTTCCATGTACATGTTATGTTTTGTGTTGGCATGTGATATTGCATATTTGTGTTGGCATGTGCTCATGAGGCCATGACATCACTTCACATATCATTATTATGCGATGTTAAGTTACTGCCAGTCCGATTCATAGGGGCAGAAAATTAAGATACATTGAAATTTTCAAGGGTAAGATGTAGCGTACGTTTATAATGTAGTGAATCCGAGTTATTAATCAATAAAACCAATTATTTAAATTGTTACTCCTCATTCCCTCTCTAATCCACCATCCCCACTAAAAAAACTTTATTGATACATTCAAAGTGGCATAAGTATAAAACTGGTTAATCTTTTAAGTTTATGGATCCTCATTACGTTTGAATCGACCCTGACCCAAAATACTAATATGAATCTGTTCAATAATATGTTGAAACAATTAAAGTCTCAACTCTTAAACCATACTCTGAACTGAAATAGGAATTGGGTCTTTTCAATTCCAAAGAAATCAACACGATATGCCGTTATTTCATGTTCGTAAAGAAACTTTTAGAATATTGGTTTCAAAGAGAACCATAAGATGGTGATCAAAAATATTGATATACCAAAACAATGCATTCCAGTTCGTTTTTTTGGTTTGACATTGAAATCATTTTTGCCCACCTTTACATGAACAACCTTTACATGTGTTCATGTAAAAGGAGTTCAAAGACGGTAACAGCATCGTCTTTATTACCACTAGCATACCAATGTATCGACAACTTCTCAATGCAAACACGCAATCCCTTAGGGGTTTCCAAGTTATCAAACCTTTAGGCACAAACCATGAGCATTTTAGTAGAATTGAATCTTTAAAACTTTACAAAATACACCATACATCAGAATTATATATAGCAACTAAAAGTTCCGATACAACTAGGGTATATTAACCATACTTGCATTTTTTAAGACACAATGGTATATTACCGATAGATTAAATAGTGTATAGTTCCTGGTGGTGGCCGGAAATCGAGTCTGTGTGACACACTACCAACTGATGAACGCTCTGAAAAGCGCAATAAACCACTACTAGCACTCGAACATGCCCGTAATGAGCCACACTGCAATATACAGGGTTTGCTACAGAAAAAGAAACACATATTGAAGCTAATGTGCTAAACGTTTGCTTTTTTTATGTCTTGGCATATATGAGATCTTATGAGGGAAAAAGGGGTTATTTTTTAATATCTCTTTGCGCATCTGCCACCAGAAGTGAAAACAGAAGCATTTCATCTGACCAAACAAAAATTAAGATACAAGAAGAAAAAATAAACAGTGAGTTCATTGCGAAGTCTAAGAATAATCGAAGGACTAGATTCGATATGATCAATCTTTTATTGCCACATGTGTGTGTTCGTTTTTACTTTTTCACAACGATCGTGGTCCAAAAAGGAGTATATTGTGATTCCTATTCCTTATTGTTATTTTGAGATCATATATATATATATATATATATATATATATATATATATATATATATATATATATATATATATATAGGGTAGTGATCAAGAGGGAAGTGCCTTTTTAGTGGGAAGGGGGAAGCGTTAGTATGCATCACGAAGCATATTACAATTATCAATCAAACGTCAACAAAAAATTATTTTTATTGGTAAATAGTAATCAAAATCGATGCTATAAATAATATTTTAACGAATGAATTTCATTTTTAAGTCATAACATTAATTGATGAATATTTATTTAATAAATTGTTAATATGCAGTGTGATGCATATTAACTAATATACATCGCGATGCATATTAACTAATATGCATCGCGATGCATATTAAAACTTCACATTATTTGAAACATATTTTTATTGTTAATATGCATCACAATGCATATTAACTAATATGCACTGCGATGCATATTAACGGATTTGGATCTAATATTCATAAATCGATGCTATAACTTGAAGAAATAATTTATCAAGGAAGCTTAACATTCATAGCATCGATTCTGATTAACATTTACTAAATTAAAATTTGCTTTTTTCGAGATTTGTATGGGTGAAGGTAATATGCTTCCTTATGCATACTAACGCTTCCCCCTTCCCCAAAAAAAGCACTTCCCTCTAGATCATTCCAATATATATATATATATATATATATATATATATATATATATATTTTACTATAGATAAAAATAAAGATGTAAGGTATCTAAGAATTGATGAAAAATATTTTTGTATGGTTGTTTTGGAAATGCTATAAAAGAGAGGAAATTATTATTGAGAATCGAAAGTAATTAGTAGCTTAATTAATAATGACTTAATGATGAATTAAGTTTTTTGTTAGTAAGTTTAGGTTACGATTATGATGATTTGGTTTTATGGCCATTCAATGATATTTTCAAAGGGAAGTAAATATAATAACGTATATATATTCAAGAGTGAATGAGAAATTACCTAACGTGCCCCATGTGGCTTGTATGACTATATATATATGTATCTCATGTTGTTGTTGTAACTTATGAGTCTCAATAATTGTTTGGTAAAACTTTTGTATAAAAAGGTAAATACAATTTTTATTATATATTTACGAATATACATACCTCTAACCTCTTAGTTAATTTATAAGTTAGAGACGGATACTAGATAATGGTTGTAGTTATTGTACGTGGTTAACATAATGTAATGAAAATAAATCATTGTTAAGTAATGAACATCGATCGTTAAATTGAAGGTAATGGTAATGAATATTATTCGATGTCACCAAAGGGCCTTTGGCTATCGGAATATAATCATAGGAGCTAACTAATCAAAAGGTTGTTGGTTCAAGCCTCGGGAGAGTTAGGGTTGATAGATAAATATACTGTTGTATTTTGTGAAAATGTTCAAGTAAATTATCGAACTATTAAATTGTTCAATTGAATTACTAAACTATTTCCATATCTAAATAATTAGGCTTTTTTTACCTTGTAATATTTATAAGTTAAATAATTTAATTAAACTCTTAAGTTAAGTAAAGTGATCTTGATGTTACTATTTATAAGTTAAGTAACCTACATATCGCGATCCCTTAGGTTTAATAATTAAATCAAACAAATTAATAATACGGTAACTTAGTTGATCATTTTCACAAAGTAAAGCAACAGAGAAGTTAATATGTATATAATGTGTAGCTTGTGTATATTCGTGTGTAATAGAATAGAGGTGTGTCGGTTTAAAAATACAAAAAATGATTCTATTCGTTGTCAAGCAAAAAATTTCAATACGTTGTTTTTTTAAACAAACACACTTTGATTAATTGACTCTTCAATGTTGTTACAACAACCATTATGAGGAATTAAAACCCAAACGTCACATTTTATTGTTATTTTAGGGATGGAGATGTACATGACTACATGAGTTGGTTTATATTTGAAAAAATGGCAACAATGTGTACAACCATAGATTCAAAGCAAAGCACGTGAAATTTAAACTTGTACAAATGATTTTGGGATCATAGAGATCCTTACATGACGACCAAACCGGTTTGATCAATTCAACTTACTTTGATTATTACTTAAGAGGTTTCATTTGGGATTTTGGTGAAAATCACCACGAGACTATAACAAGTTAGTAATAAGAAGGTTATTTAATAACGTATTAAGAGTGTTTGTATATGATTATGAAAAATAAATTACACATAGAAACGTAGTTGACAAGCATGTTATCTTTATCTATATCTATACTAGTACCGTACCCGTGCAAAGTAGTATAAGATTATTTTATTTGTGATGTTTAATTAAATTTTCACTTTGATAAAAAGGGGTTATACTCGAGTGGAATTTTAGAAATTATATCAAATGATATTTTATATTTTTATAGTTAAAAATTGTATGATTGAAGATACATATCGGTAATATAAATTTTAGATTTACGTTTTGATTATCTCAAGTACTTTTAGGCCCTGCTCCTGAGTTTTTGAATGAAAGAACAGAAGAGAAAAGGATAAAAAATGATAAAAAAAAAAAAGAGAAATAATATTTATGTGTTCCCGAGTTGAAAAGAATTGGAAAGAATAGAAATGAAATTTATATGGATTCGTGTTCCCGAGTTGGAGAGAAATGGAAGGGGGAAGTCACATTTTATAACTTATTTGATCTTCCATCCTTCTATTTCTTTCCACTTTTGAAGAGAAAGTTTGAAAAGAAAAGAAGCTCAAATCCTCCTTCCACTTCTCTTCCCTTCTCTCAGTAAACAAAACTCTGGAACACAATGTCATTTGTATTTCTTTCACCTTATCTTCTCTTCTTCCGAAAAAACAACTCAGGAGCGGGCCCTTAGTTAATGGACTTCTAAGGGTAATCACTTTAGACATTGTTGAGTTTATACTTTTAATTAATGGACTTCTAAAGTAATTTACACTTTAGACATTGTTGAGTTTAATTTTAAAGATAGTAATTATGGTTTATATAAAGTTAAGAGTTAATATATGACTCATTAGTGTTTAGAACTCTTAACTATTTATCATGTATTTTGCTGTTAACATTTTGAATACGTAAATGCAGCTTAATATTTTGCTCATACTTGAACACTTTCGAGTGTAATAAAACCAACTATGTTCTATCAGGGAGGATAGATGGGGAGAAGAAGTGTAGGGATATATAGAGGTAAAATTTGGTTGAAAGAAACAAAATTTATCAATGTAAACTCATTATACTGTAATTAAGTTTCTTTATATAAAAATTAGCAATCAATGTATTCTTAAATCTTAACTTTGTGTACTAATTGTTGTTTCTTTTAGCGGATATATTAGCCCATTGAAAATAGAGAGGGCTTGGCCCATTATTCTCAATGGACTAGTACATCCACTGATCCACTGACGGTTTCATTGTAAACTCAAATATCACAAGTAGTTAAACTGCTATCATTTTATGGGAAATTAATCAAAATGCCACTTTTTCCGAGCGTATTTTTCGTTTTGCCACTTTTTATAAAAAATTGCCGATTTGCCCCACCCATTCGCCGGTCGCATCATGCCACCTGCGACCCACCCACTGCGACCCGCGACCACAGAGTTCACCGAGTAAAAGACAAGCCAAGCCGCAACACGACCCGTTCACTGGTCGCAGGTCGCATCATGCGACCTGCGACCCGTAACACTGGTCGTAACTCTTGGTCACTAGTCGTAACTTTTGTTCACTAGTCGTAACTCTTATTCACTAGTCGTAAATTACCATTTTTAGATTTTTCAAACTAAGATTTTAAAAATTTTTCAGATAAGATTTTCTGACAATTTTTAAGATTTTCTCGATTTTTTGTACTTTTTGGATAAGATTTTTATAACTTATTATCTTTTTGAGATAAGATATCTTATCTTTTTTGATAAGATTTTCCTTAATTTTCTTGATTTTCTTATCTGTTTATTTATAAATAGTGTAACTGTAAGATAGAATTACCAACACTTCACATTCTCACCACATTCTCAACTTTTTCATATATCTTTGTCATTAGTTTTCTGAAAATGGTTTTGGATGAATATTTTTGGTATTTTCGGTCTCCAAATGAAGAACCATCAACTGAGAAAATATACGCAGAAGTACCATGGATGTTTAGTGTTGCTTTCCGTCACGCATGACAGTTTCAGGGCACTCTCAGAACGTACACTCAAGGTTTGTTGACGTTTCTTGACTGCGTTGAGGCCGATGAATTTTCAACTAAACTTTTGAAAACGGCTTTGAAAGAGCTTGGTTACTGGCCACCACCGAAGTGGTATTTTTACTTTAAAGAGCATGAAAAAGACTTAGATAATGGTTTAGAATTGATAACAGATGATGTCGAGCAACTCAAGAAGATTGCTGACTATGCCAAAATACATAGAGAAATTGAGGTGTATGTTACCCGCAACGATCTGTCACATTTCTCGAATTCGTGTCAAACAATGCCGTATGCAATTTCTAAGGTTATTACCGGCTCTTCAAGTGCTAGATTTTTATTCGATTAGTTATTAGTTAAAGCTTGTAATTCGTGTCTTTCTTTCAATAAATTGTGCGTTGTGTTGTTAATGTAATTTTATGATTTTTAAACCTTATGTAATGATAGGTTTAGTAATGTTCAAACAAAGTAAGTTAACCAAATACACCACAATAATGCAAACATAGATAACATTGCTAACAAGTACATAACATAAGCCAGTGGCAAATACAACACAATAATGCAAACATAGTTTTTTTCATCACAACAATTTCAAATGTGACTCAAGGTTGACTCAAATGTACACTCGGATAAGTTTGAGTCGCCTGGGATGGCTCTCCTTTATCCTCCTCGAACTTGCTTTTAGTTGACTTTGTGGACGTCTGCTGCAAGTCAAATAATGACGATTGTATTAATAACACAATGTAAATTTTCTGTGTTAATATGAATAAATTTAATAACTTACTTTCTTCGATCTTGATTTGGATCTTGATTTGGATCTTGACTTTGATCTTGTGGTGGTTCTTGATCGGGTTGGCTCATCGGTTCTATCGTAAGGAGCCGTACAATTAACTCGACTATGACCGCGTTCCTTGCACCTGCTACATGCATTTTTGTATTCCCGTTTCTCCTCTCCTTTCGAAGGAATACGAGCACGGTCAGGTGGGCGGCCAGATTACCTCTTCACAAGTACCGGCGGTAAGTAAGTCTGCAAATTACCTGGATCTTCCCATTCTGAAGGATGAGGTGTTGAATTTATAGCCTCACTGTAGGCTGACCGATATGTTTCCGTGGTGAAATACCTCTCCGCAAAGCAGCTCACATTGTCCATTTTAAAGTGACGGGTCACTGCCGCTATGTGTCCGCAAGGTAAACCAGACAGTTGCCATTGCTTACAAGTGCATGTTCTTGCTTCCAAGTTGACTGTTCCATTCTTTTCCCGATCGACCACCTCACATATCATGTTTGTGGATGGGTTGACCTTCCAGCTGAGTGATTTGCCAACCCTCTTACCAATTTTGTGTTCGGCATATGGCGTGACAGGTGTTTTAACGGCTGCGGCAGTGTTTCGATGTTTGAAATACCATTGTTGTACTGAAGATCTAAAAAACTCCAGTAACATTGTCACCGGGAGTTTTCTTGCATGCTTGGTCATGGCGTTAATGGACTCTGCACTATTAGTCGTGAGGTAAGCATATCGTGTCTTTGTTGAATGATGCCTTGACCATCTTTCTTTCCCCACCTCTCTAAGAACATTAGCTGAACTTGGTAAATGTCTAGAAATGACATCAAAATGTTCATCGAAATCCGACTTTCGGTAAGCCTTACACATTTTCCAGTAATGCCATTCAAAGTGCTTGACTTTTGCAGATTTGTTTTTCAGGTTCATCAATAAATGACGGCTACAGAGGGCATGAAATGCCTCCGGGAATACATCTGAATTACCGGCCGCAATTGCTGCAGCCCTATCAGAGATGAATGTGAGGTTGTCAACCCCACCGGCAGATTCAAATGCGTCACGTAAGTTTCCCAAGAACCAGGTCCACACGTCGGTCGTCTCTCCCGCACCAATTCCATAAGCCAGTGGCAAGATGCCATTATTACCGTCCATCGCCACAGCAATTAAGTTAGTACCCAAGTACCCACCCTTCAAATGTGCCCCATCTACGATTATTATTGAGCGTGTATGGTTGACAAATGAACGTATCTGCAAATTCAGAAAAAAAATAAATGTAAATTATATAATAATGTACGTATGTCATTGACTAATAATAATTACTTACAGCTGCTCCGATGGACATGTAACACATTACAAATTTATCCTCATCATCTGTACGGAGATTCGTAGTGCTCCCCGGGTTATGTAGTTTTAGGTTGTGCAGGTAAATGGGAAGTTTCTTAAACGATTCAGCGGGACTACCTCTCAACAGCTCTATAGCATAACACTTTGCTTTCCATGCTTGGTTGTATGTAAGGCTGATTTTAAAGCATTCAGTCATATCAAGTTTGATCTCTTTGCCTCTGTATACACGACCTTCCAAAGTCATCGCCTCCTTCAAAAGGTTACCAAGCACTTTCTTGGTTGCATGATGACTATTTGCCAAGATTTTAGTGCGAGAACATGTGTGCGCGTCACGTAACTTCCTTACTTGGAAGTTGTCACAATATCGGATACACGCTGCGCTTATCTTCCAATCACAATCAGGCAAAATACATTTTGCTGTGTACCTTTTTTTGTCTGACTTTATTGGTTTAATCTGAAAACCCTCTTCTAGACACTTGGTCTGCAATTGAAGCAGAAATTCTCTTTACTTACGAATGTTTGGCCCTCTCGAATCCGACAAGATTTCTCATACATTGTAACTGGCCGTTTAGGAACTTCTTTTTCTTCCTCTCCTGACGGTGTTGGTATATTCCAGAATATATCAGGTTCGGTTGATTTTACTGGTATTGGTTTGTCGTACATATCTCTTGGATCAGGCTCATTCTCCTCATCACACTCATCATCCTCATCATCTTCAACAATGTGATTACAAAATGGATGGTCATGATCCTTTGGTGGATTGACATTTTCCTCATCATAATGATCATAATCATGAGGATGTGGATCTGGATCCGGCTCCTCCACATAGTAATTTGAATGAGATTGATCATATTGAACATCCTAATCAAATTTATAATTATCTTGGGTCTCTTCAACTACCCTAAATGAAGGGTTCATCGGGTGTTCTGTTGGATGAAAAACTGTATTTTGTGGAGGAGCATGATAATGAAATTGATATTGTGGTTTATAAGGAAACGGAAATTGTTGAACGGGCTGTTGAAATTGCTGATATTGTGGTTGTTGAAAGGGCTGTTGAAATGGCTGATATTGAGGTTGTTGAAAGGGTTGTTGAAATGACTGATATTGAACTTGTTGGTAGTATTCAGTAGTCTGTTGTTGGTGAAACTGTGGTTGAAAACCAGAACTACTACTACTAGGTTGATTGCTACCCTTACCAGAAACATTTCGTACAAGATCAACAATGTAAATTTATATCGGAACATTGTTAATTACATGGCACAGAAAATCACCAAAATCATCAATATCATCATTTATATCAACAACATATTGACCGAGCTTATATTTTAGACAAACCGGTGAATCAAGTGGTAGACCTACCTTTTTAATACGTTTTTCAACAAAACTTTGCACGTCATGGGCTTCTCTGGTGCCACTGAAAGTTTTAACGGCACTCTACTACATTCTATTGGCAAATACATTGGCATGTTGTTAACATATTCAAAACGACCCCCAAAACATATAAAAAGTTTAAACTTATCCATCAAAAAACGCAATACTACCTGAGTGGGTGAAAATTTGTACCTGAAGAATGATATGTTAAATGGATGATGAGAGGAGTGTGAGAATTTGAGAGTGATTGCAGAGATGGATGTTAAAATGAAAAGTATTGAAACTAGAAAAATCTGATATTGTTAAAATGGAAGTTATCCAGATCATTATCCACAAAGTAGAAAAAATCTTAAAAATGTCAGAAAATCTTATCTGAAAAATCTGAAAAACCTTATCTTGAAAAATCTTATCTTGAAAAATCTAACAAATGTCAGAAAATCTTATCTGAAAAATCTTATCTTGAAAAATCCGAAAATGGTATTTTACGACTAGTGACCAAGACTTACGACTAGTGACAAAGAATTACGATTAGTGACCAAGACTTACGACTAGTGACCAAGAATTACGACCATTGAACAAGAATTACGACTCGCTCATCGTTCTCGTTCTTCGACGGTCGCAGGTCGCCGAGATCGGGTCGCAGGTCGCATGATGCGACCTGCGACCGGTGAACGGGTCGTAGTGCGGCTTGGCTTGTCTTTTACTCGGTGACATCTTTGGTCGCGGGTCGCAGACGTCGGGTCGCAGGTCGCACGATGCGACCTGCGACTGGGTGAGGTAAATCGGCAATTTTTTTTAAAAAGTGGCAAAACGAAAAATACGTTCAGAAAAAAGGGCAAATCGATTAATTTCCGTTTTATGAACTCTTACAATGTATACATCAATAGCGTTCTTTCACTGGTCGACACTACAAGATTAATATGTATGACGTCTCGATGACTTATTTTTACACAAATGGTTTGGAAAATGATAGGTCGAACAAGTAAATAGGCCCAATAAGGGCATGTGATGCATGAAAAAACAAGGTTATTTTTTAATTGATTTTTCTAATGTATACTCCATATGATTACTCCAATGATTTTGATAATAACTACATCCAGTATGTGATGGTTTAGATAGAATAGAAGAAGAAAAAAATTGATCAATAGTGAGTGATACTCGATAATTGCATTATGTGTCATCCTACATAACAACTTTTATTTACACTTGTTATAACTTCAGATTTCAAACTCGAAAATATGATCAAATTATACATTTATACAATTATACCTCAAGTAAAAAAACTTTAATTATTGTTTTTGGTGGGGTTTACGATACGTTATCGCATTGAACCTTACAAAATTCATAAGCGGACCATGTCGATTAATTAGAAAATTAAGTAGATGGTATGTAACAAAAAAATTAGCTATAATAGTTCGGCCAAATTAGATATGTATATATATATATATATATATATATATATATATATATATATATATATATATATATATATAGACTTGGGATCCTGTGAGAACAAGGAGATTCCGTGAGAACGGTGAGAACACATCTTAGCCATCCATTTTTTGATCAAAAAACCTGATTTTGGAGGTGGCATTTTTGTAAATACTTTGAAGTTTGATTTTGAAGGGTTCACATAAGGATTGCTATGTGAAGTTTAATTTTTTTTGCTTCACAATAGTTCTAACATGGTGAAGTTTTATTTAATTTTTGTTAATCAACAAATTTGAAGTAGTGAATTGATAAGTATAAAAATTAATCTTTTCAAAAACTAATGTTAACAAAAAAATATTTACTTAATCTCATTAAAACTATGTGAATCTATAAAAATAAAAATTCATAGCATCGTAACCTTATGTTAAAAAAATATATATTAAACTTAACCTCACTAAAATGATGTGAAGCTAAAAAAAAGAAGCTTCACGTGAGCAAAATGACGTGAAGCTAAAAAAAAAGATTCACAAGAGCAAAATGATGTGAAGCTAAATAAAAAAAAAAGATTCACATGAGCAAAATGATGTGAAGCTTAAAAAAAAAAACTTCACATGAGCAAAGGTGATGTGAACATTCCAAAATCAAACTTCAAAGTATTTACAAAATTGCCACCTCCAAAATCAGGATTTTTGATCAAAAAATGGATGGCTAAGATGTGTTCTCACCGTTCTCACGGAATCCCCTTGTTCTCACCAGAACCCAACCCTATATATATATATATATATATATATATATATATATATATATATATATATATATCCCGTTCATTAAAGTGATGCAACTTTATCGATAGGGTAGGTGTTGGTTAAAGAAAGGTAGTAGTTGGTCCCCTGTTTTTTAACGAAAGTACTACTAATTCATTATTTAAAATCCGTAGCAACCACATGTTAATTATACCGTGACTAATTTAATGGAGTAATATAATTTTCAATTTTATCGGACCCGTTGTATATGAGCTACGATATATTTCCGTGTATATGTTATATTGTTATGTTATTGGTATGCATGTGATATTGCATATTTGTGTTGGCATGTGCCCATGAGGCCATGACAATTGACATCACTTCACATATCATTAGTATGCGATGTTAAGTTACGGTAATTCCGGTTCATAGAACCAGAAATTAAGATGCTGTGAAATTTTCAAGGGTAAGATGCAGTATACATTTATAATATAGTGAATCTGATCTATAGATAAAAATTTTCTCAGGTCCCTCCTTGCCTCTCTAATCCACCGTCCCCTAAAAAAAATCTTTATTGTAACATGTTAGTTATAAAAAGGTTATTTAATATGGATTAGTAATTTATAAATGTACTCAACTTTACTCAAAAATCTATAATGTGTATCCAACTTAGAACGCTTCTATATATTGCATGTATTGAACTTTTAATAATCTCTATTGCATGTATTGGATGTGCTTTTTGATGATGGGTCACGTTATATGGATGTCATGTGGCATATAATATTAATGACACACAATCAATAGTACAATCCAATACATACAATAAAGATTATTAAAAATTTGATACACACAATAAAAGCGTTCTAAGTTGATACATCCTATAGATTTTTAAGTAAAGTTGTATACATTTACAAATACTAATCCCTATTTAATAACGTAATAACGGTGTTTGTATATAATTCAGAAAAACAAATTACACATTAAAACGTAGTTGACTATCATGTCATCTTTATCTATCTACCATACCCGTGCAAATTAGCAAATGATTATTTTATTTGTGATGTTTAATTAAATTTTTGCATTGATAAAAAATTGGGTGATGATAAATCCACCCAAGTTTTTGATAAATCCACAATTACTGTGTAGTAACAATTTGTACAGTACAAGCGTTCGATGCAAAAATATGATGGATCTATCAAAAAAGGGTTGGAAATATCACCACCCTAAAAAAATGGGGGTTATCCTCAAGTGGAATTCTAACCATTATATTAAAAAATATTTTATATTTATATAGTATAAATTGTATAATTGAAGATATAATATAAATTTTAGATTTACATTTTGATTTTGTCTAAGTACTTTTAGTTTAACGGACTTTTAAGAGTAATCGCTTTAGACATTGTTGAGTTTTATAACACCCCTCGTTTACTTATAAACAATAATATAATAATGGCGACTCGGAAGCGTATATTTAAAACATACTGTCAATGTACTCAAAATGTCAATAAACTTTTTCAAACTAAATACATGACATTTCAACAAACTCGGTGTTATATAATTCAAAATGTCTCTTTAGTTATCAAAACAACATCAGAGTAAAAGCCTGTCAAACATTCCATCCAGTCCAACAACCTCCTGCCCAATATGTCCCATCTATTTTAACCTGCAGGAAGAACTGTGGTGGGGTTAGCATAAAGCTAAGTGAATGAAACTATAAGCAACAGTACAACCTAGCATAATAATCTGTTTACATCAAATAACAATAAACAGAAAATCAATCAATCACTCAACATCCAATCAATGTCATACACGCAACATCATGAGGATCGGTGGTCCCTGAGACACCCTAATACCGGTTTGGTACTCAAGGAACTCTTATCAATCATCTGTATTGGCCCATACAGAACTACCGATAACTTGTTGTCAATCACACACGACCTAGATCTCTAAACCAACATTTCAAGTTTCCGAGATCTCCTGTCATCTACAATAACAACAAGTCCAACCATCAAATCAAGTTGACCTCAAAATCTTACATACTAGCACAATCGGCCAAGTAAGCAACTAATTAAACTATCATGGCAAGATATCTCTACAGATGTATCATATCAAAGTAATACTATAAATTACTTGTTGTAAATCAAATCATTACAACTAAATCACACTGAGGTTACAGATCCACTCACCGACTACCTCAGCCGCAAGCTCAGAAGTCTAATATTACTGAGCCTTCTCCACATCTGAGAATACAATCAATTAAACAATGAGTTAGTAACTTGTATCAACTGATAATACTTATGTAATTAACATCGTTACACAATCATAGCATAATTACATGTATCAAGTGATCCCTAAGATCACAGCAACAAAAGTTCAATTCGGAACATAATCAAAAAGTCTCGAAATAAGGTCCAAAAACTGTAAAATACCATTTTCGACCCCTAAACGACCCCAAATGTCCAAAAACTGACTAGGCTATAGTATATAGCTTTGATCAGTGGGCCGTTTTCGAGTGACCATGTAAATTTCAGCCCAATTGGAGTTTAAAGACAATTTGTCAATTTTTCCGTGGCAAAAATCACTACTAAACACTTATGCACTTTTGAAATTTTACAAAAAAATACTGACAAACGCGATCCAGAAAACAATGGTGGGATCGCGTTCCTCTTTGCAAAATAATTCTGTGACAAATTATAACTAAGCAACGCGATCCGGACAAATTCTTGGGATCGCGTTCCCAAGAACAAAACTCGTCCGATTCCGTTTATAACTAACAAACGCGATCCTGGCTAGGGTTCTGGGATCGCGTTTGAGCCTTTTTCAGCTCATCTTCATCCCTGTAATTACACAGCACGACCCAACTTCCATTTTTAATCATTCAAGTTCACGTAACTCAGTTCTAAGGTTTCAAACAACTCAATTATAAGTATATACAAACACTAACACTTCATTCAAGCTTCAATTCACATATATATCAACAATTTGCATAATCCTACTCAAAACCCATCTCAATTAAAATTAAAACTTCAAGAACATTAATTCAAGAAATTTAACTTACAATCTGAAGGTGATAAGCTGATGATGAAGTTAAATCAAGACCATAACTCAATCTTGATTATAATTTGGTTATGGTTTCTTGAGTTCTCAAAGAAATGAAAAAGGAAGTGAATAACTTTCCTAAAAAGGAAAGTGAATAAATAGGTCGGCCCTCTCCAACCGACTTCAATCATACGGGTAAAATTTAATACCCCTTCTCAATCTATTGTCTGGAACCCGAAAACCATTTGCGAGTCCAAACATTTTATTGTACCGTCAGCTATATTAATTTACAACAATTAATAATTTACTAGTCACATTGGAATATTTAACTCCTATTCCAATTATTTTAACTAATTCAGACAATATTATTTCCAAACACATTTAAATACTAATTTAAATCAAGAAATAATATAAAACACTAGGTCCATTTCGAGGATGTTACAAGTTTATACTTTTAATTAATGGACTTCTGAGAGTAATTTACATTTTAGACATTGTTGAGTTTAATTTTAGACATTGTTGCGTTTAATTAAATGGAAATCTTCAAAGTGTATGTATCTTATATAAAATTAATTCAGATTGTTCAATGTGTATTGGTTTATATTATGGAGGTTATACTTATATTTTGAGGCAGTATAGCAGAATTTATTTTTCTAGAAAGAGTTCTAGATACATCAAAGGGAGTAATACAATTGTGTTACTTTTTACAGGGCATGCAAGTAATGGAAAATGGGCATGACATTAAGGGTCTTGATTTTTAAATGGTTAATATAGTAGATTGGGTTGGTTAGCCAAGAGCCAACATGGGTTACTAAAATAGGTAGTTTCATATGTGTGTTTTGTCTCATTACGTTGCTTAACATAACATTTGGCACGCATTATATTAGTGAGCTTGAACGAATCTGTGACACCCCCAAATTTAATGCTTTGCGGAAGCGAGTTTTGAGTGCCACTAATCAAATATCAAAACACCAAAGTACAAGCAAACGACTCTAAATGAGACGTTTTAGAAATACATTACCATATAGCAAAAGTAATACAAGGTTTTAAGTTATAAGTAATACATCATTGCGAGTTCGCAAAGTTAATCAAAAGATTTTAAACACATAATCAAAGTACAAAAGATTATGCAAACAAAATCTTCAAGTGTTTATGCATGCGACTCGTACTAGCCTAGCATACCCTGCGGGCCATCCTACTGTTGCTGTGTACCTGAGAATACATCACTAAAAGGGTCAACCAAAAGGTTGGTGAATCTCACAGGTTTATAGTATACAGTAATAAACAGTTTGAGTAAATCAGTAAGTAAAACATTTACAATCAGTAAAACAGTAAAGTATAATTGTACAACAGTAGTAATTTAGTAAAATAGTATTTCACAAACATAGTAAAGTCGGTGTAGTCGGTCAATTTATTGCCATGTCATGAGCCATTATAGTCGAAGCTTAACACGTCTGTAGTTTTTGCCCCCGTGAATGCTAATCCAAAATCATTCATATCAAGCGAATAAGAAACGCCTGTTTATACTAGTGCGGTTCGTGGTGGAGCTACCACCCCAGGCGGGGATTGTCAGTCCCATATGGATCCATATACTAAAATTCGCGCTTATCGTATAACTGACGACTATAATTCAGAGGACTTCATTGGATTAAATAGAAACTCATGCAGTTCAGTAAGGCAATACGTCGGTAATTAATACATTTTGTATTTGGATTAAAGTCGGTAAAATAATACATTTTGTACTTGTATTATAGTTTGTAAAATAATACCTTTTGTACTGGTATTAAAGTCGGTAAAAAGATACATTTTGTACTTGTATTCAAATCAGTAAAATAATACATTTTGTACTAGTATTATAGTTTGTAAAATAATACCTTTTGTACTGGTATTAAAGTCGGTAAAAAGATACATTTTGTACTTGTATTCAAATCAGTAAAATAATACATTTTGTACTAGTATTATAGTTTGTAAAATAATACCTTTTGTACTGGTATTAAAGTCGGTAAAATAATACATTTTGTACTTGTATTCAAATCAGTAAAATAATACATTTTGTATTTGTATTAAAGTCGGTAAAATAATACATTTTGTACTTGTATTAATATTTCAAGTAATTTCAGTAAACAATTACACACAGTAAACAAGCAGTAGTAGTAACAAATATATTTTGTAAACAATATATTCAGTAAACAAGTGATGCACCTCCCCCAATAGTGAAAACAGTAAAAAGGGGCAGTGAGACTCACCTGATGAGCAAGCAATCCTAATGTGCGCGCGTGTACCAAACGTAACCTCCTAATGCCCTAAACACGCGAGATTACATATTTGTAAGTGTACGCCTAGTAGTTCATTCGTATATTTGTTCACTTAATTGATTGTATTCAACGTATTTGTCTAATGTTTACGTTTACGCGTTTGAAATCCAATAAGTTTGTAGTTTGTAAAATGTACACGGCCCGTTGGTATCGGGTTACAATTATATTTGAAAAATATAATTTAGTTTGTTTCGTGTAATTATACTTCATAAGTTATCACAATCGTATTGTATGGTTTCCAAATATTAATTGTTTTTATTATCAAACCATAAAAGTTATCTTAAAAGCAAAAGTTGTTTTTTGGGCAGGGTACCCGTCGGGTAGGCGAAGTACCCGCCGGGTAATGATGCTGTGAGGGGAATCCGCCGGATTAAATTCAATACGCCGGATTCGATAAGTTTGAGGAGGATCCGCCGGATCGGTGTTAGGATCCGCCGGATCGTTTACGGGTTTGGGTAGGATCCGCCGGATCACCCATTGGATCCGCCGGATCGGGCTCAAAGTGTGGGGAATCCGCCGGATTGGTATGGTATCCGTCGGATTGAGCTATTTTAAAGAGGATCCGCCGGATTCATGATCCGATCCGCCGGATCTGAGTGATTTTAAAGAAGTACCCGTCGGGTACTTGGGGAACCCGCAGGGTATCCTGGTCCGGCCAGGGTCTGTTCGTGCAGAATGTTTACAAAACTAGTTTCAAATCCAATTTCCGCATACAACAACCTAATACAAAGCTAATACTTGCTATATAATGTATTAAAAACATCAAATTAACAAAAAAGAGTTAGTGATTCTTACGAATTTAAAAAAACGAAATCGGGTGGGTGTTGATGAAGATGAACACGATGGTGATGATGATGATCCAAAAACTAGATGATGATGATTATGAAGTTGTTGTTGTTATTGATTGTTGTTGTTGTTTGATGAATCAAAAGAGAAAGCCGAGAGAGATGAGAGTGAATCGAGTGTGCGCGTGTGTGTTTGAATTATTGAGGTCGGTTGATATAACCGGCCTCAATAATTGAGGTAGATGGTAATTTTCGACCCGTGTTTGCGTACCCGATCGTAATATAGTGTAATCTTTTAAAATGATAATTTTCTAAAAATGTAATCGTATACGTTTCCAATCAAAGTATTTTATAAAAATACTTTTAAAGAGATATAAAAATATATCTTTGTTTTACTTCAAATGTACGGATAGTTTTCTGTATCTAAAATGTATTTAAATAATTTTCGGAGTAGATAGTTATTATTCTCAATAATAATACTTTGTTTAAAAATGTTTTTCACCAAATTTTATTTTGGGTTTCTACGTTTTGTTTGGTTCGTGTATTTGCGATTATTAATTAATCGTTTCGGTTTATATATATACATATATATATAATACTTGTGTACTTGAGTATTGACACGTATGTAATTACGTGTTTTAAAAGTTTAAATTAGGTGCTAATTTTGGGTTATTTTGACCGGGTGTCACAGAATCGTTGCACATTCTCTATTTCATATCTAAAGGGTATCCCTCTGTACCATCTTCTTTGATTTATTTTATAAAGGTGGTAAAATGGGTGGGTTGAGCCAAACTATGTACAACAAGTTTGTTGACGTTTAATCTAAATATGATGTGTGTGATTGATGTGTATTGGTTTCTATGGTTTTCTTTCTAATTGTGTGCATATGTTTTATTCAATGTTTTATATATCTCCGATTTGTGGATGAATATGTATGAGCCTTTTGGGTTGAAGCTTTCTAGCATTAAGACTACATTATATGATGATGCAGATCAAGGTATAAATGATACATCTTCTAGCCGTAACAATGTTTTTACTTACGTTTTAAAGTTTCAAAATTTGTCAACCATAATTGGATGTTATTCGGTAGTTCATGTGATCAGTTTGGAGATCAGGTTCAACAGTTATCCTTTAATATAATTGATGTGATTGCGCCCTCCAGCAAATTTTTAATTGTGTTGGTGGATCTCATCTGCAAGTTTTAGGACCAAGGAAATCTAAAGATGATGGTGCTACTATTAAGGCACTAAGTTTGTCTCGCTTTATCGATATCAAAATCTTAGTTTACTTTGAAATTAACTGTGTATATTGATTTGTAGTCACTTATGTTGCCTTTTGATTTTGACATTAATTTGTATTACTATTACTATTGAGATTATTTTAAATCATGTATAATGTATTATTGACTTCATGGGTTCATATTTAAAGTTTTTTTATATGCATAACTTGATTTTAATTGTTGATAGTTGGACCTATATGAGGTCATGGTAAGTTGAATGTAATTACTTGATTGATGTTTGCAAAATAATTTAGCTTATTCGTTAATATAAGTTTTTAGTAAACACATGTCACTAACTTCGAATAAAACTGAGAAAGAAATTAATGATTAAATAGATTATTCTTTGTAATTAGTACTCCGTATTAGTCTATTAGTGTTAGTATTAATGGAACTACTAAAAATGAAATTTTATACTCATACGTTCAGATATAAATTATTGACTATTATATGAACAAAAGTTATTAGTCTATTGCTCTATTATATGTATACGTACAAAAGTTATATATGAACATTTTTATCAAAACTTATGTTTTGTAAAACTTATATAAACATTTATTATCATTAAAATTTCTCAAATAGTTTTATAATCTGATTTTTCATCAAAACCGTGTTGACACGGGTCATAAAACTAGTTCTTTTATATTGGACTCTCCATCTCATCTCATTTTAGAAGGTCCAAGTCACGAATTGGGATGGGTGAAGATGAAGTGAATGATAGTAGGCAAACATGTTTCGTAAGAAAAAATATAACGACCTTTGATCGAGTGTTTTAACCTTTATATATAAATATTATTAATTTATAATTATATTAACATAAAATATTAACTTGATGAGTATAGCATAGTTTAGTAAAATAATATAATAATAATTAAACAATAAAATAATATAATTATCTTAAATATGATACGGAGTATATGAATAACCTAATCTGGGATATAAACAACAAATATTAGCATTCTTAGATTACGACATATTTTTTAAACTTTTATTTGCAAGTGAACATAACTTCTCATGTTGGATCCAACATGACAGCAAATAAAACGTTTTTGTACATGATCGTTATTCGATACTAAATTATACAAATATTGGTATTACCTTATTTTCAATAGAAACTTTATAAATTAAACAAAGAAAAAAAATCCATTAACCAATTTTTCACCCATTTATTGAAATACTGAAAATCTATTATAATATTGTATTAACAATAAACGGTCCATGTGTATACACAGATTTCAAAGCTATTTTCTTATAAATATATTTTCTTATAAATTTATTAATACGAGTTTTCATAAAATTTAATCTTATAAATATAATATAAGAAATGCATTTGCAATGTCATCAATTAAATAAACTTTAATTGGTCAATTGAATCCTTCAATGTCACTTAAATTTAAAAATAATACCCCTCAAATTTCTCAATTTTAATACTAATAAACAAAATACAACATCATTATCAACAAATTTTGTAGGATGCATGATTCAAATAAGTTGAGTATATAGGTTTGAGATAAGTATATAATTAATATTTTATTATTTAATTAATTAATAACTCATAATTATTAGAACATTTTTATATGCTAATGATTAAAGATGTGAACTAATTTTTCTACCAAATTCTTTTTGTCAACTAAATAACCGTATCTATTATTATGTTTCGATATATGATTGCCGATTAGATTGCTTAATACAGATTACATAGATACAACTATAAATAATTTAGTTTCAAGCTCCATTGTAAAAATTAAAACTAAGATAAAATTTTAGAATTTAATTACATGTGTTTTTTAGGGCCGTCTCTAAACTTTTAGAGGACGTGGGCAAAGTTGTCGTATTACGGAAATGAGACCCTATAACTAGATGTCATGTAAGATAAAGGTTCGATGAAACTGATTCTTAACGATCCGATTTTCAAATAATTTATTTATTTATTTATTTGTTACTTATTTATTTCTCATTCTTTCAAATCTCAGTTACGTTGTTCGTTATTAACTCTTTTAGTCAAACTCTAATACGTTAATACACGTTTTCAATTTCGGACCATTCAGTCGACCTATATCTGTTTAAATATACTTAGTAAGTTGCTATGCTCTTCTGGTGTGACAGAAGACAAGGCTCGTTTTGCTATTGCCTTGAATAATATGGACGAGAGCATCACTCTAATCTCCGGTATACAAAAGCAACTGCTTACATCTGCTGAGGTAAGTACTCATCATCGTATATTTGTCTCCTTAACATCTTCTTACAAATTAGATTGCTTATTTTTATTTGTCCTCCAGAACCAGAAATCATTTACTCTTCAAGCAGATGTTGAAGAGATATTTAATGACGTCAAAAGAAACTTTAAGGAGTCATGGAAGGAGGCGTTAGAGATAGTTGCTGATTCTCTCCTACTCCATATCAAACCTGAATTGAAGAGTGTAGATAAAGTCAACTACAAACTCACAAAGATGGAATTGGATACAAATCAAAGATGGCCCTACAACCGTCATAACGCACTCAGTAAAACAATAGAGTTTTTTAATCCTTTGCTCACTCGAAACAACTATGTATTACTCTCGACTTTCGTAGTTGACACCCTGTTAGTTAAACTTGAATCAAGTATGTCTAAGAAAAAATTTACTGTGACCGGAGCTATGCAAATGAAGCTGGACATAGAGAAGTTGATTTCACTGTTACGTGATATCGATACGCAGAAAGAGCTTATTTCTGATAAAATTGGCAGGCTCTTCCGAATATCAAGTATTCTAGAGGTGACTGATATAAGTGGTATATCTGGTCTTGATGTAGCCGGCAATTCATGGTCTGATGTGGCTAACATTTTGGGTTGGAGGATTGATTTGAGCAAGGAGACTATGGAGGAGATTATGAGGCTTGTTAACATGTAGAATTGAGGTCTGTTAGGAGATCAGTGATACATGTTAACAGTTTTTGTATCCCTTGTTTTTCCCAGATCCTTATCATGGATGAGATATTATTTTGGTGTGATTATGTTTATTAGACAATTTTTCTGTTCATGAATTGAATTCTATGTAGCCATATTATAATGAAAATAGTCCTCGCATCTAAGTTCATGAGATTTTTCTTTGTACGTAGGCATTGCTGATATTGAATGCAGTTTTCCATCGGGCAGTGATCCACTGTCAGCTGGTGTCTGCACATAACGAATCACTCAACTTCTGCCACATTGACCAACCACATGAATGTATGAATAACAAAGGTTCAGCAGCAAAAAAATAAAAATTGAAATTAAGCAAAGCCACCTTAACGAGAACCACTGGCCTTGTAATCGGATAGAGTGATGCCGCCTTGAAAAGAGTATCTAAAATGAAAACTTGACCCCGCTTGGCCTCATACTAAAAACAACATTCAAGAACAAATTATAAAAATATAACAGGAAGAAAAACAGGTTACCGACCACACCGTTATATCTTTTAACACATTTTACTTGAAGATAGTAGAATTTTCAAGAATCACACTAACTCGGTGCATTCATTTAAAGCTGTGAGAAGCTTTGTAACTGTATTGCTTGTAATCTCAAAGATGGGTTTACTGCTATTATCTTGGATTTCTGCAAGAACTGCAACAGAATTGGCTATCACCAAAGGCTTGAGAGCTTCGAGAAAACCCCTATCTTCAATTAAATCAGTATTTATGTCATAAAGTGTTGCATCACACATAGCTGCTGTCTTTTGAACATAAGGATCATCCTGATAATAAATAACATAGAAGAGGGGAGTAGAAAGTAATACTTCTTATAGTATTCTGGTTGAACAACAATAAACGATTCAGCAAACAAAGTGATAAGCTACTTTGAGACACCTTCGGAGGGGATCAAACAGATACTATGTGATTTTATTAACTAGCTAAAGCACAGATCAAAGGATGTGGGTGTGTATACTGTAACATTCACTTACCAATCATACGATAATTGAATTATGACGTTGATTTGAGTGCAAAGACATTTAAAGGGGGGAAAAAGTGAAATATAACGCTAAGAAGATACTATAGGGGATTCATTAGCAGAAAGTGCTATGACAAATTTTGGATTTTCAACTAGGAAGTACTTCACTGGTAACGTGTAACACCCCCAAATTTATTGTTGAGTGGAAGCATACTTTGGGGTGCTACTAATCAATAAACAAAGCACATAAGATACATAATGAACGACTCCATATGCGTCGTTTACCAATACATTGATATTATAAAAGTATTACACTGTTATAATAGTTTACAAAAGCTCGTAAGCCAAATGATAGAGATTCTAGGGCATATCTAATTATACAAAATATAGAAATGCAAGGGAATCTCCTGATGTCTGTATGTGACTCAAGCTAATGGACATCCTGATAGAGTAGACCTACTGCTGCTGAGAACCTGAGAATACATGCTAAAATGGTCAACTAAAAGCTGGTGAGCTCACAGGTTTAATGATGAGATATAATGAATGAACCGCAAGATTTAATTTAATGATTTGCAACCAAGCAAATAAGTAAATGATAATTGATGTATATAACTGCCATGAGCACATAGTCTGAGCTTAACTGAGGTGTCAGGATCACAATCAACTGCCTGAGCGAGGGTGCCTCTCTGCGAGTGCCTAATCTACACTCGTATGAACAAATGATAATGCGTCCGTTTGACCAGTCAGTGCTTGCTGACCCGGACGGGGATTGTCAATCCCATATGGTACCATACACTAACATTCACGCTACAAAGTATTACCAAACTATGCTATTGAGGACTTATGATGATTATATGAATAACTCATGCAGAATATACAATGTTTGATACTTGCGTTCACATGTAAAACAAAACAGGCATGTATTCTCACCCCTATGTTTAAAACAGTAAAACAGGGGCTATGAAACTCACCTGAGTCTGATGAGATGCTATCAAGCAACAATGATGATATACAAGGAATGATGTCATCTCCAACGACTGAAACCTGCTAGGCGTCATAGACGCGCAAGGTTATAATAATGATTAGATGTCTTAATAGATCATCTATGCTATTTGTTCATCCAACTAGTAATGTCCAATGATTTGATTTGATTAGTATGATTGGAAAATAAGTATGGCCCGTTGGTGAGTTTGAATAATAATTCCAAAGTATTATTATTATGATCTTTATGTGTTATACTCAAAAAGTATACTTGATGTGTTTAGTATTCGTATCGTATAAGTTTTGAAGTCTTGTGTTATTCGATACTTAGTGTGGAAATAAGTTATAAGTATTTCATTTTAGGCGACACTATATGGCGTCACTAGATATAAGTTGAGCAATCGAATGGTTATGCGACACAAGCTTAGTGTTTTCTTGGTTCGGGTTTGTGGTCAAACGACTTCGGTTTGACCCAAGACTTTTACACAAGTCTTAAAGTGGATCCAAGAGTGCAACAAAATTATTGTTTCGTGTCGGGCTTAACCCGAAGTGTCGGTTTTTGAAAATTACCAAAACAGTCCTTAGTCTTCATGATTTCAGATTTTCCACTCGATTCGAGCCTCGGTTTTGACAATTTTTAATCCGAATCTATTCTCACCAAAAATCACAGTTGGACATCTATATGTCTAGTATATTACTTATTTTTCCCAAGAAATATAGGAGTCTCTAAGTTGGTCAAATAAAATCGAGAAGGTCAAGTGGTCGGTTTCGGTCCAAAACAGACCTTCGCTCAAAGATCGGTTTATACAATAAAATCCGTGAATTTCTGGAAGTAGCCAAAGCGGAACTTTTTGTAGTCGACATCCATACGGAGATTTTTGTATAAGATTCATGTGTTGATTCAACCTAGAACTCAAGTTATAGTCATTTTGGTGAGTCGGTTTTTGGAGGTCAGAATCTGTCTTTATATATATACATATGAAAAACGTATTTTTGACTTGTATTTGGAAATTATCTTTGTTAAATGAACTTCTAACACATAGATCTAAGTAAATCATGAAGATATAGAGAGAGAGGAGTGATGGATCTTACAAAATCGTGGCCTAGAAAGAGATGAGTTAGATGATGCTAGCTTTTCTTCTTCTTGCTCCTTCTTCTTGTGTTTCTTCAAATGGTGATGTTGAATGGTGGTTTTGGGCTGTGAAGATGACTAAGATGATGATGATGATGAACGTGGATGGAGAGAGGGAGAAAGGGAGGGAGAGTTAGAGAGAAGATATATTGGTGATGAATGATGAATGAAATGAGAAAAGATGAGGTTTTGGTCTTGTGTTTTCAACAACAAGATCCACATTTTGTGGATCTTGTTTGGGAAGCTTTGAAAAATCAGTTGTGGGTGGGTCCCACAAGGTGGTGGTTGTCTCAATTTTGTTCCTTGAGTTTGCGCTCCATGCGGTGTTCGTTTCCCCGGTCGTGTAAACGTATAATTAGACGTTTAAATGTTATACGTACGAGTTATAAATAACGAAGTGATTTTCGATATTTTTGATTGTAGTATTACTTAAATAATGCTTGGATACATTTATAAAATATTTTGGCAAAGTGTCGTAATAGTTTGTGTGATCGTTTTACGATTATTAAACTTTGTGACATTTTAACTAAACGTTTTGTTATCTGTTTATAACACAATGTTTTAAATGAACATTTTCATTTAAAATGATATATTTTACCAACTAAAATATATTTTGACTTTTGCTCAATGATCGGGCGCGTTCTGCGCATTTTTGTCGCGTATAGCTTATTTGTACGATACGAAATACTAATGAAATATTATCAAAATAATATTTAGAAATAAATATGTTTATTAAATAAATTCATATTATTTAATAAGTAATGTTCACCAACGTCCATATTAATGGATCGGAATTTGGCCGATATAAAATGACACGATTTAAATAAATCATGTAAATGCGTATATATAATAATACACGAAATGATACACACAATTAGCCTAACACAGAACTAATTACATGTATTAACAAAATGATTAGGACCTAATAACTAGTCCTAATTTGACGGGTGTCACATAACGCTACACATTCGCCACCTTTCATCTTATACATGATTGACCAGAATCTACATTGTCGCTCAACATTGAAATTTACATCCCAAGCATTGGTTCATCATACAGGTTAATATTGAGAGAGTAACAAATGAAATAAATGACTGGTAGAATTAGTGATATTGTAGATTAACTTTTTAATTCACACACATACATGCAGGTGGAGTAGTTACTTCTAAGAGGTAGATTTCTAATTTCCCAATTCTTTTTATGGACAGTCAAAAGCATCAAATATAAAAAAAGGATAATGGAACCCAGGTCAATTCCTACAGTGAATGAATCAGCACTTATTTCTTAACTACTTTGTATTTAAATTATTATAGAAGATATTCTTTGGGCTGATAAAGAACTAAACTTTTGATATATACATTGGAAATTCTGCAGACAGGTCAGTAACCAAGGTAGTAAATGGGCGATGGCTGATGGGTCAAAGCATGTCCGGTTATACTACTAAATCAAACATAATCATGGTGAAATCTTCAAAGAATAACTAAAGAATGGCGTGATAAATGAGATTTGAATATAATAATTAAGAAAACATTCATAAAGAACACTAAGAAAGGAACTAACGGTTTTGTTATTAAATCTAAAGCTGCTGGTGCTAGGTAAGGATGGGTTGCTTGAGAACAGGTTCCCTCCAACTGCATTTGATTCAACAAATGCAGGAATACTGATGTGACTCAAAAAGTCATGTTTTTAAGTACTTATTTCCGCACTTTTTGGACTTTTCTCTGGTGAAAACATTTCAAAATAATCATTTATCATCAAAAAAATCACCAAGGTAGTCTAAATACGGACGTTGCTGTTGAGACATAGATTGTGACAACAGATCTAGCTTGAAATAGGACTGGTGTAATTATTATTACGTTTGTATATTGGTTTAGATTTGTAAATAAATATTTGTTTTGTTAGTAATATTCGTTAAACATATTATTGTGTTAAGTTAAACGAATAATTAAATACGAAATAAATACGTTTGCTGCGAGTTGAGTTCTCAGGTCGCGAGACTAACGAGCCGAGATGAGAACTGAGCTCGTGGAGATCAACAACGAGTCGAGGCTAGAGCTGGGCTTGGGCTACGATGCGAGTTGGGCTGGACTCGCAGGCCCATGCGAGCCGAGCCAAGACAGACTATTTAAACGATTTTCTCTTGGAAAATCGTTAACACTTTGAACACTTTTGCAATCTGTGAATTCAAGAAACCAGAGAAAACTTATACCTAACGGCTAGGCTTTGACGATTTATAGTTTAAAGTTAAGTCTTATTAAACGCAATTACGAACTTACTCGTTATTAGTAAGATAACACCGTATTAAGGGATTCCGCACCTTAATACTACATATAACGAAGTTATCGATCCTAGAACTAGGGACTTACATCTGGTATCAGAGCTTTCGGGCTAAATACGAGTGTGTTCAAAAGTTTTAGAGGTGATTGCGTTGTGATTCGGATCGTTTATCCGTGCATAAGTACATACTAACGATCAAAATCACTCTCTGGACGTTTTAGGGTTTGTTTACGGTCGAAATTTCCTGTTTCAATCATAAAAATACCTTAAATTTTCATTTTTCGGGTTTAACAGCCGTTTCGCGAGTCGAGATTAGGGTTCCAGCTTCGCCTGCGAACCGAGTTGAACTAGCGAGTCGAACTGAGACTTGCGAGTCGAACTGAGATCTCTCGCGAATTGAAATCACTTGCGAATCGACATCTTTAGCGATCCGAACTGAGGCTTGCGAATCGACATATTCTGCGAGTCGAGCTGAGATTGCGAGTTGAACTGAGTCCTGCGAGTTGAGTTTTCTGAATTCGCTAAACAGTTTAATTTTACGTTTTTAAGATGTCTGACTTAAGTAGAATGATCGAGATGGAACATGAGGTGGGAAAATCAAAAGTTCCACCTAAATTGTTGAAAATCGAAGATTACTATAACTGGAAGGACAGATTTGAATCTTATTGTAGATTCCATGATTTATCGATCTGGATGTGTATCAAGAATGGATACACTGCACCTACTCAAACGGTTAATAATGCAACTGTTACTCTTGCTTATAACCGAATGAGCGATCAACAAAAGAAGGACTATGAATTGGAGAATAAATCCCATTCTGCAATTAAGATGAGTTTACCAAAGGAAATAAACCATCAACTCAAGTCTTTTCAAACTGCTAGAACGCTCTGGGAAGCGTTAGAGAAAAGATGTGAGGGAAGTCCTCAAGTGAAGGCAGGCAGGAAGAATCTTCTTAAGAAACAGTTTACTGTTATAAAAGCTTTAAAAGGAGAAGATCTTGATGCTTACATCACTAGATTCTACCACTTGTTAAGTGAGCTTGACAACCATGAGATTGTTACTACTGAGACTGAAAGAACCGACAAATTTATTGAGGGTTTGCCATCTAAGTGAGAAATGTATGGTGTAATGCTCAAAGACAACGATGAAAGGTATGCAACCATGACCTTAGAGCAGGTCATTGACAAGCTAAAAGGTTATGATTTCACAAAGAAATCGAGAGAAACTGATTATGATCAGGTTCAGAATCCTGGGCTATATCATGGGAAAACGAATCTCTCAACTTCTTCATCTAGTTCGACCACTGTACTTTTAGTGGGTAATACTGATGAAAATGGTGAAATGTTAACGGATGACGTGTTCCTTCTTACCTCATCAGGTAATGAATCTAAAGGTACACCTGCTGAGAAGTCAACTCAATGACATCAAAAGATGCCAATGAGTGTGAAATCTGCTGAGCAACAGTTATCTGTACTTGCATCCTTTGTTGCTTCTTATGAAAACTACATTCAGAGTAAAATCAATGATCCGATTATGTTTGATGAAGACTATGATCAGATAGACCCTGATTATCTTGAGGAAATAGATCTCCAGGATCAACTTGCAATGTTATCAAGGAGAGTTAAAAATTTCTTAAAGAGAACTGGTAGAAAGGTGGTAGGAAATCGATCAGGGTTTGATAAAACCAAGATCAAGTGTTTCAACTGTCAAGGTTATGGACACTTTGCTCGTGGGTGTCAACGACCTAAGGTTGAAACCGGCAATAGCAACAAGGATTGGGAAGTACCTTAGCTTCCAAAGCCTTGGTTGTGAAACAGTTGGATGGATCTTATGATTGGCAAGCTCAGTCTGAGGAAGCTCTCATGGCTGAGATTGAAGATCAAGAGATAGCTGTTCAGTCCAATAGCTATATGCCCAGTGATGTTGAAATAAAGGTGCCGAAGATTCATGATAAAGAAAGTGATGATGACGTGCTCTATATGGATTCAACTGCTAATATGAGTCCAGATGACTTTGTAGCACGCATGGCTGAAATACAAACTGACAAGAAAAGGGTATGTTTGGATATTCTTACTCTTGCTGATGTTTGTTATCTAGTTACTGATCTACAATCACAATTAAGTGTTTTAACTGTGTCGAATCAGAATTTGTCATCCCAAGTTAGCATTTTTAATGATTCTAATAAGACTATAATATCTGAACTTGAACAAGCTAAAAGTGATGTCCTTAGGTTAAGTACAGATAAGGTAGATCTTAAGAATAAGATTAAGTCTGACAGTTCTGATAAGATTGCACTTAGAGATACTATAAATGAAAAGGCAATAATCATAGATGGTCTCTATATGAACATTGATGACTTAAATCGAACAATAGCTGATAGGGATAGAGAGTTAGCTGAGCTGAAGCATAAGTTAGTAGAACAAAATCGTAAGATTGAGTCCTACAGAACTTTAGAAATGGATAAAATGCTAGATGCTCAACGAAGTGTAAAGGATAAGACTGGGATAGGTTACAATGATGTCCTCATCCTTTTAATGCCAATTAAACTAGTAACTCGATAGATTCTGAAATGACAGATGCTAATCCTGAGATTTCAGTAACTAATGACCAGGAAAAGTTAGAGGCACAGAAGGATGTTGTTAAGAACCAATCATCAGATAATGGTAAGGTGTCTCATTTCACCAAAATACAGTTTGTATTGGGTGGAGTAATTAACGATGCTAAGACTGATGATAAGGTTAATAAGGAACAAATACCTGAACCTTTAGTGCCTAAAACTCCGAGTAGTAATGCAAAAGTTCCTAAATCACGCAAGCAGATGTCATGTTTCAAGTGTCACCAAAAGGGACACGTGGCTTCGTGTTGTCCTAACAAAAAGCCTGAAACACCACATAAGCTTGTGATTGATGAAAAGACACAGACCGACTCTAGTATGAATGTAGATAGGTTAGATACCAAACCTAAGTTAGGTAATAAACCTGTTAACATTCTTAAAAGAGACGGTAAACATAGTGTCTCCCCACCTAAACCTAAACGACCATATACTCAAAGTGATAATTTTATCCATAAGTCTAGGGATGTGACACCGTCGAGGTTTAGAACTCCAAGTAGAGGCCATAGTCATTATGAGAGTGGTACTACTTCGCGATCACATGAGTTTAATTATAATTATCATAATAGAGCTCATAATTATGTGCCTAGGAGGTTATCCTCAAATTCACCTCTTAAGGCTGATCGTCCACAAACTCAAGCTACTTCGAAAGTAACCAAAGCTCCTGATAGGAAGGATGGTTATTTTAAAGAGCTTAAGTTTGTTGATGATAAGGGACAAACCAAGACCGTAATGGCTTGGGTCCCTTTTGATAACTGATCGTGTTTTGTGTTATGTGCAGGAGCATGCTGTGAACAACGACAGCTGGTGGTATGTAGACAGTGGATGCTTGAGGCACATGACCGGAGAAAGAAGTCTACTGAAGGACTTCAAGGAGAGTCTCAAGCAAAAAGTAAATTTTGCAGGAGATAAAGGATGAGTAATTTCGGGAAAAGGAAAAGTTTCAAATGGAACTTTGACTCTTGAGGATGTGAACTATGTTGAAGAACTAACTCACAACCTAGTGAGTGTTTCCCAAGTCTGTGATAAAGGTCATCCAGTTTATTTTAATGAAAAAGAGGCCTTAGTCCTGAAGCCAGGTTTCAAAATTCCTGATGAATGGATATTGATGAGGGCGCCAAGGAAGAAGGATATCTATGCTATCAACATGGGTGTTCCTAACTCTTCAATGGTGTCTACATGTTTATTATCCAAGGCTTCGGAAACAGACGCATTGTTATGGCATAGGAGAATGGCACACCTGAACTGGAGAAAGATGAATTATATAACCAAAAATGGTTTGGTTCTAGGTGTACCACAAAAACGTTTCGAGTCTGAGGATAAGTGTGTTCCTTGCATGAAAGGAAAGCAGCACAAGAAACCACACAGACCTAAGACTGAAAACTCTATCTCCTCGCCATTTGAATTGCTACATATGGATCTCTTTGGCCCTATAAGCAAGAGAAGTCTAGGTGGCAAATGGTACTGTTTAGTTGTCACAGATGATTATTCTAGATTCTCATGGGTATTCTTTTTGGGATCAAAGGATGAAGCTCCAGGAATTCTAATTGAGTTCTTTGATCTAGTAGAGAATGTCTATAAAAAGAGAGTGAAGCGTATTCGTAGTGACAATGGAACAGAATTTAAGAATTCAACGTTGAATATCTATTGCTTAAGCAAAGGGATATTACATCAATTCAGTGCACCTTATGAACCTCAACAGAATGGTGTTGCTGAAAGGAAAAATAGGACGTTGATTGAAGCTGCAAGAACAATGCTTGCTGATTCAAAGCTTCCGGTCATCTTTTGGGCAGAAGTAGTGAATACAGCATGTTATGTTCTTAATAGAGTTCTTACGGTTAAGAGACATAACAAGACTTGTTATGAGCTTTTGAACAATAAGAAACCTAACTTAAAGGGGTTTGAACCCTTTGGAGTTTCATGCACTATATTAAAGACTGGACATCAAGCAAAATTTGGTGAAAAGGCTGACGAAGGATTTTTCCTAGGTTATATGCCCAATTCGTCAAACAAGAGAGTCTTTAATAAAGTCACAGGACGTTTGGAGGTAGTTTATAATATTGAGGTTACGAGCTACTCACCTGATGTTCATAAGGGCTTAGATTGGCAATTTGACTATTCTGATCTTTTTGCATCATTTAAAGTTCCTATTAGTGACTATGTCAGTGATTCAGAGATAGCTGAACATTTATTGTTTGAAGATGGGAATATTGGTCCCGCTTCAACATCAAGTGTTAAACAGTCTGGAATTAAGACTAATGTTGACTCAGATAAAGCTTCTACAAGTGAGTCACAACAACCTTCAGAGGATAAGTCTCAAGAAACAGAAGATCTTGATGATCTTCCTATAAAGTTTGATGATATACTTACTCCTTTGAAACACTTAAGGATATCTTCTACTCGTACGGAAGATGTACCTTCATTGGAAGAGATTGGTACTAATTTAGGAGATGATATACTGGTTGAACCAGTTACTACAACTAGAATGAGTAAGAATCATCCCGTTGAAAACATCATCGGTGATATTAATACTCCGGTTCAAACTAGGCATCAATCCAGAGCTAGTACGTCTGAGAATTTAGAATACCAAAGCTTGTATACTGCAATGAAAGAGATAGGGATTCCTAATCAATGTCTATATTCATGCTTTATCTCACAAGTCGAGCCTAAAAATGTTCAAATGGCTTTAAAAGAAAACTCATGGGTAGAAGCAATGCAAGAGGAACTATCACAGTTCTCTAAATTACAAGTATGGGAGTTGGTTGACCTACCAAAGGGAGAATATCCAATTGGAACTAGATGGGTATTTAAGTGCAAGAGAGATGATAAAGGAATTGTTACTCGCAATAAAGCTCGTCTGGTGGTTCAAGGTTTTAATCAACAAGAGGGTATTGACTACAATGAAGTGTTTGTACCAGTTGCTAGGCTAGAAGCAATTAGAGTATTCTTAGCATTCGCATCATATTTTGGTATAAAAGTGTATCAGTTGGATGTTAAGAGTGCCTTTTTGTATGGTAAAGTGGAAGAATTGGTGTATGTTTCACAACCGCCAGGGTTTGCTGATCCTGAGTATCCAGATAGAGTATATCGTTTGAATAAGGCTCTATATGGATTACATCAAGCACCTTGGGCATGGTATGGAACACTATCAACGTATCTACTTGAGAATGGATTTACAATAGGATCGATTGATAGTACACTGTTTGTGAAGTGGAAAAAGAAAGACTTTCTTCTTGTGCAAGTTTATGTTGATGACATTATCTTTGGATCATCTGATGAAAAGATGTGTCAAGAATTTGAGAAAGTCATGAGGAAAAGGTTTGAAATGTCTGCAATGGGAGAGTTGAATTTCTTCTTAGGATTACAAGTTGATCAAAAGAATGATGGATTCTTTATTCATCAATCTAAATATACATATGAGCTATTAGAACGCTTCAAGATGGATGAAAGTAAGGTCTACAATACTCCAATTCCAGTCAATCATGGACTAGGTCCAGATACATCGAGTGATGGCGATGTGGATCCAGCTCTTTATAGAGCCATGATCGGATCACTAATGTATCTAACAGCCTTTAGGCCTGACATAATGTTTGCTGTTTGTTTATGCGCAAGATATCAGGCTAATCCGAAAGAGTCACACATGCAAGCTGTTAAACGAATCTTTCGTTACCTCAAAGGGAAACCTAAGCTAGGTCTTTGGTATCCAATTGATGGAGACTTAGATCCCGTAGCTTATACTGATTCGGATTACGGAGGATGTCAATTCCTAGGAGGTAGATTAGTATCCTGGCAGTGCAAGAAGCAAACGTCTGTAGCCATTTCTACATGTGAAGCTGAGTACGTTGCAGCTGGCAGCTGTTGCTCTCAAGTACTTTGGATTCAACAGCAACTGCGGGATTACGGGTTAAATATAACCAATACTCCTATGATGATTGATAACGAATCTACTATGTCGATCACCAATAATCCAGTAAAGCACAGTAAAACTAAGCATATTGATATTCGACATCATTTTATTAGAGATTGTGCTGAGAAGAAGTTGATAAAGTTAGTTAAGGTTCCATCCTTGGATAACTTAGCAGACTTATACACAAAGGCGTTCGACAGTGCAAGATTTGAGACGTTGGTTCAACTAAACGAAATGAGAAATCCAGAGTGATTAGTCTTCCAAGGGTATTTTTGTAATAGTTAGTATTTCTGTCTTCATTAAAAAAAAAATGGGCGTATGGCATTCATTTGCTTGTTACCTAAGGGGAATCGCCTTCATTTAAGTTTTTATTTGCAAAAACTAAGGGAAATGATAGTACATTAGGAGAATAAGCTTCACAATAATAAAGCTTAAGTCCTAAGTATGATATGGTAGTAGGTTCATTAGAACTACATCGGTTCTATCAGGTATGTGTTTATATTTATTTGATTATACACCTATATCCACAAGTTATAATTTGTCTATTTTTAGTGAAAACTTTAGATGGCTTCATCATATGATGTACTGGTAGACAAATTATATGAAATTTTCTAAGCCTTAAGAAGTTAATTAACTACTTGTTTATTATCTTGTGTTACTAATCTATGATGTATGACATTAAGTCTTAATTGTTGAATGATGGTATTGCTATACACTGTAATCATGCATTTTAATTTGAAGTGACAAATAGTAGAAATATGGGTATTAACTTAATTACTGGTAACTTTGTTGTACTAAGTACAGAACTGAAACCTTTAATTAAATTAATATTCTCAAATATATTTTGAATTATGCTAGAAGGGATCTTCTGTTGTACTACGTACAGACTTAGATAACATAGCATATTCAAAGTATGTCTGATATTTGTCTAACCTAAAAATTCAAGTGTATGTTATATGTTTCGAAAAGATACATCATTTAGTAACCGCTACCTTGAAATTTAATGATGCAGTGTTATGAGTTTTACTTGAATTCTTCAGTATGTCATATAATAGGAAGCACTTAATAATATTCATACTAACAATAAAGTGTTTGCTTAGAAAATTGAGTATAATTTGTTTATGTGGATCATAATACCGGTAATCGTCTTGGACTGTCTATAATTAAAATATTCACTTTATGTGAGTAATGCATTTATTAATTATGCTTTGTGGATAAAGGTACCTAAGATATAGTTTTATAAATATAAATGTATAAATGATAAATTTAGTTGTAATTTTATAGTAATCTACTTGAATTTCATGAGGTATGCATACTACCAATCTGCTTAGACTTTTAAATATATAATTAATTGCTTATTCTTACTAATATGATCCCTAAGCAGATAAAATCTTATTTATTTTGTATATTTACTTTGTTTTGAGTGATTAATAAAATGGTACTTGATACCAAGGTTTATATAATTGTGTTTTTATCTTATTTTAATTTATGTTTAATTTAAATTTTTGTGTTTATCAGAATTTACCCTTCGGAATTTGGTACTGAATATTTTTTGAGTTGAACAAACGTAACAAATACAAGTAAAAAATAATTTTATTTTAGACTTGTACAATTGATGGGTCTTTGATTTATAATAAGTATTTAATTCGCGTTTTTATTAATTCCTGCGAGTCGACTTAGTCATCTTGCGGATCCACTTGAAATCTCACGAATCGGATAAAGGGTATAAAACAGAAGGTCATGAAATATTTTGGTGGATCTGAACCTTGAAGCCAAGCGGGCTGATAGGGTTGCTGATATTCTTAGATTTCTTGCACGATCACGTATTCGATACGCCATTACGGCCAATCCACCTATTTCTCAAGCGATTCTGAACGATTTCTGGACGGATATTGCATATGACGAATCTGTCAACCCACCAGAGATCAGGATAACGGTTAATGGACAACCGGTTGTATCTACTGCTGGATATCTACGTGAGGTATTGCAGCTAGGGACAGTAGAACAAGAGAATGGGGATACCGAGTATCCTATGGATTTTATCGAGGGTGCTATAGACCGTATGGGTTATACGGGTGATAGGCGCGGACGTCAGTTCCAGAAACCTCTGGTTATCGGTCAGTGGAGGTTTCTATGGCACGTGATGAATATAGTTTTTTCAGCAAAGAAGGGTGGCTTTGATGAGTTAAGCCCTGCTATTTTATCGGCTGCACTGTCACTGGTTTATAATAAACCATACAGTTTCTGTGATTATCTTTTTGGTGAGATTGCGAAACAGATATCGGGTTCTGTTAGATCACGATTTTTGGTTTACCCGAGGTTTTGTATGTTGATTATCCGTGCGCGTCTACCGGATTTGGCTATACCTGAACCACATCTAGTGGTTAATACGATTGATCATCGAGGGTATAACGCCATGTTTATGCAGACTGTGAGGAAAGAGGGAGTGGTAAAACCTGAGGTAAGACCACTCTTTGGGTATATTATTGACACAAACTACGTTGCACCGCCAAATCATGGTTGGTTGGATGTGGTTGCTCCTGCTGATGCTGTTCCAGAGCCTGCTGCTGCTGTGGTTCCACAACCTGAGCCACAGGCATTGCTTGAGGATGTGTTGATACAAGTTGATCAACCAGGTCAACAGGTTGATGCTGAGGTTGCTGCACAGGTAGTGCAGGAAGTGCTAGATCAGAATGATGAGGCACAAGATCCCGAGTTGAGGGATATTGATATGTTCTTTGAAATTACACCGGAATAGGTATTATATTAATTATATAGTAATATAGATATTTATGATATTCAATGTCGTCATAATGTTATTATATAAAGATAGTGTTATAGATATTTAGTTAATTGGATAATGTTTCTGATTATAAAATATAAATATCATTATATAAACAGGTAGCTAAAGCTGAGGCTGCAAACCCAGAGGTTGCAATACCTGAGGGGGAGCAGAGACAGCTAGATAGATCAGTTGTTGTACCGGCTGAGGTATTATATATGATTAATCTTAAATATATAGAACTTGTATGATAGAGCTTACACTAATCATAAATGTTTAATATATTCAACATTTAGGATCCTGTTAGATTATCTGGACGTCGTGATGGTGAGACGGCTTCAGATGAGGATTCTGAGAATACACCTTCTCCTCCTCCGTCTATTTCAGATAAGAAGAGAAAAGGTAAGGGTATTCTGGAAGAAGATTCTGAGGAGGTTGAAACTCCTTTGAGGAAGAGGTCGAGGAATTTGACCATTAGAGAAGGTTAGTATTATACAACGTTAGATAATCTTAACTTGTTGTTTATCAGGAGTTAAACTGAGACAGTTAATTCTGTGACAGTTGCTCAAGATACACCGCAGGTCGAGACGGTGATATCGGTAGAGTCTGAGCCGATGTCTGTACCTGCTAAGGTATGAGATTTAAGTTTAGTACTACAAGTATTACAAAATTAATTAGAGATTGAGACAGAGAAATCTGTAACAATTACTTATTTAATTTTTGTCTAATATTTTAGGAGATTGTTGACTTAGTACGTTCGGAGCCGATTCCGACTACTACAGCAAGCACATTTACAGCTGATCTTCTGAAGACAGCTTTGACTCAGCCACTTCCACCGCGTACATTTGAGTCACATGTTGCTTCGCTGATACCACCTGGACCGACGATCATTCCTATTACTCCTGTGACTGATGCTGAAAGGATTACATCCTTGTAATCCTCAGTATTACTCTTCTAATCTGGTGATATTATCTTACTCTCTTACTGTTATAATGTTTACTTTGTATGTTATTTCACTACGATTTATGATTATTGCCATGTTGATTACGTAGATTAATATGTGATTTTTGAAATGTAGATGTTAGGATTAGGGATGATGTTTAATTAATATCTCTTATATACGATTGGTAGTTGTTATGCTACGTATATGTTTAAACTTATCCTGGATGTAGACTTAATTAATCACCCTTTCCGGTCTTTCACGTGACTGTTGCCTTAGGATAGGATCTGATCAACCTTAACTACGAATACACAGTTATCTGCTGTTTGTATGAAACTGTGGGATCACCATAATACGACAGAATACTTGGTATAGCGTTGGAAATACCACTGGTAGAGTACAAATACGTGGAAGCCAAGGAAATGCCGATGTTCTATCTCACCGTGGATTACCTGGAAGCAACCCTTCCAGACACGGGTCTAGGTCTTGTTAAACCGTGAAAATGCTATAGTACACCGTTAAACTACCTCTGGTTATAAAGCTGTGTAAAGATACATAAGGTCTTTAAAACACCGTAGATATACCAAGGGTTAGAGTACTGTGGAAAATAAGGTCACTATACACTGTACACATACCTAGGGATGAACGACCGATGGCAAAGGAGGGTCTAATCCACGACGGAAGTATTAGAACTTAATCAGATAAAACATGAGTTAGGAAATGAAAGCAAGGATGCCGGCTGTGTTCCCAGATGCTTAAAACCGCTAGACTCTACTTAACCGATAGTTTAACTTACTCAGCATACAACCAGTATTACTCTGTTAAAATTGGATAGACATAGGTGTTAAGAAAAGTCAGTGTTGTGTACTGTCGCCTTATTCCTTAACCCCAAATCAGAGGGTCGCTTGGTCTCCGAAAGAGACGGTTAGGTGGGTGTGAAGACAGTCCCATCTGACCAGAATCAGGATAGCCTTGGATTCAGTGACATATGCTTTAGGGATACACCTAGACGTAGGGTCCTAGTGTTTACACCGACCGTTTAGAAAATTTTAGCTAGAGTAATCACCCATCATCAATATAATGGATATCATCCCGAAACCCTAATCATCGAAGTTTCAGCAATCACTCTCTACCTGCTGCTTATATTCTCGTTTACTTTTCTGCACTTTATTTTATGTCGTTAGTTTAGGTTAGATAAAACTAAACCCATACCTACCTTGTTTCTAAACCCATCCTATTATCAAATTATCTTTGGTAGGTTCCAATTCAATTCAATTCGTTTCGATTTTGGACGACACTCGAGTTATACTTGCCACCTTACCCACAAGGTAGGTAGCTAGCATATTTTGAGCCCCGCAAATATAAATTTTAAAACTTTCGCTGTCGCGTGCCTCTGTTGCTGACTGACCAACGACCGTGGTAAAACCCGACCGATGGATAGGGGCGCGACAAGTTTTTGGCGCCGCTGCCGGAGATCGGTTTCGTCAAGAATTGAATTCTACCTTAGATAATTTGCTTTAGGAGATCATTCCTTAAGATTATCATTACTTAGGAAGTTAATTGCTTAGTAGATAGATAACTTAGTTCTTAACCCCTAGAAAATACAAAAAATTTAGAAAATGAAAAAACCTAATTCTCCTTCAAACCCCATCTCTCCTCTCAGTCAAATGATGACGGATGAGATGACGGTTTTGGAAGATGCGGAATTCTTGACTGTCCAGAGTATGAGTCAAACTCCTCTGACGTTAAAGAGGTCTGTGTTAACCATGAAGTTGAGAACCCAAAAATATCGAGCTTAGACTTAGGTTTTGATGAAGCTCACCAGAAGATTCCAGCTTCTGTTACTATTGCTTTAAGTGGTCAACCCACACTTGACCCTGAGATTTTATCAATCTTGTCTAGGTATCCACACTATATTAGACCTGCTACTTTACCAGATAATGAACCATTTGGAATCGAAGTGTTCTTCTATCCGCCCATGCCTTGGATGGATTAGAATGAACGTCTTCACTGTTTAGATGAATACTTTGAGTACGATCTCCCAGATATTTTGCTACCAAGTGTAGTTGAGGAAGAGCGTCTCCAATATCAGGTTGAGACTAAGCCTAGGACAGAAACACCAAGCCCTAGCAACGTTGAATTTAGGAACAATCAACCAGAATTTGAGACTAACCATCACCTAGGAATTTCTCAAAGCCCTGATAGGAGAATGGATATATGTGCTGACTTCCTTAGAAATCTTAAGATATTTGACTTCCCCTTTTCGTACGAACAGAGAAAAACCTTTGTGGAAATTGATAGGATGTTAAGATCTATCCGTTGTGATTATAGCAGAACAAACGAGTTGTCATTAAAATCAGAAATAGATCTTTTAATGGATTTGTTAGCCAGCACCGATTATTCACCTGTTTCACATACAAAGATAAATCGTTATTTTGCGGCCCTGATTGATGAACTCGAATATTGGATTGAGAAAAACCCTATTAAACCTGTCTCAATTTCTGTAGATATTCCATTCTTTGCTGATTTTGCTTCTTATTTAATTAACGAATTGCGAGTTATTTTTCCCGAATCGACTGAGGAAGCTATTGAGACTGCTTTCTTTGCAAAAAGGAAGGAGCTTCATATCCAGCTATATCAGTTGTTTCAACAGACTAGATTTCCGTTTACAGTTCAACAAAAGATCGACATCAGGGAACTTTCGCAAGTGGTACATACTACTCACGGAAACCCTGATTTTAACGAAGAAACGGAATTTCTAAAAGTCTTAGGGAAATTACTCTTTGATCTCTGTTATATAGACACAGGATTCAGGGATGGTATTTCGAACCCAAAGAAGGTAAAACGAGAGTTTAACCATTTCGTTGATGCATTGCTACAACTCGGCCAGGTAGAAAGAGAATTCTTAACTGAATTTGAGCGATACTATATTAATCTTGCCGACTTAATTTACAATGTCATCCGAGCTCTTAAAGGTATGTTTATCTCTCGCCACACCTTATCTTTGTCTGAAGCTTCAACCGTATCCAAGAGTGTCATCTCGGACACTATCCGGTAAAATAGTAAGTTTAATATGGACGAGCTTTCGTCTTTAACAAAAGCGCTCTTGGGAGGCACCCCAAGCTTATCTAGGTTAATTAATATTAGTTAGTATTAATTTTAGTTTAAATTTATTTATCGTTTTAAAGCTCTCGGTTAAAAAACCAAGAAAACGCCCTTTAAACTTTAAACTCGCGCAATTCGCGTAAGTTCGAACTATTCAGAAAAATTTAACAAAATTTTAATTTTAAAATTTTGGTAAATTAATTATGATTTGTTTTGAAGTTTGAAGTACACACAAATATTATTTCATTTCTAAATAAACTCGTTTCAGTTTAAACGCAAAGAACTTTTCACGCGCAATTTAAAACAAAATTCGCGAAATTTTTTTATAAAGATTCGTATTTACTTTTGGTTACTTTATTAAAAATCTTAAAACCTTTCGAAAACCAATCGTACGTATCGTATCTTTCGCGTTTTAAATCGAAACGTATTTAAACCAAGAAGAAGGGCTTCACTACTAAACAAAAGGTCAAAAAGTCAAAATTTTCTCTCCTTCCCCTTCCCCCAAAACCGTTGGCCTCCACTCCCATCACAAAACCCTCATTTTTCCACCATTGTTGATGATTCAAAGCTTCAAACTCTTCATTTAATCATCTCTCTTGCATACATAACATCATTTCATCACTTGCAAGGTAATCCTTAACTCAAATCTTCAAATTTCATTAACTTTTTAAAAGTTAGGGTTTCAAACTTAGATCTATGAAATCCATGGTGAAAGCTTGTGTTTTATGGTTCAAAAGTGTTCTTGCATAGTTGCTTAACATGATTACATGCTTGATTGAGTAGATTACTTGATGATTTGTGATTTTGATTTTCAAGTGTTGACTTTAGTGGTCAAACTTGCTTGATTTGTTGACCTTTGGTAACTAGTAGCTTGTTTTGACTTGTTGTGATTAATTAATGCTTAGTATGATTTGATAAACATGATTACATGATTACTAGTTTATTATGAATGATCTTTAGGATTGTTGGAAGTTAAAGTAGGTATGTGGTGATTGAAATTAACCAAGTATCATACTTTATTTTAAAATCTTTAATTTTTAAAATGGTGCTTGTGTTAATTAAATAATGGCAAGTTTCTTAGATTTCCAATGAATCTTTAGTTAGCTTTTGGTCCTTGATTATTTTAATTATTCACCACCTTAATTAATAAAGTGTTGAATATTTTAAATATGACCATCACACGTAAGCTACCGTCATTCACTTATCAAAATCCTTAAATCTTGCAAAACCGATAAAAGTAACCGAATAAGTTAACACGTGTCTTTAACCATATGGTATTTGCATGAATAAATTGGTTTATGCTCTTTTATTGGCTTACTTGATATATTTAAGGTAATTACATGGTTTTTACAAACCTCATGCTCACCTAGATTAAGTTGCCATGAATGAAAGTAAGAATGGTTGCTAGTTGTTTGAAATGATGAGTTTACTTAAGATTAAACGCTAGTATTATTATTACTTTAATACCCTTGGAATAGGTTAGACACTAATGATTGCGAAAAATGTGGATTGAGGATTGGTTAGGCCTAGGTTTAGTTTTGATAAATTGCGGATATATCCATGTTTTAAAGCCTACATTTCCAATTTTTATTTCAAATTTGGAAATGTACTTAGCAATTTGTTACGACTTGTGCCTCTCATTTTCTTTTTACATATGGATCTATCAAACCCTTCGCTAAGGAAGCTTGCTTTGTCCCCTGAGAATATCGAGGATATAATGAAATGGATGGGACGGTATTTACGGTCGAACAGAGTCATCATGTGGCCGGATATGAGACGGTTGAGGATTAGAGAGGAGTTAGAGGATTTGATTAGATATGACATAGATGGCGAGGAGCATGCCGCGTTCTTTCACTTATTCTCTATCGACGAGGCTATTTACCGAGAGGTTGTCACCGAATTCATGATGACTTACGAGTTCCGCGAGAGATTGGACATTAAGGATAAGAGGAAGATCACTTTCCGGTACCGTGGGAAGAAATATCACATGACCGTTGGAGATCTCGGAGTATACCTCGGTCTCTACACCCGATCACAGGCCGATTCTGAGTGGTTCAATGGCAGTTTTCAGTCTATTTCTAGTTTACCAGCACGGGATCACAGAGAGATATGGAGAGAGTTATCAGGGATAGATTTCAGGAGTGGAGTGAAAGCCTCCGCCATGATCCGACCAGCTCACCACGTGATGCAGCAGAAAAATAATAAAATACAGCAGAAATATAATTAAATATTTATCTAATATCTAAGTAAAATAAATTTCATAAAATAAATGGAAGTCCCAAAACTGATGCATTGATTGTCTTGTGATGTCAAGTGGTCAATATCTTTTGGGTTTCTTTTAAGGTAGTCTAGAAGTCTCTTTGAGGGGTTATAAGGGGAGGTTGCTGGCATCTAGGAAGGCAGAGAAAAATTTTATTCCATGTATGTAATCAGCTTTTCAAGCTTGAATCTTTATCTAATCTGCTGTTAAGAGTTTCCTTCGCTTCTATATTTCTTCCATTTCTTTATAACTAGAAAACCCAAATTTGCCATCGAGAACATTATTTATGAATTGAATCTCTTCTTCATTGGGTTTCTCTAGTTCTTCATAGACATCGTAGATCACCATTTTGAACGGGAATTTCGGCTTTGATACCAACTGATGTAGCGTGAGAATAAAGATAACACAAATTGAACCTGTTGATTCTAAGAATACCCAGGAAAAATCTCTTCCAACAAACGTTGATTCAAAAGAATACCGTTGCTAGGATAATTCAACTCAATTGTTAACACAAAATTGAGAGAAACTTTGATTTCATCAAAACCATAAACTAAAAACCTCCATTCTATTACAACTTGATAGACTATATAAAGGACTAAAATTATTAAAAAACATTAATATATGAAATATCAAAAGTCTAGAGTTAAAAACTAATAAATGACTAAATAAACCAAGAGACTCATAACTCAAGAGACTATCAACTCAAGAGACTCATAACTCAAGAGTCACTCCTAACTCAAGAGTCATGTCCAAATTCGATGAATCTTCCCCTTGAACATGATCGTTCCAGTTTATTCTTTGAAGTTGACGAAAATTCAGAAACTTTATTTGTCTTGGTGACACGTCCTGTATCATTCTGAGTCCCAGCTTATTCTGAGTCCCAAAAGTCATGTCCAAATGGCTCAAGGCATCAGCAACCTTATTCTGAGTCCCAGCTTTGTGTTTTAGTGTAAAGGTAAAATTATGTAAAAAACTTACCCATTTGGCATGTCGCTGGCTTAACTTTTGCTGATTATTTATGTACTTGAGAGCTTCGTGATCAGAATTGAGTATAAACTCCTGATGTACCAAGTAATGTTGCCAATGTCGTAAGGCTCAAACTATGGCGTAAAACTCGATATCATAAGTGGAGTAATTTAGTCGTGAGCCGCTTAATTTTTCACTGAAAAATGCGACAGGATGCCCTTCCTGATTCAGCACAGCACCAATACCGACCTTAGATGCATCACAATCCACTTCAAATACCTTCACAAAATCTGGTAAAGCAAGAACAGGGGCATTTGATAGTTTATGTTTTATAAGTATAAAACTTTGTTCAGCTTCCTTAGTCCAAATGATATTGACCACTTGACATCACAAGACAATCAATGCATCAGTTTTAGGACTTCCATTTATTTTATGAAATTTATTTTACTTAGATATTAGATAAATATTTAATTATATTTCTGCTGTATTTTATTATTTTTCTGCTGCATCACCACGCCCTCCACAAGCTCCTTTGCTGCACCATCCTTGGAAAGAGAGACGCTGGAGCTGCTACCTCGGAAGAACTCAAGTTTATGGATGCGATCATAAGGAAGAGAAACCTGAATGTCGCCTACATCATTGCAGATAGGATGTGGAGAGAGAAGAAAGAGGAGAAGCCGCACGTGTTCATGGTAGCCATTATTACTAGATTATTGGTTAGTATGGGAGTTCTCACTGACAGTCATCGTGAGGATTATACCCATCACGCTAGCTCGTAGCAGTTTGACCTAGAGTACTACAAGTTGATCAGGATGATTGATGAGGGACCTGAGAGACAGTGCTTGTGGTATCACACTCGGCAGCCTATTCCTGGATGCTTCATGACCAGGAAGCGCACGACTATGTTGGATAGAGATGTTGGTCCCCAGCTAGAGAGACCAGTAGCAGCAGAGATACCTGAGCCATCACGAGGAGCAGACACACCAGTACTGCCTTCACAGGCAGTTGTGCATCACACAGATCAGGTCACTCCTCTTACTCAATATTATATGTTACATGCTTTACAGGTTATCCGTGATCAGCAGGTTCTGACAGCTAGGAGACATGGTACACCTGAGCCAGAGCACTTCTTATACAGATGTGGACCACCACCACCCGCTACTCATACCACCACTCACCCACATGCTACCACTCGCCCATACACTACCATCCCTCCACCACATCCACATACCACCACTCAGCCACCACATCCATATAGACACCCTCGCACACCTACCACATACTCCGCACCATTACCCACTCATAGATCCACATCTGGTACAGCTAGAGTCTACTCATTACACATACCATCACCAGCCCGTCAGCAGGCATCATTGCCTCATCCGACTACACCCCTTCCGACCCTTGATCAGAAGCCAGAGGCTGGCACATCATATAGACCAGACTTACTCTACATTGGCATCGATGCATTGTTCACTGGTAGCATCGGCCCTTACTTGGATTTGGGTCTCATCTTTTCAGATCAGGTTCCTACTGAGAGCACCCTCAGGCAGCTCTACCTAGATATGTTACAGACATCAGGTGTTACCACCGCGGACATGCTCGCACTTGGTTATGATAATGTGATGGCACTTCCAGCGATGACCCTCAGGCAGATATTGATTCAGAGAGGAGTACTCCCTCCAGATGAGCAGAGAGTATCCAGTGGACAGCAGTCAGTTGCAGGACCCGAAGCTCAGCCTGATGACATACCAGCAGAGGATCTTCCATTCTAGACTATATATCTTGTGATTTATGTTTCATATCACTGACTTTCGTATTGTATTGATTACAGTGATCTCTATCTTGCACTTGGTTAAACTTTTGGGATATTTATTAACCTATATGGTTGAGCTTTATTATTATATTATGTTTATCGTAGTTACTTATTATATTTGTTTCTTTATTTAGAATAAGTGATTGAATTTGTGATGATGAATGAGCAAGAAGCCACTAGAGATGACGAGCTTTCAAAAGAAGAACCCGTGAAGTCAAAGGCAGACAAGCAAAAATTACAAAACTGCAGACCACGGAACTTACACACATCTCAGGAGAGGAGCTTTGGTCTATCTTCTTCAGAAACTCGCACGTGCTAATGCTCCATGAACTCTTCAAAGATCTAAGTGTGGGATCTTAATCCACACTACAAGACGTCTTAGCAAGAATCGTCTCCAAATCTTAAATCACAAAAGTGTGAAATTTACTAATAAGAATTTCCACTTACATTATGGAATGACTCTTAGCATGGATGGAAAGCACTGTGCACCAGATTAGGACATACGAAGCTGAATCACTCTTAATGAAGATCTTCAAAATTTCAGCTCTCGCTTCTAAATGTTAATTCGTCATCTGGGGAGTTTCTTACCTTTCACCTCGTTTTCATAACTTGATTCATCTTGTTAGCTTAGGAATGCAAAAGTAATCTATACTCTATCCAAACTTATCACTAAGTGTGGGATTCCATCCCAAACCAAACACTTGCGAAACATTTTCTACATGTTTAAACTCTAAGTGTGGGATTATATTTTTAAATATAATCTCAACTCAAGAGAAAATTAGGGACAATGTTCCTCTAAGTGTGGGATAGCAGGTATAGAATACCTTGAATTGGATATTTACATATTTTCATGTCCGAATAGCTCTACTCAGAAAATGTTCCTCAAATTTTCAAATTTTTCAAAATTTTTCAAACAAAAATAATAAAGTATGGGCAAAATCATCCGATTAGCTCTACTATTTTTGAGTTACGATATCTTTCAAAGAGGACCCATTTCTAATATGAGTTAGTTATTCAGGAATATTAGGGAAGATAAGGTAGAAATGTCTTAAATAAGTATTAACAATCTAAGGAGCATGGCTAGGCACATACAAACCCTAATTTGCAGTGAGGTTTTGAGCCTTAAAATCATTCATTTTAAATGCTACATTGTTCATTTCTTGTGTGTGCCGATGCTAGTATCTCTAAGTTAGAACTTGTTCCTGACATACGCTTCGAGACCACATTGGAGAATACCGTACGCGGTATAGGTGCAATTAGATAATCTCGACATTCCTTAGGATTTAACCCATTTTTAAATATCTCTTCAAGCCCAAAACCCTTTCGATACTCATTTTTAGTATCGATGATCCGCTTAGAAAACCCTGTTGAGCCTAAACCTTTCATTTCTTCAAAACCCTACATTTTTAAACCACTTATCCAAAATTTCCAACTTATCTTGGAATTTCTGAGGATTATGAAAAACATCTTGAAGAATCTTCTTCTAAATTGATCTACTCCTTCGTGTTCCCCAAAATTTAAAGAAATCAAAGGTGCGAAAAATTGGCACCAGAAGAAAAGACTCGAAGAAGTCCGTGATAAGAAAGAAGAGATGTCCGAAAGAAGAGCAAAAATATCCTTGGAAGTTCTCTGGCAAAGAAGTTCTGAAGAAAGAAAAGAAAATAAAAAGCAGAAAAAGAAAGAAAAGAAAAAGGAAAGAAAATAAAGCTAAAGTGCTTCAAAGTATCAATCGTTTAAAGAGAGATCCGATGAAATACGAGTAGCTATCTTCTCCGTTCCACAATAAGTTTTTCATGTTTCTTAGAATGCCTAGGATAAGCAACCCCTTCAACCAAAAATCACCACTATCCATACCCCTTAACCCTCACAGAATTACAACCCACTTGAATGTCTTGGGATAATTAGCGCCGTCCTCTTCCTAAGTGGTGGAGATCTGATTCTCGACCAAGCTTATGATAATGAGTGCTGCATGACTGGCTATTTGAGCGATTTCAATTGTGCTAGATTGATAGGAAACCCGATACACTCTGAGTGAATTGAGTGACCACCTTTAGTGAGATCGCCTAGTCATGTATACTCCAAGATCACGAGATTTGGAAAGTATACCTGGGAAAGTCAGTACTTATTTTTGAAAGGATCATCTTAACTTTCCCTATGTTCTCTAAATAATTCCCATTTGACAAGTTGGTAAATTTTTGGAAATGTTTTAACTCACCTAAATTATAAAATGTTTTCACGAGACATAACTGAGTTATTGCTTGAGGACAAGCAACGTTTAAGTGTGGGATACTTGATGTGACTCAAAAAGTCATGTTTTTAAGTACTTATTTCCGCACTTTTTGGAATTTTCTCTGGTGAAAACATTTCAAAATAATCATTTATGATCAAAAAAATCACCAAGGTAGTCTAAATACGGACGTTGCTACAAAAATCAATTAAAACGCCCGATTTACACACAAACCGAGGCAAAAACAATCACCTTAAATATTCTGTTCTTAATTATCTTATAGAAATAGGTCTTAATTCATATTGTATAACTCTATAGGAAAATCCAAGACCGGAGGTGAAAGAATCAAGAGAAACGGGCAAAGAACGAAGAAGATGTGCAGTCTGGAAGCCCACCGATCGTCATCCGGAACACGCAAAAGTCAAAAACTTCCAAATTTGGCAAACTTAGTGTCATTAGAAGTGTAACGGAAAAACGAATCCAACGGCGCAAGAATCAAGCAAATCGGGCTTAAAACGAAGAAGATACGGACGAACCAAGCAACCGAGAAGTCAACAGAAGGCATTTGGAACACCAACCCCCCTCCCCCTACCGTATATGGTACGTAGGGTGCCGCATACAGCCCCTATACTACCATTTATGCCCCATTTTGCCTTGATAAATGGTACCTAGGTGCCATTTGACCCCTCTGTTGCTTGCTCGCCCCGTGTAACGCTTTGGTGCTTGTTCTTTGTTCTTAAAGGCTTGTACCATGACCAACCTCCTCCTCCTATAAATACCCTACTCATTTCCTCATTTTAAATACACCCCATTCACAAAAGCTCTCTCTCTCTCTCTAGAATTCTCTCTCTAGATTTTCTTTAGTTTTGTAGTTAGTTTAGCTAGTTTCTCTCTCTAGTCTCTCTCTCTAGAGAACTAGAGAGATATAAGTAGTGGTTAGAGCTAGAGGAAATTTGTAACTGGGTAATCAAGTTGTAGCAAGGTTATTCAAGTAAGACTGTTGTAATCCTCAGTATTACTCTTCTAATCTGGTGATATTATCTTACTCTCTTACTGTTATAATGTTTACTTTGTATGTTATTTCAGTACGAATAATGATTATTGCCATGTTGATTACGTAGATTAATATGTGATTGTTGAAATGTAGATGTTAGGATTAGGGATGATGTTTAATTAATATCTCTTATATACGATTGGTAGTTGTTATGCTACGTACATGTTTAAACTTATCCTAGATGTAGACTTAATTAATCACCCTTTCCGGTCTTTCACGTGACTGTTGCCTTAAGATAGGATCTGATCAACCCTAACTACGAATACACAGTTATCTGCTGTTTGTATGAAACTGTGGGATCACCGTAATACGGCAGAATACTTGGTATAGCGCTGGAAATACCACTGGTTGAGTACAAATACGTGGAAGCCAAGGAAATGCCGATGGTCTATCTCACCGTGGATTACCTGGAAGCAACCCTTCCAGACACGGGTCTAGGTCTTGTTAAGCCGTGAAAATGCTATAGTACACCGTTAAATTACCTCTGGTTATAAAGCTGTGTAAAGATACATAAGGTCTTTAAAACACCGTAGATATACCTAGGGTTAGAGTACTATGGAAAATAAGGTCACTATACACTGTACACATGCCTAGGGATGAACGACCGATGGCAAAGGAGGGTCTAATCCACGACGGAAGTATTAGAACTTAATCAGATAAAACATGAGTTAGGAAATGAAAGCAAGGATGCCGGCTGTGTTCCCAGATGCTTAAAACCCCTAGACTCTACTTAACCGATAGTTTAACTTACTCAGCATACAATCAGTATTACTCTGTTAAAATTGGATAGACATAGGTGTTAAGAAAAGTCAGTGTTGTGGACTGTCGCCTTATTCCTTAACCCCAAATCAGAGGGTCGCTTGGTCTCCGAAAGAGACAATGAGGTGGGTGTGAAGACAGTCCCATCTGACCAGAATCAGGATAGCCTAGGATTCAGTGACATATGCTTTAGGGTTACACCTAGACGTAGGGTCATAGTGTTTACACCGACCGTTTAGAAGATTTTAGCTAGAGTAATCACCCATCATCAATATAATGGATATCATCCTGAAACCCTAATCATCGAAGTTTCAACCATCACTCTCTACCTGCTGCTTATATTCTCGTTTACTTTTCTGCACTTTATTTTCTGTCGTTAGATTAGGTTAGATAGAACCAAACCCATACCTACCTTGTTTCTAAACCCATCCTATTGTCAAATTATCTTTGGTAGGTTCCAATTCAATTCAATTCGTTCCGATTTTGGACGACACTCGAGTTATACTTGCCACCTTACCCGCAAGGTAGGTAGCTAGCATAGTTTGAGCCCTGCAAATATAAATTTTAAAACTTTCGCTGTCGCGTGCCTCTGTTGCGGTCGGACCAAAGACCGGGGTAAAACCCGACCGACGGATAGGGGCGCGACAAATACTCAGGGGCAGGCTGACCGAAAGCTTATGCAGCCTGTCTAAATGGAGAACTTGTTTGTCTAAGTGAAGGTGCGGTTGACAGGAACAAGGGGGATGACGGAGTCGTGTTCAAGTTTACACCAGTAGCAAGTGACAGAGTCGAATTTGGATACCATGGGGTACAAAAAGAATTTCGTAGGGGCAAATACATTGGTAGATGTCGAGGAAGCAAATTTATTTGAGGGGAACCATAGTTTCTTGGTGTTTCTATTAGACCCCGTTCCATTAGAAGACTGACAAGAAAGTGTGGGTGGCCCTGAAATGCAATGATGATGACCTTAATCTCCTAATAGATAGTCCTCGTATCTAAGTTCTTCATGAGATTTTTCTTTGTATGTAGGCATTGCTGATATTGAATGTACATTTCCATCAGGCGGTGGATCACTATAAACCGGTGTCTGCGCATAACGAATCACTCTACTTCTGCCACATTGACCAACTACATGAATGTATAACTAACAAAGTTTCAGCAGGACAAAAAAAAAAAGAGATCCCATTTTTCTAATATAAAGAGAGTACTTTTTAGTTATTAGTTTTAAAAGACGCGTAAAGAAGAACATTTACCAAATGGAGATCTTTGAGCCCCAACAGCTGAAGTAGCTGTACAAGTGGGCTACTGCCAGTTGCAGATGCTGACTAGCTAAATTCTGGCAATCTGGAGTACTTAATGAACCAGAAGCTGGTATACTTGATCCAAAAGTAATGGTGTTAGAGACACCACGTGCAGCAGGGCCTGTGTTAGCAAAAGCTGGTTGACTTGGAGCTCCAAAAGGTGTTGAGCCAGATAGGATGCTTCCATAAGCAGGATGTGATTGACGAAATGAATTTACAAAAGGATTTGAGTGTGGAAGGGATCCAATGCCACCAGATAACGGCTTCTGCTAAAAAACGATTATGGGCTGCCTTGGTGGTAACAGGTATTATGGTCAAGGAGATTACACCATGACTTCCACGTACCCTCCTTATGGTAACTTTGGATACTCTACTTGTCCACCCAACAGGTTTATTAGACCAGCGGGTCCTACTAACTACGGTTAGCCAGATTTAAGGAGTCAGCAGAGCGTTTGGCCACCAGGCACAGCGCCTCCTGATTACAGGTACAATTAAAATAGTTATATCATTTAAGAGCGAAACAAATGAGATTGATGAATACATCAAATGCCCACATTTAATGTATATTGACGATTTGAATCAAGTTCCATTTTACACTTTCAAGCTCATGAACAACATTGTTGTTTACGGTGCAACACCCAAGTCTGTCGGAGGAACACAGGAAAACGATACATGGGGCCCTTAATGGCTCTAGGGGAAGGGTTTCGATCACGTTTTTCACATATACTACAGTTTGCAAGCTGAAGTGACAGACATTAACTAGTAAAGTAAATGGTTAGTTGCCTTAAGTTGTGCCATTACTGTCGTTTCTTGCTTTTTTCATTCGCTTAGATGTTCATTAAGCTAATTTTTGTTTGAGGGCAACCTGCAGTCATAATTGGGAATGGTATACACTTATATCCGGTATTATCTGAGTTTGATGCATTATCAAATACTTATCCACTAATTGTAAGTGCATGATCTATTGTATATAGTGTGTTAGATGAGCTCATGACAATGATTTAACGATTGTAGATCACGTCATTATAATACTAACTAACAGAGTAACAGTTGAATAAGTTATTAATACATACATATAATAACAATAACTAAAGATTTGATACGGATGATAAAAGCAAAGTTCTGTACAAAGGACTAATGATCGATCACTCTATGTTGATCACTGGTTTTTATACTCATTAATCAAAGCCCCTTCTATAGAAACTTTATTTCATTGATTCATTCGTAATCGTAATTGAGGTTATCATCTCGGCGAATCAATTTAATGTACGCGTTTATCGAACTAACCTTTCAACATCGCAGTCAACAAGCGATGTCACCGGCGTCGTTAACCACCTCCGCCGGAGTGTCAATCAGTTCCGTCACCATCTCCCTCAAGCTTTGTAGACTTCTGCTCCCATTGCCAGCGATCGGATTTTGTGAATGTGATTGTGTGTTTTAGTGGATGCAAAAGTTAGTGTGAACTCGTATTTCTAGTGCAAAGCTGGATCCAAGCTGATGATGAACTCATATATATCAGTGCAATTGAACAGATTTATTTATTTATTATACTCCCTGGCTTCCACAATATTATTTTCCCTCTTTCCATTTCGGGTTGATTGGCACTATCAAAAATCAAAAATAAATAAATGACATTTAATGATCATAATTAGTTAATTACCATATTACATATGCTTAAAATTATTATTACAAACTTGAAAGGATATAATAATTAATTGATTAATGATAAAACTCTCATTCTGCGAGTATTAATGGTTATGTTTTTATTAAACTGAATGTTATTTTGTTGGGTGATAATAATTTTGGGACGGAGGTATTATTATTATTATTATTATTATTATTATTATTATTATTATTATTATTATTATTATTATTATTATTATTATTATTATTATTATTATTATTATTATTATTATTATTATTATGTGATGTGATAAACTCATACATCTATTATTACTATTATTATTAACTAGTAGGGTACCCACGCAATGCTGTAACATGTACGTTTACTTTAGTGTTGTTTGGATACGTAGTACTTCTTCAAATAAATTTTGTAAATCAATCATCCTCTTATTCATCATTGTTTTTTCTTATTTTCGAAAAACCACAGCGTAACAAACATTTTATATGTGTGCTACGTATTGAAAGAAATATTGTAGAAAATCGATAGTACTAAAATGTAAAGCCCCGATTTTTTTTTGTTACGCGATCCAAAGTACTCAATGGGATCGTGTGTCTAAACGTGAAAACATCACATACCCAAAACATATGCAAGTACGCGATCCTGGCATGGGTATAGGATCGCATAATAACACTAAAAACTGAGATAATCGAAATCCTTCACAAGTACGTGATCCTGGGTAGTGGGTGGGATCGCGTATCAATACCAAAATCTCTTCTCTGACGATTTTACTCATTATTACGCGATCCTGGAGAAAACCTAGGATCGGGTAATTATACTAAATTCCTGCAAACACTGCACAACTAAATTTTTGACCCAAAGTTTTCACTCAACAATAAAAACATTCATTAGACTGCAAATTCCAAAGTTTTGACAACGAAATTACATACTTCCCACAACAATTCGCACAACACATTCGTATGACCAACTTGGACAATGATATCAAAACATTTAACACTTGAAAATCATAATTTTACTAACTCTTTAAAACAACGATTAACGCTCAAAATTTCATTTCATAAACACTAACCAAAGTTCACAATATCATCTCCAAAATATTAAAGCTAGTCACACTTGTCAAACAACTCTTGCCATAATATTACCACCACAATTTGACCCAATCTTCACCACTTCCACATAACTTACCAAATGGGTCAAAATGTTATTAACTACAAAATACATACACCATATTCATCTTTTAATCAAAATGGGGCTTTTATGAATGTATCGAGAGCATGATTAAACAAAACAATGGATTCAACTTACTACTTGAAGTAAGTTCCACCACTAGTCAACTTTGGTGCTTTACCCGAATTGTCCCTTGACCCACTTGTACCTACACATAACAATCACAACATATAATAGGGTAAGCACACATGCTTAGTAAGAAATGGAAGACAAATAAACATCAACAATTACTACTACAATTTGGTGACCAATCTTACTTGATCAACCAACTACAATTTGAAGGATCCATTAACTGCTTTTTGTTCCATCTCAAGGAACACTACTACAGTGTCAAGTAATGAACAATGGGATTTCTCAAGCCCAATTGCCATACTTGAACTCCCAATACTACTACACAAATGGCGTATTCATTGCCAAACTTACAATTAACTATCATTCACTAATTAGCACACATTTGATCATCACTCATGATTCTCAAATGAGTCCAATTAGTGAGCTTTCCCCCATCCCCCATTACTTACCTTTCACAAGCACTATTGTTGATCACAAATACTTTAATAATTCCTCAAATTAGCTCATTAGTTACCTAAACACATGAACACATAAACATGGTTAAATAAATGATTAAACAAAAGACATATAAATAAATGATTAAACAAACCACAACGACGTCAAAAACGGTACGGCCGTGTGGGAAAAAAAGGCCGACAAAACGGAGACGAGACTGTGTGCTCTTGTAGCTTTTCCTTGGAGTCAGATTATAACTAACACCGTTTTAAGCTCGATTAGAACCCGGCCGAATCTGGTTAAGGGACCAATAAGGAATTAACTATTGACTGCCCTAAGGAACTTTTTACGAAACCATATTTTTTTCAACCAAATTACAACTTTCTTGCGATCTTTGTCAAAACTATTATAACTGGGTGTGCTAAACCCGATTTCTATTGTCCGTTTTCTAAATAAAGGAATAAACCGGGGTTGCCAAACTCGATTTTTGGTTAGCCTACAACTTGGGGTTGCCAAACCCGGTTTCCGATTAGCCTACAACTTTCGACAGAGATAATGAAAAACGGGTTTGCTATATGTTAGGAAAGTGTTATAGGGTGTGATGATAATCTGGATTTATTTCTTGAATCGTGTATGAATCACTTTCACAATAAAGTATTTTGACCCAACATAGCTTATGTATCACGAAATCCTTATTGGGATAATTCAAGAAATCACTTACTATCTTGGCAGAGAATTTTGAGCGTAACAAAGAGATTATGTTGCGTTTTCGTTTGTGCAAGAGAACCAAATTGTTTATGTGTTGAAGTGATTGCGGTGGTTAAATCAACGAACAGACGCAACCATTTGCGAGAAGAAGCGATGTTTAATGAACTGATTCAAACAAGTGTACACTTCGCACTTACCAACTCAGTTTATAACTTAACCCTTGGAATGCCCGTTGATCTCGTGTAAGTCCTTATTACACTAAAATTACCAACACTATACACGGTTTCTAAAAAGGTAATGCAGAAAATGAGTGGTGGTGTTCATGAGTTGTCATACTCACCTACCTTCATGTGAATTAAATTTGAAATTATCAAGATACATGCATGTATAGAAAGAGCCGTAAAGTAGTAACTAGCAGGGTACACGCGCAATGCAACGGTACCTTACACGTAGATAATAGTGTTAATAAATTTACGATGGTGGATAATAAAGGTTGTTTCATACTTACATTTGAAAGCTAACTTATCTTATTCATATTGAATTAATAAGTGTTGATACATTGGTTAAAAGTTACAATCATTTAAAAGTCATCGTGATTATTGTGAGTATGCTTAAAATTCGGTTATTGACCGAGATAATTGACAAGAAAACGAATTGAAACTGAAAAGTCGAATCATAAAGAAACCGAAATATTCATTCGATTTTTTGCATATATTTTATCGTGTGTATACCCTTAATAAAAATAAAATCAATTATTAAGGGTAAAGATAGTAGCATAGTTCTGTACTCCGTAATTGATAGTTCATGGTTTAATTACTAATCACTCATCAATGTAAAGTCATTTTTTTCTGTTAAGTAGCAATTCAATTCAATTAGTGAATATAATTAATTAAGCTAGCTACCGAGATACACCCACATACAAAAATCATGGAATGAGTCAAAAAATAACTTTTGTTTTATTTGATTTGGTGAGTGTGTGAATTGGGTAACCCTTTGGTCGAACCATCATTGACGGTTGTCTGAAATATGAAGCACTTGAACTATCAAAATGCACGGTAAATAAACTTTCTTAGGTGATGAATTTATTTTTTTTCGATCCAAACTTACCCTTCCCAAAATTTTACTCAATATGATATTATTGAGTCACTGGTCGCTGACCATGATGAAGTCACTGGTCGCTGACCAACTCAACTGTTCACTACTCGATGAAGAAATTGATTGTATCGAAGCTGCTGTTGCTGATGATAGGTTTCGCTGATCGTCATCCATTCTGCTTGATATACTAAGGAAGATTTAAAGCTCAACTTGGTGTGTCGCTGATCAACGTCAGCGAGAGCTTTACTTCTTCAAATCAATAAAGGCAATAGCCACTGCCAGAATAACAGCTAGTCACTGAAGATCTCTAGTTCAAGTCATTCTACAAGAACATGTTAGCTCGCAGTAAGTGAGGAGGATTACTACATCTTCAGGGACTATTCAATAAAGCCTCTCAATCATCAAGTACTAAAAGTACTGTACTTATCTATACATCAGCAAGAGTGTTCCAGTATGAAGTATGTCCCAAAGATTACGTGGCGGAGAATGATTGGTTTTAAGGTAACGAGATATTTGCGGTAACAGAATTGGGACCCGCAGAATGTCGGTTCATCAGAGTTCAAACCAATCAAGCAGCGACACGTGTCATTCCAAGATCCTATTTTATAAGCGATATTTTAGGAACTCTTGTAGTATAAATAGTTCAGTGTTTTGTACTGTAGAGGCTAGTCGTTCAATCGTACTTATCACTTGTGTGTCAGTGATTAGTTTGTCTAGAGTACGTATTAACGATCCAGCGAGTGAACAGTCAGCGTGTTTGTCCACTGCTGTTCATCTCATTTGTAATAGATTAGCTAAGTGTTTGAATTGGATTAAATTTGGTTAATCCATTCCGCATTCAACACTTGTGAATTGTATGATCAATATAATTCATCATTTAGCTATCGTTACTTTGTTGCTTTGATATTGTCATATCCATAATCTGTTATACTGTGTTACTATTGCTTATACTCTGTTTCTGAGAATCAAATTAAAACTCATCAATTAACTTAGCCAAAATCTGAAAAAGTTTTAAATTGTATTCAACCCCCCCTTCTACAATTAAACTTTACACTTTGTAATTCCAAATCACTAACTGATAGTGATTACGGGACTCTCAATTGGTATCAGAGCAGAGTTGGTTTAAATTCAATTAACCAGGTCTGCAATGGAATCAGTCTAGTACAGCTGTGTTGACTCTGATTATCAAAAAGGAAATGGTTCTACAACCAAACCTCCAGCTTTTGATCCATCAAGGATTGAAACTTGGATGTCCCGAATGATGATGTTTTTAGACCTAATTGATGACCGTCTCTGTAATATAATAACCAATGGTCCCCACATCCCAACCACAATTGTTCCTGCTGTCATGGCTACAGCTACTACTGCTGCTATACCAGAAATGGTTGTGCCCAAAAGAGAGGAACAATGGTCAGATGAGGATAGACGATTGGTTAGATTGGATAAACAAGCTAAAATCTACATAGGCATGGCACTTCCTGATGAAGTGTTCGAATCAATCAGGCTTTATAGAACTGCTAAAGACATGTGGGATACCCTTAGGAATATATATATTGGAACTCCTGATATTATTCGCTGCAGGGAAGTCAATCTCACTCGTCAGTATGAGTTGTTTGCAATGGAACCAAATGAATCTTTGTCTTCTACTTACACCAGATACCAGTCGCTGATGAACAAAATGGAAAAGGCTGGTATAGGTAAGGAACAGAGATTTGTTGTTGAGAAATTTCTTGAGTTGCTGCCAAGGAAAATCTGGGGAACCATTGCCACATGTACCAGATAGAGGAATGATTATTCAGTTCTTAATCTCACTCAAGTGTATGGTATTTTGCTCAACTGGGAGCAGTCAGAAAAGCAAGCTGATCAGAGTGAGCATATTCGTGCTACTCTTGGAAGTCAGAAGATATCCAATGCCCTTATAGCAGAGCTTGATGAAATCGATCAGAGACAGAAGTCAAAAGTGTCTAAGAAAAGTTCGAAGTCACTAATAGCTGAAGAAGAAGGTGGTCAAGATGAAGAACAGTCAGAGTACGAGTATGATGAAGGACTGGAGAAGCTTGAAAAGGATATGGCCATGACGGTTGCTAATTTCAGAAGGAACACCAGATCAAAAAGATTCACTGGTGTTCCATCATCTGATAAATTTCAATCCAAAGGTGAATGCTACAAGTGTGGCAAAATTGGTCATTTTGCAGCTGAATGTAGATCAAAGTCAGTAAACCAAGTCTCTGAACCAGCGCCAGATTTCAGAAATGATAAGTATAACAAGTACAAGGCAAAATACAAGAAACTGAAGGCATTGGCTAAATCTGGAAAGAAGAAGGGAAAAGGTTTTGTCGCTGAAGAAGGTTCATTCAGTGATTCTGACTCCTCATCATCTGATGAAGAAGAAGCAATGATTTGTTTAGATAAGGAGTACTGTCTGATGGCTGATGACACTGAACTTCTTGAAGACATCAAAGAAATCACTCCTAAGTGTTCAGCATCTGAATGGGATCCTGAAACTCTTTACAAGGTGCATTGTTTTAAATCATATACAGCTGCTGAAAAAGATAATGTCTTTGAGTCTTTGATAGTTGACTTATCAAATGCTCATGATATTCAAAGAGGGCAAAAACGCAAAATCAGTGACTTACAATTCAGACTTAATGACCAAAATGAAAATGAGTCAAAAATGAAGAAATTAAAACTGGATCTTGATGCACAAACTTATGCAAATCAAGTATGTGTTCAAGAAAAGGTAAAATTTGAGACACAATTTCAACAACTCAAAAAGGTCATGGAATTTTGGTGTAAGTCAAACGATAAGGTCAATCAATGTGTAAATAATCAAATCCCTAAACAAGTTAGAGCTATTTTGGGAGGAGATTATGAATACGCTGCATCCCTCGCTGACTCAACAATGGTTGACCCTGTCTTTGAACCTAAGGGTAATTTTTCAGAAGTCATATTTGAACCCATCTCAATCTTCAGTGAGCCACGACCAAACTATTTTACTAAAAGCAAGTTGGTCACTGAAGATACTAATGTCTTAAATAGTAATGATGAGATGAATGTTTTGAAAACTGTCAAATCATCAGCAACTTCACATCTCATCAAAACTATTGCTGAAAATCAAATAATGATCAGCAACTTCACTGACACTGTGTCTGTCACTGAAACAAAATCTATCAGTGACCTCAAGTCAAAGATGCAAGAAGTAAAAATCAGCAAGAAAAATTGCATGATTGTGTCAGATCAGCAACTTAAAACAAAGAAGGTAAAAAAGGTCATTTATGGAAACAAAAAGTGTTATAATTGTGGCAACAGGCAACATGTGTCATCTGAATGTTCTTCCACATCTTTTCAAAAATAGAAAATTATCAGTGAACAATCAGATACTGTTTATTCAAATCAGTGGAAGCCCAACCCAAGGCTTGGCCACTATGAATCTATCTCCGAATGGGTTCATCAATTGGACTAATCATGTTCCTAAATGATAAACTTCAATAAATAGTTGAACTTTCTAAGTTTCGGTATTTATTGCTGTTTTATCATTTAAAAAAAATATAAAATAAATTGACTATCTGAAATATAACTTTAGAAAAGCATAGTCACTGATACTATTACTATTCAAACATTCAGAGGTAACAATCAGTTCACTTTGCTTATCTAACTTTATAATTTATATAGTCACATGAGTATTCATTATGTTTCTATATTAGTTTTATATCGTTGAATTCTTTTTCTCCTAAGCTGATCTTGTTAGTATTCTAAGTTGTAACTTGATGAGTGAAGGATAATCTAATAAAATGATATGCAACTTATATACAACACAATCCATACTCATGTTTCTTAAAAGTTTTAACTATAAGTTTTCAAGAATGATAAGAGTATCTTATATCTACACAGTGACCACATCTCTATGATTTATTTAGTATTCTAAGTTGTGTTTAAATCAGCGAGACTACATCTCTGTCAAAATAAAAGAACACTTTATTACTCTTAAAAACTTATTTTTTTGTGGATAATCAAATTATTGATTATATACTTCAGTGACTCACTGATGTATCATTTAATGGTGATTTCTCGACAAACATTCGTTATAATTAATACATTTTGTATTTAATATTAACGGATTTCAAATTAAATAATTTTTGGTATAACGAAAATATCGCGCGCTTCTGACATTCTCTCTCCTACGTCAGCGCACTTTTCCGGCTTACCACTCCCATCACCATTAATGCCACCACTCTCAACCATCATAACCCCCTATGCCTTTACCTCTTCCACCACGACCATCCACGTCGCCACACTCTCGATCACACGATCATTAGCAAAGTGTACTCTATTTAAACTCACAAATCAGTGACTCGTCACTATTACACTTTCCTAATTTTCAAAATCTATGTTTTTGAAAAACCCTAAAAACAAAGGCAAAAACAAGTTTTTTTTTTGTTTTGTTCAAAGATCTGTAATGTCTAAATCAAAAATTTTCAATAATGAATACACTGCTTCTACAGAGATTAAAGCTCTTCGAGCCTCTGCAGTAAGTGAAGATTCAGTCATTACTGTCCCTAAATCAAACTATTTGGGTAATGTTTCCTGCCCTAAACCTGAGTATGCGGAGGTAATAAGCTTTTTGAAAAACCTCTTTATTCTCCCTGCTCTCACGTTATCACCTGGAGAAATGAATCCAGAATGGTTGAGTGAATTCTGGTATACCTGCACTCACTCAATCGTTAATAGTACCTCACAACTCAAAGGTTTCATCGATAACGGTGGTCAAGAAATAATTATTTCTGCACACACCATCCGTACAGTTTTACAACTCCATGAGCATGATACTTACGACCCACTGCCTGACAAGGAAGATGCCAAAGGAGGCATAGTGAATCTCACTGGGATTAACTGCAAATACACTACGGATAGCAGTGGAAATCGTAAGTACTCTACTGTTCATAAATCTAAAATGGATGGTGTGTGGAAAGCCCTATTTTCAAACTTTATTCAATCTCTGGGCACAAAAACAGGGAGTTATGATCAATTCAACTCCCTAGAAGCACAGTTAAGCTGGTCACTGGTCAACTCCTTAAAAGTTGACTATGCAAGTGTGATCTTTGATGATATTGTTTTAAGAATCAGTGAAACTACCAGAGCAAAATATGTTTCCTATCCTAGGTTTCTCTCACTGATTTTTAAAGATCAGTTCAAAGCCTATGATAGAGTTTCTTTTAAAGGTTTTGAACCCACTCTGATAGGGAAACAAATTTTTAGTAAAGCTGCAACTGTGCTTCTCCCTGATTTCATGAAACCAAAGGGGATACTTGCACCCCAGCCTTTACAAGCTGTACATCCGTCTGGTTCTGCCCCCCATCGATCACGTCACTGATCACACCTCCAGTGACTACTGTTGATCAACCACCAAAACAAAAACCACCAACTGCTCCAAAGAAAATCAAGTTAAAGTTCCTAACATTAAAGGATCAGGGACAGAGTCAAACAAATACGTCTAAGGATGCCAAGAGTGAAACAGCGACTGAACGTTCAGTTCCTGTGGGCACTCTTGATCAACCTGAGCCTAAAGCTGCTTCACTAGACTCACAAAAGTCCAGTGACTCTAAAAAGGGAAACCTACAGACAACTACAATGGCTCAACCCATTGTTAGTAGTGATTCGGGCGCAACCCACACTCTCTTATCGAGTCAACCCATCAGCCACTCATTATCCTCGCAAAAGGATAATGTTTCAGTCAAAGGGCAAGTGACATCAGTGGGTGATAACACACCCATCGCTGATGTCACATCACTGGCTACAGACCCGGGCCAACTCTCATCTTTCACTGCACCAACTGACAATGTCTCTCCCCAGTCACAGGGAGAGATACAGGTTGCTATCTCTGTTTCTAATGATCCATTAGCTAAAACACAAGCTGATGATGTTGAGGAAGCCCAGCCTATGGACACATCTACATCTTCATCTGATAAGGATCAGCAACATCGATCCTATAATTTTATTCTTCCAAAGGTGAATCAGCAACTAGATGATACTGATGTTTCATCTCTACCCTTCTCCACTATTCCTCTTGCTGATACCATAACCTCACTCATCCAGGAATTAGATGCAATGTCTCTTTCCAGTGACAACATCTCTCAACATGCTGATGATCAACCATCTCAACCAGATGTTGAAATCCAATCTCAATCACAACCAATACCACCAATCTCCCATATCACTCAAAAATCACCATCAACCAACAAAGCATCAACCTCTACCATCTCACCAATAGGTAAACTGCTGCTTGACTACATTTCTTCTTCTCAGCAACAAATTCGAATGCTTACTGAGGATAGGGAATCACTAACAGGCCAACTTACTGATCTCACCAGTAAAGTTCACTCTCTTGCAGCAAAATATGAACCCATTCCTTCCTGGAGTGAATCGATCAGTGAGAAGGTTAAAACAATTGCCAATGCTGAAATTGATCATTATCGACTTCTGGAAACTCATGCTAAATCTCTCTCTGAGCTCTCCACTTTCACCACCATCTGCCTCAAAACTCATGATAAAGACATATCTTCTCTCACTGGACATCAACAAGAGATGACATCTTCTATTGCGGAATATATCATTCATACTCACAAAGTTATGAAAGAAATTCCAATAATGGTCGGCAATCAGGAAACAACCATCAAAGGCTTAGAAACTATGCATGCTGATCATAAGAAAATATGTAACCGACTTGCTGAGATTATCATTTTCGTTCATGAGGCAGAGGGGGAGAATAAAGAAAGTGATAAAAGTGATGATGATGAGAATAAAAGTGATAAAAGTGATGATGCTGAGAATGATATCTTCTCAAATCAAAATACATCAGATATGGATGTCGCTGATGATATTTATGAGGTTACCTTCCCTGAGTTTCATCCGGATGAACAAAGAATGTATGATTATAAGGTTACACAGTGGCCCGCTGATGAGAATGCACGAGTTATGGGGGAGTCAGCAAGCTTTGAGCTGATGAGGTGGGAATGGATGAATAGACAACAAGAAGATGATGTTGTCGATATGGATGAAGGAGATGATGATAATAATGATGATAATGATGGCAATGATGGAAATGATGCTAATAATACGGAAAGTAAGAATGATGTGACTGATAATATGGATGAAGGAGATGTTGATGACGATGGTAAAAATGAAAATGATACTGCTGATGTGACTGATAATAAAGATACTGGCATTGAGGAAGAGAAAAATAAAGGGATCTGTGATGATAAAAAGGAAGAAGACACTGATGATCAGATGGAAGATTAGCAACCAATCTCTTCTATTCTGATTAAAAGAAAAAGGACCTGCAAGTCTCCCACATCAGAGTCCATTCCTTCCAAAAAGATAATCTTCTCTGAGGAAGAAATATCAGCCATCATGCACAATCTCAAAACCATCATGGAGCAACCTAAGTCCTTGTCAGAAACGCCTCATACAGATACTGTCATATCTGAGGCATCCCCAGCAACAACAATCATTCCACTAGCAACAATCCAACCAACAGCAATCATACCACCAACAACAATTCCACCAGCAACAATCCAAACAACAGCAACAACACAACCATCAACAACACAATCAACAATTCCAACAACAACAATTCACCAGCTACCACATTCACAACCCCACCAACAACAATTCCAACAACAACAACTTCACCGGCTACCACAACCACAACAGTAACAACACAGATCACCCTTTCAATCCCCAATATCATTACACCAACAGAAGCAACAACCACAACAACTTATCACCACTCACAACCAGAAATCACAGATCCAGATTCTTCTGTTCCTGCTCATTTTTTGTCATCAATTTTAACTTCAGAAAGTTCTCATCCTGAAGAAACTGAAAAGCAGCGAATAGAAAGAAAAATAAGAGAAAGACAGAAGCATGAGAGGGAGATGCTCTTAAAGTTTCAAGCTGAGCAAGATGCAAAAGAAGAAGAAGAAAGAAAAAGAAAGATGAAAGAACAATCTGATTCTGATAGAGCTTATCTGTTGAAACTGATTGGAGATGAAGCCATACAAAGAGAAAGAGAAATCTTCTTAAAGAAACAGCAAGAAGATGAAGATTTTAGGCTGTCTATACTCCTTCAAGATGTTGAAGAATCTGATCTTCAACAAGAGCTTTGTGCAGATAAAGAGGGCAGCAAGTTGAAAAAGAAAGGGGGAGCAAAGACAACAGCAGATAAAATGTTGGATGAAATTGACAGAAAGAAATATGCTATCAGAATGAATGGAAGATCAAATCCTGCTCCTATCACCAAAGTCAACTTGAAAAAGCCTAAGAATAAATCACAAGCTCAGCTACTTATCCACAGAGGAATGGAGTCTCAAGCAATTAATCTCGATCAAGTCTGCAAACTACATAGAGAAGAATGGAATGAAATCAGACTTGCTATCAGTCACTCCTCAAGCGCTGCAAAAGAAGAAGTTTTGAATGAGATTGACAGGCTATTCAAGAAAATGGTGGATCTGCAGCTACTTAGACCAGAAGACACTGTCATATTTGGTGAGGAGATAGTGCAGCCACCAAGCCCAAGGTATAGATCAGGTACTAACAGAATCATCAGAGTTCCAAATACCATAACTCTAAATCTATCCATTCCTGATGGAGTGCCAAGAATTGAAGGTACTGAAGTTACTGAAGGAGAGAAAGGAATTGTCTACAGAGACTTCAATGGAAAGTTGTGTTTCCAAAGAGAATCAAAACTTGAGAAGATAGACCATGAGCAACTTGTACATCTCATCAGAGTAGTCAGTGTGCTTTCGAAGGACTCAGTGATGAGAAAGGCAATTCTAGAATAAGGGCTTGCTAGACAATACAGATACCTGCCATCCAGTGAAAAGTATGAATTGCAGAATGAGCTGGGCATCATAAAAGCAATGTTTTAAAAACCGGTTTTTTTATCGACTCGGAAACTCCACCGATTCCGGTCGAACCGGTTCAACCGGTCCGGTCCAACCACCCCCAAAACCGGCCACGTCACCATTATTTAAAAAAAAAAAAAAAAAACCGGTTGAACCGTCCGGTTTCCGGTCGAACCGTCCGGTTTCCGGTCGAACCCCCGGTTCGTTGACTGGTCAACTTAAGGTCAAAACCGGTCCATTCTAACTCGGAACTTCCTCCGGATCCGGTCGAACCGGTCGAACCGGCCGGTTCAAACCGGTTTTTAAAACATTGCATAAAAGAAGAAGAAGTTTGGGGTTGTTTAAATTGAAGTTTGTAATAAATTAGGTTTATTGTAACTAAAATTACTTTATGTTTACAAGTTCAATAAAATCTAATTTATCCTTTGAGAAAACCAAAGTGCAAAACTCAGATCATATCAAAAGAATCCAAAAAGAAAAATGAATGGATCAAAGTATAAGTCACTGAATGTTTAAAATCTTAAACACTGACTATAAACTTTTCTCAGCAACTAGTTTGTCTAGGGAGCTTCAATCACAATCATTTAGGGGGAGATTGTTGAGTCACTGGTCGCTGACCATGATGAAGTCATTGGTCGCTGACCAACTCAACGGTTCACTACTCGATGAAGAAATGGATTGTATCGAAGCTGCTGTTGCTGATGATAGGTTTCGCTGATCGTCATTCATTCTGCTTGATATACTGAGGAAGATTTAAAGCTCAACTTGGTGTGTCGCTGATCAACGTCAGCGAGAGCTTTACTTCTTCAAATCAATAAAGGCAATAGTCACTGCCAGAATAACAGCTAGTCACTGAAGATCTCTAGTTCAAGTCATTCTACAAGAGCATGTTAGCTCGCAGTGAGTGAGGAGGATTACTACATCTTCAGGGACTATTCAATAAAGCCTCTCAATCATCAAGTACTAGAAGTACTGTACTTATCTATACATCAGCAAGAGTGTTCCAGTTTGAAGTATGTCCGAAAGATTACGTGGCGGCGAATGATTGGTTTTAAGGTAACGAGATATTTGCGGTAACAGAATTGGGACCCGCAGAATGTCGGTTCATCAGAGTTCAAACCAATCAAGCAGCGACACGTGTCATTCCAAGATCCTATTTTATAGGCGATATTTTAGGAACTCTTGTAGTATAAATAGTTCAGTGTTTTGTACTGTAGAGGCTAGTCGTTCAATCGTACTTATCACTTGTGTGTGACACCCATCAAATTAGGACTAGAAATTAGTTCCTAATCATTATGTAATACATGTAGTTAGTGATATGTATTAGGCTAATTGTATGTATCAAAAATATATATTGATGAATATATATATCAGTACTCGATTAGATTTAATCGTTCATTTTCAAATCGGCCGAATTTCCGATTCAAATATACGGCGTTGGTAAAACTCAAGTATTAAGTATTGAAGAATTATTTAATACTCACATCATTTATTTTATATTATTTTGATAATATATATCAAGTATTACGTATCGTACAAATCAAAACGTTCGCGACAAAACTCATAAACAATGAATTATTATTTGAAATAAAAATTACTAGTTACTTTGGTTGAAATAAAACACTTTTTGTTTTATATCATTTTACTCAAACGCGACAAAATCAATTAAATCGTATCCGTCTCTAAAACGTAAAACAAAGATATATTATTATATCTCAGTAAACGTATTTTTATAAAATACTTCCAATAAAAGTATAAACGAATTTATTTTTAGAAATTTATCGAATTAAAATATTTTATTATTTTTCGATCGGGTACAAAAACACGGGTATTTTGTACTACAAATGGGAGCCCAACCGACTCCAATTATTGGAGCCGGATGAAAAAACCAAACGCACCCTTTTTCATTTCATTTTCATTCTCTGCTCACTCTCTCAAGCTCTCGGCTCTCTCCCTCTCGGTCCCAAAAATCAAGCAACAACAACAATAACAAATAACAACAATCAAGAATCATCATCTTCATCTTCATCATCGTGGTCATCATCTTCATCACCAAGCTCCATCTCCATTATTTGCTCCATTTTCATTGTAAGAAATCGTTTATGTTTTTGTTAATTTTACAAGTTTATATTACGTATTATAGCATGCTAGATTGTTCCATAAACTGATTTTGTCCCAAAACCAAACCCAAATTGTTGTAATTTAATTGTTGCTCGATCAGACCCTGCACGAACAGAAACCACGCGATCGCGTGGTTTATTTTTCAAACCGATCGCGTCATAATCTAGCTCACCCGACTAAATCGTTCAAACTCACGCGATAGCGTGATCCTTCAAACCGATCGCGTCACTTTTAACTTCAAACCGATCGCGTGATTTTATAACCGATCGTGTCATTTTTAAAAACCCACCCGATCGCGTGACTTTGCTTCAACCTGATAGTCCCGCACACGTGAGATCTGATCGGATCGTATAAACAATGAATAACAAACGATAATGATTCACGAACACACAAACGATTCTCTATAATCTTTTGTATATATTCACAATTGATAATATACGATTACAGACTCAAACTCGTTTCTCTGTCTCCTCTCTCACACAAAACGGCCCTCTCTCTCTCTATATGACGTCCAACACTAATTCTGAGGTTTAACTCTCTATTTATACTCGACCCACTGGACTCTGCGACGTTAGGCCCAACGTCGCAGGCCCAGCCCATTGCGACGTCTGACCCAACGTCGCAGGCCCAATTACAATGTCACCATTCTATGTATATTCCATAATTACAGACTCGAATATACACACTAAACACTATACATTCGTAGACTAATTGACTTTGACAATTACAATAGTTTGACCAACTGACTGACACACAAAATGCACTAACAAACTCCCCCTTGTCAGCAGCTTGGTCAAATAAGTCTTCAATTAGTCTTCATCAACAAACTCTTCATGTCTTTGACAATCAGAAACTCCCCCTTAGAGATATCATGGTCTTCCAAGAAATCTTGATGTCCAAATTCATGTGACTGACACAAATTTATCATACAATAAGATCTTCAAACTCAGTGACCATCTCTCAATCATCAGCAGCTTCTCCGATAGAATTATCTTCACAATCTTTGGAGAATAACCGACATCCTTTACATCTTCAATATTTGACTTTAACAAGATATGTGATGTTTGAAGAAAATAACATAGAAATAAAATCTTTTTGTATTTTCTTTTTAAAGGAAAAGTAAATAACAAAGATTAAAATAAATTTGGGGATCGGATTGTTTTAAGTCTGCTTAGGGATCATATCAGGCCAACATGCAATTATTAGCAAATAGTAAGCGTTATTTTGATCATCAGTATATTTGTCCACTTTAAATTTACTTGACATATTTAAAGCACCTTTTATAAAAATTAGTTCAAGACGATCATCGGTATTGTTTGTCCACTTAAACATGTTACATCCGTATCTGTGAGCTAACCTTTATTGTTAGTATGAATATTAATTTTGAGAAACCTATTATATGATATACTGATAAACTTCAGTAAAACAAACACTGCATATTCACACAAGGTAGAGATTACAAGACCAAGTTAATCTCGGTTTTCTCGTAACATACACTTGATATTTATATTTAGGCATACATCAAACCGACTATGAAGATACTAGTGGCCCCAGATCTGTACAAAGTACAACAGAGGGTCCCTTAGTATGAACATAACAAGTTTGAGACTATTTGCATAACTAATGGATTCAGGTCTGTACGTGAGTACAACAATAGTCACCATTAGTTAGGCGAATAATCATATTATCACTATATGCCCATTTTACATTTACATAATTATGACAGTGTATGATAGTACTTCCATTTATCAATTAAGACTTATGTCATACATCATATAACATTTTTCTCAAAGTAATAGACAAGTTTTATTATTACTTCTTACTCACTCACAAACCGGTGTGTACCATGCCTACCGATACATCATATAATGAAGCCAATGTTTATAGAAGATGTGTTAAATATACCAGATAAACCTACTGACACATCAAACATAAACCTTAATATTTCCAATTTTATGCATATCACCCGATGTACTATCATATCCCAAGTTGTTTTACAAACACACAATCCATCATCTTTTCAAGACTTAAGAATATTGCTGTTCACATTTCTGAATTAAATAATCAGAATTTTTAATATTCAGAATTACTCCCCCTGAACAGCAAATTCTTATATCCAATCCAAAAATACTCCCCTTAAACATTAAACATATTTTTGTATTTTTTAATTGAATAAATTTCGCAACATTGCATTTCTTTAATACTAAAAAGTATAAAGAATGGCTGTTGCATTTATAATAAAATTTAAAAGAAAAGTATCAAAATCACATATCAAGTCAAATCAAATGCCTGTTATCACTTTTACCACCTCGTAACATCGAAAATCTCATCCAATCACAATCATAAATAATCACACACAACCACCTTGAAAACAATCTTCCAACAAATATCCACATCCTTGCAGTCACAAAAATATTAGCTAATAACAACCTGACTGCACCACCACAAACAATTAAACGTTAGTACTTATGGGACACCCAAGCCTTGATAGACTTGGGTTGTCCATGATCATCCATAACCATCACATAAATGAGTTTATGATATTTTAAAAACTCAGAAGATTTCATTGATGTGTTGTTTGTGGATTTTGGTTTCCAAACCTTTGTAGATTCAGATGAGTTGTTTTCAACAATGTTGTGCTGTTGAACTTGAGGTTTACTAGACACAACTTTGTTTACTCTAGCCACGGGTTTTGGAGAAGAGGATGCATATCTTGATATAGGCGAATATGAAGCACGCCTAGAAAACGAATTTGAATAAGAATTCCTAAAGGAGGAAGTTCTTGGCATCCCTCTACCAAACCTATCTAGGGATAATAACCGACAATCCCTAATTATATGTCCTTGTTGTCCACAATGGAAACAAGAACGTCGTTCAATGTACGACCTATTCCAATGATTACCCACAAAAGGTTGAGGTGGAGAATGAACTGTTGGAGGCTTAGAAGATGAGGCATTTACAGGACGTGAACACTTATGTGTACACGTTGATGTAGAAGCCTCGGAAGTTGAACAAGTTGATGTTGAAGGTTGTTCACTTTTAGATTTTACATTTGAATCCTTCATTTGATATTGAACCCTTTTGGATTCATTTTCAACCTTGTTTTTACCCTTTGTATTTGAAACCTTTACAGTTTCATTGGTAAGTATATGATTTTCTGGCTTTACATTAACTTTTTCAACTTTGATTTCAGCCTCTTCCGGTAGATCCTCTATCTCAACACCCTCCTCTACACTAACTGGAGGTGTATTATCAGACTTAACAAAAGTAGGCAAGGGATACTCTGTCCGTTTAGTTTTCTCCTTTGCCTGCCTTTTGGGATTGGATGTAGCTTCTTTAGACTTTGTAGCTGACCATGATGAGTAGTCAGCCACAAGTTCTTCGGTGCCTTCCTTAACAGGCTTAGGATAATAGTTAGTGGGAGGTGGATACCCAAGTCCCGCTTTACTTTTATCTGTCCTCATCTTGTCAACCATTTCATCGAAGAGTTTATGAGAATTTGAGAAATTCGTGATTCCCTTTTTAAAATTGTCAGACTCAGACTTTAGCTCAGAAAGTTCTTTATTCAAAAGTTCCATTTCTTTAAGATAGCTATTAATAGCATCCTGTTGGCTAAAAACTTTAGACTTGTATTTTTCAGTGTCTAACTTATAAGCCTCAATTTGTTTTTCATAAAGAAATTCATTAGCTTTCAAAAACTTGTTTGACTCGGTGAGTTTAACAACTTTTTCTCGCAACTCTAAATTGTCATATTGATAATTCTTAAGAGATTCAGTCAATGTTAAACAAGAAACACAGTTTATGGGTACCTTAGGTTCATCATGTACCGCATGTATCTTTGCCAAAAGCGCACTGTGTTGAACCTCTCCTTGAAGTGCACTAAAATCAAACACTCCCTGAGAATACACCGTCATAGCCTGTGATGTTGTATTCTTCTCTGGAGTCGTTGGAGCTGTAGGAGTAGTGAATCCAGATGAAGGATATTTTACTTTCTCACACTCCTTAGCAAAGCGCCCATGAATCTGACAGTTCTTGCATTTCACTTTGCTTTTATTAAAACCAAGACCTGTATCACCATCATCATCCAGGTCTTTTCTACCCGTTCTCTGAAGAAACTTCTTGGTTCTTTGGGTTATCATGGCCATGCTCCATTTGATGTCCATTTGCTCGAGATCATCAGAATCGATCTGTTCAAAGTCTTCCTCAGTAAGCTGTAGAGTACTAGCCTTCTTTGAAAGGAAAGTCTCATAAGAGTTGAGGAAAGCTGCAAAGATTGTAGGATGATCCTCAGTAGCCTTTGAAGGAGCTGTATGATCTGTATGAGAAGTATAGGAAGCATATGAAGTGCTAGTAGAAGTAGATGCTGCTGAGTTGGAAGTAGATCTGGAAGTATCATTTAGACTAGGAACTTGAATATTAGCCTCTGACTTCTTTTCCTTTTGATCGTAAGCCACTATAAGAGCATCCCATAAACTTATAGAAGTTGCTTGATTTTTAAATTCATTAATCACAACTTCTGGCAAACACTTGGTAATCATCTCATATGCTCTATTGTCTTTATCAAACTCTGCTCGTTCCTTGACGGACATTTGTGCTCTTGATTTAAGCACCCCTTCGAGTCTTGGTTGCTCATATAGATCAATGGTGTTAAACCAATTCCACAGATTTGGATCTTTGTATTCAATGAAATTGCATAACTTAATCTTCCAACAAGCAAAATCACTATAGAACAAGGATGTAGAAGGAGGCACTTTGTTACCAAAAGCCATTTACGAATGTTCCCTCCAAAATTGAATTCGAAAATTTCGAAAACCGTCAGAGTGTAGCGAAACTTTTCCGACACTAAAATAAAGCTATTCTAAGCCTAAAAACAAAAGTTGAAATTACAAAATTTTCGCGTTTTTCCCGCCAAAATTTCGTCCGAAAACGTCAAAAAATGGCCGGGTAAAATGAAACTTTTTCTAGCCTAAAATTGAACACTTTTAAGACTATGGAAAAAATTTGAAAACGCAAAGGAGGCACTTTGGAAAAAAAAATTTTTTTTTTTTTTTTTTACGAAACTAGAACGAGGTTAATGTCGCAGAAAAAATAGCAACGTCGCAGCGGTACGTCGCAGAAGTCCGATGACTCAATTAAGAATCGAAAATGCGACGTTGAGAGTTACGTCGCAGAGGACGTCGTAGAATCACACTATGCGACGTTGAGAGGTACGTCGCAGATGACGTCGCAGAGTATGTCGCACAGACTAATTAAAGTCCAAATTACTACGTCGCACGCGACGTCGCAGCTGACGTCGCAGGTAACGTCGCAAAACTTAGCGACGTCGCAGGTGACGTCGCACAATCGGGCTGCAGCGGCCAAAACCCCAAAAAATCGAAAATTTTCGAAACCCTAACGAAATTTCGAAAACCAAACGTCAATCTAACCCAAAAACACCTCCAGAAATCGATCTTAATCAAGCAAATCAACTTAGAAACGATTAATAACAATTAATACCTTCGCGAATCAATCGAGAACACCCAAAATAACGATCCGAAACCGACGAATCCTTGATTCTTCGGCTCTGATACCAGTTGATAGTCCCGCACACGTGAGATCTGATCGGATCGTATAAACAATGAATAACAAACGATAATGATTCACGAACACACAAACGATTCTCTATAATCTTTTGTATATATTCACAATTGATAATATAAGATTACAGACTCAAACTCGTTTCTCTGTCTCCTCTCTCACACAAAACGGCCCTCTCTCTCTCTATATGACGTCCAACACTAATTCTGAGGTTTAACTCTCTATTTATACTCGACCCACTGGACTCTGCGACGTTAGGCCCAACGTCGCAGGCCCAGCCCATTGCGACGTCTGACCCAACGTCGCAGGCCCAATTACAATGTCACCATTCTATGTATATTCCATAATTACAGACTCGAATATACACACTAAACACTATACATTCGTAGACTAATTGACTTTGACAATTACAATAGTTTGACCAACTGACTGACACACAAAATGCACTAACACAACCGATCACATCACTTCAACATCACGCGATCGCGTGATGTTTCCCACTCAGTCTTACGCAATCGCGTCAAGTTGTTTTCAGACTTACCAAATTTTGTAAATTTTGAAATAAAATGTAACAAATCAAATGACGTTTATAAGTTCAACAACTATAAATAATTTTCATAACGTATTATAATTATACGAACTCAAATTATTTATATTCGATACGATACGTTTTCAAAACAAAGTTCATTTATACAAAACGAACATATTTATATTATCAAGATCTCGATTTCAAATCTATCATCAATGGCCGTATCCATTTTCACAAACTCAAAACCTAATCATTTACCAAAGTATTTGGTCAAAACTAGTTAAGGGAATAACTAGCATAGATGGTCCGTAGTGTCATCAAATCAATTAAACCTTGCACGTTTGATACGCCCGGCAGGTTTCAAATAATCAAATCAATTAAACCTTGCGCGTTTGATACGCCCGGCAAGTTTTAAGAATCTAATCATTTATCAAAACCTTGCGCGTCTCAGACGCCCTGCAGGTTCAGTCGTTGTAAGGACATCAAATCATTGTGAATCATCATAATTGTTGGCTAACAATTCAATAGGCTCAGGTGAGTCTCATAGCCCCTATTTTAAATGCTTTTACCTAGGGGTGAGATACATGCTCTGTTTTGTTTTACATGTGAACGCAAGTATCAAATTATCACGTATGCTGCATGAGATGTTTTCATCTAATCAATCAAAGTCCTCTGAAGCATAGTTCTGTTAATATGATTTAGCGTGAATGTTAGTGTATGGTACCATATGGGATTGACAATCCCCGTCCGAATTAGCAAGCACTAACCTGTCAAACGGACGCATTATCATTTGTTCAAACGTATGTTGATTAGGCATACGCATAGAGGCACCCTCGATCAGGCACTTGATTGTGATCCTGACCCCTCAGTTAAGCTCAGACTATGTGCTCATGTTAGTTGTATCAATCTTTACTTATTTGTTTAATTACAAATATTCATGTGATACTCATCATTCAATTATTTACATGCTTTGTAAATCAAATCATTAAATCTTGCGGTTCACAAATCATATATTGTTATATCAAACCTGTGAGCTCACCAGCTTTATAGCTGACCTTTTAGCATGTTATCTCAGGTACTCAGCAGTAGGTTGGACTGCCCATCAGGATACTGTAGCTCGAGTCGCATGCAATCATATAAACATCAAGAGATTTCCCTGCATTTCTATATTTTGCTTAAATTAGATATGTACTAGAATCTCTCAAGAAGCTATGCGAACTCATCTTTTGTAAACCATATGTTGACTCTTACGTTAATCAATGTATTTGTAAAACGACGCATGTAGTGGTCGTTCATTATGTATCTTATGTGCTTTGTGTATTGATTAGTAGCACCCCAATGTATGCTTTCGCGAACAGTAAATTTGGGGGTGCTACAGATTGGTATCAGAGCCTAAGGTTATAGTGAACTAGGTTGCATTAGTGGGCCTAGACTATGACCGTTAGGCAGTATTTTCTGTTAAGTGTGATTGGTTCAAGAGTTACGTCATACAAGTTTAATTTAACATAGCTTGATCAACTATGTACAATTAAATAAAGATGATGTAAGGCTTGAAATGGTTATGCTGGAATAGGAATACATTAGTTGACTCTGACCTCGAGAGAAACCGGGACTCAAAAAATTGTTTGTGCTAGACACTCATAAGACTATTATGTGATATAAGTATATATACATAGATAGTCATCGATCAAGCACTGTACGCTAGTCTATTATATATTATATATATATATAGGCACTCACATATTCAAACACTTTGTCATTGAGATGGCAACACATACCCACCGAAACATCTTTTACTTCATCCCACTCTCGACAACATCTCTTGTAATCACGAAACTCATAGGTAGCTAGGAGGACCACCGAGTCACTTCGAGCGAGACCTTACCCAACTCAAAACAATTCAATTAACCAGGCTAGTTAGCACGTAGTTGCTATTCAGTAGAGATGGTTATTCAACTCCTCTTGATTGATCTATAATGTTGATTTTCATATTGTGATGTTGTATATTACCGCATTTGTATATGTACATCTATGATAATCATCGTTTATGGACAATCTCTCACGAATCCTATCCTTCTATTCTCAGGAAAATCATGCCGCCAAAGTCAAGGACTTACACTGATGCCCAGATGGCATCTATCATCTCTCAGGCTGTGACTGAAGCCTTGGCGCGACATTCGTCAGCGACCCCCGAAAGAAATAGTGATACTGCCAATACCCCTCCCACTGCCAAGCCTTGTTCCTACAAGGATTTCCAAAACTGCAAACCCCTAAGCTTTAAAGGAACTGAAGGAGCCATCGGCCTAATCAGATGGGTTGAAAAGATGGAATCCGTCTTCCGCATCAGTAAATGTGCGGAAGGGGATAGAGTTCAGTTCTTCACATGCACCCTTGCTGACGGTGCCCTCACCTGGTGGAACTCTTATGCACAGTCTGTGGGTATAGACAATGCCTATCTACTTCCATGGGAAGATCTGAAGAAAATGCTCACTGAGGAGTATTGCCCATCTGAGGAACTCCAAAAGCTGGATGAGGAGTTCTGGAATCTCAAAGTTCAAGGAACCGACATTGTTGGTTATACCACTAGGTTCCAACAACTGGCAACCCTCCGCCCAGCCTTAGTAAGCACTAAGATCGACAAGGTCAAGAGGTACATCCGCGGTCTTCCGGAACCTGTCCGGGGGAACGTCGCCTCTTCTGGCAAAACCACTATTCAGGGAGCGATTCGATTATCTCATGAGCTCATGGCTATGCAAGAAAGTCAAGGGAACCCTGTCTCATCTTCTAGGAACAACAACAAGAGAAAATGGTCTGGGAATCAGAACCAGCAGACCTTTAAAAAGACTGAGACTATCAAGAATGACACGTCAGGTTCTGGAGAGAGGAAAGGGTACACTGGAAGTAAACCTGTAACAACCCCGAAATTAGGACCAATTAAAAATTTTCCTAATTACTTGTTTATTACTTGTATTTAATATGAAATAGGATTAAATACATTACTTACTATATATATATATGGATGAAATATATATATATATACACGTATACGATTCGGTACAAAATATGGACGTTGGTGACAAACTTTTAGAATAATGTGGATTTATCCAAACAAACATTATTTACTTTAATATATTACGAAAATATATTACATGATTATACGTTTTGTTAAAACGTAACTTTACACGACGAAAGTACACAAAACGCGCCCGACATGTGAAATAAACTTAAGTTATATTTTTATAACATCATAATAAGTATTTTGATTAAATACTTCGGTTAAAAATATCGCGAGTACACGCGTACGGTTAACACGTTTAAAAATGTTACACGATACGAATAAACGCACGATTCGCGACCGACGACCAAACGAAATCTCGAATATTATTTTAGTAACTTATAATATGTTATTTGAGTAAAACTTGTACTTATAACATTGGATTTTAAATCATTAACAAAACGTATTATATAAAACGTTATACGATTAATAAAACCGCGAAACGATCGGGTAAACGAACGCGGGTCAATACGCAAACTTGAGAAATGTTTAAACACACCCACCTAGTGGGTGGGACCCACAGAAAACCGGCCAAGGGAGGGAGTATGGCCTCCCATGCCCTTGACTTCCTTTCCCTTGTGATACTTACACACTCAATCCTCCCCACTCCCTCATTTCACACCCAACACTCCATCAACTCTCTCCACTCTTTCTCCCTCTTTTCCCCTGCGATTTTGGCAGCCCACAAACCACCCAAAAACCACCATCAAAACTCATTAGAACGCTAGGCTCGTTTGGAGAAAGTCGATCACCATCACGAGAGCTACAAACTCATCTTTTCGGTTTCTCGATTCACCAACTTTGTAAGTTTTCCGGCGACTCGTAAACTTTTCCGATTATCATTATTTTACATATATGTTGTTCCCCTAGCTTTATAATGTCCAAATTATACGTTAAAACTCGTTTTTGGAACTCGAAAACTTAAACCGAGAACCACCACTGAAAACAGTACACTTCCGGAATTTTTATAAAATCGTGTGTTCAAAATCAACGAAAACTTTCTAAATAAGAAATCTTCGTCTCTTCGTCGCCTACGACTTTCATGAAGGGCGTTTTGCCCAGAAATACACCCATCTTCGGCTAATACTAGAACTTTGGACTTAGTTCTGTTTGGAACCAAATCTGACCACACTTCACTTTTATTTTTGTTTAAAATAGTAAACGGACATAAGAAAATACCATAAAATGCAGAAATGAACTTTAGATATATGAGAATATGTGTGATTTTTCGTTAGGCTTGAAATGGACTACAAATGGGTTAAATCGAGGGTTGGAACCGAGTCAAGAATCTGAAACAGGAAACCACTAAACTGAGATCAGTCCACTTCTCGAATTTTTATAAAATCATACGTTTGAAACTAGCGAAAACTTTCTAAACATAAAATCTTCGTCTTTTCGTCGGCTACAACTTTCGTGAAGAAGGTTTAGCCCAGAAACGCCCTCGTTTTGCTATAAAAATCAATTTACAAACATATATATTTTGTGTCAAAACTTTGGAAAAGATTAACTAAAAACCGACACCTCGAGGACCTCTAGAACCGAAAACTCAGTTGATAAAGTGATTATTAGCCATAATATGACTTAGGTAAAAGCCTCGGGTCAAGACTCGAACGTTTGACCTCAAAACGTCGCATTTTGTGGCCAACGTCGCATTTAGCGACGTCGCGGCCTACGTCGCACAAAAATCCCAACGTCGCACTAGCGACGCAGCCTTTTACGTCGCATTAACTTGCGGACGTCGCACATAGCGACGTAGACTTTTACGTCGCAAACCGAACCTACGTCGCATTGATTTGCGAAGGTCGCATCATGCGACGTACCTCCCTACGTCGCACCCTACGTCGCATGCTACGTCGCATGCTACGTCGCACAAACCAGAACCTTGAAAAGTCAGATTTTTACTAAGTGTCGAACTTACACAACTTCAAATACTTATGTCATACGAACTTACAAGTTCACTCACTAGTTACGTGCTGGGTTACACGTTAACTAATACGAACTTACATACGAATGCTTACGAGGTTTCACTCGTACCCTTTGGGGACTAAGCCCATTGGAACGTACACAAACGATACATGTTGTAATACAAACAAACAATCATACGGGTATACCTTACAACTGTACAACTACTATGAATACATAATAATAATAGATGGAATTATTATTATACATCGATAACAAACGAACCGTACAACTTTTATACAAACTACGATTTACAAACGATTACAAACTTATAAACAAACTAATGGACATTAACTAGTTTGGGAACAACTAGCATGGATACCTTACAAGTATTCCATTTACTTACTAAACCTTGCGCGTATTAGGACGCTAAGGGTTGCTAGTTCGGGATACTACTTGCTTACCTACTACTTTGTCTGCTAGGCTCAGGTGAGTCTTACAGCCCCTACCTTACTGTTTTATACTCAGGGGTGAGATGCATTACTGTTTTACATGAACACACAAAACTTACTTGCTGCCATGATTTACTTACTGTACGAGATTAACGATACGCCAATTGCATGGGTTTACGACTAATCCAATGAAATCCTCCTGAACCATAGTTGTTAGTTATGTGATAAGCGCGAGTTTTAGTATATGGATCCATATGGGACTGACAATCCCCGCCCGGGGTAGCAAGCACTACCACGAACCGTTCCTGTAGAAACGGGCGTTTCTTACTCGTTCCGTATGAATGTTTTGGATTGCATTCATGAGGGGGTACCGATATTTACTGTACGTTAAGCATCAACTATGGGGGCTCATGGCGATTGTATCAAACGGTTTGCATGACATGCAACCACCCACTTATTAAAACTTAAGTAATGGATGAGCATAACCTGTGATCGTTACTTACTGGCTAGCTATGATTTACAAATACTACATGTGTGTTCAAACTGTTTACTTACTTACAAACCTGTGAGATTCACTAACCTTTTTGGTTGACCGTTTTAGTAATGCTTCTCAGGTACACAGCATCAGTAAGGATGCCCAGCAGGATAAGCTTACTTAGCTCGAGTCGCATGCATTTACAAGCTTGGAGATTTTATTACATTACTTTTGTACTAGTTGTTATGTATTAGAATCTCTAGGAATTTCACTTGAACTCGAGCTTGTATTTTGAAACTATTTATGTATTAATGTAATAACTTTTCGAACGTCTCATTTAGAGTCGTTCACTGTATCCTTTGTGCTTGTGATTATTGATTAGTAACACCCAAAAACGACGCTTCCGCAAACTGTTAAATTTGGGGGTGTTACAAAACCCTACTGTTCAAAGTGCAATCGTCATCATGATGGTCCTTGTAGTACACCTTGTAACAACTGTAAGAAATATGGACATCTTACAAAAGACTGTCGAGCACCAGCAACCAACCCCACTACCAACACCAACAACAACCAACCCCGAGCCTGCTTTGAGTGTGGAAACACTGGACACTTCAGGAATGCGTGTCCAAAGCTGAAGAACAAGGGAAACAACAACAACAATGCTAGGGGCAGAGCTTTTGTGCTAAATGCTGGAGAGGCCCGTGAAGACCCTAATGTGGTCACGGGTATGTTTCTTCTCAACAATTTAACTGCTTCAATTTTGTTTGATACTGGTGCTGATAAGAGTTTTATATCTGAGGAATTTAGCCCACTATTAGACATTTCACCAGTTGCCTTAGAAGCTAAGTACACTGTAGAGTTAGCTAATGGCAAGTTGATCGAGGCCGATAGTGTGTTACCAAATTGCACCCTAAACCTCGCAAATGAACTATTTCCCATAAACCTCATACCTATCGAGATTGGAAGTTTTGACATAGTAGTAGGCATGGATTGGCTATCCAAGCATCGAGCTGAAGTTGTATGTCATGACAAGATCGTTCGTATTCCTCTCGTCACTGGTAGTACTTTGATCATACAAGGGGAGACCAGTGGGACGAGATTTAATATCATATCCTGCATGAAGACTCGCAAATACCTTAGGAAAGGTTATCAGGCAATCCTCGCTCATGTTATTGAGAAAAAGTCGGAAGAGAAACGACTCGAGGATGTGCCCATCGTCAGAGACTATCCAGAAGTCTTTCCTGAAGAATTGTCTGGTCTTCCACCACCAAGGCAAGTTGAGTTCTCAATTGACCTTGTGCCTGGGACAGCACCCGTGGCACGAGCACCATATCGTTTAGCCCATTCAGAACTTCAGGAGTTGTCTACTCAGTTGCAGGAACTCCTGGATAAGGGATTCATAAGACCTAGTTCTTCACCCTGGGGAGCTCCGGTCCTGTTTGTGAAAAAGAAGGACGGTTCATTCAGGATGTGTATCGACTACAGAGAGTTGAACAAATTAACCATCAAGAACCGTTATCCACTTCCCCGTATTGATGACCTGTTCGACCAACTCCAAGGGTCAAGCATCTATTCGAAAATAGATCTACGATCGGGTTACCATCAGTTACGAGTTCGCGATGAAGATATTCCGAAAACTGCTTTCCGAACTCGCTATGGTCATTACGAGTTTCAGGTTATGGCCTTTGGTTTGACTAACGCACCGGCAGTATTCATGGATCTTATAAACCGAGTGTGCAAACCCTATCTCGACAAGTTTGTCATTGTCTTCATAGACGACATTCTTATCTACTCACGCAACGAGCAAGAGCACGCACAGCATCTCAAAACCATTCTAGAACTTCTCAGACACGAAGAGTTATATGCTAAGTTCTCCAACTGTGAGTTCTGGATTCGGACCGTTCAATTCCTTGGTCATGTGATTGACAGTCAGGGAATTCATGTAGATCCCTCAAAGATCGAGGCTATCAAGTGCTGGCAAGCACCATCAACACCGACCGAAGTACGTCAATTCTTAGGACTGGCTGGTTATTATCGGCGCTTCATTGAGAATTTTTCCAAAATAGCACAACCACTCACAACACTGACTCAGAAAGAGAAGAAGTTCAATTGGACTGATAAGCAAGAGTCAGCATTTCAGTTATTAAAGCAAAAGCTTTGCAGTGCGCCCATCCTATCACTACCCGAAGGTAACGAGGACTTCGTGGTATATTGCGATGCTTCGCGTCAGGGACTGGGTTGCGTGTTGATGCAACGAGAGAAAGTCATAGCTTACGCCTCCCGACAACTCAAACTTCACGAGAAGAACTACACAACACATGATCTCGAATTAGGAGCCGTAGTGTTCACTCTCAAAATCTGGAGGCATTATCTGTATGGCACGAAATGTACCATCTTCACTGATCATAAGAGCCTCCAGCATATATTTGATCAGAAGGATCTCAATATGAGGCAACGTCGCTGGGTAGAGTTACTCACCGACTATGACCGCGAAATCAAGTATCATCCGGGTAAAGCAAATGTAGTTGCCGATGCCCTAAGTCGAAAAGAGCGCACCAAACCTCTTCGAGTCCGAGCCCTCAGTATTATCATTCATAATGATCTAATCATTCAAATCCTCACTGCTCAACTCGAAGCATTGAAACTTGAAAACATCAAGGAAGAGGCCTTGCGAAATATGGAGAATCAATTTGAAACCAAACCCAATGGGGTCAAATACTTCGCAAACCGAATCTGGTTACCCAAGTTTGGGAATCTTCGAGACTTTGTGATGGATGAAGCTCACAAGTCCAAATACTCTATACATCCTGGATCGGACAAGATGTATCATGGCATCAAGGGACTGTACTGGTGGCCGAGCATGAAAGCAGAGATTGCCAAGTACGTCAGCAAATGCCTCACATGTTCTAAGGTTAAAGCCGAATATCAGAAACCCTCCGGCTTGCTCCAGCAACCGGAAATCCCTCAATGGAAATGGGAGCAAATCTCCATGGATTTCATCACTAAACTCCCGAAAACATCAAGTAGTTGCGATACTATATGGGTAATTGTGACAACCGTCAATTTAGGACTAGAACTTTGTGCCTAAACAAGTATTAATACATGTAATTAGTTCTGTGTTAGGCTAATTAATGTATCAATTATTATATATATTGTTGAATATATATTTACACAATTATGCGGTTTGTTTAAATCGTGCAAGTTTCAAATCGAATGAAATTCGGTTCAATTTAATACGGACGTTGGTGAACAATTTAATTTAAATAACATAAAGATTATTTAATGAAACTATCATATCTCAATAATATTATTTTTATAATATGTCGTATTCATTCCATATCGTACAAGCGAGAACAACGCGATTAAATGCAAACGCGCAAACAAATAAAACGAATTTCAATTTAAATACCCTAAATAGATAATTAGTAAAATATTATAATAAAATATTTTATAATAAATTCGTAATTTAAAACTTGTCTTTTAATGTGTAAAAATCATTTAACGTTTGAACAACGGAGCAAACGAACACCACACGGAACGCGGGGCGAAAACTGGAAAAATGGGGATAACCCCCCCCCCCCCCCCCCCCCCCCACTTTTCTTTCTTCATTTCATCACTTCCTCCTCTCTCTCTCTCTTTTCTTTTTTTTTTCTCTAAACAAACAAAACCACCAAACCATTAAAAATCGCAAATAACACCACGAAACGCAACCGTATCATCAATATTTTTGGAGATTCACGACCACCTCGCGACGATCTACAACGCTACCTTTCCGGATTTTCATTTCGGCAAATTGTAAGTTTCCGACAAAATCCCGAAACCTCTCGATTCTTAGTATTTTTCATTTGTGGTTGTTATTATAACTAGTATATGTCCATTACAATGTATAGAACACGAAATTACAGCTTAAAAACGAGTTTAAAACGGATTTTTGGTCGGAATTATCGTGACAGCCGGATTTCTGGGCTGGTGTTCATCCATGCGACACAAGCCTTGTGTCGCATGTTGTGTCGTATTTTGGCATTTGTGTCGCATAAAATCTCTTGTGTCGTACCTTGTGTCGTACCCGAGAATCAGTGTCGCAAGTCCTGTGACACAACCACTATGTCGCATACCCCATACGACACAATCACTATGTCGCTGTTGAATCAGCATTTCGCATCCATGCGACACAACCCTTGTGTCGTATGGACATTGTGTCGCACTCCTATGCGACACAACCCTTGTGTCGCATAACCCTTAGTGTCGCATGGTTGTGTCGCATAAAGCAGCAGGTTTTCAAATTTCAATTTCACTAAGTGTCAAAACTATATAACCTCAAACACTTATACGATACGACTTATAAAACACATTGGGATACACTTTTAAGTACAAAACTCCAAATACATAATAATAATACTTAAAGTTTATTATTTCAAAATCCCTCACCAACGGACCGTATACGTTTTCAAAACATACTTTAAAATCAAACAAGTCATGGTAACTTGTATCAATTCCATCAAACAAGTCGTAGTAACTTGTAACTATTCAATCAACCAAATCGTAGAAATTTGGACATATATATATATATATATAGTTGTATAACAACTACAAAGGTAGTCTTTCGAGATGCCGATACAATTAATAACACTTCAAGTGTCGTGGACACACTCAGGTTTCAAGTCTTTGGACGACAATTCATAGCAAATTACTTCAAGTTTAATTGCTTAAACACTTTAAGACTCAGGTGAGTTTCATGGCCCCATTTTCACTACTTTTACTAGGGGTGTGATATTACTACTTCATTTTGTTTTACAAGTAGAACGCAAGTGCCAAACTTCAAATACTACATGAGTTTCAAGCTAATCAATTTAAAGTCCTCCATAGCATAGTCTCTAGTATTTATAGCGTGAATGTTAGTATATGATATCATATGGGATTGACAATCCTCATCCGGGTTAGCACGCACTAACCGGTCAAACGGATGTATTAGCATTTGGGAAGACGAGTGTGGATTAGACACTCGTAGGAGGCATTTCAAGTTAGGTTTCCTTAATTGGGCCTGACAAATCAAGTTAAGCTCAGACTATGTGCTCATGGACAGTATAACTTTTATTTTGCTTAATTGCATTTTAAATTCAATATAAATCTTGCGGTTCTTACAACTATACATTGACATACAAACCTGTGAGCTCACCAGCGTTTTCGCTGACCCATTTTAGTATTTATCACAGGTACCCAGCAGTAGGTTGGCTGCACAAGCAGGAACTATTAGCTCGAGTCAGCATACATACAACTAGAGATTGGACAGCATTATTATATTTTTGTAAAAAGTAATTATGCTAAGTAATCTCTCAATTTCAGGAACCGAGCTAATGCAACTATATTTTGATGTAAACAATTATTTTATCTATACAAGTTTAAAACGACGCATATAGTGGTCGTTCATTATATCTTATGTGCTTTGTATATTGATTAGTGACACCCAAATCGAGCTTCCGCAAATCATCAAATTTGGGGGTGTCACAGTAATAGTTGATCGTCTAACCAAATCTGCTCACTTCCTTGCCATGAAGGAAACCGACAAAATGGAACGTCTCACGCGAATCTATATGAATGAGATCGTAGCAAGGCACGGCGTTCCAATCTCAATTATCTCTGATAGAGACAGCCGATTCACATCTAACTTTTGGAAATCATTACAAAAGTCATTGGGTACTCGATTAGATATGAGTACAGCCTATCATCCACAAACCGATGGTCAAAGTGAACGAACCATCCAAACACTGGAAGATATGTTACGCGCCTGCGCAATTGATTTCGGTGCAAATTGGGAGCATCATTTACCATTGTGTGAATTCTCGTACAATAACAGCTACCACACCAGTATTGGAGCTGCACCTTTTGAGGCACTGTACGGTCGTAAGTGCCGATCGCCTATCTGTTGGACCGAAGTTGGAGATAGTCAACTCACTGGCCCTGAAATCATTCATGAGACCACCGAGAAGATCGTTGGTATCCAGCAATGGCTGAAGGCCGCACGTGATCGTCAGAAGAGTTATGCTGACGTGAGACGAAAGCATCTCGAGTTCCAGGTTGGGGATCGAGTATTGCTCAAAGTATCACCTTGGAAATGTGTCATCCGTTTCGGTAAACGTGGGAAGTTAAACCCTAGATGTAACACCCGCCAAATTAGGACTAGTAATTAGTGCCTAATCATATGTTAATACATGTAATTAGTTCCTGGTTAGGCTAATTAATGTATCGAATTATATATATTGTTGAATATATACGAAAATGCGATTTGGTTAAATCGTACGCAATTTAAATCGAATGTATTTCGATTCAATTTTATACGGACGTTGGTGACCAATTTTATTAAATAACGTTGTTATGTCAAAAAATATTATTATGATAATATTTTGTATTCAATACGTATCGTACGAACAAACCTTACACAATTTAAAATGTAAAACGCGCAAACTAAATAAACAAACTTACATTTTATAACTTCAATATAAATTGTAAATAATTGTTTAACGTTAAACGACGGAGCAAACGAACACCACACGGAACGCGGGACGAAAACTGGAAAAGTGGGGATAACCCCCACCTCCCACTCACTTTTCTCATTTCTCTTTTCTTTCTATCTCTCATCTCTCTCTTTTCTTTCTTTTCACCAAAACACCCAAAACTATTAAAATCGCAAAATACTACCACGAAACGCGACCGGATCACAAATATTTTTAGAGATTCACGACCACCTCGCGACGATCTACAACGCTACCTTTCCGGATTTTCATTTCGGCAAATTGTAAGTTTCCGACAAAATCCCGAAATCTCTCGATTCTTTGTATTTTTTATTTGTGGATGTTTATATAACATGTATATGTCCATTACAATGTATAGAACACGATTTCATAGCTTAAAAACGAGTTTAAAACGGATTTTTTTCGCCGGAAAAACGTTGACAGCCGGATTTCTGGGCTGGTGTTCATCCATGCGACACAAGCCTTGTGTCGCATGTTATGTCGTATTTTGGCTTTAGTGTCGCATAAAATCCCTTGTGTCGTACCTTATGTCGTACCAGATAATTAGTGTCGCAAGTCCTGCGACACAACCACTATGTCGCATACTCCATACGACACAATCACTATGTCGCTGTTGAATCAGCATTTCGCATCCATGCGACACAACTCTTGTGTCGTATGGACATTGTGTCGCACTCCTATGCGACACAACCCTTGTGTCGCATAACCCATTTAGTGTCGCATTATTGTGTCGCATAAAACAGCAGGTTTTCAAAATTCAATTTCACTAAGTGTCGAAACTATATAACCTCAAACACTTATACGATACGACTTATAAAACACATTGGGACACACTTTTAAGTGCAAAACGCCAATTACAAGATAATAACACTTAAAGTTTATTGTTCCAAACCCATCACCAACGGGCCGTACACGTTTTCAAACGCTTAACAAATCAACCAAATCGAAGTAATTTGGACATATATAGTTGTGTAACAACTACAAGGGTGATCTTTTGAGATACCCAATCATGATTATAACCATCGCGTGTCGTGGACACCCTCAGGTTACAAGTCGTTGGACTTCATTACTCGCTAATCAACTTACGTTTGTTTAAACGCATTCAGACTCAGGTGAGTCTCATAGCCCCTCTTTTTACTGTTTTACTCAGGGGTGTGATATACTGCTCAAACTTTTAACATGTGAACGCAAGTACCAACTTTTCATATACTACATGAGTTTTTCGAAACTAATCATTTAAAGTCCTCCGTCAGCATAGTTGTTAATACGTTGTAGCGTGAATATTAGTATATGGTACCATATAGGATTGACCCTCCTCGTCCGGGTTAGCAAGCACTAACCGGGTAAACGGACGTACTAATATTTGGGAAGACGAATGTTGATTAGGCATTCGTGGAGGCACCTCGCCCGGAATTCTCTGTAGGGGACCCGGCCCTCGAGTTAAGCTCAACTATGTGCTCATGGCTGTATACACGATGATTATCATTAAATTGCTGGATGCAATTCTATATTCAATTGCTGGATGCAATTCATTATTTAATTGCTGGATGCAATTCATTATTTAAATCTTGCGGTTCATACGATATTACTTGATTTCAAACCTGTGAGCTCACCAGCTTTATAGCTGACCTTTTAGCATATATCGCAGGTACCCAGCAGTAGGATGTTTCTGCTTCAGGATTTAGCTCGAGTCAGCATACAGACGATTGAGATTTTCTTGCATTAGTATATTTTGTATAAGTACTTATGTACTGAAATCTCATTTTATTTAACTCGAGCTATGTAAAGCTTTAAATGTTGTAAACATTTCAGTTATCAATATATTTTGTTAAAACGACGCATATAGAGTCGTTTGCTATTTATCTTTGTGCTTTGTTATTGATTAGTAACACCCAAATCAAGCTTCCGCAAATCATCAAATTTGGGGGTGTTACAGATTGGTATCAGAGCCTAAGGTTATAGTGAACTAGGTTGCATTTAGTGAGCCTAGACTATGACCATTAGGCGGTATTCCTTATTAGGTATAACTGGTTCAGCGATTACATCATACGAGTTTAATTTAACATAGCCTGATCAACTATGTACAATTAAGCAAAGATGATGTAAGACCTGAAAGTAGTTATGGATGAACAGGGTACAATAGAAGACTCTGACCTCGAGAGAACCGAGACTTAAACATGTTTATGCTAGACACTCAATAGGCTATATTATATAGGAGCTATATGAATATAGGCCTCAATCTTACTAACGCTTTGTCTCAGAAATGGCAAACATCCCAACCAATTCGTCTCGTTCTCAATCCGGGTCGCAGAACCCAAGGGTAGCAAGGAGGAACAACAGGTTGCCTCGAGCTGGCCCGTATCCTACTCACATCGCCTTACCAGCCTTAGCCGCTAGGGTGAACCAACACGAGCAGCGACTTCGCACCATGGATGTCGTGTTGCAGGAAACAAACGAAAACTGGCGACTTACATCTCTTGAACGCATAGAACAGGTCTCCGACGACCTTGAAACCACAAACAACAACATGGATGTCCTTCGTAATCAAATTATAGAAATAAGGGTGGAAAATGCCCTCCTGCAACAAAGAATGGAAGAATGTGAACAGCGCTCACTTGAAGCAGAAGAGTATGCGCGTGGACTAACACAACGACTTGCACTAGCAGAAGACAACGCCCGACAAGCTAGCAGGCTTGCAAACACTGTGGACCGTCTTGTCACGATGATGGAACAAATTGATCTACGTTAAGACTAGTGTAGTCTTTGTCCTGTAATCTATTAACTATCTACGCGCTACTCTATAATTCGGTCGGATGTAACAATCCCCGACACCTTTTGTAATAACTCTGTAGGATGTAACCTTCGAACTCGTACCATCTATCAAATATCCCTTGCTGTTCCAACTCATATTAATTGCCATTTTTCCTGATGATGTTATGTATTACTGCTTTTATACATGTACATCTGTGACAATTACAAGTTCCTACAGAATCTCATTTATCTTCATTTTTTTTATTGAAGAATCATGCCGCCAAAGACCAAACCTTACACTGATGCTCAGATTACGTCACTCATAACCCAGGCTGTTACTGAAGCCTTGGCTCGGAATACCCCACCAAACTCCACAAGAAACAGCGATGCCGCTGAAACCCCTGCTGCTAAACCTTGTTCTTACAAGGACTTTCAGAGCTGCAAACCCTCGAGCTTCAAGGGTTCTGAAGGAGCCATCGGACTGATCAGATGGTTCGAGAAAATGGAAACTGTTTTCCGTGTCAGTAAATGCGCGGAGAACGACAAAGTTAATTTTGCCACCTGCTCTCTTGAAGATGATGCCCACTCTTGGTGGAATTCATATACCCAATCAGTGGGTGCTGACATTGCCTACCAACTCACTTAGGAGGAATTGAAGGCAAAACTCACTGCCAAATACTGCTCTATCGCCAAACTCCAAAAGCTAGATGAGGAGTTCTGGAACTTAAAGGTTCAGGGTGGTGATATCAATGGTTATACCACCAGGTTTCAACAACTAGCTGCCCTCCGCCCAGCTATGGTGAGCACTGAACCTGATAAAATCAGGAAGTACGTCCTTGGTCTCCCTGATCCTGTTCGGGGACACGTCATCTCTTCAAAACCAACCACCATTGACGGTGCGATCCTATTGGCCCAAGACCTGATGTCCATGAGCCAAGATTCTGAACCACCCACTTCATCCTCCCATAACAACAAACGCAAGTGGTCTGACTACCACAACAACCCCTCCAACCAACAAAACAAGAAACCCGACACCATCAAAGCTTACAACACCACCACTGACATCATCCGGGGCTACACTGGGAGCAAACCTTATTGTTCCAAGTGCAGTCGCCACCATGAAGGCTCCTGTGGTCCCTTTTGCAACAATTGCAAGAGGTACGGCCACCTTACCAAAGATTGCCGCTCTCCTACCAACAACAACCCCAACAACACCAGACCACCCAAAGTATGCTTTGAGTGTGGGAAACCTGGGCATTTCAGGGACTCGTGCCCAAAACTGAAGAACAACAACAACAACAACCGCAACAACAGCAACAACAACAACAACACCCGCAGCAGAGCTTTCGTCATCAAATCTGGGGACGCCCGCCAAGACCCGAATGTGTTCTCGGGTATGTTCCTCCTCAACAACTTAAATGCTTCTGTTCTATTTGATACTGGTGCTGATAGGAGCTTTATCTCCGATGATTTTTGCCCATTACTTGACATCACTCCTGTTGCCTTAGATGTTAAGTACACTGTAGAGCTAGCAAATGGAAAACTTGTAGAAACCACCAGTGTGATACCTAATTGCACTTTAAACCTAGCTGACGAAACCTTTTCGATCGATCTTATACCCATTGAAATCGGAAGTTTCGACGTCATCATTGGAATGGACTGGTTGTCCAAACATCGAGCTGAAATCGTTTGTCACGATAAAATCGTCCGTATCCCACTCGCCGTTGGTGGAACCTTGATCATACAGGGGGAGACCGGTGGGACGGGACTCAATATAATCTCCTGCTTAAAAACCCGAAAATTTCTGAGAAAGGGTTACCCTGCCATACTCGCACACATCACAGAGAAGAAGTCGGAGGAGAAGCGACTTGAGGATGTGCCGATTGTTAGAGACTTTCCCGAAGTCTTTCCGGAAGAACTACCTGGTCTACCTCCGCCTAGACAGGTTGAGTTCTCAATCGATCTCGTGCCGGGTGCCGCACCTGTGGCCCGCGCACCATACCGTTTAGCCCCATCCGAACTTCAGGAGTTGTCCTCTCAGTTACAGGAACTTCTGGATATAGGATTCATTAGACCGAGTTCTTCACCTTGGGGAGCTCCGGTCTTATTTGTCAAAAAGAAGGACGGTTCATTCCGAATGTGCATCGACTAACTTCAGGGTTCAATAAATTGACCGTCAAGAACCGATACCCACTTCCTCGCATTGATGATCTATTCGACCAACTTCAGGGTTCAAGTTTCTACTCAAAAATCGACCTGCGATCAGGTTATCATCAGTTACGAGTTCGCGACGCCGATATTCCAAAAACTGCTTTCAGAACTCGTTACGGGCACTACGAATTCCAAGTGATGCCCTTTGGTCTAACCAACGCACCGGCTGTATTCATGGATCTCATGAACCGGGTGTGCAAACCTTACCTCGACAAGTTTGTCATTGTCTTTATCGATGACATACTCATTTACTCGCGCAACGAGCAGGAACATGCGCAACACCTTAAGACCATCCTTGAACTACTTAGGCACGAGGGGCTTTACGCTAAATTTTCTAAGTGTGAGTTCTGGATTCAAACCGTTCAATTTCTTGGTCACGTGATCGACAGTCGGGGAATTCACGTGGACCCATCAAAAATCGAGGCTATCAAAGACTGGCAAGCACCCACCTCTGCAACTGAAGTACGACAATTTTTGGGTCTTGCTGGGTATTATCGACGATTTATCGAAAATTTCTCCAAAATAGCTCAACCACTCACGGTACTGACTCAGAAGGACAAAAGGTTCGATTGGACAGAAAAACAAGAGTCAGCGTTCCAACTTTTGAAATAAAAGCTTTGCAGTGCTCCAATTCTATCCCTACCCGAAGGCACCGATGACTTCGTGGTATACTGCGATGCTTCTCACCAAGGTCTTGGTTGCGTGCTGATGCAACGAGACAAAGTTATTGCCTATGCCTCACGACAGCTAAAAATTCACGAAAAGAACTACACCACTCACGATCTCGAACTTGGAGCTGTCGTTTTTGCTCTCAAAATCTGGAGACATTATCTCTACGGCACTAAGTGCACCATCTTTACCGATCACAAAAGTCTCTAACATATCTTCGATCAGAAGGATCTCAATATGAGGCAACGTCGATGGGTCGAGTTGCTTACCGATTACGATTGCGAGATCAAGTACCATCCAGGGAAGGCTAATGTTGTAGCCGATGCCCTCAGTCGAAAGGAATGACCTAAACCACTTCGAGTCCGAGCCCTCAGTATGACCATTCATAACGATCTTACCATTCAAATTCATACCGCTCAGATCGAAGCCCTGAAACCTGAGAATATCAAAAATGAAGCCTTACGAGGCATTGACAAACAATTCGAAATCAGACCTAATGGGGTTAGGTATTTCTCAAATCGAATCTGGTTGCCTAGTTTCGGGAACCTAAGAGACTTGGTGATGGACGAGGCTCACAAGTCTAAATATTCTATCCATCCGGGATCTGGTAAGATGTACCACGGCATCAAGGAATTTTATTGGTGGCCGAACATGAAAGTCGAAATCGCCACTTATGTCAGCAAGTGTCTTACTTGCTCGAAAGTCAAAACCGAACATCAGAAACCTCCTGGTTTACTCCAACAACCTGAAATCCCTGAATGGAAATGGGATCAAATTGCCATGGACTTCATAACCAAACTACCCAAATCGTCGAGCGGTTGCGATACCATTTGGGTGATCGTCGATTGTCTCACCAAATCTGCCCATTTCCTGGCAATCAAAGAAAACGATAAAATGGAACGCCTTACACAAATCTACATCAAGGAAATCGTTTCTCATCACGGTGTTCCAGTCTCAATCATCTCTGACAGAGATGCCCGTTTCACTTCTCACATTTGGCAATCACTTCAAAAAGCTTTGGGTACCCGTCTCGATATGAGTACCGCGTATCATCCTCAAACCGATGGCCAAAGTGAACGAACCATTCAAACACTGGAAGACATGCTACGAGCCTGCGTAGTTGATTTCGGTACGAACTGGGAAAGACATCTACCGTTGTGCGAATTTTCGTACAATAACAGTTATCACGCCAGCATTAAGGCTGCACCTTTTGAGGCACTGTACGGTCGTAAGTGCCGATCACCGATCTGTTGGACTGAGGTGGGAGATAGTCAACTCACTGGTCCTGAACTCATACACGCCACCACTGAGAAAATTGTGGAAATCCAAAACAGACTCAAAGCCGCACGTGATCGTCAGAAAAGTTATGCTGACGTGAGACGCAAACCACTCGAGTTCCAAGTTGGGGATCGAGTTCTCTTAAAAGTATCGCCTTGGAAAGGCGTCATCCGTTTTGGCAAACGCGGGAAGTTAAATCCCAGATACATTGGGCCTTTTGAGATCCTTGAACGGATTGGCCCCGTAGCTTATCGATTGCAGCTGCCATCCGAACTCAGCAGCGTGCACCCTACTTTTCATATCTCGAACTTGAAGAAGTGTCTGTCTGATGAGACACTTATTATACCACTAGATGAAATTCGTGTTGACGATAAACTTCATTTCGTTGAGGAACCCGCTGAAATTATGGACCGTGAGGTCAAACAACTGAAACAAAGTCGTATTCCCATCGTCAAGGTCAGATGGAATTCGCGGCGTGGTCCGGAATTCACCTGGGAACGGGAAGATCAAATGCGACTCAAATATCCTCAACTCTTCACTGATTCCACATCAAACACGACTTCGAACTAAATTTTGGGACGAAATTCTTCTAACAGAGGGAGAATGTAACACCCGCCAAATTAGGACTAGTAATTAGTGCCTAATCATATGTTAATACATGTAATTAGTTCCTCGTTAGGCTAATTAATGTATCGAATTATATATATTGTTGAATATATACGAAAATGCGATTTGGTTAAATCGTACGCAATTTAAATCGAATGTATTTCGATTCAATTTTATATGGACGTTGGTGACCAATTTTATTAAATAACGTTGTTATGTCAAAAAATATTATTATGATAATATTTTGTATTCAATACATATCGTACGAACAAACCTTACACAATTTAAATGTAAAACGCGCAAACTAAATAAACAAACTTACATTTTATAACTTCAATATAAATTGTAAATAATTGTTTAATGTTAAACGACAGAGCAAACGAACACCACACGGAACGCGGGACGAAAACTGGAAAAGTGGGGATAACCCCCACCTCCCACTCACTTTTCTCATTTCTCTTTTCTTTCTATCTCTCATCTCTCTCTTTTCTTTCTTTTCACCAAAACACCCAAAACTATTAAAATCGCAAAATACTACCACGAAACGCGACCGGATCACAAATATTTTTAGAGATTCACGACCACCTCGCGACGATCTACAACGCTACCTTTCCGGATTTTCATTTCGGCAAATTGTAAGTTTCCGACAAAATCCCGAAATCTCTCGATTCTTTGTATTTTTCATTTGTGGATGTTTATATAACATGTATATGTCCATTACAATGTATAGAACACGATTTCATAGCTTAAAAACGAGTTTAAAACGGATTTTTTCGCCGGAAAAACGTTGACAGCCGGATTTCTGGGCTGGTGTTCATCCATGCGACACAAGCCTTGTGTCGCATGTTGTGTCGTATTTTGGCTTTAGTGTCGCATAAAATCCCTTGTGTCGTACCTTATGTCGTACCAGATAATTAGTGTCGCAAGTCCTGCGACACAACCACTATGTCGCATACCCCATACGACACAATCACTATGTCGCTGTTGAATCAGCATTTCGCATCCATGCGACACAACTCTTGTGTCGTATGGACATTGTGTCGCACTCCTATGCGACACAACCCTTGTGTCGCATAACCCATTTAGTGTCGCATTATTGTGTCGCATAAAACAGCAGGTTTTCAAAATTCAATTTCACTAAGTGTCGAAACTATATAACCTCAAACACTTATACGATACGACTTATAAAACACATTGGGACACACTTTTAAGTGCAAAACGCCAATTACAAGATAATAACACTTAAAGTTTATTGTTCCAAACCCATCACCAACGGGCCGTACACGTTTTCAAACGCTTAACAAATCAACCAAATCGAAGTAATTTGGACATATATAGTTGTGTAACAACTACAAGGGTGATCTTTTGAGATACCCAATCATGATTATAACCATCGCGTGTCGTGGACACCCTCAGGTTACAAGTCGTTGGACTTCATTACTCGCTAATCAACTTACGTTTGTTTAAACGCATTCAGACTCAGGTGAGTCTCATAGCCCCTTTTTTTACTGTTTTACTCAGGGGTGTGATATACTGCTCAAACTTTTAACATGTGAACGAAAGTACCAACTTTTCATATACTACATGAGTTTTTCGAAACTAATCATTTAAAGTCCTCCGTCAGCATAGTTGTTAATACGTTGTAGCGTGAATATTAGTATATGGTACCATATAGGATTGACCCTCCTCGTCCGGGTTAGCAAGCACTAACCGGGTAAACAGACGTACTAATATTTGGGAAGACGAATGTTGATTAGGCATTCGTGGAGGCACCTCGCCCGGAATTCTCTATAGGGGACCCGGCCCTCGAGTTAAGCTCAACTATGTGCTCATGGCTGTATACACGATGATTATCATTAAATTGCTGGATGCAATTCATTATTCAATTGCTGGATGCAATTCATTATTTAATTGCTAGATGCAATTCATTATTTAAATCTTGCGGTTCATACGATATTACTTGATTTCAAACCTGTGAGCTCACCAGCTTTATAGCTGACCTTTTAGCATATATCGCAGGTACCCAGCAGTAGGATGTTTCTGCTTCAGGATTTAGCTCGAGTCAGCATACAGACGATTGAGATTTTCTTGCATTAGTATATTTTGTATAAGTACTTATGTACTGAAATCTCATTTTATTTAACTCGAGCTATGTAAAGCTTTAAATGTTGTAAACATTTCAGTTATCAATATATTTTGTTAAAACGACGCATATAGAGTCGTTTGCTATTTATCTTTGTGCTTTGTTATTGATTAGTAACACCCAAATCAAGCTTCCGCAAATCATCAAATTTGGGGGTGTTACACTAGATACATCGGGCCTTTTGAGATCCTTGAAAGGATTGGTCCAGTAGCTTATCGATTGCAGCTACCTCCAGAGCTCAGTAGCGTGCATCCCACATTTCACATTTCTAACCTTAAGAAATGCCTGTCCGACGAGACACTCATTATCCCACTCGAGGAAATTCAAATCGACGACAAACTTCATTTCGTCGAAACACCAGTGGAGGTCATGGACCGTGAGGTCAAACAGCTCAAGCAAAGTCGTATCCCTATTGTCAAGGTTCGGTGGGATTCGCGACGTGGTCCGGAATTCACCTGGGAACGGGAAGACCAGATGCGACTCAAGTATCCACATCTATTTTCAGACCCCACTCAAACACCAACCTCAAGTTAAATTTCGGGACGAAATTCTCTTAACAAGGGGAGAATGTGACACCCGTCAAATTAGGACTAGAAATTAGTTCCTAATCATTATGTAATACATGTAGTTAGTGCTATGTATTAGGCTAATTGTATGTATCAAAAATATATATTGATGAATATATATATCAGTACTCGATTAGATTTAATCGTTCATTTTCAAATCGGCCGAATTTCCGATTCAAATATACGGCGTTGGTAAAACTCAAGTATTAAGTATTGAAGAATTATTTAATACTCACATCATTTATTTTATATTATTTTGATAATATATATCAAGTATTACGTATCGTACAAATCAAAACGTTCGCGACAAAACTCATAAACAATGAATTATTATTTGAAATAATAATTACTAGTTACTTTGGTTGAAATAAAACACTTTTTGTTTTATATCATTTTACTCAAACGCGACAAAATCAATTAAATCGTATCCGTCTCTAAAACGTAAAACAAAGATATATTATTATATCTCACTAAAGGTATTTTTATAAAATACTTCCAATAAAAGTATAAACGAATTTATTTTTAGAAATTTATCGAATTAAAATATTTTATTATTTTTTGATCGGGTACAAAAATATGGGTATTTTGTACTATAAATGGGAGCCCAACCGACTCCAATTATTGGAGCCGGATGAACAAACCAAACGCACCCTTTTTCATTTCATTTTCATTCTCTGCTCACTCTCTCAAGCTCTCGGCTCTCTCCCTCTCGGTCCCAAAAATCAAGCAACAACAACAATAACAAATAACAACAATCAAGAATCATCATCTTCATCTTCATCATCGTGGTCATCATCTTCATCACCAAGCTCCATCTCCATTTTCATTGTAAGAAATCGTTTATGTTTTTGTTAATTTTACAAGTTTATATTACGTATTATAGCATGCTAGATTGTTCCATAAACTGATTTTGTCCCAAAACCAAACCCAAATTGCTGTAATTTAATTGTTGCTCGATCAGACCCTGCACGAACAGAAACCACGCGATCGCGTGGTTTATTTTTCAAACCGATCGCGTCATAATCTAGCTCACCCGACTAAATCGTTCAAACTCACGCGATCGCGTGATCCTTCAAACCGATCGCGTCACTTTTAACTTCAAACCGATCGCGTGATTTTATAACCGATCGCGTCATTTTTAAAAACCCACCCGATCGCGTGACTTTGCTTCAACCGATCGCATCACTTCAACATCACGCGATCGCGTGATGTTTCCCACTCAATCTTACGCGATCGCGTCAAGTTGTTTTCAGACTTACCAAATTTTGTAAATTTTGAAATAAAATGTAACAAATCAAATGAAGTTTATAAGTTCAACAATTATAAATAATTTTCATAACGTATTATAATTATACGAACTCAAATTATTTATATTCGATACGATACGTTTTCAAAACAAAGTTCATTTATACAAAACGAACATATTTATGTTATCAAGATCTCGATTTCAAATCAATCATCAATGGCCGTATCCATTTTCACAAACTCAAAACCTAATCATTTACCAAAGTATTTGGTCAAAACTAGTTAAGGGAATAACTAGCATAGATGGTCCGTAGTGTCATCAAATCAATTAAACCTTGCGCGTTTGATACGCCCGGCAGGTTTCAAATAATCAAATCAATTAAACCTTGCGCGTTTGATACGCCCGGCAAGTTTTAAGAATCTAATCATTTATCAAAACCTTGCGCGTCTCAGACGCCCTGCAGGTTCAGTCGTTGTAACGACATCAAATCATTGTGAATCATCATAATTGTTGGCTAACAATTCAATAGGCTCAGGTGAGTCTCATAGCCCCTATTTTAAATGCTTTTACCTAGGGGTGAGATACATGCTCTGTTTTGTTTTACATGTGAACGCAAGTATCAAATTATCACGTATGCTGCATGAGATGTTTTCATCTAATCAATCAAAGTCCTCTGAAGCATAGTTATGTTAATATAATTTAGCGTGAATGTTAGTGTATGGTACCATATGGGATTGACAATCCCCGTCCGAGTTAGCAAGCACTAACCTGTCAAACGGACGCATTATCATTTGTTCAAACGTATGTTGATTAGGCATACGCATAGAGGCACCATCGATCAGGCACTTGATTGTGATCATGACCCCTCAGTTAAGCTCATACTATGTGCTCATGTTAGTTGTATCAATCTTTACTTATTTGTTTAATTACAAATATTCATGTGATACTCATCATTCAATTATTTACATGCTTTGTAAATCAAATCATTAAATCTTGCGGTTCACAAATCATATATTGTTATATCAAACCTGTGAGCTCACCAGCTTTATAGCTGACCTTTTAGCATGTTATCTCAGGTACTCAGCAGTAGGTTGGACTGCCCATCAGGATACTGTAGCTCGAGTCGCATGCAATCATATAAACATCAAGAGATTTCCCTGCATTTCTATATTTTGCTTAAATTAGATATGTACTAGAATCTCTCAAGAAGCTATGCGAACTCATCTTTTGTAAACCATATGTTGACTCTTACGTTAATCAATGTATTTGTAAAACGACGCATGTAGTGGTCGTTCATTATGTATCTTATGTGCTTTGTGTATTGATTAGTAGCACCCCAATGTATGCTTCCGCGAACAGTAAATTTGGGGGTGCTACATTGTGTGTCAGTGATTAGTTTGTCTAGAGTACGTATTAACAATCCAGCGAGTGAACAGTCAGCGTGTTTGTCCACTGCTGTTCATCTCATTTGTAATAGATTAGCTAAGTGTTTGAATTGGATTAACTTTGGTTAATCCATTCCGCATTCAACACTTGTGAATTGTATGATCAATATAATTCATCATTTAGCTATCGTTACTTTGTTGCTTTGATATTGTCATATCCATAATCTGTTATACTGTGTTACTATTGCTTATACTCTGTTTCTATGAATCAATTTAAAACTCATCAATTAACTTAGCCAAAATCTGAAAAAGTTTTAAATTGTATTCAACCCCCCTTCTACAATTAAACTTTACACTTTGTGATTCCAAATCACTAACTGATAGTGATTACGGGACTCTCAGATATGTTACTCCATGTAACTCAAAAAGTTAAAATGTGATGTTGATTAATCAACTATGAAGTTATATTTGAAACATAAAAATTGCAAGCTCTTAATCATCATGAAAAAAAATCAGGAAAGTACAAGGATTTTGAAAAGAATGGAAGTACTAATAGAAGGGTGTCATGTGTACAAAGAGAATACCCACATGTTAAAAACCCATTTACCCCCTAACTTAAATATCTCACAAACGACAAATCGAAAAATTATGAAAATTGCACCATTAGATTCAGCGTTTGATCCTCTTCGATTTGCCGTCCATCAAGGCATACTTTCGATAAAAAAAAATTTCACCTTTTTTGGTGGGTTTTACTAATTGCTAACACATGTGTTAATATTTGGTTAAATATTTAATTTAAGTATAGAGTTTAGGGATTAGGGTTTAGGATTTATTAGGGTTTAGGGTTTAATAGGTTTAGGGTTTAGTAGGGTTTAGTAAGATTTAGGGTTTAGAGTTATATAAAGCGTTTAGGGTTTAGAGTTTGGGGTTTAGGGTTTAGGTTTTGGGAGAAACCCCAAAACCCTAACCCCCAAACCCTAAACGCAATACTTTAACACATGTGTTAGTAAATTGTAAAACCCACCAAAAAACGTGGAAAAAAATTCGTCGAAAGTATGTCTTGATGGACGGAAAATCGAAGATGATCAAACGCTGAATCTAATGGTGCAATTTTCATAATTTTTCGATTTGTCGTTTGTGAAATATTTAAGTTAGGGGGTAAATGGGATTTGTATTCTCTTTGTACAAATGACACCCTCTCATTGGTACTTCCATACTTTCCATAATTCATGTACTCTCATGATCCTATCTCTAATCATCATTTATATATAGAAGTTTGGCAATTTTATCGTTATCAGGTATTATAAATAATTGTTTTCATATTGCATCACTGGACTAATTGTATGAACATTTGTTTCATGAAAGACTTCATTTGTTCATTTTATTTTATGTGTGCATTAATTACTGCCCTTGGTAGAGTGAATATTGCACCTTAATTGAAAATGATTATGCTTTGTTCCTTTTCTAAATGACCCAAAGATGTAGTTTTGTGTTTGTGAAACCTTGTACTCCCTCCGTCCCATTTGAAATGTTCACATTACTATTTTGGGATGTCCCATTACAAGTGTCCACTTTGATATTTAACCAATCAAAAAAGATTTTAGTGGGTGGATTTAATATTTGATTGGTGAAAAGTGTAGTTAGTGGAGAATCCTAAAACTACGTGCAAAGTCAAAGTGGACATTTGTAATGGGACAGAGGGAGTAGTTATCTTCGGTTAAAATTGTCTGAAAAGCAATTCATTTATTAAAAATCAAATGAAAACATTACAAGTCCTAAACATAAAAATGCATAAATTAAAGACAATAGCATAATTTGACTAAAACATTAAAATCAACAACTCAAACACCACTTTCCGAGCCTAAAGCACCACCTCCCGCTTCAAAATTTGTTGGCCATCCCATTTGCTCATAAATCTCCGTCTTCTCCATTTCTATTATAAATTTAGCTTGCTCGGACAAGTTTTCGGTTGGCACTGACAAGATTTTTAGTTTGGCCTCAAGATCCTTCGTTTTGTAGTAACTTTGATTGTCGGAGCGGATTCCTCCGAAGGTGTTTGTGAGCGAGTGATCAAACGAAGTGCGGTCCGAAACGGTTGAACTTGAAGATGTTTTTTTGGGACTTTAATTTTCTTGTTGTTCCCTTTGATCGTAGGAAGGGATCTGCGTCAGGCCCAACCCTTGGGTTGTGCTGGCTAGGCCACTGCAAAGGGCCCAAGTTCCAGATAGGTCCTATTTTTTTACTAACTACGGTATATTTCAACTTTAGCTCAGTTATTATTATAGACCAAATCTATCAAATTTGTATTGTGCGCCTCAAATTATAAGACAGCCTCTCTTTTTTTTTCTTATTATTATTATTATTATTATTATTATTATTATTATTATTATATTTAGAAATACCAAGTACACGTCTTTATAAATCGCCAACCATTAATTGATGACATAAGTTTCCTAATATAAGATAACATTTTTGTGATGAAGATAAACGTTTTGTCATGTACTTAAAGGGGCCTTTGATTATCACGGCCCGGCCCTGGGACCCAAAATTCAAGACCAAATAAAGCCGTGTTCTATTTAGTTACCCTCCGTTTCTCTCTCGATAAAACGAAAAAAAAATCCCAACGGAAAACCCTAAACTAAACAAGGATCGTGGAAAAAAAGCAGAAGCACACGAAAATGGATGAGCAATCGGGTGGGGAAGAAGCAAAAGCGTATCGGATCCAAGTAGAATCAGGTGGGATAATGGATGAGCAATCGGGTGGGGAAGAAGGGGGTGTTTGGATTAGCTTATTTAGACCACTCCCAACAGTGACAGAAACTGACAGAAACCGACGTGCCACGTCTGCACCACGTCAGCTTTTTCACAAACTGACAGAAACTGACAGCCCCTCCCAACAGTGGTCCGTCACTTTCATTTTTCAGGGACCCACAACTAATAACAAACTTAATAAATACACAATTAATCAAAATAAAACACATTTCATTCAAATTAAAAACATTACCATAATTAAAAAAAGGTTACGCTAATAAAAAAATTAGAATTATTAAAACGTGAGGTTTTTTTTTATAAGGGGTTAATATTGTTAAAATATAAAACTTGAGGGTTTTTTTTACAAGTTTGTTAATAATATAGGGTAACTAAAAGAAACCCTATTAAACCAAATAGCCGTCATCATCGTCTTCATCAAATCATCTTCATCCCTTCAAACAAAACCCCATATTTCCTTCAATAATAAATCTGATCATAAATTCAAATAATGAAACAAAAAATAAAAGAAAACAATTAAATCGCATGCGGGACCACCAACACAAACGGACTGATCGTCGGATTTCCGACGATTTCATCTGACGAACCGAAACCGACGGACGGTGCCAACGGTATCGGTTTCGTCGGTTGAAACCGACGCATACCGACGACAGCCATTGGGAGCCGTCTTAGACCACTCCCATCAGTGACTGAAACTGACTGAGCCACGTCAGCGCCACGTCAGATTTTTCCCCAAACTGAGTGACCACTCCCATCAGTGGTCCGTCACTTCATTTTTTGGGACCAACTGACTAATTAATTAATCAATTTAAAAACATTATTTCAAATAAACACAATAATTTAAATAAACCACATCACAATAATTAAAAAAAATTGAATAATTTTTTCAAAAAGGTAGTGGCCCACACTATAATTTGAAATTTTTTTTTTTAATTGGAAGGGTGAAATGAAAAAAATAATAATAAGATACCCAAGTGGGCCCCACTCTCACTCAATCACTTCTTCTTCCCCGATTTGTCTTCCCTACGCTGCAACTCCATTTTTTTACTATTCGAACAGCTGAAATCAAAAAAAAAAAAAGAGAAAAAAACTTAAATGGGCCCCACTCTCACCCACAAACCTTCGTCGCCTAACGTCGCCAAACCGAATGGAGGAAACCGATGAGGCAACTGACGAGTCGGTGCCATCGCCGTCACCCTCGTCGGTTGAAACCGACGACAACCGAACGAAGGCTCCCAATGGGAGACCCCTTACTTATTTTTAAGTGCTTATTCCTTGGTAAATAAGCACGTAATCAGTTTTTAAAAATAATATTTGGATATGCTTATCTGCTGAAATAAGCTCCAAACATCCCCGAAGAATCAGGTTGGACAATGGATCAGCAATCGCGTTGGGAAGAGTTGAGGAAACAAGCTCGTAAGATGGAATCAGATCTTGAGGTTAAACTCTCTTCTTATTTTAAACATGGCGCTCAACAAGGTTCGGTCCGGTCCTTTTTTCACCTTTTTTTTTTTTATTATTAATTACATCTTCTATCTGCTTGTTAATTTTACATTCTTATTTTTCAAAACCGATTCTTAATTTCAGATCAATTTTGACTCCTGATTATCTGCTAGCATACTTTAAATAATTATCAAGTATTAATGTATGTGTATATTCTACACATATTCGATGATACACAGATATGGAGATGGAGATAAAGTCATTACTTGACGAGCTGCGGGATGTTAATAAGTCTATGTTTCAGTGTGCTGCGTCTACTATTTCCCTTGGTCCAAAAATCTCTAGTCATCGGATATTTCTTTTCGATTTGACTCAGGTTCTTATATCGCATACTCAATTAATCATTTGTTTGCTTATGAATGCCATGATCCCCAAGTATATAATATTATGAATCCAGTATCACTGGGAGAATTATGAAAATAAAAAAAATAAAAAGTTTGAAGTCCACGAGGCTAACTATTTTGGGGCATTGTCTATATAACAATGAGATTCAACTCAATAACTACTTAATTGGTGTATCTTGAATCATCACACTTGCCCGTGGAAAGTAACAGATGCCTAGATTGAAGTTGCATTGTCATACATGTCGCCTCCACTTCTTTTCACATCACACTTGTAGCATTTGTGTTATAGTCTCTTCACCCCTCGACAATAACAATTGGATTTTGTTGAACGGACAAATTGATTGAAAGTAGTTGACCATTAAGCTGCTCGTGTCCATATTCCTTGCATTTAAGTACGCTCTTTGGATTTTGATGTTATTATATGAATCTAACTCTAAGATGGAAAGTGTTGTGAATTCTGTGCAACAAAAGAGGTGTTAAGTATATTAGTACTCTAGGTTGAGGGACTGGCATGCTTATTCTTGTACAGATGCCCATAACCGAAATCTGAATCAGTGTTATTGCAACTCTCTTTACTGCACTAATTGCAATCATCAAACTCATTGATGCGCTCGTAAAGATTAACGATATCTGGTGAATCCTTCAAGTTATTATTCTACACCTCGACTTCTAGGCTTTTAGCTCTCAGCAAGAACTAAGAACCTCCTAATTGTTAGTCAATTCGTTGGTTTTAGATTTATACTATTTCAATCTTCTTAGCTTTATCAAGTTGCAAGTCCATTAACATATAGAAGTTTGACGCACTTCTATACTGAAAAGTAAACATCACTTTGATATGCCAACTGGTAAATCGAATGGTAGGTGCAGCATTGCAGCTATTGTACAAGGAGCCCATGTTGCTAGTTTCGGTGGACCACATTTAGGTTATATTTCGGTGGACCACATTTAGGTTATAGTAGTGTGAATGCTGCAGTTTAATCAAGAGAATGATAGTCTGATTTGACAAACTCATGATGTGAACTGACTAGACATGAAACTTACAAGCCTGTTATTTCAAGATCTTGTTCTTCCTAAGCTATTCTATCAGACATCACATTCTATGTACTCACGTTATTGCTTTTCCTTGCTACCCATGCCGCGTGATTACTCTCTATTTATTTGTCTTATGTATATTTTTCAACTGGATTTTGTCTCCATCATGTAGGAGTTCTGACGAATTAAAGGAAACAAAGGAAACGTAAGTGGAACGATGGAGCATGCTGATCCTCTAAGTTCTGTAACAGTTGATATCATTGACTATAAGGTGAGAAATGAATCTTATCAAAACTCTATTGAATTTTATATCAATTCTGCTTGTCATTTTTGGACGGTAAGTTAGTCCATGGATGCCCTAGTGGGGCATATTCTTCATACGGTGTAACAATTTTTATGTTTATTTATTTTTATTATTATCTTCATATCCGTATGGATTAGTTTGGGGGCTTTATATGGACACTGATCTTTGATACCTTCAATCATTTCTTTCATGTCATACTTGATTGCTTCATAATCTCAATTGCAGTTTTAGGTTCCGTTTGTTCGTATCATTTTTCACCATTCTTGATTGTCAGATTATTTACAGCTCATGTCTTTCTTATCGCATCAAATTAGTTGGACCACAAGTAAAAATTTAAATGGTACACCCCACTATATGGTATTTTGTAGAACTAGTATTGCATGACCGCGCACATTCTTTGTACACATGTCTCTTTGCTATGCGTGCTATCGTATACTTGCAAAAACTTTGGCCTATGTGTGCCTGAATCTATCCTCCTTTTCAGATTGCCACATGTGTTTGCCTTTTTATGCAGTATGCACTGTAAGCACACGTTCCAAAGTACAACAGAATCAAAACTAACCGGTCAAATCTTTTGAATCCAAACATTCTCCGGCCCCCAGATTGTGTTGACTCACACACACCTTTTCCCATTTTTGTCTGATACTTGATGCATTACTTATGATTACAAAAACAATGTTATTATGAGTGATCTGTGTAAATGGGTCGAGCTTGCCACCTTTACTCAACATATCGTGTTTCCTGCAGATGGATGATGTAATAACTCAGGCTGAGACAACAAGAGCAGCCTTGGGCTCTCAGAGGGCCATGTTTGGTGATGTTCATGGGAAGGTTAAACAACGAAGTGACAAGTTTCCTAGCGTTTGTGGCCTAATTGGTACTGCTCTTTAACTCTTTCCGTTTTTCACTTTGGCTGCAAACGAAATTGATAGAATTAGAGGTGTCACAATGAGCGGGTTATGTGACCGGTCAAATGGCTAATCTCTTGTCCGGGTTGAAGCAGGTTTGGCCTAGTTGACCCAAAACGCTGTTCGTTCAAAACTCACTTTTTTTTCTAAATTGGGAGTAAATTACATTGCCAGTCCGTGTGGTTATTTCTATATAACAGACCATGTCCCCGGGTCGGGTATTGTGCAGGTCCAGTCCCTTGACCCAGTTTTTCGTTTCATCGCAAGTCCTTCGTCCAATATAAAATAGTCTTTTAACTTTTTCCGTTTACGAATTTTCTTCTAAATAAACAAAACTTAAAATCAATCTAACCTCAAATTTACATAAAAACACCCCTTTCTTCACTCACTCATGTGTCTTCCTCTCTTTCCTAAACTAAAAGTCAACCCTTGTCTGTCTTCTAAAGAATTCATAAATTATACATAAAACATAAGAACACCAACTGGATATACCAAATAACTCAGTTAGTAACTTGGTAAACATATTATGCATACATATGTTTCAGCTTGAATCCGAAACACGAAGTGATTTTAATTATCGAGAAAATAAAAAAACCGACTTCGATCTAAACCGTGCCCGCTAATATGAACACGCTGATTTTGTAATGGGGACTGCCGCTAATTTTACAAGTATGTGGTGTAGCAGCGGTGGCATAGATTTTTCTTTTGGTGTTTCGATTGTATGTTTTTTAAGTTGTTAGTTTCAAATGATGATGGAGGTGCGGTGGTGTAGTGATCGAGGTGCTGGGTTACCGATTTAGAGAAGGGAACTCACAATAGTGATGGTTTGTGGTCCCGTGGAGTTGGTGAGGGGTTTGATTTTGGATTATAAATTTGTGATTTGTTTGAATTTAAATTGAGTTGTTTGGAAGAAAGGTTTGCTTGTTTTTGGGGAAGATGAAGTGATGAACAGCAGAAAGCCAGGAATAGTGGGATTTAGTTTTTTTTTTTTTTTTAATCTTTCTTTTCTTATATACGGATTCGTTTTGTTGTAATTATAAATTAACAAATACACTTTGACATGTGGAACAATATAAATAGATAAAATCTAATAACACGTCAAAGATGGAAGGTGTTGTGAATTCTGTGCAACAAAAGAGGTGTTAAGTATATTATTAGTACTCTAGGTTGAGGGACTGGCATGTTTTTTCTTGTATAGATCGCCCATAACCGAAATCTGAATCAGTGTTATTGTAACTGTCTTTACTGCACTGATTGCAATCATCAAACTCATTGATGTGCTCGTAAAGATTAACGATATCTAGTGAATCCTTCAAGTTATTATTCCACACCAGTGGCGGATCCAGAAATTCTATTTACGGGGGGCCTCTAGTACTGAGGTAGTGATACTAAAAGGTCGAATAAATAGTCAAGACGGGTACCGTATTCAAATCAAAGTACAAAAGAGAAATACTTGGAGGACATTATTAGATGGCCAAATACAATGCAAAAAGGCATATAGAATCAATTAAAAACAGGAGAAGAAGAAACCTCCGTACTTATATTTGAAGTTTTCAGGGATCAAAAAACAAAGTTTAAAGGTTCTTCAGAAGAGGCTGGGGCCATTTAGTTTTTATATTGGGCTTTAACATTGAATCTTGATAATTTAGCACTTATTGGGCCTAGATGAGTGGGGGCCCAGGACCCCCCTAATTGTGAACTGAATCCGCCCCTGTTCCACACCCTCGACTTCTAGGCTTTTAGCTCTCAGCAAGAACTAAGAACCTCCTAATTGTTAGTCAATTCGTTGGTTTTAGATTTATACTATTTCAATCTTCTTAGCTTTGTCAAGTTGCAAGTCCATTAACATATAGAAGTTTGACGCACTTGTATACTTGAAAAGTAAACATCACTTTGATATGCCAACTGGTAAATCGAAATGGTAGGTGCCGTATTGCGCTATTGCACAAGGAGCCCATGTTGCTGGTTCCGGTGGACCACATTTAGGTTATAGTAGTGTGAACGCTGCGGGTTTAATCAAGAGAATGATAGTCTGATTTGACAAACTCATGCTGTGAACTGACTGGACATGAAACTTACAAGCCTGTTATTCCTAGATCTTGTTCTATTCTATCAGACATCACATTCTATGTACTCACGTTATGCCTTTTCCTTGCTACCCGTGCCACGTGATTGCTCTCTATTTATTTGTCTTATGTATTTCTTTTAACTGGATTTTGTCTCCATCATGTAGGAGTTCAGACGAATCAAAGGAAACGTAAGTGGAATGATGGAGCATGCTGATCCTCTAAGTTCTCTAATAGTTGATATCAGTGACTATAAGGTGAAAAATGAATCTTATCAACTCTCTATTGAATTTTATATCAACTCCGCTTGTCATTTTTGGACGGTAAGTTAGTTTATGGATGTTCTAGTGGCATACTCTTCGTACGGTGTTTATGTTTGTTTATTTTTATTATTATTTTCATATCCGTATGGAGTAGTTTGGGGGCTTTATATTGACACTGATCTTTGATACCTTCAATCATTTCTTTCATGTCAAACTTGATTTCTTCATAATCTCAATTGCAGTTTTAGGTTCCGTTTGTTCGTATCATTTTTCACCATTCTTGATTGTCAGATTATTACAACTCATGTCTTTCTTATCGCATCAAATTAGTTGGACCACAAGTAAATTTTTAAATGGTAAAGGCAAAACACCCCACTTTATGGTATTTTGTAGAACTAGTATTGCATGACCGCGCACATTCTGTGTGCACATGTCTCTTTGCTATGCGTGCTATCGTTTACTTGCAAAAACTTTGGCCTCTGTGCGCATGAATCTATCCTCCTTTCGATTGCCACGTGTTTGCCTTACTATACAGTATGCACTGTAAGTACACGTTCCAAAGTACAACAGAATCAAAACTAACCTGTCAAATCTTTTGGATCCAAACATTACCCAGCCCCCAGATTGTGTTGAATCGCAAACACCTTTTCCCGTTTTTCACTGATGCTTGATGCATTAATTAAGATTACAAAAACAATGTTATTATGAATGTTCTATGTAAATGGGTCGAGCTTGCCACCTTTACTCAACATATTGTGTTTCCTGCAGATGGATGATGTAATAATTCAGGCTGAGACAACAAGAGCAGCCTTGGGCTCTCAGAGGGCCATGTTTGGTGATGTTCATGGGAAGGTTAAACAACAAAGCTGACAAGTTTCCTAGCATTTGTGGCCTAATTGGTACTGCTCTTTAACTATTTCCATTTTTCACTTTGGCTGCAAACGAAATTGATAGAATTAGAGGTGTCACAATGAGCTGGTCATGTGACCTGTCAAATGGCTAATCTCTTGTCCGGGTCGAAGCAGGTTGGGCCTAGTTAACCCAAAGCGCTGTTCGTTCAAAACTCGCATTTTTTTTAAAATTAGTGTGTCAAACATGATTAAAAAAACTTGTAACATATTTAATGAAAATCTAATGTTTTGAAAAAAATGTTTTTTTGGAGGCTTTAATTATTAAAACTACACATTGGGGAACTTTCGACCCATTTGAGGCATTAGAGATCGAACGTAGCCCAAATCAACCCATCCATAATTAACCTCTATTTAAATTTGATCAATTAAACTTTGTCCGAGTCATTTACAGGTTCTATTAGAAGGAAGAAATCAAGGGATACCCTCGTCGTATCTGTTGTCATTGCGGCTTGTTCGTTATTTCTCATTATATATACCGTTGGATGTAAAACCCAGTTTCGGTGATTACCGTTTAAATTCATTACAATGGCAAAAAGTTGTTGATGTGACTATCAACACGTAGATCAAAATTATGTATATAAATGGAGTGGTGGCGACTAGTGAGTAACATGGGAGGAATAGAATTGATAAATCGGTGCACGATAAATAGATTGAAAACATTGGTTACATCCTTTGGCTATTAAGTTAAAAATAATAAATCAATTTTTTATTTGGCCTTGATATTTTGATCGATGTTATTAGACTCCTCCCAACCCAAAATCAAAGTGACAGTTGCTGAGAGATCCATGTCTGCTGATAGATCCATCAGCTTTTTCAGCTTTTTCAGAAAACTGACTGAAACTGACAGACCCTTCCCATCCCCATTCCATCACTTCATTTTCTGGGACCCACTGACCATTATTTAATCAACTAAAACACAATTATTTAAATAAAACACATTCCATTAAAAATAAAAATTACAACAATTCCTAAAAATAAAAATTACAACAATTCCTAAAAATAAAAATTACAAAGTTACGTAACTAACGAACAAGGTAATTTGGTGCAAGTTGCGAAATGTGTTGGATTAGAGCATTGCGAAGTCGATGATGAACAGCCCGATCCCGTAATTCATTGTCCATACGCAATGAAGTTGCAACTCTTTCTTCCCACGAACGATTTGGTCTATTTGACGGCTCAGAGGGATAATCTTCTTCCAGTGGACACATATTTTGTCCGTTGTCCTCCGTTATCATGTTGTGTAGAATCACACAAGCATACATGATTCTTTTTATTTTGTTAGTGCGGTATGGTCTAGCCGGATTCTTGATGATTTGCCAACGGCCTTGAAGCACACCAAATGCTCGTTCCACATCTTTCCTTGCAGATTCTTGGTATCTCTTGAAGCGAGCCTCGGCTTCAGTTAGTGGATACCTGAACGACTTAACAATTGTCGCCCATTCCGGATAAATTCCATCCCCCAGATAATACCCCTTTGTGAAATATTGTCCGGCAATCGTAAAGTTAACTTGGGGAGCTCTATCTTGTAGCAAATCGGAGAACAAATCTGATTGATTAAGAACGTTAATGTCGTTGCTCGAGCCCGCTGGAACAAAGAAAGCGTGCCAAATCCACAAATCATAAGACGCAACTGCTTCGAGCATGATTGTTGGATGACCTTGATCTCTTCTTGTGTATTGACCTTGCCATGCTACTGGACAATTTCTCCAAGGCCAATGCATACAATCGATGCTTCCGAGCATACCCAGAAAACCATGCAACTTGGAATGACGTTGATGTAAACGTTGCACATCTTGAAGTGTTGGTTTTCTTAAATACACCGTAGAGTACAAATGAAATACACACTTACAAAAATTATCCAAAGACTCGTATGATGTTTGTTCACCCATATGCAAATATTCATCAAACGCATCCGCGACACAACCATACGCTAGTTGGCATACGGCGGATGTGCATTTTTGGAAAACATTAAAACAGGGTCTGCCGAGTGCGTCAATACGTTGATGTAATTATGCAAAGTATTCCGGTAACGGATTTTGAGAATAAGATATAATATTTTAACATATACGGATAAATAATGGCTTACTCATCCGAAAACGACGTCGAAATACATCCGCACAAAATGTTGGGTTATCGACAAAGTAATCTTGAAATAAACGTTGGCCTGTTGCTTGTCGATCTCTTGGAAAGTATCGACGGGGAGCTCTCGGGATCGGAATTACTTCTTCGTCTTCCGATTCGGAAGATATGGCGTTGATAACATTAATCGCCCATTCCGGATCGAAAATGTCGTTGAGCGTCTGCAAATCTTCAAGATCGAAATCGGAAGACATTTTAAATGTTGAAAGTGTATAAAAATGTTGAAATGATTGTGTGAATTGTATGAGATGTTGGAAAGATTGTGTGAATTGTATGAAATAGGTGGTATATATTTATAGTTGAAAATTTGATTTTAAAAAAAAAAAAATTTTGAAAAAAACCCAAACGGCTCTTTTGACCGTTGGGGAATTTTTTATTTTTTTTTTAGTATTCAACGGCTACCACAAAAAAAAAAAAACAAACAAATGGGCCCCACTCACAAACCGAACACACTTCGGTTATCCGAAGATCCCAACCGACCGACGAAAGTGCCATCCCTGTCGGTTCGTCGGTTTGAAGCCGACGACAACCGACGAAATGGGTTGGGACAGGTCTTAAAGTGTTCTATCTGAAATTGTATTTGCAAGAATGAGTTTTGATCGTTAAATTTAGATATGATGCAAGAATCAAGATGGAAGACGGTAATAGTTCGTACTTCGTAGTGGTTCAATAGTTCAAATTGGTTACTTTGAACTTAAATAAGTGATTATGAAGTTAAAAAAAATATGTAATTTTTCAACTTAAATTGGGTATATATTTATATATGAACAAATGTGATCGTAACTCATATTTTTTGATGTTTGATCATGTAATTATTGTTGTTCGATACATGTTTAATCACATGTGATTATTTATTAAACGATGGTTTAATCACATGTAATTATGATCATAGTAGCTATTTTTTTATATTTACAATCAAAATCAGATTTGATTACAACTAATATAATATGTCATAACCAAAGGGTCTTTGGCCTAGCGGTATGTGAGGAACCCTTCAACAAGCAAGAGTTGGTTGTGGGTTCAAGTCTCGTGATAAGCATGCATATATTCGTGTGATATGTGGGGAGATTGTAGGATTGCCTTTTCTAAAAAGAAAAAAAAAAAAAAAAAAAAAAACAAAACAAAAATGTCATACATTTTAGTGTTAAATCATGCTATTATGCGTGGTCAATTATAAATTTTGAAGCTACGAATATTTAATCACACGTGATTACAATTTATTATTCGAAGGTTTAATCACATATGATTATGACTTTAGTTACGTTTGATCATAATACTTGTTTGGTATTTACAATCAAAATCACGTGACTCCCTCCGTCCTAGTGTTATTGTCCCCTTTTGACTTTTGAAGTCTTTCTTTGACAACTTTGACATTGAATATTTTTGTTTGTGTTATATAATACTTGATGCAAATTATACCAATGAAAATACATTCAAAACTCATTCCATTCATATATTTTGCATCAAGTATAATATAACATTGATGTGCTAAAACCGAGTTATAAATTTAGTATGAAAATGTATCTAAGTATTGGCTATTAAACACATAGGCAGTGTACCTATCGAATAATAATATAGCAAAGGTAAATTTCCAAGTATCGTCCACAGGAACAGTTTATATGTAATTATGAATATGCTATCAATTTATAATTAACTAGAATGGTAAACAATTAAAAATTGGGAGTTTTACCTCTTAACGACAGGCAGTCAAATGGTTGTATATTTTTGTATTTTTCAATTATATAAAATGAAGATGCTATTAAAATAAAATACAAGAAATAAAAGATAGTTTGTTCTCAAATGGAGAAATATGTTCATCTAGATCTTTTACCCCTAGTGTTGGATAGTTTAATGAAGAATACAAGCTATTCTAATAAAGCAAGTTAACTAGTTGGATTACTTGTTGGTCACAAAATAACCGCTTAATCTAGAGCAAGGTGCAAAGATCTTTGATCACCTAATATCTCTTGATTATAACTAATCAATTTACTAGAATTAGTTGCTTAGATTAGTTGTCAATATATGTGTTTCATAAATCTATTTCCTTGTGGTCTCAAGACAAATAAGTGATGAAGGCTACTAAAATGCAAAGGTTATTGATCATTTTAATAAACCTTAACCATGATTCATTAGACAAACTAACTTGAAGTATTACTCATTAATTACACAAGATGATCACTAAATGTAATTCATCCACATTAAGTTTTATCTAGTTGATTCAATCCTTTGATGTGGTCTCATACAAATTACCAAATGTCACTTTTAGTAAATATATGCAAGAACGTAAGATGGTCACTAAATGGAGCATATATTGATTGAATCAAATATGAATACAACTTAACACAAATGGTTCTATTGAACAAACTTCAAATTATCATATATCTCCAACTAATCACAAAATTATATCCAACAACTAGGGTTATTAATCTAGATGAACATAGGGAAATTAGCTCATAATCTTAGGAATAACAACAACAAACACAATCATAACAATAATCAATTGGATATTCATAGTTTATTAGACAAGAAAATACCAAATGGAAATTGAAGAATAACACTTGTTGATGATGGAATTAGCTTTTCCAATGATTACAATGAAGAGTTAAGCTCCTAAATTCGTAGCCCCAGATTATCACCTTAAGAACAAGAGTGGAAGTGGTGGAATATGGATTGTGAGAGTGAAAATGGTGAATGGAGATAATCTCCAAGTGATAGATGATCTTTGATTCCACCCAATTCCCTCTATTAAATAGATTGGAAAGCAATGAATTAATGGAAGTAATAATTATGAATTCCACCATGCTTGTGTTCTTTCTCTCTGGATACCAACTGAAATGAAGTAAAGAATGGAAAAGAAATCGAGTAGTGGAGCTTTTGGTGCTGTCGTGGACCTGACCAGATGCAAAGGACGCGGTGCGTCCATTAGAACGCGGTGCGTTCTTTCTGTTTTAGCCACGTGTCATCGTCTGGCTTACCCTAGATCGGCATTAATTACATGAGGTACGCGGCGTGTCATAACGGACGCGGCGCGTCCTTCTGTTTTGCACCAGATGTAGAAGTTAAGCACGCGGCGTGTTCTTTGCATATAAACATGTAGGACGCGGTGTGTCCAAGTACACACGGCGTGTACTATTCTTTGGCCACCTTCTGTTAACGAGATTGCATTAGGACACGGAGTGTCCAAGAGTACACGGTGCGTCCTCTTCATGGCTGATGTACTGGACGAATTTTAACATTAGGACACGGCGTGTCCTAGTATACGCGGCGCGTCCTAGCTTCCTTCAGGAACATTTGTGCATATTAGCTTCAAATCACCTCAACTAGATAACATTTCTTCACATTCTTCATTTGTGCACCTGAAATGATTATTTGAGCTATTAAGTATCATAAGTTCACACATTTGACCAAAAACTCTTACAAAAATAATGATATCGCAATGAATAAACATGTATAAATTAGGTGATATCAAAATCCCCACACTTGAACTTTGCTTGTCCTCAAGCAAATCATCATTTTACAATTCAAAACATCCCTCTTGCATTTTTCAGAAACAATAATCAAGTCTTATCAAAAATAACCAATAATGATCATTCAATCAATAAGGTTAGCAACATCATTTAAAGAACAATGACTTGACATTTTTATTATCATAAAGCTTAAACTGCATGACTTAGAACCTCTCCAGTAGGTAGTGTGTTTAGATCACTCACTCTCAACCTATCAACTACAAGGTAAGGGAATAAATGAAGTAATCACTCAACAATACCAAGTCATGATTGTGCTACTACCATAAGCTTGCAATAGGATCAAATTTCCACCGACTTAGGTGCGAGTCCCAAGTGAAGTATCAAAAGAGGTAATTCTAAAAAGGGTGTAAAATGTAAGTGATGGTGTAGTTGGGATATGATATAGACACTTATGAATTGTTGAAAAGTAATAGTCAAAAATCTATATGTTACTTTGAACCTTTTCGATGTGACTTTCAAACAGCCTTAAAGTTTAATTTTCTTCTAATAGAGTTTCTTCAATCTTCTTTCATGATAAAATTCTCAGCAACTTTTCATCTTGTATTCTCCATGTATTTGTGAATTGCCAACTTAAAAGCTTTATTATTGCTTTAAAAGTTTGAACTTTCTTGATCATTTCTTCTCCATTGAATAAGAACTCAACTTGTACCATTTCCAACAAGGCTTTTGAAATCATATTTTCCACAGAATGGCTTAACATAATAGATTATTGACTATTAAAAAAAATTGGGGTGAAATTTGATGATGAATGTGTATGTGGAAGTTTTCTAAGGGTTTCTAGCACTAAAAATGAGTGCTACGACCTGTGTAGACTTGATATAAATTGGTGTTAAAATAAAATAAAACAAAATCCTAGAGAATACCTCTTTATCATATTACTTCACCTAATCATATTTCTATGATCTCACAACGGCCTCAAAATGCATCACTAAGGCAAGTTCTAGAGTATTCACAATCACCGGCACACTCAATAACAAATGAAATATATAAACACTAAAGATAAGTGTTTTCAATAAAGGCTCAAGATATCTCATCAATTTGCAGTAAGGTTATTAGTGTGCTAATCATGCAATTTACCCAATGAGGTTGCTTTATGACATTTTTCAAATACAAGAGGTAGATTTCAGTTACTATTAAAACAGTTATCACATATATTACCAAGTAACCAATCTTATGAGGACAAATCTAAATAAATCATTATTCTTTTGACCAAAAATTCGAAAAATTTATGACAAAAATCAGATTTTGGAATAACAACTTATAAAGAATAAGCAAGTTCAAGAATAATACCTCCCCACACTTATTAGTTGCATTGCCCTCAATGCAACAAAAGATAGATCATAAGAATAACAAGTGCAAGAGGTAAAAAGGAGCGAGAACTTCCCCGTGGGTTTATGCAGCTTTCTTGTAGAGATGTGAATCATGCGAGCGTTGAACTTATTTCCTGCAATTCCAATATATGCACATCAAGCTGAACTTACTGCCAGCTTTGTCCATCTCAATCAAAATGTCATCAAACCAAGCAACTATTGACATTCACCTAGAAACAAAACAATGCAAATGTTTTGGGATGACATTGTACAAAAGGTACCCAAATGTCATCCCCAATCAAGCAATCCAAAGTTAATCCAAATAAAAAAAAATTCCACACTAATAAACGTTAAAATGTCTTAAAAAGAAAGTTGATGCCAAAAATTAGGCATGCAAGTCTTCAAAAGGGAGAATAGTCATATGGAAATCCACGTTGTTGCTGCTCCCTTTCCTGTTGCCTTCTGTACTCCTCTTGTAATTCAGCTAAAGCAGCTCCTTCGTCATAGACTGGTGGTGGTGGTAAGCTAGTTTCTGGCTGCCACATCGGTGGGTAATGGTATGGTGTATGTTGCTGGTTTGGAACCATGTCATAAAGTCGACGAGTGTTGTGTGTAACACTCCGCAAATTCAAACGCGAATATTAACGTTAATCACTTGCATTATTAGGCTAATTCCTTACTTGAGTGAATTCACAACACATTTTAGAGGTAAGTCTAGCATAGCCCAACTAGTTAGTACGTGTAGTATTACGTATTCGTAATTAGTTGTAATTACGTACAGAACAAATTGAAAACAAACGCGACAAAAACATACGACTGTTGGTGAACAAAATTATTTAATAAAACGAAATTATTAAATAACGTCGTAAACAATTAAATATTATGTCGATAATATTTACATATCTTTTTATAACGCAAAAACGTCAACTCGTATAATTAAAATAAAACAAAGTTTGAAATTTGTAAAAATTTATTAATTTGGTTTCATAAAAAGATCCTAATTAAAAATACATGGAAAAATGTAATTAAAAACATATTAGTTAAAATAAAGTAACATTTAACGATCGGGCAAACAAACACGGAGCGCAAACACGGAGGCAGAAAAGGGGACAAAACCCCAACTCCACCTCCTTTTCCTTCCATTTTTCTTTCATCTCTTTCTCTCTCTACACTCTCTTTTCTCTCATTTCTCTCTCTTTCAAGATCCATCACCACCATCTTCATAAAATCAACAAAAACTACTTTCAAACGACGCCGAATCACCATACTTCTTTGGAGTAAAACGACCACGAGACTACGATCTACACTTCTACCTTTTCGGATTTCAAATCCGGCAATCGTAAGTTTCCGACAAATCCCGCAAATCTTTAGATTTCGAAGTTATAATTGATATTTCATGTTTAGTATACTTAGATTACCATATTTTAGTGTTTTATACAACCGATTATGTCCAAAAACGAACCAAATCTCGTCTTTTTTTCAAGTTGTTCGTCGAACAGCTGGTAGTGTCGCATAGGGACCGAAAACAGTATAGCGACACTTCCTTAGTGTCGCTATTAGTGCCGCATGTAACCCAAAATATACCGTCACTTGTCTAGTGACGCTACAAACTTTACTATACCGACACTTCTCGAGTGTCGCTAATCATTGACCGACACCTCTATACGGCACTAACTAAGTGTCGCATAAAATCAGATTTTCCTTTATACACGACACTCCAATAGTGACGCACTAATCTTACATACGACTCTTCATAAGTGTCGCACTGCAATTTTAACCGACACTTCATCAGTGTCGCATAACGTTCTGACCACCATTTAACCCGACACTAGCCTAGTGTCGCATAACCAAAGCAAGTGACGCCCCTTAGTGTCGCATAAAACAGCAGGTTCCAATCCAACTTTTCACTAAGTGTCGAACTTAACCGGCAACGAATACTCACATATTATACAATACACGAACTATACAAACATTACAAACATACTTGTTTTATCGAAATGTTGCTTTCAAACTATCACCAACGAGTCGTATACATTTTCACAAAAACGAAATACAAACGTAAACATTAAACAAACGATTTGGACGTGACTTGGTTGTACAAACACTAGCATGGATGATTAGATTAGACATCCACATACTTATAAATCTTATACGTTTAGGACGTTAGGAGATTCTGGACTGTACTTGGGCTTAGGTTTGCTAGCACTCGCACAACTACTTAACTCAACAGGTGAGTTCACAGCCCCTACTTCTACTGTTTTTAACTACTTTTGGGGTGGAAAACATAGTCAACTGCTTTACTGATTTTACTGATTGCCATAACTGCTTTTACTATATGATTATTTATCATACTGTTTACTCGAACAATTAGAGTACTTGAACTGTTAAACTGTTATACAAACTATCACATAATTGCCTTTGGTACTCTTATACAAACCGCTTATGACTGCGGTCAACTACTACAACTGTCCGTACGAAATGGTATTCCATACAAAAACTAATATTACTATGTGAAACTAATTTGGTATCTTACCAGAGAACGACCGGTATATATTGGTAACTTGTCGGAGAACGACCGACACTAACATGGTATCTTACCGGAGAACGACCGGTACTAACAGTGTATCTCGCCGGTGAACAACCGGTGCTAACTTGGTATCTTACCGGAGAACGACCGGTACATTTGGTAACTAGTCGGAGAACGACCGACTCAAACTTTAAAACTACTGGGGAACGACCAGCAACACGTTTTCAAACATATGATTTGGGTAACGTCCCAACGCAACTATTTTTGGGCAACATCCCACATGAACCGCATTTTGGGTAACGTCCCGACTAAAACCGAAACTTTTGGGCGAATAACCCACTAAACTTATATTTTGGATGACGTTCCACTAAACATTACTCGACTATTATGGCAATTACTATTTATGAACGTATTTGGTTCAACAACTATGACTACAAAACTTGAAACAACAACTTACAACATAAAACCTGTGGATTCACTCAACCTCGTTGTTGACTTTTACTATGTTTTTCAGGGAATTAGCTGCGCATGTAAGAATCGCCAACACATGGAGAATTAGGCGACCCGTGAAGCTTTAGGATGCCAACTTTTTGGAAAAACATATGGATTTCTTTAGTATAACTGAATTGTTTTAGTCATATTTCAGAAATCTACTTTTGTAAACGTATTTCTTTTAACTTATACGATTCGATGAATCGTAAACTTTGTAATTAACACTTTTGGCATCTTAATATATATTATGTTCTGTTGTAATCATAAGCTCTGATACGTATGCATGCTTTATTATTGTGACACCCCAGTACTTAAACTAAATGCTTCCGCTAAACAAATTTGGGGGTGTTACAGATTGGTATCAGAGCCAATGGTTATAGCGAACTAGGAAACTTTAGGTGACTTAGCAACCTAGAGACCTAGACTATAGCCTTGGCTAGAACGTACATGCATACATACATTTGCATACACCTAAATTATCATTGCGATACCTCGATACGCGTGAACTGTTCACCACATTCGACTCGTTCATTGTACTCAGATCTCATATGAACCTGATCGTATTAAACGGTTGATGAAAAGAAGTATGTATTTAGCATCATATAATGACGCCTGGCCAACGTGATTATATTATACTAAGTACATATGGGTGTTTCATAGTCGTATGATACGTGATGGGGATTCGGCAAATTTTCTTGATACTCGAAACTTGAAATATGTGAAACTCCATTTCTCACATATTTTTTATTGGCATTGACTTCTGCATCTTTTCATCGCAGAACGTCAGCATGCTGCCTAAACAAAGAAAGACTCGAAACAGTCGACGAAATTCTCCACCTCCGCCTCCAGAAACAACCGAACAAATAATCGAACGCCGCGTGGCTGAGGCTATTGCTCAGTACGAGGCCAGCCGAAATCGTGAAAACCTAACCAACAATAGTGGAGCCACCCCAGTTAACAGCGAAACTCCAAACAATGCCCAGCAGGGGTGTTCCTACAAAACCTTTCAGTCTTGTAAACCCAGCACCTTCACCGGGACCGAAGGGGCCATTGGCCTGGTCCACTGGATTGAGAAAATGGAATCAGTCATCGACATCAGCGACTGTGCCACCGACAGAATCGTGAAATACGCCACCTGCACTCTAGCCGACAAGGCGCTAACCTGGTGGAATGCTCATGTGCAAATTATGGGACGCCCAGCTGCTCATTCCATGACCTGGGTAACTCTGAAACAGATGATGATGGAGGAATTTTGCCCTCTCAACGAGATGCAGAAACTTGAAAACGAATTCTGGAACATACAAATGATCGGCGCTGACATTTCCGGTTATACAACTAGATTCCAGGAGCTTGCACGTCTTGTGCCTCACATGGTAACCCCAGAAAGCAAACGCATCGAGCGTTTCAACAAGGGCTTAGCCCCACAGATTCGAGGCATGGTTATGTCCTCCAAACCAGCTACCTTTAGGAGCGCAGCAGATCTGGCTCAAAGCTTAACCGACGACGCCATTCTGATCGGCACTTTGAAAACTACTACCGGGAAAGCTGAACTTACCTGTACTGATGCGGGCGACTCTGGAAACAATAAACGCAAATGGAACAACGAGGGTAATGACCGCCAGGGTCAACAAAACATAAACCCGGGAAACACCCAAGCCTACGCTGCAATCAACAACCCTGGACCCAAAACCGACCTTGGCAACAAACCGAGGTTTGACAAGTGCGGGAGACACCACGATGGTGATTGTACATTTTGTCAAAACTGCAGACGTCCCGGTCACTTAGCACAGAACTGTAGGACAAACCTACCTCCTCAAGCCGCCCCCGAGGGACAAAACACCGGCTGCTTTAGGTGTGGTGATCCTGGACATCACCGAAACCAATGCCAACAACCGAACAACAACCGCAACAATCAAAACGACAACAATCGCGTCGCTAACAAAGGCTACGTCCAAAGCCGCGCATACATCCTCCGTGCACCAGAAACGGTTGCGGATCTCAACTAGCACGGTACGTTTTAGCGACTATTGCTACGATTTAACATACGTTTCATTCGAATGTCTATTCAACATTAACGCTTGGTAAACTTCGATTATTATCGAACGCATAACTATTTAAACTATACCGCGAGTATACAAAACCGTTAAAACTTTTCTGGCAACAATTGAACGCCACGCAAATTAGTATTATTATCGACGACGTGACTTATCGGAGAACATACGCCGCGGGCAATCCGACTTGAATTTAAATCTCGGGACGAGATTTCTCTAACATGGGGAGAATGTAACACTCCGCAAATTCAAACGCGAATATTAACGTTAATCACTTGCATTATTAGGCTAATTCCCTACTTGAGTGAATTCACAACACATTTTAGAGGTAAGTCTAGCATAGCCCAACTAGTTAGTACGCGTAGTATTACGTATTCGTAATTAGTTGTAATTACGTACAGAACAAATTGAAAACAAACGCGACAAAAACATACGACTGTTGGTGAACAAAATTATTTAATAAAACGAAATTATTAAATAACGTCGTAAACAATTAAATATTATGTCGATAATATTTACATATCTTTTTATAACGCAAAAACGTCAACTCGTATAATTAAAATAAAACAAAGTTTGAAATTTGTAAAAATTTATTAATTTGGTTTCATAAAAAGATCCTAATTAAAAATACATGGAAAAATGTAATTAAAAACATATTAGTTAAAATAAAGTAACATTTAACGATCGGGCAAACAAACACGGAGCGCAAACACGGAGGCAGAAAAGGGGACAAAACCCCAACTCCACCTCCTTTTCCTTCCATTTTTCTTTCATCTCTTTCTCTCTCTACACTCTCTTTTCTCTCATTTCTCTCTCTTTCAAGATCCATCACCACCATCTTCATAAAATCAACAAAAACTACTTTCAAACGACGCCGAATCACCATACTTCTTTGGAGTAAAACGACCACGAGACTACGATCTACACTTCTACCTTTTCGGATTTCAAATCCGGCAATCGTAAGTTTCCGACAAATCCCGCAAATCTTTAGATTTCGAAGTTATAATTGATATTTCATGTTTAGTATACTTAGATTACCATGTTTTAGTGTTTTATACAACCGATTATGTCCAAAAACGAACCAAATCTCGTCTTTTTTTCAAGCTGTTCGTCGAACAGCTGGTAGTGTCGCATAGGGACCGAAAACAGTATAGCGACACTTCCTTAGTGTCGCTATTAGTGCCGCATGTAACCCAAAATATACCGTCACTTGTCTAGTGACGCTACAAACTTTACTATACCGACACTTCTCGAGTGTCGCTAATCATTGACCGACACCTCTATACGGCACTAACTAAGTGTCGCATAAAATCAGATTTTCCTTTATAAACGACACTCCAATAGTGACGCACTAATCTTACATACGACTCTTCATAAGTGTCGCACTGCAATTTTAACCGACACTTCATCAGTGTCGCATAACGTTCTGACCACCATTTAACCCGACACTAGCCTAGTGTCGCATAACCAAAGCAAGTGACGCCCCTTAGTGTCGCATAAAACAGCAGGTTCCAATCCAACTTTTCACTAAGTGTCGAACTTAACCGGCAACGAATACTCACATATTATACAATACACGAACTATACAAACATTACAAACATACTTGTTTTATCGAAATGTTGCTTTCAAACTATCACCAACGAGTCGTATACATTTTCACAAAAACGAAATACAAACGTAAACATTAAACAAACGATTTGGACGTGACTTGGTTGTACAAACACTAGCATGGATGATTAGATTAGACATCCACATACTTATAAATCTTATACGTTTAGGACGTTAGGAGATTCTGGACTGTACTTGGGCTTAGGTTTGCTAGCACTCGCACAACTACTTAACTCAATAGGTGAGTTCACAGCCCCTACTTCTACTGTTTTTAACTACTTTTGGGGTGGAAAACATAGTCAACTGCTTTACTGATTTTACTGATTGCCATAACTGCTTTTACTATATGATTATTTATCATACTGTTTACTCGAACAATTAGAGTACTTGAACTGTTAAACTGTTATACAAACTATCACATAACTGCCTTTGGTACACTTATACAAACCGCTTATGACTGCGGTCAACTACTACAACTGTCCGTACGAAATGGTATTCCATACAAAAACTAATATTACTATGTGAAACTAATTTGGTATCTTACCGGAGAACGACCGGTATATATTGGTAACTTATCGGAGAACGACCGACACTAACATGGTATCTTACCGGAGAACGACCGGTACTAACAGTGTATCTCGCCGGTGAACGACCGGTGCTAACTTGGTATCTTACCGGAGAACGACCGGTACATTTGGTAACTAGTCGGAGAACGACCGACTCAAACTTTAAAACTACTGGGGAACGACCAGCAACACGTTTTCAAACATATGATTTGGGTAACGTCCCAACGCAACTATTTTTGGGCAACATCCCACATGAACCGCATTTTGGGTAACGTCCCGACTAAAACCGAAACTTTTGGGCGAATAACCCACTAAACTTATATTTTGGATGACGTTCCACTAAACATTACTCGACTATTATGGCAATTACTATTTATGAACGTATTTGGTTCAACAACTATGACTACAAAACTTGAAACAACAACTTACAACATAAAACCTGTGGATTCACTCAACCTCGTTGTTGACTTTTACTATGTTTTTCAGGGAATTAGCTGCGCATGTAAGAATCGCCAACACTTGGAGAATTAGGCGACCCGTGAAGCTTTAGGATGCCAACTTTTTGGAAAAACATATGGATTTCTTTAGTATAACTGAATTGTTTTAGTCATATTTCAGAAATCTACTTTTGTAAACGTATTTCTTTTAACTTATACGATTCGATGAATCGTAAACTTTGTAATTAACACTTTTGGCATCTTAATATATATTATGTTCTGTTGTAATCATAAGCTCTGATACGTATGCATGCTTTATTATTGTGACACCCCAGTACTTAAACTAAATGCTTCTGCTAAACAAATTTGGGCGTGTTACATTGTGTGCCGACCAAGCATTATGATAACGTTGTGCTCCAAACTCATAGGTCTGTTGTTGCTGCATTTGCTCTTGCCTTAAACTCATACCATCAAACCTGCCAAACATATCCTGCAACCAAGCAGGCTGATTTTGTGCCTGTGAATTTGTACCTGAACCAGAAGCAAAGTGGGATCCAGATGGTGGCATAGACTGATCATATGCTGCTTCCTCTTGCTGTTGTTGGGTTTGCTGTTGAGCGGGCTGCCTGTGTCTTCTCTTGGCAGGCCTTGTTGAAGCAGGCTGTGCTGAGGTATCATAAGGAATGTAGGTGTTTTGGTAAGGCATGATAGCTTCTGCCCCTTCAAAGAAAACCGCTCCTACTACCTTAGGCCTGGCAGTCACTCGAGTTAACTCCTCAAAATTGATGTTAAAAAACTTAGCAACTCTAGTAACAAAATGTCCCCCACAGATTGGGGAACTCTCCTTCAACCCACTAGCATTATGTGCCAAATACCATGCAACACAATAAGGAATGTTAACATTCTTCACAGCAACAAACTGTCTCAAATACCATAAATCATACTGAGACACTTTCTCACATCCTTCCTTCCTGTGACAGATAGTGTATGCCAAACAACGCTGAATAACTCTGAGGTGCATGTTATCTAAATCCTTATAAGAATTTCCACCAGATATGAATGGTTTTTGTGAAAATTGATGCCATATATCCTTTGGGTAGAAATTAATTAGAATCGTCTCACCGTTCTCCAGAAATGTATCAAAATGATCAGCAGCAAGTTCCTCTGAAGTGTAAATTCCCAGGCATGTAGCAAACTGCTTCATTGACAACTTTCTTGGCTTTCCCCCCAGTCTGAATGTCATGAATGTTTTATCATCAGCTTTTACCACCTCCTCATTCATCACATAGGTACAATGGAACTCTATGCACAATTCTCTAAAGACTGGCTCATTAATTTGGAACAGGTTAAACCAATCTTTATACTCGAATTCCTGACGATTAACATAATATCTCTGAGTTAGGACAGCTTTTATATCATTAGCAATTCCAGCTTGCTCTAGAGGGCTCCAGTCAACCACCCTTGGAAGATCATAATTTTTTTGATTTAGAACATGAAACTTTTCACAACAGAGATTGTAATTTGCGAGCTTTCTGCTAAACTTCAGCCATGGATGAATATTATCTGGCATGATTTGAGCATCAATGCTCATAGGCTGTGGCCTATCCCCCTCTTCATCATGTGCTGTACCAGATGTACTAACACCCTTTTGCTTTCTTCCTCCTTGCTCCAAAATAACACACAACAAACAAACAATTCCATATGTACATTTGTTAGAGTTAGTTATAAAATCACACCAAATATAGAAACATATCCGTAGTAATGCACAAAGAAAAACAATCATAACACAACATAAAAGAAGCAAAGTTTTATTATTCCATTGATTCAAACATTACAAAAGAGATACAAACGATTAACCCCAAAACAATAACACACTAACACAAACTACTAACACAAACCACTAACCCCATTTTACTAACACAATGATACCAACAATCATCCATGCAAACAAGTAAAAGAAAAGAAAAATGAAACATCCATTACTATTGGGAAAACACGAAATGTGGATGAGTAAAGGCATAGCGATTAGCAGCACGAGGGTGTAGAAAATGGTGTCCAAATCCATATCCATATCAAATAGAAAGTGAGATAAAAACTTGTGAATGAGTTAGTGAATTCAAGACTTATTCTTTTAAAAACCGACTAGCCGTTTTCAATAAAAACGGCCGCCTCTAGAGAATTGTGTAGAAGTGTTTGGAAGTTTGTGGAAGACACTAGCCGTTAGCCGCAACTTTTAAAAATTTTTTTTATTTTTTTATTATTTTTTTATTTTTTATTTTTTTTAACATCAATACAAAAACTGTAAATGTATATTGAAGAAGTAAAAATAACAAAAACGCATACAAATTAATCATTCAAACTTAATCATACACATTAACCAAAAATCACAGAATTCCACTACATTAGGTTTAAGCAATTATCCAAACATCTAAAAGTTTCACACAATTTCAGAATCACTAACATGTTAATACACCTACTGTAACACAATTACCCTCAACTATAATCAATCAAAATATCTCATTTACCCTAATATTAAGCTTACTTAAATCATGCAATTACATACACAATTTTGTTAAAATAAGCCTTACAATCAAGAGTAATATAATTGTATAACAATGTGAAGCACAAAATTGATTGAAACTAGTTTTCCCCAAATTATCACCTCATGAACCCTAATTTACACAACAATTAAAATCAGGAATTGAAATACGAATTCATGCAATAAAGAAGTTTACAATCATGTAAAACACTCAATAATCATGAAAATGCACAACAATAACTTCCCCACACTTAGTTTTCAAGAAACCCTAAAAATGCATAATTCAAATCGAAGCAAGAAATTAAGTGTTTGGAATGGAAAAGTGAAGAATCATACCCTAGACATGATAAAGAAGTGTTAGATTGGATGAATTCGTGAGTTCTCCGGTGAAAAATGGTGTATTTGAGTGAGTTTAGGGCTGGGTTTCGCGGTTTGCAGAGAAAATAAAATTGTGTTGTGTGTGCAGTGTGATGAGATCGTGCAGTTTATTCTCGAAAAGCAAGAAGGACGCGGCGCGTTCTTTGGTACACGGCGCGTTCTACATAAAATAAGGAAACGGTCACTCAAGATCCACGCGGTGCGTACTTAAATTTATCATCAGGACACGCCGTGTCCTGATGTAAGGACACGGTTATTGTTATTTTTACTTAAATTTATCATCAGGACACACCGCGTAGCTATAGAACGCACCGCGTTCTATGTTGTTATTAATTGTACGCGCCGCGTACATCAGGACACGGCGTGTCCTTAATTTTGTAGATTTGACAATGTATCACACGCCGCGTCCCATTAAGCCTAATGACCGTGTACTAAAATTAAGCAGTTTGTACGCGGTGCGTCCTATTGTTTTCTGGAAAATGCTTTCTTTCTTACTAAAATGAAACAAAATATCAAAGATTACAAACTAATTGCATAGAAACAATCGAAGACACACAGAGAATAAAAATAACTTTCTACACTAAGCATGCTTGTTTATTAACGAGTCATTAGCTTGACTCGATCCCGTATTTATTTGTTCTTGGGATCGAAATTGAGATCAACATCATTGTCAATCTCCAATGGTCCATCAAAATAATGTTTTACCCTATGACCATTAACTTTAAATCTCTCCCCCTTTGCATTTTCTAATTCGACCGTACCATAGGGAAAGACTTTTGTTATAACATACGGTCCATACCACCTAGATTTCAATTTTCCCGGAAAGATTTTAAAACGTGAATTGAAAAGAAGGACGCTATCTCCTTCTTTAAATTCCTTATTCCTTTCAGCCTTTTGTCGTGCCATTTCTTGGTCTTTTCCTTGTAAATGAGTGAGTTCTCATATGCATCCAACCTAAGTTCGTCTAACTCATTTACTTGCATCAATCTCAAACTACCGGCTTCATGAATATCAAGATTACATGTCTTGAGAGCCCAATAAGCTTTGTGCTCAATCTCCACTGGGAGATGACATGCTTTCCCGTAAACTAAGCGAAATGGGGTGGTTCCTATGGGTGTTTTATAAGCAGTCCTAAATGCCCAAAGAGCATCATCGAGTTTGGTGGACCATTCCTTGGGATTTGAACCTACCGTCTTTTCTAAGATTCTTTTTATAGCACGATTAGTATTTTCAACCTGTCCACTCGTTTGGGGGTGGTAAGGCGTAGAAATTCTATGAGTTACCCCATATCGTTTCAAAGCCTTCTCAAGTTGAGTATTACAAAAATGAGTGCCCCTATCGCTTATGAGAGCTTTAGGGGTGCCAAATCGTGCAAATAAACGCTTTAAGAATGAAAGAACAACTCGTGCATCATTAGTAGGGAGAGCTTGCGCTTCTGCCCATTTAGAGACATAATCGACAGCAACAAGTATATAAAGATTCTTATCAGAATTGGGAAATGGTCCCATGAAATCTATGCCCCAAATGTCAAAAACTTCACATACCTGCATGATATTCTGTGGCATTTCATCACGTTGTGAAATTTTTCCAGCCCTTTGACAAGAGTCACATGAACGAACAAGGGCATGAGCATCTTTGAAAATTGATGGCCAATAGAAACCGGCCTCATAAACTTTTCGACCTGTGTGTTGAGGTCCAAAGCGGCCTCCTGTTGGGCCGAGATGACAATGAAGCAAGATTTGTCTCGCCTCATTTCCGGAAACACAACGATGGAATACACCGTCGGGACAGCTTTTGAACAAATATGGGTCCTCCCAAAAGTAATGTTTTATGTCACTAAAGAATTTTCTCTTTTGATTGTGTGACATACCTTTTTGGAGATACCCACCAGCAAGATAGTTTGCTATGTCGGCAAACCATGGAACATCGTTTCTCTCGACTCTCATTAATGACTCATCAGGAAAGTTATCTTTGATATTAGATTCATTGAGGACCTCCAAGTTGGGATTCTCAAGTCGTGAGAGGTGATCCGCAGCAAGATTCTCTGCTCCCTTCTTATCCCGGATCTCTATATCAAACTCTTGCAAGAGCAAGATCCATCGAATTAGGCGGGGTTTGGCATCCTGTTTGGAAAACAAGTACCTAAGAGCAGAATGATCAGTGTAGACTACCGTTTTTGCTAGCACAAGATATGATCTAAACTTATCAAAAGCAAAGACAATGGCAAGGAGCTCTTTTTCTGTGGTAGTGTAGTTCAATTGTGCTCCTTGCAAAGTCTTGCTAGCATAATAAATGGGTTGGAATTTCTTGTCAATTCTTTGACCCAAAACGGCGCCCATAGCAAAGTCACTAGCATCACACATGAGTTCAAATGGAAGAGACCAATTTGGAGAAATCATGATTGGTGCATTAGTGAGCTTTTCCTTCAAAAGATTGAAAGCATTTAAACATTCATTGGAGAAGACAAAAGGTGCATCTTTCTCTAAGAGTTTATTCATTGGGGTGGCTATTTTGGAAAAATCTTTTATGAAGCGTCGATAAAAACCGGCATGCCCAAGAAAACTCCTAATTCCCTTGACATTGGTGGGAGGTGGAAGTTTAGCAATCACATCAACTTTAGCCTTGTCTACTTGTATACCTGCATTAGATATCTTGTGCCCGAGAACAATGCCCTCTCGAACCATGAAATGGCATTTTTTCCCAATTGAGCACAAGGTTAGCTTTTTCACATCTAACAAGCATTTTCTCAAGGTTAAGTAAACATGTATCAAAGGTATTACCAAAGACAGAGAAGTCATCCATAAATACCTCCATACAATTTTCAATCATATCATGAAAGATTGCCATCATGCACCTTTGGAAGGTAGCGGGGGCGTTGCAAAGACCAAACGGCATTCGTTTGTAAGAAAAAGTACCATAAGGACATTTAAAAGTGGTTTTCTCTTGGTCTTCCGGAGCAATTGGAATTTTGAAATAACCTGAAAAACCATCAAGAAAACAATAGAAAGTGTTCCCCGCCAACCTTTCCAACATTTGGTCAATGAAAGGTAGGGGAAAATGGTCCTTCCTAGTGGCATCATTCAACTTACGATAGTCTATGCATACTCTCCAACCCGTGACTGTTCTTGTAGGGATTAACTCATTTTTCTCATTAGTGATCACGGTAATACCCCCCTTTTTGGGTACCACTTGAACGGGGCTTACCCATGGACTGTCAGAAATGGGGTAAATCAAACCCGCATCAAGCAATTTAATAACTTCTTGTTTAACAACATCTTTCACATTAGGATTTAATCTCCTTTGTCGTTGCACCGCCGGTTTAAAGTTATCTTCCATTAAAATTTTGTGGGTGCAATACGAAGGACTTATACCCTTGATGTCGTTAATTTTCCATGCTATAACCGGTTTATGGGCTTTTAACAAGGAAATGAGTTGAGACTTTTCACTTACAGTGAGAGTAGAGGAAATTATGACAGGCAATTGAGACTCGCCTTGTAAATAAGCATATTCCAAATGACTTGGAAGTGGCTTTAATTCCAAAATGGGCGGTTCCTCAATTGAAGACTTGTAACGGTATCGATCCTCTTTCTTCAACTCCTCGTATTCTTCAGTAGTGGGTTCATAGCCTTCCGCCATGAGTGCGGTTAGCTCCTCCATACTATCAGTCAATAACTCATCATCTTGTTCTCCAAGTGGACATATACCTGCACCCTGTAATTCTGGAAATTCCTGCAAAAACTCCAAATGTGTGTCTACAGTTTGTATATAATAGCAAGAATCGTCCGTGGAATTAGGGTATTTCATTGAACGGTCAACAGAAAATGTAATACTCTCATCCTCTATACTTAGGGTTAATTTTCTATTATAAACATCAATTATTGCCCTAGCTGTGTTCAAGAATGGTCTTCCTAGAATGAGAGGTATTTCACTATCTTCTTCCATATCTAAGATTACAAAGTCAGCAGGAAAGACTAATTTACCAACTTTAACTAGCATGTTCTCCATTATCCCCTTTGGATACTTTATTGACCTATCGGCTAGTTGTATACTCATCCTTGTTGGTTTTAAGTCTCCTAGGTCTAGCTTGATAAACAATGAATATGGCATTAAATTTATGCTAGCACCTAAGTCCGCTAATGCACTTCTTGAACTTAAATTACCTAGAAAACATGGTATGGTGAAACTTCCTGGATCGGGCAGTTTTTCAGGCAACTTGTTCATTAGTACCGCCGAGCAAGTGGCGTTCAAAGTTACAGCTGAGAGTTCTTCCATCTTTCGTCTGTTCGTGAGTAGGTCCTTCAAAAACTTTGCATATCTTGGCATACCTGAAATAACATCAATGAAAGGAAGATTGACATTTATCTGTTTGAACATATCCAAAAATTTGGATTGTTCTTCTTCAAGCTTTTCCTTTCTCAACCGTTGTGGATAAGGAATTGGTGGTCTATATGGCTTCACAACTTGTTTGACCGGAACTGTACTTTGTGAGCTTTTGTTGTTCCCTTGGTCATTTTCATCCACCGTTTTAGATTCTTTCTCCTTATCGTGTACCTGTGACAATGGAACAGAATCATCGGAATTGTTAGGCATAATAGGTGGCTCGAGCACCTTTCCACTCCGTGTGGTGATTGCCTTGGCTTGTTCATTCCGAGGGTTAACTTTGGTATCACTAGGTAACGATCCCGGTTGCCTTTCCGCTAGCATCCTTGAAATGTTGCTTACTTCCTTCTCTAGATTCTGAATTGAAGCTTGTTGATTTCGAAAGGATTGCTCGGTTCTTTCGTTCATTTGACTTTGGGCTGCCACAAATTTGTTGACAAGATCCTCCAAGCTTAAACTTTTTGTTTCCGATGATGAAGATGATGGGGTTTGAATGGGAATTTGTTGAGTGGTAGATGGTTGTTGTCTATAGAATCCCGGACCGGATTGTTGATATGGAGCATTAAAATTCCGGTAGAAATTGCTTCTTCCTCCTTGAAAATTATTTTGTCTTTGGTTCAAGAAAGAAACATTCTCTAGTTGATCCATAGGCACATCACAATCTTTAGCCAAATGCATACCTCCACAATTATCACACCCAACTTTTATGGCATGAATGTCTTTAGTGATCTTCTCCATTTGCCTCCCAAAAGTTGCCAATTGAGCAGTCAATGCAGCAATATTATCATTAGCATCAACACTAGCTACTCTTGATCTTGACTTCTCCTTCTTTTGATGCCATTCGTGAGTGTGGGCAGCAAGATCATTGATGATGGTATGGGCATGGCCTGGTGTTTTCTTCATGATAGTGCCTCCAGCTGCAGTATCTATAGCTCTTCTTGTATCTACGTCAGCTCCTTTATAGAAAATCTGCACTTGTTGGAAGGTATTCAAACCATGTTGTGGACACATTCAGAGCATTTTTCCGAATCGGTTCCAAGCTTCATACAGCGTTTCATTAGGTCTTTGCTCGAACGATGAAATTTCTCCTTGAAGTTCAACAGCTTTTGAAGCAGGGAAAAATCTTTGAAGAAACTTATCAACCATATCGTTCCAACTAGTGATTGCTCCTTCCGGTAAGGACTCTAACCAATCCTTAGCCTCTCCCGTGAGAGTCCAAGGGAAAACTCGGAGGTAGATTACCTTGCTTTCTACAGCTTTTACGTTGAAAAGAACACAAATTCCCAGAAATTTTCTGAGATGTTCATTAGGATCTTCTCTTTCCGAACCGCTAAATTGGCATTGATTGTTGATCATATGAAGGAATTGACCTTTTATCTCGAACTCCTCCGTGATTTCGGGCTGGTTTATAGCTGAACCTTGGCCTTCTCGTTTTGCTTTCATCAACGCCTCCATTGTTTGATTATCCATGTTGGATGTCCCTTCTTGTTCCACTATATGCTCGGATTTGTCACTAATGAATGAAATGGTTCTTCTTACTTGTCTCCTTACTACTCTTTCTGGGTTAGAGAATGGTTCATAAAGTGGCGAATCGGAAGAACGGGTCATACACTAGCTGTAATCTATCAAAACAAAAACAACAAATGGTCACACATACCGATTCTACAATAAAAACAAAGCAATAACTTTCTAAGGAATAAATTCCTAAGAAAGGATCAATTAACTATAAATAAATAACAAATTCTCAATTGACACAAACTGTTCCCCGACAGCGGCGCCAAAAACTTGATGTGCTAAAACCGAGTTATAAATTTAGTATGAAAATGTATCTAAGTATTGGCTATTAAACACATAGGCAGTGTACCTATCGAATAATAATATAGCAAAGGTAAATTTCCAAGTATCGTCCACAGGAACAGTTTATATGTAATTATGAATATGCTATCAATTTATAATTAACTAGAATGGTAAACAATTAAAAATTGGGAGTTTTACCTCTTAACGATAGGCAGTCAAATGGTTGTATATTTTTGTATTTTTCAATTATATAAAATGAAGATGCTATTAAAATAAAATACAAGAAATAAAAGATAGTTTGTTCTCAAATGGAGAAATATGTTCATCTAGATCTTTTACCCCTAGTGTTGGATAGTTTAATGAAGAATACAAGCTATTCTAATAAAGCAAGTTAACTAGTTGGATTACTTGTTGGTCACAAAATAACCGCTTAATCTAGAGCAAGGTGCAAAGATCTTTGATCACCTAATATCTCTTGATTATAACTAATCAATTTACTAGAATTAGTTGCTTAGATTAGTTGTCAATATATGTGTTTCATAAATCTATTTCCTTGTGGTCTCAAGACAAATAAGTGATGAAGGCTACTAAAATGCAAAGGTTATTGATCATTTTAATAAACCTTAACCATGATTCATTAGACAAACTAACTTGAAGTATTACTCATTAATTACACAAGATGATCACTAAATGTAATTCATCCACATTAAGTTTTATCTAGTTGATTCAATCCTTTGATGTGGTCTCATACAAATTACCAAATGTCACTTTTAGTAAATATATGCAAGAACGTAAGATGGTCACTAAATGGAGCATATATTGATTGAATCAAATATGAATACAACTTAACACAAATGGTTCTATTGAACAAACTTCAAATTATCATATATCTCCAACTAATCACAAAATTATATCCAACAACTAGGGTTATTAATCTAGATGAACATAGGGAAATTAGCTCATAATCTTAGGAATAACAACAACAAACACAATCATAACAATAATCAATTGGATATTCATAGTTTATTAGACAAGAAAATACCAAATGGAAATTGAAGAATAACACTTGTTGATGATGGAATTAGCTTTTCCAATGATTACAATGAAGAGTTAAGCTCCTAAATTCGTAGCCCCAGATTATCACCTTAAGAACAAGAGTGGAAGTGGTGGAATATGGATTGTGAGAGTGAAAATGGTGAATGGAGATAATCTCCAAGTGATAGATGATCTTTGATTCCACCCAATTCCCTCTATTAAATAGATTGGAAAGCAATGAATTAATGGAAGTAATAATTATGAATTCCACCATGCTTGTGTTCTTTCTCTCTGTATACCAACTGAAATGAAGTAAAGAATGGAAAAGAAATCGAGTAGTGGAGCTTTTGGTGCTGTCGTGGACATGACCAGATGCAAAGGACGCGGTGCGTCCATTAGAACGCGGTGCGTTCTTTCTGTTTTAGCCACGTGTCATCGTCTGGCTTACCCTAGATCGGCATTAATTACATGAGGTACGCGGCGTGTCATAACGGACGCGGCGCGTCCTTCTGTTTTGCACCAGATGTAGAAGTTAAGCACGCGGCGTGTTCTTTGCATATAAACATGTAGGACGCGGTGTGTCCAAGTACACACGGCGTGTACTATTCTTTGGCCACCTTCTGTTAACGAGATTGCATTAGGACACGGAGTGTCCAAGAGTACACGGTGCGTCCTCTTCATGGCTGATGTACTGGACGAATTTTAACATTAGGACACGGCGTGTCCTAGTATACGCGGCGCGTCCTAGCTTCCTTCAGGAACATTTGTGCATATTAGCTTCAAATCACCTCAACTAGATAACATTTCTTCACATTCTTCATTTGTGCACCTGAAATGATTATTTGAGCTATTAAGTATCATAAGTTCACACATTTGACCAAAAACTCTTACAAAAATAATGATATCGCAATGAATAAACATGTATAAATTAGGCGATATCAAACATAAACAAAATTATTTAAGGTCAAAGTTGTCAAAGAAAGACTCCAAAAGTCAAAAGTGGACAATAAAATTGAGACGGATGGAGTATTACTATTTAGTATTTACTCACAGGTGATGTGCATTTATTATATGCAAACTTTAGAGTATCCATCATTACGCACTTGCAAATTTTTATCTAATAATTAAAAAATCTTGATGATAATCATATGTGATTATCAAACAAATCATGAATTTTGAATCACTAACTATTATCAATATAAAATTGTCAACTATTAACGATGAAAATCATGAATTATCTATCTGACTAAAAAAAATAAGTTAGATCACACCTCAAATAAAATCTATCACTAATCATTTGCAAAATTTTAGATTCTTTATTAAATCACATGTGATTTGATTGTATGTAATTTTAAGAACTCAAAAAAGTGAAGAAAAAAAAATTCGTTAAAAATATGTCATGCGAGATCTTAAAACGAAGTGGAAATAATACTGATTTTTATGGTTCAATTATTATAATTTTTTGATTAACCGTTTATGGTATATTTAAATTTAAAAAATGTTGATGGAAGTAGGTTTTTAATTAAAATTACCATAATACCCCTCTATACTTAATTAATATTCCATCCATCCCAAATTAAGTGTCATGTTTTGACTTTTTGAGTCTTTCTTTTTCAACTTTAACCTTAAATTTATTTGTTTGTGTTATATAATACTTGATGCAAAATATATGAATTGATTGACTTTTAAATGTATTTTTGGTATAATTTTCATAATGTAACTAGGTGAACAACCCGTGACAACGCGGGCTAAGCTATTTAACTTGTCAATATAACAATTAAATTTTAAATAAATATAATGTGTAAAATATTATATCAAAGAAAAGAAAAAGACTAATGTCATAAGAACTATAAATAACAATCAGGAAACATATGTATTGTTCCATCCATTCACATATAGCATATCTATCCAATAATTGTTTTTGAATTTTGTCAGGTGAAAGTAAAATGAGTAACAGACACCACGTTGTTTGCGTTAGCCTCATATTAATCTCATTATATAAATGTATTTTATAATTATAATTTTTATATGCTCAAAAAGACTATAATACAAGGGTTAATAATGGTTTAATCCCTAAAGTTTCACTTTTTTTTCGTTTTAACTACTCAACTTTTTTGTGAACGTTTTAACCACTCAACTTAGGATCAATAATGGTTTAATCCTTGAACTTTCAATTTGTTTTCGTTTTAACCACTCAACTTTGTTTTAAACGTTTTAACCACTCAACTTATGAGTTGACCATACTTTAACCACTAAAGTTCATTTAACCATTTAAAAAAACCATTTCGTTAACTTATAATGAAAGTTTAGATCGGGATATATAAACTTTGAACTGATTTTTTATCTACCAAGGTTGTCAAGAGAGAGATCTTACCTATGATCGTTTTTGTCTTCACAAGATCGAAATCGTAAGATCAAATCGGGATCGTAAGATCCTACTCATACATTATGATCTCATAAATGTGTATTATAATGCATATAAAAGATTAATTGCATGAACAATAATAAACCTATTAACCTTTTATTGGACAAAAATTAACTAATTTATATTTTGTTAACTTATATTCATGTTAAGTAAGATCGAATCGGATCGACATCGTAAGATCCTATGCTCAAATCGAAATCGTAAGATCTTACGATCCCGATTTGATCTTACGATTTCGATCTTGTGAAGACAAAAACGATCCTAGGTAAGATCTCTCTCTTGACAATCTTGGTAGATAAAAAATCATTTCAAAGTTTATATATCCCGATCTAAACTTTCATTATAAGTTAACGAAAGGGTTTTTTAAATGGTTAAATGAACTTTAGTGGTTAAAGTATGGTCAACTCATAAGTTGAGTGGTTAAAACGTTTAAAACAAAGTTGAGTGGTTAAAACGAAAACAAATTGAAAGTTCAGGGATTAAACCATTATTGACCCTAAGTTGAGTGGTTAAAACATTTAAAAAAAAAAGTTTAGTGGTTAAAACGAAAAAAAAGTAAAACTTTAGGTATTAAACCATTATTAACCCATAATACAAATATGAATGTTACGTAATATTTAAATGTTACAATTCGAATACTATTATTATGCTTTATAAAACTTATATCTACGGAGTAATTTGTTTTATTGTACGGAGTAGTATTTTTATTTTCTTGCACTCAAATTATGTCAATAAAAACAGAATCACTATATGACAACCATTAGACCATCACATTTCATATACCTAAAGTATGAACCTACCTCACTAATAGCATTCAAATGAGAAATATAACCAAATTTACAAACTTGACTGTTCAATAAAGGCTAAAAGAATATCTGATCAAAATTCTTAAACACGGACATCCAAAACCTTAACAATGACTTTTGCGATCTTTAAAGTTGCTTTTATTTAGGGGTCCCACAAAGTTCTCCAGTAGCACCAGCTCAATTACGGGGTTTATACTTAATAGAGCAATCAATTAGTAACAATATTATTATCTCTCTAATCCTCACACACTTAATGATACATTTCTTTTAGTTAATTACGTCGCAAAAAGTGACAAAAAATTATAAAAAGTGACGGACTCTGTGATATTAAACGGCTGTGTCTTAAATTTAATCATATACTTGAACGACCTAATGAAATATCGTAAACAGGACAAAGGTAATACCACGTTAACATGATTTTATTTACACCTGATGAAAGATTGTAAATTATTTATGATATCATAAATTAGTAGAAAATGAGAAACGACATGTTTCCCTGTGAAACTTAGTACGATAATTTATTAGTTGTAGTTGTAATTTACTACACTTTATTTTTTTACTTTGTTCTAATTGTTTATGATGTAAACATAATAAGATTACGTATACTATTTAACTATTAACATTATATTCATTCATTTTAAAACAAAAACTAAATCATGAATTTAAACTTATAATTGCCAAAAAGGATGACGTACAAGCTATTCAATGAATATATATATATATATATATATATCAACGATAACATCACCCAAATATAATTTAATAGCGAGATTAGTAAGTTAAGAACAGAAAAGGGACACCTGTGATGCGTCTTTATAACAGGAAATGGCAACCTCAAGATTACATGAACAGCTCGAGGGAGATTCAGGCTGCTAAAAAACAAAGCATTATATACATCAACAATACTTTCTGATAAACTTAAACGAAAGAAAAAAAGGGGTAAACAGCTGAAACTATATAGAGTTCCCTTTTTCATTAATTATTTGGGCATCCTCTTGTAACACGTGTTTCCAGTTTTCATTATTATTGTAATGTGCACATGAATGTAAGTTTTATTTGAAAAGAACGTCAAAATGTGTTTGGCAATACTTATTTGTTATCAACAGGTAAGAAGAGAACTTCCCATCGATGACGTAATTAGTATCCATATAGCCATTGATAGTTCGATCAGAATCAAGAAGTTGAATCAACAAAAAGCAATTATACATTATAGAAGTTGCAATTAAAAAAATAAAAATTTAAAACTACGATCGTAAAAGTTCAACCTAAAGATGGAGAGAGATTTAATTATCACAAAAGAAATCTATTGTAATGTGTTGTGTTTACACCACTAATTAAATATCATATATATCCCACCAAGTGTTGTTGACAACAGAGAGGCTGGAAACATGTAATCTCAAACTAAAAAATAAATGTACCTTCCCATTGGGATAATACGAATTATAAAATCTTTCCAAGAATATGTTGGACACCATGTAGTGCATAGACCACAACATGTGCATACCTGACACAAAACTCAAAATCAATGTAAATTTTTTTTTTTCTCAAAAGTATGCAATAAGCAAAGGGGTCAATCGCCTTCCATAAACTTCAACTCGCATAACTCGCATTTCTAGAACCCATCCAAAAGTTCTATCAGTATCAGGATCATCCTTCATTCTTAAGGAAACATCCATCCATGTGAGAGCAAAGTTTTCGAGTAGATCCTGTATATTAATTTCAGTCAATCAGTAACATTCTTTCATAATAAACTATGCTTTGATATAGAGGTGGCAATTATGATCTTTGCCGATGATATCGTGCTGGTCTCAAAAACAAAGGATGGGTTAAATTGTAGGATTAAACAATGGAGGGAGGTCTTAGAGGACCAAGGCTTAAAAATAAGTCGACAAAAAACAGAATATCTACAATGTAAATTCGAAGGGAATGGGGTTGAGCAGAATGGGGATGTGGACATCCGCATTGGGGACCAGATTCAGCTACCACATGAGTCTTTTAGATACCTTGGCTCGGTGCTACATAGTTCAGGGAGGTGCGACGAGGATGTAACTCACTGGATTAAGGTAGGCTGGCTGAAGTGGAAAGCAGCGACAGGCGTCATGTGTGACAAGAAAGTCCCTCACAAAATGAAAGGGAAATTTTATAAGATAGCAATTAGACCGGCTATGCTGTATGGTTCAGAGTGCTGGCCGATGACTAAGGTGCAAGAAAGGAGGATGGAAGTGGCGGAAATGAGGATGCTAAGATGGACATGTGGTAAAACCATGTTGGATATGCTACCTAATGCAGTTTTTAGGGGAGAACTAGAAGTCGTGAACATCACCGATAAGTTGAGAGAAGGAAGACTGAGATGGTTTGATCATGTTAGGAGGAGACCTACGATGGTGCCAGTCAGGAGAGTGGAAACTCTCAACATCGATGGATCGAGGAGAAGGGGTAGACCTAGACGTAAGTGGGAGGATAGACTGAAGCTCGACATCAACGAACTCCGTTTAATTAAGGATATGACCTCTGATAGGAACTTGTGGAGGAGTAGAATTAAAACGGATGAGTAGAAAGGGTTTATTCGTTCGATGGTTAGGGTTATACATACATATATTATATTTAATTGCTATCATTAATACTTGTATTATTATTATTATTATTATTGTTATTATTATTATTATTATTATTATTATTATTTGTTGTTGTTGTTGTTGCTGCTGTTGCTGCTGTGCTGCTGTATTAGAGGTTGGTTGGTTGTTGATGTTTGTGGTTGCGGTTAAGGATGCAGATGCAGACGCTGTTTTTGCTACTGCGGATGCCGATGCGGATACAGATGCAGAAGTGGGGGATGCCGACGTGGCCGCTTGTTTTTACTGCTGTTGTTATTACTATATTTCTGAGTTGCTACTCTTATTTGTACGCAAAAACTGCTGGAGGTCTCTATGAAAGCAGCCTCTCTACCTCTTGTTAGGGGTAAGGCTGTCTACATCCTGCCTCCCCATACCCCGCTCTAGGCGGGATTGGGTATTGTTGTTGTTGTTGTTGTTGTTGTTGTTGTTGTTGTTGTTGTTGTTGTTGTTGTACACAGGTACGTTTTATCTCTAACAGGCTAAATGAGGGCGGAAAGTCTTTTAAACTATATTTTTAATATATATGATCTTGTACTTGATATTTAAATAATAACATAAATTCTGAAATTTTATCTTAATGGTTTTAAAACATTAGGACAAAAATAAATGGTTGCCTTGCAGCGGGATGTATAGTGTCCTATGAACCTATAAATTAAAGACACAATCAAACATATAGCAAATAAATATGCTAAAGCAGCCCAATTATACCAAAATCAGTTGGATATTGTAACATCCCATTTTTAGGGCCTAAAAGTTTTAGGTATTTTAAATTGGATTTAAATTTTTATAGTGTTAAAAATTTATTTACTACTTTGTATTTGAAAATAAATGGCTAAAAGAGTCACCGAATTTATTGTGACTAATAAATTATTACTTGTTTTAATTTATCGAAGTTGACGGTAAAATAAAAATGTTTTGGATCACGGGTATTGGTTCCAGACAATAGTTAAAATAGCAATATCAAAAATGTGGTGACTCACACTGGACTTAAAGGAGAAGTCGACATATGTTTTATACCTCATCAATTCTTTTGACACATGTCTATACCAAATTCAATCTCTTTTTCATTTACATCACTAAAAAAAAAGTAAAAGAAATATTTGTGTAAAGTAGTAATTAAAATTTGGATGACTCATACTTGGTAAAAAGAATATGTCGACATCTGTTAATAGGTGGCAAGGTCTCCTTCAAAGTTAAACTTCTTTTATCTCATTTGTTCCTAATTTCTAAAAATTCTCTCTTTCATTTCACTTGCAATTAAAGAAAAACTTAAAGAGATAAAAAAGGGAGAAACCTATTAATTTATCAAATTAGGGACGGTGATTATCAAACCAACCTCATCTCATCATCTTAAGCTTTTCCTTCATCATCTAGCTATTCTATTGTAAGTATTTTGACTCCTTGAAACTATATCTTGATTTTTATGAGGATATTGGATAAAATGTTAGAATCATGTATGATAATGGTTAGAAAACCTGATTATAGTGTTTATATGTTGATATTTGGTGATTGTATTAAGTGATTATGCAAGTCATTGTGTGTTCTTCTTTAAACTTAAAATTTGATTTCTATTTGGGTTAGATTATTAATGCATGAGGATAATTGTTTATTGTTAATACATGATTACATTTGTTATAAGGGGTTAGAAATTAGATAAATTCGAGTATTGCATTCATTTGTTTGGTCTCGGGTTTATGTTTCGGATATGCAAAAATTGAACCAGGGGGTCGATGGGGGAGGGGATCCCCGGCGGGGATACCACCTGCCCGGCGGAGACAACACAACAACAGCAGCAGTTTCTGTTTTTGACATATATATGCATAGTTGATTTAATATATGATCTTTACTTGATAACAATTGTATTGAATGAGTAAAGTAGTTATTAAATTGTTGTATGGTTTACTAAAATTTATGTGAGTATTTTGATAATCTTAAATGGATTTTAATGGTAGTTTTAAAAGATAAACATTGTAGTGGTTTATATGTTGGTAATGTAACAGGTGATTAGAATCTGATTATAAATTATATGTTTACTTGATTAATGAACCTATTAAATAGGATAGAATATAAAGTATAATTTTAATTAGGGGTAAGTGCACGAAAATGTAATGAACTATGCTCTGACATTCATTGTATGTAACGAACTATTCTGACATTCATTGTATGTAACGAACTTGCTAATTTTCTCCATTGTATGTAACGAACTAGTTTTTTCCTGGATTTTTCCAAGTGTTGATTATGTAGGACGACACGTGGCGTTCTTAGGACCGTTGATCTGCCCAAAATACAAGTTCGTTACATACAATGAAGGAAATTAGCAAGTTCGTTACATACAATGAATGTCAGAATAGTTCGTTACATACAATGAATGTCAGAGCATAGTTCATTACATTTTCGTGCACTTACCCCTTTTAATTAAGGTGTTATACTTTGAATATTATGTGATTATGATTAATCATATACTTTGAAACATAGCATGATTGTGATATAATATTGTTATGTGTATATCATTGATTTGAGAATTGTATCAAGTATAGCTTGGAATATTATTGGAATAAATTACTAACATGTTACTATTCATGTTCTCAGATAATCAGAAGACTCAGAAACATTAGATATCTGAGTGGACATTCTGGTAATTGGTGAGTGGATCTCTAACTATCAGGGTAACTTGGTGTAACGGATTCGGTTACAACAAGTGATCATGGTTTTATTATTATTGACTGTTTGTCATTTATATTACCTAGTGATATGTGCATTTGTCGTATATGGTCATCTGACGTATAGGGACTTTATTTGTGCATTAACATATATGGTCTTTGACGTATATGTGTATGAGAGGTCAACAGGGTTTGGGCTTATGGATTATTGTCGGGTCAACATAGGATCTTGGTACATGTGTTGTTTAGGGATTTTATGTTGATGGGACAATAATGTAGGCTATCGGTAAACGTCTGTAGGGGCCTGCAGTTGGTTACAAGTGTTCTTGGGGGCCACCGCGGTGAGGGTTTTCCCAAAAACCACCGATCCTCTTGTATCGTATTTGATATTGTGTGTGGCATGCTTATTTATTGTAGGTAAATACGTTAAATTAAGTTATGCTGTTAGTTATAGATTTTCTCACTTAGCTTCGTGCTAATCCCACCATATTCCATCTTTGCAGGTTTTTGTTATTAGAAACGGGCAAGTTAGCGATTTTGGGAATGGAAGTTTGACTACCTGGCTAACTCTGATGTTTTATTAACTTTTGGAAATAGGTTTTAGAAATTTTTGTAATGCTCGGCTTTTAAGTATATTCGGCTCATATCTAAATGTTTTTTAAGTAGTTGGTTTGTAACTAATCACTCTAAGTATGGCATTTTGTAAACTTGGTGGAAATTTTGATGCATGTAAATACAGTATATATATATTTTGGGACGTAAGCTTCCGCCTTAATGAAATATATTTATGTTTATATTAAAAGTGAGACGTGGCGTTTTTATAATAATGTAAAAGTTTGAGGGTCTTACAGATATCATTCTTAAATAATAAAATTTGGCACATTTACAACTGTATATTGTATTGTAATGCACATAATCATAGAATAGAGAAATACAGTGAGTTTCAAGTACACTTTTGTTATTCTCATACGAATCGGAGCGAATTGTATCATTGAAATCCCAAATCTTAATAATTACGGGGTAAACCTAATCATAAAAAGGACGTTAAAAACATTAATCTATTGATTGAAGTGATTAACTTACAGCGAATATATTCTCTAATGAATCAGAAGACCCAGAGCAAATTACATCGTTTAAACCCCAATTGTTAACAATCACTGGAAACCTAATCATGAAAAGGATGTTAAAAACCTTAATCAATTGATTGAAGAGGGTAACTTACAACGAATGGAACTACCGATTCAAGCGAAGAGATAAACACTTGGGGTTTAGGAGAAATTTGAACGTCAGGCCACGTATAAAACCCTAAAAACAACGATTATCAAGCTTCGACTTTTTATTCTAGGGTTTTAAGGTTGGGCAGGGCTGGATGTTTTGTATCGTGTGGAATGGTTTTAGGGGGATTTATTTTAATTTATATATATGATTATCAGTTTTTTTAATAAATAAATACATTAAAGATTTAGGGATGTAAAGTGTAATTATTTAAGATAAATATACATCGTAGATCATTAATTAGGGAGCTTAATCAAGGATCTAAATTCGTTAATGGTATCATCTTTTAATTTTATAGAAACGATATATAACACAAATAAAAATATTTAAGGTCAAAGTTAAAAAAGAAAAACTTTCAAATTTGATTCAGAACATTTAATTTGGGACGGATGGAGTATGAAAGAATTCTATTGGTTACTCAATTCCCTAAGTATTTATCATTAGAACTCAAATATAATCAAGAACTAACATTTGAGAATTATTGATCAAAATTAGTTATGATTGTTACTTATATCTGAAAGTAATAATAATAACAAAGAAATAAGGAATATACATTGCATTAACAAGCAGATACATATATATATATATATATATATATATATATATAATGAGTTGCAGAATTATACCCATAAGCGGAAAGAAGGAATTTACACTACAACATATCTGATCGAATTGGTTCATTCGTAAAATTCCGCGTACATATATCAAAAATCATAAATACGGTTAGGGCGGGATTGATTTACATGGATTATGAAGAATTGAACACGTATGTTCTTGATGCCAGACTGGAGATGAATTTGAATTGTAGCCTGGAGATGGATACGGTTTGGGCAGACTGAATTTTTGAGAGCGTACTGAATTTGAATTAGAAGGAAATGTGGATTACATTACAGAGAGGATTATTTATCCAGGGGCTTTGTTCCTTTTCTAAAAGACCCAAAGATGTAGGTCTATGTTTGTGATACCTTGTGGTTATCTTCAGTTAAAATTGTATGAAAAGCAATTCATTTATTAAAAATTAAATGAAAACATTACAAGTCCTAAATATAATAATGCATAAATCAAAGGCAATAACTTAATTTGACTAAAACATAAAAATCAACAACTCAAACACCACTTTTCGAGCCCGAAGCACCACATCCCGCTTCAAAATTTGTTGGCCATCCCATTTGCTCATAAATCTCCGTCTTCTCCATTTCCATTATAAATTTAGCTTGCTCGGACAAGTTTTCGGTCGGCATTGACAAGATTTTTAGTTTGGCCTAAAGATCCTTCGTTTTGTAGTAACTTTGTTTGTCGGAGCAGATGCCTCCGAAGGTGTTTGTGAGCGTGTGATCAAACGAAGCGCGGTCCGAAACGGTTGAACTTGAAGATGTTTTTTGGGACTTTAGTTTTCTTCTTTTTCCCTTTGATCGTAGGAAGGGATCAGCACCAGGCCCCGCCCTTGGGCTGTGCTGGCTAGGCCACTGCACGGGGCCCAAGTTCCAGATGGGTCCTATTTTTTTGGTAACTACAGTATATTTCAACTTTAGCTCAGTTATTATTATGAATCGAATCTATCAAATTTGTATTCTGCGTCTCTTATAAGACAGCCTCTCTTTTTTTTCCTTATTAATTATTATTGTTATTATATTTAAAAATATCAAGTACTAGTCTTTATAAATCGCTAACCATTGGAAATAAGGTTTTTCTTTAAAAGACCAAATTGATAAAATTAAACTTTATTAAATTGATGACATTAGTTTCCTAATTTAAGATAACATTTTTGTGATGAAGATAAACGTTTTATTATATCATGTGCTTATAGGGGGCTTTTTTTTCATCTTCGCACCAGGCCTTTGATTATCACGGGCCTGCCCTGATCAGCACCCAATAAAGCCGCATTCTATCCATCTTCTTAGTTACCCTCCGTTTCTCTCTCTCTATAAAAGGAAAAAAGAAATAGGGAAAGATAAACCGAAAAAAAACCCCAACGGAAAACCCAAAACTAAACAAGGATCGTGGAAAAAAAGCAGAAGCACACGCAAATGGATGAGCAATCGGGTGGGGAAGAAGCAAAAGCGTATCGGATCCAAGTAGAATCAGGTGGGATAACGGATGAGCAATCGGGTGGGGAAGAAGAATCAGGTTGGACAATGGATCAGCAATCGCGTTGGGAAGAGTTGAGAATAGAAGCTCGTAAGATGGAAGCAGATCTTAAGGGTAAACTCTCTTGTTATTCTAAACCTAAACCTGGCGCTCAACAAGGTTCGGTCCGGTCCTTTTTTATTAATTACATCTTCTATCTATATAAATCATTCACATTCTTATATTTCAAAACCGATTCTTAATTTACCAATTTCAGATCAAATCAATTTTAAACTAATGTATGTGTATATTCTACACATATTCGTTGATACACAGATTTGGAGATGGAGATAAAGTCATTACTTGACAAGCTGTGGGATGTTAATAAGTATATGTTTTGGTGTGCTCGGTCAGCTGCGTCTACTATTTCCCTTGCTCAAAAAATCGCTAGGCATCGCGAATTTCATTACTTTTTTACTCAGGTTCTTATATCGCTTACTCAATTAATCATTTGTTTGCTTATGAATGCCATGATCCCCAAGTATATGATATTATGAATCCAGTATCACTGGGAGAATATGAAAATAAGAAAATAAAAAGTTTGAAGTCCACGAGGCTAACTATTTTGGGGCATTGTCTATATAACAATGAGATTCAACTCAATAACTACTTAATTGGTGTATCTTGAATCATCACACTTACCCGTGGAAAGTAATAGATGCCTGGATTGAAGTTGCATTGTCATACATGTCGCCTCCACTTCTTTTCACATCACACTTGTAGCATTTTGTGTCATAGTCTCTTCACCACACAACAATAACAACTGGATTTTGTTGAACGGACAAATTGATTGAAAGTAGTTGACCATTAAGCTGCTCGTGTCCATATTCCTTTGCATTTAAGTACGCTCTTTGGATTTTGATGTTATTATTTCAATCTATCTCAAAGATGGAAGGTGTTGTGAATTCTGTGCAACAAAAGAGGTGTTAAGTATATTAGTACTCTAGGTTGAGGGACTGGCATGTTTATTCTTGTATAGATCGCCCATAACCGAAATCTGAATCAGTGTTATTGTAACTGTCTTTACTGCACTAATTGCAATCATCAAACTCATTGATGTGCTCGTAAAGATTAACGATATCTAGTGAATCCTTCAAGTTATTATTCTACACCCTCGACTTCTAGGCTTTTAGCTCTCAGCAAGAACTAAGAACCTCCTAATTTTTGGTGAATTCGTTGGTTTTAGATCTATACTATTTCAATCTTCTTAGCTTTGTCAAGTTGCAAGTCCATTAACACATAGAAGTTTGACGCACTTCTATACTTGGAAAGTAAACATCGCTTTGATATGCCAACTGGTAATTGGTAAATCGAAATGGTAGGTGCAGGATTGCCGCTATTGCAAAAGGAGCCCATGTTGCTAGTTTCGGTGGACCACATTTAGGTTATAGTAGTGTGAATGCTGCGATTTAATCAAGAGAATGATAGTCTGATTTGACAAACTCATGCTGTGAACTGACTGGACATGAAACTTACAAGCCTGTTATTCCTAGATCTTGTTCTATTCTATCAGACATCACATTCTATGTACTCACGTTATGCCTTTTCCTTGCTACCCGTGCCACGTGATTGCTCTCTATTTATTTGTCTTATGTATTTCTTTTAACTGGATTTTGTCTCCATCATGCAGGAGTTCAGACGAATCAAAGGAATATTAAGTGGAAGGATGGAGCGTGCTGATTTTCTAAGTTCTCTAATAGTTGATATCAGTGAGTATAAGGTGAAAAATGAATCTTATCAACTCTCTATTGAATTTTATATCAACTCTGCCTGTCATTTTTGGGCGGTAAGTTAGTTTATGGATGTCCTAGTGGCATACTCTTCATACGGTGAAACAATTTTTATGTTTGTTTATTTTTATTATTATTTTCATATCCGTATGAATTAGTTTGGGGGCTTTATATGGACACTGATCTTTGATACCTTCAATCATTTCTTTCATGTCAAACTTGATTGCTTCATAATCTCAATTGCAGTTTTTGGTTCCGTTTGTTCGTATCATTTTTCACCATAACTTGATTGTCAGATTATTTACAACTCATGTCTTTCTTATCGCATCAAATTAGTTTGACCACAAGTAAATATTTAAATGGTAAAGGCAAATCACCCCGCTTTATGGTATTTTGTAGAACTAGTATTGCATGACCGCGCACATTCTGTGTGCACGTCTCTTTGCTATGCGTGCTATCGTTTACTTGCAAAAACTTTGGCCTCTTTGCGCCTGAATCTATCCTCCTTTTCGATTGCCACATGTGTTTGCCTTACTATACAGTATGCACTGTAAGTACACGTTCCAAAGTACAACAGAATCAAAACTAACAGGTCAAATCTTTTGGATCCAAACATTTCCCGGCCCCCAGATTGTGTTGACTCGCAAACACATTTTCCCATTTTTGTCTGATACTTGATGCATTACTTATGATTACAAAAACAATGTTATTATGAGTGATCTATGTAAATGGGTCGAGCTGTTGCAAAAGTATACTTGACGCACTTGTATACTTGAAAAGTAAACATCACTTTGATATGCCAACTGGTAAATCGAAATGGTAGGTGCAGTATCGCCGCTATTGCAAAAGGAGCCCATGTTGCTTGTTTCGGTGGACCACATTTAGGTTATAGTAGTGTGAACACTGCGGTTTAATCAAGAGAATGATAGTCTGATTTGGCAAACTCATGCTGTGAACTGACTAGACATGAAACTTACAAGCCTGTTATTCCAAGATCTTGTTCTTCCTAAGCTATTCTATCAGACATCACATTCTATGTACTCACGTTATGCCTTTTCCTTGCTACCCATGCCGCGTGATTGCTCTCTATTTATTTGTCTTGTGTATTTGTTTAACTGGGTTTTGTCTCCATCATGTAGGAGTTCAGACGAATCAAAGGAAACGTAAGTGGAATGATGGAGCATGCTGATCCTCTAAGTTTTGCAACAGTTGATATCATTGACTGTAAGGTGAGAAATGAATCTTATCAACTCTCTGTTGAATTTTATATCAACTCTGCTTGTCATTTTTGGACGGTAAGTTAGTCCACGGATGTCCTAGTGGGGCATATTCTTCATACGGTGTAACAATTTTTATCTTTGTTTATTTTTATTACGGAGTATTATTTTCATATCCGTATGGATTAGTTTGGGGGCTTTATATGGACACTGATCTTTGATACCTTCAATCATTTCTTTCATGTCAAACTTGATTGCTTCATAATCTCAATTGCAGTTTTAGGTTCCGTTTGTTCGTATCATTTTTCACCATTCTTGATTGTCAGATTTTTTACAACTCACGTCTTTCTTATCGCATCAAATTAGTTGGACCACAAGTAAATATTTAAATGGTAAAGACAAAAAACCCCACTTTATGGTATTTTGTAGAACTAGTATTGCATGACCGCGGACATTCTGTGTGCACATGTCTCTTTGTTATGCGTGCTATCGTTTACTTGCAAAAACTTTGGCCTCTGTGCGCATGAATCTATCCTCCTTTTCGATTGCCACATGTGTTTGCCTTACTATACAGTATGCACTGTAAGTACATGTTCCAAAGTACAACAGAATCAAAACTAACCGGTCAAATCTTTTGAATCCAAACATTCCCCCGCCCCCAGATTGTGTTGACTCACAAACACCTTTTCCCGTTTTTCACTGATACTTGATGCATTAATTATGATTACAAAGACAATGTTATTATAAATGATCTATGTAAATGGGTCGAGCTTGCCACCTTTACTCAACATATTGTGTTTACTGCAGATGGATGATGTAATAACTCAGGCTGAGACAACAAGAGCAGCCTTGGGCTCTCAGAGGGCCATGTTTGGTGATGTTCACGGGAAGGTTAAACAACGAAGCGACAAGTTTCCTAGCGTTTGTGGCCTAATTGGTACCGCTCTTTAACTATTTCCATTTTTCACTTTGGCTGCAAACGAAATTGATAGAATTAGAGGTGTCACAATGAGCGGGTCATGTGACCTGTCAAATGGCTAATCTCTTGTCCGGGTCGAAGCAGGTTGGGCCTAGTTAACCCAAAACGCTGTTCGTTCAAAACTCGCATTTTTGTTTTTTGTTAAATTAGCGTGTCAAACATGATTACAAAGCTTGTAACATATTTAATGATAATCTAATGTTTTGAATAAAATGTTTTAGGAGGGTTTAACTATTAAGACTACACGTTGGGAAACTTTCGACCCATTTGAGGCATTAGAGATCGAACATAGCCCAAATCAACCCATCCATAATTCAGTGGGTTGAAATTAACCTCTATTTAAATTTGATCAATTAAACTTTGGCCGAATCATTTACAGGTTCTATTAGAAGGAAGAAATCGAGGGATACCCTCATCGTATTTGCTGTCATTGCGGCTTGTACGTTGTTTTTCATTATATATACTGTTGGATGTAAAACCCAGTTTCACCGTGTAAATTCATTACTATGGCAAAAGGTTGTTGATTCATATCCGTCGTACTAAAATATTTTAAGTTGTTCAAGTAATGGCCAGTAGAATTCTTCACGTCTGTATCCGCTACCACCTATGATGGAACAAGAGGTTAAACTTATGTAACCTTTTCTGCAATGCGGTCCTCTATTTATAAGCCGTTACTTTTGGAGTTTTGGCAAGTTGGAGGAATGGAGGGTATACAGGTATATTAAAATATATATCCATTGCCAACCTACATAGATTTTGGTAATACATGACGTTTTAAAGCATAAATTGTAGATATTGAAACAATTCAAATGGCCATTATTTGGATATGTGTTATACAAATCATGCCCTGTTTGCTAATTTGTTTATTCTCATTGATAATCTTAATAACTACAATTTATCTATGCCCGAATACTTCGTTTTTAAATACGTGTTATTCTATTTTTGGCTAACTAAACTGATATTTGGCTAAGGCCCGAAGGCCGAGGTAGTAGGTGTTAAGGCGAGCGCCACACATAAATGAAACACATAATACGTAAGGTAAGGTTCTTATAAATTGTCTCTTCGTAGCATCATCCATCTTACAAATAATTGGACATCACATATACTTTTCTTAGATACTAAAATAAAAGTAGTTCAAAAATTGAATTATCATTTGCTATTTGCCTTACTTTTAAAAACAATTAAGCAACTTAATCCTAGTAGCAACCGAAGTACAATTAAAGGCCACAAATTGTTAAGCAGATAAATAATCTCATTTTAAGTATTTTTCATTTTAAGCAACACACGACCCAAATTGACATATACATCAATTATGACTTGAGCTTTAACTGATGAAATAAGTCTAAATCATATACAAATACCACACGCTCGAGAAGAGATCACTTCTAGGGAAAGCGGGTAGTGCACTACCCATAATCCCATAAAATCACAATCCACAAACCCGCATACAAGCACAAAAATCTATAGACATTAAAAAGAAACAAAGCAAGTAACTTTCTATGAAATGGATTGCAAAGAAAGGATCGAGTAGCTCACACAATCTCAAAATACACTATTGTCCTTGATATCGGCGTCAAAAACTTGATATGTGCATACCATGTTATAAATAAACTAAGAAATATCAAAGAAATGGACTATTACACAATAGGCAAGTGCACCTAGTCAAATAGTAGTATAGCTTTGGTAATTCCGAATTTCGTTCTCACAAGGATAAGGTGTGTGTACTTTGAGAATCATTTGAGCTTTTAATCAAACTTCCATTGAAAGCAAGTAAAAGGATTGGATAGTTGTGCCTTTTAACGACGCACAATCAAAAGTATTTGTAATGATAAATAAAATAAATAAAGCAAGTAAAGATAGTAGTGATCCCGCATTGGTATGAGCTATGTTTATTTAGATTCAAGGGATTACATAAAGATACTCTCCTTTTCCCTTTTCCTACCCCCTACACATAATCAACCACTTCATGTCCCCTTTTGTATATATTATATATTAAAAAAAAAAAACTGTCATTTTTTCTCCTTTTTCCATCTCTAGTCTAAAACTTAAACTAATCATATACTGAGTTGGGACCGATCTTAATTAAAACTGAACTGAAAAATGACTGGACGGGATAAAAGTGGGCTAGGGGTAGCCGACAAGAAAACAGGGAGTGTCTTTATAATATTCTTAGATTCAATCCCCCTAACTTGAATATATAGATTAAGCGTGAGACTCTATCAATTATATGCAATTTACAAAACCAATTAATTTGTTTTCACAAAACCAATTGAGCAATTAACCTTTCTTAGTGCAAGATGTATCTTTAAGCAATATTTGCTAATCACCTATTGTGAATTCAAGTAACTTTATATTTAAATTGATAGCCTTATCATAAAAGCTAAAATCGCATAATGTATCCCTTAATACGATACATGAACAATTCAAGTATTAAGCCTAATCCAGTTCCTTGTATTCAATGGAATAACAAGTCACAATCCAATATTTTTCACAGATTATTAACAAGTGATTAACAGACACAAGTTTTTACTTGATGCAATAATCATTCATCAATTGAATCAAAGATAAAACACTAATTATTCATGGTTCTTTGATCAAACGCAAAGTTAAATCGTAATATAACCAAATCCACATACAATACATCTACAATAAAGGGCTTATAAAAAAAATTGGATACAGATCAGCAATCACTGTATTTTTGTGTACTTTAGAGCAGTTTGTGTTAGCTGATATGTTAGTCCATTGAGAATACCCATTATTGGAATAGGGTATTGTATTCTGTTTGTATATTTGTATTATTATTATTATTATTATTATTATTATTATAATTATTATTATTATTATAAAGTGAATACAAACACTAATCTAATAACGGGTCAGACCCTCTCTATATACAATGGGCTAATATATGTGCTAATAGTTAATGGTAAACCCAAATCACACACACCGGTTTACAATGTAGACAACAACAATGTACTTTCAACTTTAGTCGACACTTCAAGTCTCACTCGAGATTAAAATTTGTGATGTCTATGACTTGCTTCTACACAAATGATTTGTTATAATTATAATAGATTGGCCTACTTAAATAAGCATAATAAAGAGGGTGTAACAAATGAAAAGATAAGGTCAATTTCTGATTGATTTTTTTTAAATCTTTACTCCATGTAATTACTCAGTGATTTTTATAACTACATCAAGTATGTGATAACTTCAAAATCGAAAATATGATCATTATACCTTAGGTAAAAAAAGTATTTAAGAAAAGGGATCATATGTTATCATCTTATTAGAGAGTGTTGATGTTGATGATTATGAATGTTGACTAACCAATTTACTTAGAATAAGAATGACCACTTTTTAATTAAAAATAATAGGGAAAAGGGTTTTATTTGAAGCGTAGAAAAAGATAACACAGTTATTATTTCTATTATATTACAATTTTCATAACACAATTATTATACTCCGTATATAAAGCTAATTTTCTGGTGGGGCTTACCAGATATGAGATAGAACATGTGTAACAAGAAGCGTAGCTATAATAGTTGTTAATTTATCCCGTTCATTAAATTGATGCTGCTTTATCGATAGGGTAGCTGTTGGACCTCTTGTAGTCTTGTTTAACACAAGTACATGTAATTCTTTATTCATGGTAAAACTGCTTACTTTTCAAGTTTTAAGGATGTCATTTAAGTTTATATTGACCCCGGCACAAAATACCTATACGAGTCGGTTCAATAATAGGTTGAAACAGTTTTTGAACTCTTAAACCATACACTGAACTGAAATAGGAATTGGGTCTTTTCAATTCCAAAAGATTTCAACACAAGTTGCCATTATTTCGTGTTCATAAGGAAACTAGTTGAGTTTGGTTTCAATGAGAACGATAAGCTGGTGATCAAAATAATTGATATACCAAAACAATGCATTTCCGTTCGTCTTTGGGTTTGACAATACGAATCATTTTTGCCCACCTTTAGTACATGTAAAAGGAGTTGAAATACGGTAACATCATCATCTATTTTACCACTAGCATGTCAATGTATTGACAACTTCTCAATGCAAACATGCAATCCAGGCAATCCCTTTAGGGGGTTTCCAAGTTATCGAACCTTTAGGCACCAACCATGAACATCTTAGTAGAATTGGATCTTTAAAACTTTACAAAATACACCATACATCAGAATCATATTTAGCAACTAAAAGTTCCGACTAAAAGTTCCGATACAACCAGGGAGACTACAGACAACAACCTGAGTTGCAATATAAGTAAGTACACCTGAGTTTCTACCCAGATAGTAGAAGATATTTTAGGACTAACAAAGATTCTCATAGCATAAAGAGCTTTCTGTGCACATGCTCTACAATTGAACCTGTATCTGAATGTGTATGTGTATGCTCATGATCATGGAAGATTAGTGTCAAGATTCCAACTAAACAGAGGACCGTTCCTACAAGAAGCTTATCATAACGTTCCATCCAGTGAAACTTGAACTGACTAGCACCGTAGAATGATAGAGCAACCAATGAGGTCATCACAGTTATTGTGCTACAAATAAAATAAATAAAACTGTCAAACATCTTTTTTGTGAGCGCAAAACACTTCCTACATATCAATATCAGGATTCAGGATCGTGCTTTCTAAAGGTCGATGGATTTTGGGTGTTTGTGAAGACAAGAAGTGGCAAAACAGCTAGGTTGGATAATAAGCTGAAGTGGGTTCATGTAATATGGGTTATTTCTTTGTTTGGGTCAAAAACAAGGGTAGGTCAGGTTGGTTTAACATGATACTATTCTTATTCTTATAAATAATTGTAGTATATATTGAAAATTAATTATTATTAATTAAAATACAGGGGGCTTTTCAAGCTATTTAATTATAAACGCGTTGTTAATAATGTTTAATCTTATATCTTAACACATCAAATGGGTAAAATAGACAAAGTTAGCTACAAACTGAACGGGTTCAAAGGTACCCAAAGTGTATCAATAATGCAGAAAGCCTCCTAAATAAGTTATTTAAACAGAACTACTATTGAGATAATATAACCTTTTAATCATATTTGACACGCCAATTATGCATAAAAAGATTTGGACATAAAGCATTCAGGTAAACATAACCTGACACATATTGAGCCGTAGTGCCGTACAAAAGATTAACATATTATGATCCGTTACCCAACCCGACCTGGATAACAGTAGTCTAAAACAAGCAATATGAATGCACCTTAAGCAACTTGGACCCGTTTCTTTATAGTTAGTTATTTCTATTTGCCAATCATTAACTAACAACCGCGCTTTTACCCATTCTCAAAATAATGGATTGAAAACTTGAAATTGCCCCCTCTATTATAAATCAATGGAGTTCCTAATTTGAGTTTCTCGAGTAAGACTGACACAAGTATCATCAATAATAGTAACAGAAGTAAACAAACTTTTGGGTTCCAATATTTAAGACTAAGAAAACCACTATTACCTGAATAGTAACACTATAATAGCGAGCACCATCATTGAGGAAGAATTTCCAACAGCAAGAAATACGGGAAGTGTTGTTGCACAAGGAGACAATGCAGGAACAAGGACAAGCCCAGCAACCGCCATCTTTTCCATGGGTTGGTTGTGGGTATGGCAGTGACCACCCTTTCCACGCATGAACAATATTATGTAGCTACCACCAAGTACAACAAGTAGTAGAGATGCAAGTTTGTGCACAGTTTCTTCACCCGCAATAGTGTTTGATATGGTGATCGCAGTAATGCCTAGGAGCGATGTAGATAAGACGTGTAAAACAGCACCAAAAGCAGCTGTAGAAGAACATAATGAATCCACAATAAGGACACATAAAGGTGTCGGTATATAATACAGCTTAAGCATACACATTTCCCGTTTGGAATGTCCCATGCATGAAAAGGGCCATCACTTATACCCCTGATATTAACCATAGAACATATTTACACTTGTGCATTTTTCAAGACATAAGGGTATATTACAAATAGATTAAATAGTGTATAGTTCCTGGTGGTGGCCAGAAATCGAGTCTGTGTGACACACAACCAACTAATGAACGCTCTGAAAAGTGCAATAAACCACTAATAGCACTCGAACGTGCCCATAATGAGCCACACTGCAATATACAGGGTTTGTTACAGAAAAAGAAACACATATTGAAGCTAAAGTGCTACACGTGTGCTTTTTTTATGTGTTTGCATATATGAGATCTTATGAGGAAAAACAGGGTTTTTTTAACAGAATATCTCTTTATGCATCTGCCACCAGAAGTCAAAACAGAAGCATTTCACTTGACCAACCAACAATTTAGATACAAGATGAAAAATATAAACAATGAGTTCATTGCAAAGTCTAACAATAATCGAAGGACTAGATTCAATATGATCACTCTTTTATTGCAGTCATTTTCATATTATATGGTAGTAGGTATAATGTGCAACAGAAATTTTGAAGCATCTTTTCTTATGTGAGGAAACAATAAGAATCCCCCAAAACAGAAAGAAGATAAACTATAGAAGTTCATTGGTCCGAGTTTCCTTATATTTAAACCGCATAACCTAGTTTACGTGTAGTAACTAGTAACCATTCATAAATGGCAACAACCATATTAAATGTGACTCGTTACACACATAACATTCTTTAAAAGCATTCCCAAATAATCTTTATAACGACAAACTTTTCACTTTTGGGTTTGCATATTTCAAAAACTTATTGGCTTATCGCTACTGCATATAATAAGCGCAAATAGCACTTATTTGGATACAGCTGTGTTTTAGCTTATCTTAAAGCAGAAACATTCCTTTTAAGCCGGTCGACGATGCTTATTTTAAACACAAGTTTAAACCCATAAAGGACTTTAATTTATGCAATTTCCAACACCCCTAAGATGAATCCATTTTAAAGCATAAACATCAACAATAATATATCACAGCTCAAACAACATACTCAACAAACTAATTCATCGTCCACGATTAACATCAATGCCATTACAACTTACTTTAACCTTCCTACAACAGGTAAACCCTAACATTAATTCAACAATAACAGTAAACCAATGAGGTTTTCCCTGACATTTAGTTACCCGGGGAGGGGGAGTATTTTTTCCTCATATGTACGCGGCCTAACCGGGATATCCCTGTGACCGTTTCCGACCCTATTAATTCAAAAACAACATTTCCCCCAAATCATTAGCTTCTAACTAGCTTACTCTACTTTAATTCCTGTAACTAAACAACATATATAGATCATACACTTCTACACCCAGTAACAGTTTTTACTAGATCTGGTCTGATTAATTATCAATTAAACAAATACTACAAAAAGTATATAAAATATAATTAAAACGTACTGACGAGAAGTGTCCTAGAAAGGGTCCATTTTTGAGCACGGCCAACAATGGAGAACGGAAGCCAATGAGTTGGAATGAATGAATGTAACAGAGATACAGTTGCGATTCCACCGATTGTTGATAGATCTTCAGCACTAAACCCTCCGGTCTCCATTTTTGATTTTGCTAACACGATGGAAATTTTGTCACTGATTTCATGGAGATCTGAGGGAATAATAAAATGATTTTTTTGGTGGAGGGTTTGTTGGCGGGTGTTTGTAGAGGGGTTTAAAGTGATAATATTGGAATGTGGGAGGCTGAATTTGAGATAGGGGATAAGTATGGGGACTGGGATGAGTTGAAAAAATATCTTTTATTTTTGCTTGGTTCCTACTATCCATACGCACTTCCTTTTTTTAAATTAACTTTTCTGTACTTTTTTGTACTTTATTCCATCACTTTTTCTTACATTCTGTACTATTCTGTACTATAAATGATTAAGTGGTATGGTGAGTAAATATTATGGGGTATGGATAGATAAAGCCTTTTGCTTCTGTTATATTGTACGGATCTTTTTGTTTTGATAACAAAATTAACGCGTTATACTGCTATTCTTATACGTACTTCTATTATACGTACTTGTACTATCTTATGGAGCATAACATAGTGTGGCAGGCGTTCTAACGCCCTTTTTTGTTGAGGACGACATTCACCGATAACGGAACGGTATTTCCGACGATGTTCCTGGTCACCGTTCTGATTGAGACGTTGTTTCTTTGAATTGTTTATTATTTTCTTTGTTTTTCCCTTTTTTCCGTCTTCGTGTGTGCAATGTTTAGTGTATTTAATGTGTGAGTGAATGTGTGCGTTTACCGTGTGTTTAGACGAAGAAGATGAAGAAACTTCTAGCTTAGGTGTGAGGTCATGTAGGTGAAAGCTAAGTTGGGTCAAAGCCAATAAAAATTTGTCCCGATTAAAAATTAAGGGAACTAAATTAAAATGAATTAGTATTTTTACCTCTTTACTTTTTGTGAATTAAAACTATTATGTTTATTATTAAATGTTATTTTTTATTTAATTAATTTGTTATTTAAATTAATTTTATAAAATTATTTATATTTAAAAAATAATAAAAAAAAAACTAAACAAAAAATCAGATGCTCCATAACACTGTTCAGAACACTGTCTCATAGTCTCCTACACCGTCAGAGTTTCAGCAACAGTGTTCTCAAGACATTGCAAAAACACTGTCATTACACCATGCTCTAAAAGATTTAGACATTTTCTTTTGATACTGGTTCTTGTACGGAAGGGAATTTTTGGACGCAAGTGAGAGAAGCCACTAAGAGGCTGACATGTGGAAAATAAATTAAAATAATTTTTTAATCGTAAAAATCTTTCTACCCGAAATAACTGCCCAATTTTCTTTCTTTCTTATTTTTTTTTCCTTTTTCGCTATAAACCCTAACTCGCCTCAAAATCCTCTTAGATATTCTCTCTAAATAACCTCGTCATTATCTCTGATTGTACAGGGATTTTGATATATATTCGATCTATATCGTATCTCGATCGAGTTTATCTTCATTCGTTTGCTATATAACAACGTATTCGTTTGTTTAGGGTTTTATCATCGTTTGCGAAACTTATAATTGAAGCTATTATTGATTCGTTCATCCATCAATCATGTCAATTTTGATGTGTTTTCGACTCCTATAATTGAGGATTCATCATCTCCAAGTAATGTGTAATTGATTTTTGATTTTTCATATATTTTCTGTAATTTTTTGCATTATGTTTTGTGTTCCTGTTCTACTTTTGTAACGAGTATAGTGTTTAGATTGTGTTCATGTTCTAGTGTACAATATATGTTTGCGTTTGTAATCTACTTTTGTGATATGATGTTTTATTTTTAATGATGCACTTTTTTGTAATTGTTTTGCTAATGATTTAGTTGTAATATAACCATAATTTGAAGTATGATCCATCTTTTAACATGTTTTATTTTTGTTTATGTAATATGTGTTGTCTGTATTGTTTACTCTTTTTTTTTATATTTGTTTACCTATGTTTGATGCAGGCTCTGATGCATCAGTAGGTATGAAAGAAATAGGTTTGGTTGTCTATACTATATTTAGTGCATCGCAATACATAAACAATCCTATCATATCCTTAAAACTAGTTTTTGTTGTTATTGTAGGTTGTGTTCAATGCTTCATAGGCTTTTGCAGAGTGTGCTTGTAGGCGATTTGAGTCTTTATCGGTTGTTATGCCGACACATTCTTTATGTATTTAAAATGAATGGCGTTCTTTACTTCCCAAAGAAGTACATGTTGAATCGTTGGACCATTGAAGCAATTTCAGACAAGTCTATAAGAGCTCATGCATTCACTGAAGAAGTTTACGGTCCACAAGCTATTGTGCGAGAGATGCTTCAGATTGTTGAACAAACTGCAAACCGGTTAGTGCATGATTCTGAACTTTTTGCTAAGTACCCGGCTGATCTGAGTGGTTTACTTTAAAAAGCTAGAGTTGATGTTCTAGTACCTAAGAAGCTGAATAAAAACGAGGTTATTCGTTCTCTTCTTGGCGTTAAAGAGTCTGCTCATGTTACCGTCAAGTGTCCTCCTCCTTTTTAGAATAAGGGTTGCAAGAGACACAAGTCTAAAGCTGAGATTGCAAAGACTAAGGTGAAGAATTATTCAAGGAACAAGGGTTTAGGTAATCAATGCAAAAAATGTATGGAATATGGACATAACTCGAGGGGATGTGGTGGGAATGGGAAAAGGAAGAGTAAGGATGTTGCAGTATCAAGCAATGTGTGATGTTGGTTTCTGATTCAAGAAAATTTGTTGGGTTTGTGTTTTTCAAGTTTTTAGACTCTTATTAGGGATCCCTGGATTTTTTATATGTTTATGTTGACGTGTTTTGTTCATCCGTGTGTGAGATGACTAGTACTTTATGTTGGTGTGTTTTGTTCATCTGTGTGAGAGATTACTAGTACTTTTTGTTGGTTTATTGTCTTTTAAAACTACGGTGCACCTTATTATATATGATGATGCACTTCTTTTTTTGTGATTATTTCTTACTTGTTTGTTTATGTTTATGTTTTTTCTGCACTTTGTTATGGTTTTTTGGGGCTTTGACATGAGTTTAAGGTGTTTAACTTTATGCACTGTTTTGACATGTTAATTCATCCATCTTTTGTTTTTTCTATAACTGTGATGCATCATTTTTAACACAATGATGCAGTCTGTTTTTAAAATATATATTACCATAACGTACCAGGTCAACATATGTACATCAGTCATAATATAATCCATTACAATAACAATATCAACAAACAGGTATATGTCAACCAGGAGCATTGTTTTGACATTAAATTCATCCATCTTTTATTTTTTCTATAACTGTGTGATGCATCATTCCACTTTATCTTTGTTGCTTTTCCCTTCCCTCCTCCATCTTCTTTCCCTTTTTTTGTTGCTGATATTTCTTCTCCTCGTGTTGTTTTTCGCTTTCTACCAATCAATTTTTTGTTGTTATTTTTGTATGTAAATGGAACACGTTTCACATCTTCATGTTTCCCTTCTTCATTAGGTTCTGCATGTATTTTTTGGAAATGTTAAAGCGTAACAATTCAAGGTGAGTTATTGTATATGAAACAACATAAATTTGAGTTCATTAATTACTTTATTTTTTTTGTGATTCACTTGACTATTTTCATACATGATGCAGCATCGGTATAAACATGATTCAGTCAACACTGTTTTCACTATATTTGTAGCATTTTTATGCCTACGATTCACTGTTTTTATAACTATGATTCATCAAATAGTTACTCACTAGTCTATTTTTTTGTACATGATGCAGTATCAATATATTATGCATGATTCAACACTGTTTTTTATGATTTTTTATAACTTTTTATGCCTATGATTCACTGTTTTTATAACTATGATGCACCAAATAGTTATGTTGTTTTTACAGGACATAATGATTCACTTAACGGTTACTATATGATGCATCATGAACATATATTGGTAAACGTTCCTAATCATATTAAATACAGTTTTTCAACTTCAACAAACCCTAACAACAACACAAACACATCACTAACAACCAATACAGTTTTGAAGTTTCAACTTACTGTTTTCGGTGTTTTCTTCATCGTCTTCATTATCTGAATCATGAAGTGATATTGTTTTCTCCTTCTCGGCATTTGTTTCGTTTTTTCTCGTCCGGCATATCTGTTTCTGGTACTTCTTGTTGTTGCAACATTATTTAGTATTTTTTAATGAGTTATGTGATGCAATAAAACTGAAATTTAAAATATAATCATGCTCAATATACATCTAGGGTCTGTAAATGATGAATACTTACGAGGACTATGTTGTTTAAGCTTTTTTGGAGTTTTTTTTTACTGTTTTCATCGTTTCCGGTTGTTTTTCCGGTGATTTTGCTTCGTTTTCAGTCGATTTCGCTCCCGTTTCCTTAGAGGTTGTTGTTTCCGTCGCCAATTTCTTCATTTTAGTGTTTTGTGTGTGCTTGAAATCAGTGTTATATTGTTGATCAGTGAAAAGTTCGGGTTTGTGATTATGATCGTCTAATTTTGTAGAGAGAGAGAGAGAGTGAGAGTGTTATGCGTGATGTTATGTGTGTGTAAGATTGAAAGTGACGGTTTGTGGAGGGAGAGAGGGAATAGAGACAGGACTTTACTGTTTTTGCAGATTACAGTGTCTAATTACCATACTGCCTGTGATTGTCTGCTCGTAAAGTTGCATGTAATTGCAAAAATACCACCGCATTTTTTTTAGCCATTGATTTGATCTTGTTTTGAAATGGACGGCTCTGATCAATCTTTCTTCCCTTCTCTCAATTTTTGACTTCCTTCCAGAACCTCACCCTATTTATTTTATGTCTTAGATAATTCAAGATGCAAAAAGACATAATTATCCCCCACTTAATTGGACAATATATATATATATATATATATATATATATATATATATATATATATATATATATATATAATTATAGAAATGACCATTAATCAATCAATCAATGTATTTAACTTTATAACCACACATTCATTACAGAGAATATCGATCAGCTAACTAATACACACTTTTGAAAATTATATTTTTTAAAAAACGATTTTGATTTAATATTTAAAATTGACCAACTATACATTCACTTTTGAAGGTATAATTATAATAAGTCAATATATTATATTCTTTCTTGCACATGTTCATGTTCCTATTTCGAATCAAAATGTATGTTATTTTTAGTTTCTTTTGACATGCTACGTTTATTTAATCTTCATCATTTAAACAAGAATACAATATGTTAATTTATCCAATGTACCCGTAAACAAGCTTAATTACTTATCAAACTAACACATTATGTTACGTATAAGATAACACTGCATAGCGCGAGTGACCTTTTAGTAGGTGGTGATAGTGATACTTGCGGTGCAATATTGATGAAATCATAGTGGAGTTAGAGGGGAGCCGGAGGGAGGTCATCCTCCTCAACAACCCATCCCTTTAACTAAAAGTTTGCCTAACTCAATAAAACAAGTATTATTTGGTTAGTATCTTAAATGGATTTAAATCGTAAAAACAAATTGATTAAACCAATGCAACTAAAAAATGAACCGATCAACATCCCTAAATCCCTAATGTTGAGTATTGTCATCGGAGGAGGTAGTAATTATATAGGTGTGTTTTTGAACGTGGTCAATTAACTTTTTAGTATATGATTTGCTAGCTAGCATCATGCTAGATTTTAAGTTTTAATGGCAATGGAGTTCTAAAGAAAACGCAAATCATTAAATGGTTCGTTTTTTGATTGAACATGTGACCCACTAAAATTCAAATAACACGATTCGATTAATCTAAAATCTAAATTATGTATAATCCGCCGGTATAATACTTTAACTTGATGCATAAAATATCATATTTCTTGCATGGAGTAGTCTCATACTCCGTTTAAGAGGGGTGAAAATAGAAAACTGAAACCGAACCAAAACGAAAAAAAATGGAGAAAAACGAACTGATCCAACTTAAAAATCGACGGGTTCGGTTTTCCATTTTTTAGATTTCGAAAATTACATTTGTAAGGTTTATTGTAATTTGTTGTTAGAGTTTGATTGGTTTTTTAGGCTCTGTGTATAGAGTTATGTGGCAAGAATAAATAGAAGGAACTTCTTAGAAGGTATAAAGTGCATGAGTTGTACAACTCTATTTGTACATTTCTTTGGTTTACTTGTACCTTTATTTGAAGAATGTAAACATTTGGACATGAAAAATATATTAAATAAAGTCTTGAACTAATTTGTATTCCTCTCTTTTTAACTCACCAAAAATTGTCTTTCTTCTTGTTCATGTATGACAATTCTATCAGTTTTCAAGTCTTGCTCAAAGCCGTCTTTTGGGGTGTTCATATAGTGTCATCGTACAGGGCCTCCAACGTTTGGGGTCTCAAATTTTCGTACATGTATATATATTATTAATTATAATTATAGATGTAAAAAAAATGTATAGATAAATCTCTTAAGGCCTCTAAATAGTGTTAAAGAATTTCGGTCTTATAATTTTCTAGCTAAAGCGTATATATAATAGAGTGTATCTTGTTGTAGAGAATTAAAAACAAAATACTTATTAAACCCTAATTTTATACCCATGAGAGTGCTCCGGGTAGTCACGGTCTTGTTCTCGTTAAGAGGCATACTACATGCACTATGATAAACCTAGTCCCGTAGTGAAATAGTAGTTGTAGGGCTCGTGTTATACACAAAAACTCGCTCTGTGTGTGTTTAAAAGGATGTAAATAAATAAACTTAAGTATGTCGGTGGTTTATCGTGGATAGTTGTTGTATGTAATGTGTTTAGGTGTAGGTAAGCGATGGTGATCACGTGACGTTGATGTAACACCTGTCTAAGACACAGCAAGACAAATAATCTTCTAGAAACAATCCATAAGCAAATAACAAAACAATATCAAAAATCACAATCAGTGAGTTTGTTCTCAGTTTCATCATGTTTTTCACATGTATGATTGCCTACTCATTTACATATTTAGAAAAGAAATAAGTCTTGAAGAAATTAAAATATATATTAAGATAACATAATAGGGAGGATGACACTCATAGTTTGTGATAATGAAAATATAGATGTCAATAAACATAAAATTGCATAATAATAATCAAAAAATGATAAATGCTAATGAAAATGTAGATGATAGAGAAAACCTAGCCAACTAGTTAACTAATCGAGCATTAAATTATATCTCCAATTTTTTATTCATATGAAAAATAGAGAAGTAATGTTCTTGTTAAGTCATACTCCCTCCGTTCCATAATAAGTGTCCAGATTCCCTTTCAGCCAATCAGAAAAGACTTTAGTGGGTAAAGATGAGATGTTATTGGTAGTTAGTGACTTTCCTTAAACTGTGTACATTTTTACATGAGACATTTATTTTGGGTAGAACTGAAATAGAAAAAAGATATCATATTATATCTACCGGGTAAGGATCAAATGAGACCATGATTTTTGAGTGAGACTAAGGGAACCAATGATATCATGCCACATGTACAAAGAGAATGTTTCATACTACAAAACCCATTTACCCCAAACATCAATTATCTCACAAACGACAAATCGAAAAATCATGAAACTTGCACCATAATTTTCAGCGTTTTATCCTTTTCGATTTGCCGTCCCTCAAGACATACTTTCGATAAAAAAAAATTTTAGTTTTTTGGTGGGTTTTATAAATTAGTAACACATGTGTTAGTGATTGATTGTACATTTTATTTACGGTTATGGTTAGGGTTAGAGTTTAGGGTTAGGATTCAGCAGGGTTCATGGTTTAGGGTTTAGGTTTAGGGTTTAGGGTTTATCAGGGTTTAGGGTTTAGTATGATTTAGGGTTTAGAGTTTTATAAAGCGTTTAGGGTTTATGGTTTGGGGTTTAGGGGTTAGGGTTTGTGTTTTGGGTTTTCTCCGAAACCCCAAAACCTAAACCCTAAACCCTAACCCCTAAACCCCAAACCCTACACCCTAAACGCAACACTCTAACACATGTGTTAGTAACATATGAAACCCACCAAAAAAATGAAAAAAAAAAAATTCGTCGGAAGTATGCCTTGAGGGACGGCAAATCGAAGAGGATAAAACGCTGAAAATTATGGTGCAAGTTTCATGATTTTTCGATTTGTCGTTTGTGAGATAATTAATGTTTGGGGTAAATGAGTTTTGTAGCATGAAACATTCTCTTTGTACATGTGGCATGATATCATTGGTTCCCTTAGTCTCACACAAATTTTTAGTCTCATTTGAACCTTATCCTATAGCTACCTCATTCGTTTGGTTATACGAATTAATAAAGGTTTGAGTTTATTATTATTGTTTGAGATTATTATTTTTATTTGTAGTGCTTCGTTTTGAAATTTTAAAGAGGGCCTTCAAAAACTCAAGGACGGTCTTTATCTTGCTTTTGAAGAAAACTAAACCATCCATGACTCATGCTTTCATTCAATCTACGTAAATTACACTCAAATGGATTTTTTATATTGCTTACTCAATATCTTTGAATCTTGCGAGTATTTAATGTTAATATCGATACTCTTGAAATGTACATAAATTCTCTTTCTCGTTAACATTGCAAATTTTCAATTCCAGTTTTGTGATACATGAAGGAAAACCGAAACAACCCAGAATCCAACCCAAAAATAGTTGAAAATCGAAAAAAACCAAACTGACTAAAACCCGATAGGTTTTGGTTTTAAAAATCAAACACAAAATTTTCGGTTTGAATTTTGATTTTATGCAAAAACCAACCCAAACCCACCCATGATCATCTTAGTTTTAGGGTAGGGTTCAAATGAGAATAGGAATTTGTGTGAGAATGAGAGAACCAATGATATCAAGCCATGTGTACAAAGAGAATGTTTCACATGTACAAAACCCATTTACCCCCAACATCAATTATCTGACAAACGACAAATCGAAAAATTATGAAAATTGCACCATTAAATTCGTCGTTTTCTCCTATTCGATTTGCCGTCCCTCAAGACATACTTTCGAAAAGTTTTTTTTTTTCATTTTTTTGGTGGGTTTCACATTTCCTAACACATGTGTTAAAGTGTTGCGTTTAGGGTTTAGGGTTTGTGGTTTAGGGGTTAGGGTTTGAGGTTTGGGGTTTCTAGGGAGAAACCCCAAACCTCAAACCCTAAACCCTAACCCCTAAACCACAAACCCTAAACCCTAAACGCTTTACAAAACGTTAAACCCTAAATCTTTCTAAACCCTAAACCTTGAACCCCTTCTAAACCCTAAACCCTTATAAACCCTAAACCATAAACCCTAAACCTAACCCTAAACCCTAATCTTAACCACAAATTAAATGTACAACTAATCACTAACACATGTGTTACTAATTTGTGAAACCCACCAAAAAATGAGAAAAAAAAAGTTGTCAAAAGTATGCCTTGAGAGACGGTAAATCGAAGAGGAGAAAACGCTGAATTTTATAGTGCAATTTTCATGATTTTTCGACTTACCGTTTGTGAGATATTTAATTTTTAAAAATGTGGATGAGAGAGAATAAAGTGTGGAGGAGAGAGAATAAAGTAACACATGACAGAAATCTGTTGGTTCCCTCATTCTCACTCAAAATTGGTGTACTCATTTGAACCTTACTCCTTAGTTTTATACAGTAAATTCCCGCAATGTAGTAGTTTCATACTACTACAGTTTACAGATTGAAATGGTTTTATTATTACGATGATGAAGTATAACCAAAGATAAATTGAAGGACTTGAAAAACTTTAACATGATAAATAATAAATAATAATATAATAATAATAAATATAAGTAAATAATAATAATAATAATAATAATAATAAATATAAATAAATAATAAAATGAATTAGAATAAGCTTATTTATGTGTGTGACCAAAATAAAATATTTTCACAACACATAACACAGCACCCATTCTAGGGTTTGTAATTATTCACATCTCCATCGATGGCTGAAGTGATGGACCTGCCGGTCGATACAGTGGAGCGCGGTAGTAGCCGTGACCGCAAGGACGACGACCGTGACCTCGGAGGCGCCGGAGACGGCAACAGTGAAGACATTAACAAATCCATCGCAAACGAAAACCGCGACGAATCTCCACCTCTACCACCACCACCTCCGTCTCGGCGCCATGACCGTGATTCTAGAGAGCGCAGAAATGACGATAGAGACATTGATCGTCCACCTAATCGCCGTTCTGATTACTATGACCACCGTAATCGATCTCCACCTGGACCGCCTCACAGAGACTATAAACGGCGTGCTGCTAGTCCTATCTCACCTCCGCCGCCGTACCGTGATCGCCGTGGTGGAGGTCACTCTCCACCTCCCCGGCGCTCACCTCCATTTCATCCGTCTAAGCGTTTTCGTAGAGATGACGGTGGTTACGACGGTCGCCGTGGTAGTCCCCGCGGTGGTTTTGGACCTGGTGACAGAAGGTGCGTTAATGTTTTCGCTGTGTTTATTCACTTATCAAGCTATATATGTATTATATAAGTCATCTTGCTGTATATGATGCTGTGATTAAGCTCTGTACATGTGATAATTGATTGTTGTTTGTGCTAGTAGTGATTTTTCCAGGGTGTTGAGCTTAAATTGGGGATATAATGGCATTGTTATGTATGTATCGGTTGTTATGCTGTTGAATATTTTGTTGCAAACATATCTGAAGAGATGCACCAGTTTGATGCAGGGAGATTGTTGATGAGTGGATTGTGAGTGAGAGTATTACTTCACCAGTTATAAATAATCCATTGTGAGTGAGAGTGTTTTTTCTTTTGCTTAAAATACTTGATTGTGAGTGAGAGTATTACTTCACCAGTTACAAATATTTTTTTCTGAGTGAGAGCATAACTTCACAAGTTTATGCTTGTAGATACTTGAGTGTGAGGGGGAGTGTTTTTCGGGCTTGTCCATCTGCTCTAAATCTTGATTTTGAGAAAGGAAGAATATTACTCCATCCGTTTTAAATTACAGGAGCACTTTCCTGGTTCTGACAATTTAGTACATAGGAAAGTGCTTCTATAATTTGGAAGGGATGAAGTATTAATTGAAGGGGATACTAGAAGTTGAAAACGGAGGCACTGCTAATGTTTAGAATTGGGAGACAGTTCTTCATTTATGAGTTGACACAAAGTGGATTGTTCTGTATCGAGTTTTTGATTGCGTTAAATCTGGCTTCATTTCTGAATTGTGGAATGACACTTGAAATTCTATTCTACTAAATTTCAAAATCTTCAAAAACGACGGGATAATTAAATCTTAGTAGCTTCAAGATTTCTTACATTTAGGAAATGTTAAATGAGGATTTGTAACAGGATTTTTCCCCGCTGAAGTGAGAATAAGCTGTGATTCTCCTAGAGACCACTTAAGTGAGTCGGATCATGAAGTATGTTATAACGTCACATCCTGCATCACATTAAGTTTTATAAATTTCAACATATATTAACATTCTGCAGTCACAGATATAGATGGTTTGTGTACATGCATGACTAATGCAGTGTGATGCAAAATCTGGAAAGAGGAACATTTAAGTGCCACCTTGCTTTACGATGATACTGTTTCCTATCTGTGTAGCTGTGTAGGTTGATTCATGATTTCCAACTGGAATTCCATTTTATTCTTGGGGTCATGTAATTTCAACCCTGTTTGATGATCCTACATATAGGTTTTACTGCAAGTGCTTAATTTTGGGAGGACAAATATATGCAGCGTTGCAACATGTGGCAACCAATCATTTGGGGCCTCAAGTCCAACAGGCAATCTATAATTTTTTTTGCCGTATATAACTGCCAAGTATTTGGGAACTACACCTAATGATTGAAGAACTAAGTTCTTTATGTTGGAAGGTTAAGAAAATTATGAAGTTAACATGCTGGCCTAATAGATTATTTCAACGTCAAGCTAGTTATGCTGATATTAAATGAAGACACGTGTACTTATATATATGGTGTAGCACATTCAGTATTAGCTTTTAGCTTCAACCCTTAAATTGACCAGCATGAGAAGTTAAAAGGAGGACAATTGTAAGCCAAATGTGCCCATTTTAGTCGGTATTGGTCCATGAAAAATGTATTACAAGGGCTCGAGGCTTCCCTTATTCTGCTACTAATCTAAACTGCAACCTAAATAATTTAGAGGTTGTAGTATTCATCATTCACACTGGATATGTGTTTTATATTTGCTTATGGAGTATGCAATATTCTTATTTTTTTCCCTGCGCATCACCTTTGCTACATTAATATCTCATATATCATCTTGCTTTTAAACTGCATCGTGTGCCTGTTTTTTGTTCATGGCCTTTGACTATTGGTCATTTATGCTGTTGGTATTCTCATATATTTGTACGATAGAGCACACACCATATGTTTTTCGAAGTTTTTATGTAGGATATGCAGTTTGTTTTCTCTAAAATTGAAGGAAAGGAAATTTGAGTGAAATCTGTCATTTTAGCCCAGATAATATGTTTACGTCACATGGAATGTGTTTGATCTTCTGTAGTTAACAGCCGCTGCTGCCGTCTGGTACTGTTTGAATAGATGTGACTGTTATCTTTGATTCTTGTTGTTCAATGTGCTGTTGTTTGTTGTAGGTAGTTTATGTATCTTGCTGGTCATAGGAGCATTAATTATCCATCATAATTCCGTTTTATTTTAATTTTCCACTACCATCTACGTGATAGAGGTTTTTTTTGCTGTCTGCGAAAGTATGTAGGTTATCTTTATGATTTTAAGGGTACCTATACTTTAGCCGGTGTAGGGACTCAATGGTAATCTGTTATAAATGCATATGCAAAGTTAGGGTGGTACTGTTTTTCTCATGCTACACTTGTTCAGAATGAATTGTAGCAAAGCTATGAGGGATCCATAATAGGGATGCTTGGCTTCACACACTAAATGCATGGTCCCAAGTTTGACTTTCTCTGGTATAAATAACTTGATTAATTGAACCAACTCCACTGAGTTATGCTTGTGTAGCTGTGTTGTTAGCTGCTAGTTTAGCTTCTCACAGGATCCCTTTAGTTATCAAGCTTATTAGAAAAACCATGTGCAGCAAAGAAATACTGTGTTTCTCGTAGATCACTTATATGATAATAACACTCTGTTTCTTGTAGATCACTTTTATATGATGCAAAAAATGATTAGTTCAATTTCAGTCACCCATGGTGGAGACGTTTGTTGCTTTTCAATGAAGTATATGTTGGTTCTAACTATTAACCAGCTCCTTCGGTGTGTAGATGCTAAATCTTATTGTACATTCTTTTATGAGCAATCAGTACTTTTGTAAGTGGTGCAGTAACTAGGAGATATGTTAAATGGTCTTGATCTGAGTGGAATGAGTGAGTTCTACTAGTTGCTTGCGAGTTCTCATGCTTTGGTGATAAGAAATCTTTTAACCCAACATATATGGATATGGCTTACTGCTAGTCTTTTGTTACCTTGCAATGAATTTTACTCCTGCTTCTTTTCTCTTATAGTTGGGCCAGATCGAATCCCATTTCTAGTATACAAAAGTGTCCGTTTGGACTTTTCTAAGTGCTTTATTGTCTACCTGCGCTTCTTGGTTTTTGCAAGATCTGTATGTAGTTTTTCATAATGCTGTTTATTTTCGATACAGGTTTGGATATGATCACCCTGGTGGTTATGATCGTGGTATGGGTGGCAGGATGGGCTATCATGATGACCGGCCTCGTGGTAGGTATGGTGGCCGCTCATCTGGTGGGTACCAAGGTGGTCCATCTGGTAAGCACCAATTTCTTCCATCCGCTCCTATTCTTTCAGAATAATTGAAACATAACTAAGTTGGAAGTATTGCCGTATGGTAAATTTTGTTAGATGTAGAAGCTGTTGGTAGTGTGATCAGCAGTAGTATACGAATATATCATTTCTTAACGAATAAAGTAGGTTGCTTAAAGTTAGTCCTGTTCTTTTTTTTTCTTTCCCCGGATTTCATCTAAAAGATTTTAGGTGAATGCTGAGGAGAGAGATGTCATGATTTATGTTCCTTTTGAAATACATGCTTTGATGGTCCATTTACATTAGAAGACAATGCTAGTTAGAGTTTCTGTAGGCACATTGTCTGATAACACTTTCTTTCTTAACGAGCAATGCATCACAGTTTCTAAAGGAATATACATATTGATTAATTATTATCTAGTATAAAATAAATGAACATTATTCCTTTTAAAACACTATGCTAGAGCTTCAGCGATTATTGGCTCTAAAATCGTTTAATGATATTATAGCTGTCAAATATATTACTTCATGCCAGTTTAAAAAATATCTACCCACAAGTTAAATGCATGAAGCATGCAACAATTTCAGACTTTATCCTATTTTTGTCAAGTTTTATCAGCATCAATTGCTTTTGCAGATTGGGAACCAGCTCGTGGAGGTTACATTGATCATGTGAATACAAACAGGTGAGCATCTTATCTAGCTATTATGGATGTGTTTCTTTCTGTTCTGATCCCTACTTTGTTTCCTTGACAGCATATTGGCATGAATTTTTTTTCTTCTGATTTTATAATGGCTTATTGACAAAGATACCCGAGTATAATAGTCACAACATTGTTACAATTTTCATGATAACTTGACCTGTCATTTGACATTACAGAGAGGGGTTAATGTCTTATAAGCAGTTCATTCAGGAGCTTGAAGATGATGTTCTGCCATCTGAAGCTGAACGCAGGTATATAGTCGGTACTTGTACCAGCAGTTTGTTTTACGTTTTCTTGTGCTTTAGGCCATTGATTATTGAATACTGATCCGCAGGTATCAAGAGTACAAATCAGAATATATATCAACTCAGAAACGGGCTTATTTCGATGCTCATAAAGGCGAAGATTGGTATCTTTTTGTATCTTCTCCCACCTTCTCTTGACTTCCAGTAAGTGTATCCTTTTGTCCTTCTGATGCTTGCTTTTATATCTAGGTTGAAAGATAAATATCACCCCACAAATCTGCTTGCTGTTATTGAAAGGTGCGTTCTTTTGTATCGCATAAAAGAGCTCCTTCTAAATATTAGGATGGATACAAGTTTTGTTTAAGTCGGTGGTTCTTTAGCTGTCCTAATATTTACATGCAATATTAAAATTGTTATTTTTGTTGAACTTCTCTTGTCAGGAGGAACGAATCTGCTCGAAAGCTGGCTAAGGAATTTTTGCTTGACTTGCAGAATGGATCATTAGATTTGTAAGAGATGTTTCCAAGATAGCTTCTTCGCAAAATTTCTTTTACCTGTTAACTATAGAACGCTAACATATCCTTTAACATGAAACAGAGGACCTGGTGTTACAGCTTCATCTCCAAACAAGTCAGGGCAGACAAGTAATCCCGATTCTGATGATGAGTCAGATCTGGGTGGCACAAGAAGACGCCATGGCCGGAATTCAAAAGAAATTGATCTTTTCTCAGCGGCTCCAAAGGCTCACCCAATTAGTTCTGATCACAGGCGGATTCAAGCCGACGTTGAACTATCACAAGCACTTGTTAAGAAACTTGACCTTGAAAAAGGAATAGAGGGTAATATACTATCCAGGTCTGACAACGATAGAACACACAGAGATAAGTCTCATAGTGGCTCTAGTGGTCCAGTTGTGATCATACGTGGGCCAACCTCAGTCAAAGGCTTAGAGGGTGATGAGTTACTTGATACACTCATTACTTATCTCTGGCGCATCCATGGTCTGGATTATTATGGAATGACTGAGAAAAGTGATGCTAAAGGTCTACGTCATGTGAGGGTGGAATCTAAAAATTCTGATGTGAAAACTAGTGGGACTGAGTGGGAAAAGAAACTAGATACACGTTGGCATGAAAGATTGAAGGGTCAGGATCCATTGGAAATAATGACTGCAAAGGAAAAGATAGATGCTGCTGCAGCCGAGTCGTTGGATCCATATGTACGGAAAATTCGAGATGAGAAGTATGGGTGGAAGTATGGTTGTGGGGCAAAGGGTTGTACAAAGCTGTTTCATGCTGCTGAGTTTGTTCATAAACATCTGAAGCTGAAACACCCTGAACTTGCAGTTGAAGTAACCTCTAAAGTTCGTGAAGATCTATATTTCCAAAACTATATGAAGTAAGTCATCTCCTGTCAACCTTTTCTTCTCTGTGGGCCTTTGTGGAAATGATGTTTATTAAAATATCTTTGAATTTGCAGTGATGAAGATGCACCAGGTGGGACACCTATTATGCAGCAGTCATTACCGGTAAACTTAGATTACTGTTAATTTGTTATATTGGTTGTTTCACCATGATTATTTGGTTATGTTTTCTGGTGCTCATTAAAAGTAACTGCTTGCATTATGCAAGCGCTACCAGTGGTTCCGTTGTTTTCAGCAAGAAGGTTGAGGCCTTTCTGCTGAACAAAACACCACTGTTTATCGCAGTGGTGTAATGAGTGCAGCAAACATTACATTCATGTTTCTTTCATCCAAACTGATAAAGCTATGCTAAAGCTATCACAAATGATAGTATGCTCAGAGACACGCAATGGAATTTGTCAATTTACAAACTAGCCTTGAGCCTAATAGTAAGAAAAAAAAAAGGATATCCTAATATTAGCATAATAGCATGTGCACAATTTCTGGCGAGCTTCATCTTTAGAGTGTCCATTAATAATTGAAAGTGAGTGCAACAGGCATAGGGCTTGTTAGATGGTTAAACCTGAGCATTGAGAGGTCATTGACGCGAGAGCTGCTGTACTGGATAAATGATGATGCAAATTCTAATTAGTTCCTTACCAAACCTTTGCAGTTATTCATAGATCATTAATTTGGTAATTGCTCATAATAATGTACACCATTACAGGCTGCTCCAGCTTCCTTCTTTTGTCAACCTTTCATACCAATATGATGATTGTATAGCATAATGCCTGCTATGTCTTACATTGTTGATAAGATAGTTGTCTCTTGACAGAAGGACCGACCCCAGAGGAATAGGCCTGGTATTGGTAATCGTTTGAAAGACGATCGAGGTAACCGCAGGGAACATGATGGCAGAAACAATGGTGGTGAGAGATATGATATGGGTGAGAATCCCGAGTCCATGGACTTCCAGTTGAACAATGATGGTGGTGGGGGACGGCCTAATGATCAGATGTTTGATTCTTTTGGTGGACAAGGCCTTCATGCTTCATTTCCGACTGACGTACCTCCGCCTCCAGTATTGATGCCCGTGCCTGGTGCTGGGTGAGCTTAGCTGACCTCTATTGTGTTGTGTGATAGGTGGCGAAATGGGTGGGTCAAGCGGTTGGGTAAAATGTTGCGACAAGTTCTGGTCAAAATGGGTACTTTTTATATGGTCCTGGACGGGTCGGATTGACCCAAAACACCTTCTGTCCTACAATTTAGACGTTTTTCAGAATGTAGTATGATCACAAGTTTATATTATTACAATTATACTTTAGGTGACTTCTGACCCCTTTGAGCCTTATTTATTCTTTTTTAGTTGGTATTTGCATATAAAACAGAACCTGACTTGTCCCATTTATAAGTAGATGGGTCGAAAATGCCACCTTTACTTTATTTCAAGCCCCATTATGTTGGTCATGTGTCATAACATCGTGTGTCCAACTGTAATATGCAGACCACTGGGTCCCTTTGTCCCTGCTCCTCCTGAAGTTGCAATGCGGATGCTTCGAGATCAAGGTGGACCTTCTCCTTTTGAAGGTGCTGGTAGAAATGGGCGAGCTGGGCCTCAGATAGGTGGTCCTGCTCCAATAATTGCTTTACCTCCATCATTCAGACAGGATCCTCGTCGGCTACGGAAGTAAGTTTTTGACTTAAATTTGAGATGGGGTTTTCCACCTCCAATGTTATCAAGTTTAAATAATTGACGGTTTGAATCACCAAAAACTAGATTGTTTGTTTGCAATAGGTTTAAATTAAGTCTTGTGATGTTTCGGATTTAACTTGGTCTCTGATTTGTTATATGCAGCTACCAAGATCTTGACGCTCCAGAGGACGAGGTCACCGTCATCGACTACAGGAGCCTGTAAAGGGATTTTTGCAAATCCTGTGCTCAAGTCACCACAGAGTCACTCACAAAGTCATTGATCTACTTCTATTTTTTGAAGATGGTTATATCCATTTATGGGACATTGCAAAACCAGCAATTAAGAACAACGTTTGTATTTTTTTTCTGGTTGGTCAAGAAGATGAAGATGAGATTAAAATGAATTTGAAGTGGATTTTTTGTGAAATCAGATTATTAAGACCCTTTTGTTCCTTCAAGGGAAGATATAATGCTTTTGTTTTCTTATTGCTGATGGTTTCTTATATTTTCTTTTGGGATGCAAAGGGTGGTTATCCTTTTTATTTTTATTTTTTGGGTTGTTTATGGGTTTGCATGATAAATGTGACATTAGACACCAAAATCTGCTAATACATTCTAATTTTCTGCATGTTGTTCTTCGCCTGCCTAATTTGTTGAGTTCTTGCTTAAATGAACATCAGGTTAATTTCATTGTTTTATTCTACTAAATTTTTTAATTTATTGCAATTTAAATTGTGACGATCGATCTATAAGATTGGTAAGAAGCTCAACAGAAGTCGTCTTCATAATTCGTTTTTGATTATCTAATATAATGTGGGTACTTTTTACAAAGTTCAAAAAATGCGTATTTTTTGATACTAATCACCATTAGTTAGTAGTCAGTTTACTGTTTATTTGCTTTTACAAGTTTGTTTATTTTACAGTTTAAAAACTGTATTTTTAAGGGTGTTGATAAATACAGCACATAATTTTATTCATACACCATAACTGTGCTATGATAATTTGTACTATCTGCTTTAACACTTGTATAGTTTGATGCAAACATCAATTTTCATCAATTTTTATGTTGTAACTATCACCTCTCTTACTTAAGGTGCATGGTTGACGAGTAGATGTTTTATCATACCGTCTATCTATATTTTCTTAGAAAGCATTCACAAAAAATCTTTTAACGACTTCTTCAAAGATGAGAATAGACAATTGTATGTCTCGTTAAATATTTTAATGTTTTTTCTGATAATCTAAAATAAAATAATTTTTTGCCTTTTGAATTTAAAACTCAAATGTAATGATTTTCTTTAGTCAAGGATATGATAAAAAGCGTTTGTGTAACTTATGACTTAAATGCCCTTGAAATTTCTAATTAAACAAAATATTTATCTGTAACTACTTATAAAGTGTTTTGGTTGTTGAATCTTACACTAATTAAAATTTATATTCCTACTTTACCCCTCTACAATTTCAACAACCTATACATTTGCAAATCACAAAGTTTTCATTGACCAACTAAAAGACATAAACAAATCACAATTACAATGTTTCCATGATTTAATACACTCTCACACAAACTTTCCAAAAAAACCTTTGCACCTACCCCTTTCAATATAAAAGGATCCTTCCAATACCTTCATTTCACCGACCCTTTTTCCATATGTATAGGAGCTCTCATCCTCAAAACAAATTTACTGCACAAACATTATATATGCCTTCTTGATTTGACAAGTTGGCTACTAATATCCCCATCACAAATTAATGTTGTTTTATAAATTCGGTACCGTCGCATCGCACGGGTATCGAAAGGTGGATCATGCTCTATTGACCGCACTTATTGAGAGATGGTGGAAACACATAAATTTCACCTATCCATCAGTGAAGTAACTGTAACTTTACAAGATGTACAAGTTATCGGAGCTTACAGATTGAAGGTCATGTAGTATTTGGTACAAATACTGATTTTGTTGCAAACAATACTATATCTAGCTTGTGTGAAGATATGATGGGGTTTACGCTAGATCCATCCAAAATTAGAGGGTTGAAAATAAAGTTGTCATATTTATTTGAAAGTTTGAGTGCCGCGCTCGATAAAAAATGAAGAATAGTATAGATAAATGGCTAGGGGAACAATATGTTCAGATTCATCTTTCCACCCAGTAAACACATTTACATATCCTAGCCATTTTTCTATGCAATGCTTCATTTTTATTAAGCGGGTCACCTCAACCTTTCAAGTTAATACGTCAACTTTATTTTCGCCCCCCTAATTTTTGAAGGATCGGGTGTAAGCCCCATCATATCTTCACACAAGCCAGATAGAATATTTTATGCATCAAAAAGTATTTGTACCAAATGTTACATGACCATCAATCGGTAAGCCCAAATAACTTGTACATGTAAAGTTATAGGTACTTCACCGATGGATAGGTGAAATGTAAGGGCGCATTTAGTTACAGAAAAAGTTCTCTATTTTTCTTTTTCCATTTCCCTTGATAATGAGAAGTGTTTTACCTCTCTAGAAAATCATGAAAAATCTAGAAAATGTGTTTAGTCGCAAGGGGATGGAGTTTTCCTTTTCCAAGGAATAGTAGAGATGGAAAACTTAGAAAAACATCAAAAATAGTTTTCAAATTTGTAGTTAACAAAAGGAAAACAAGGACTTTTCTTTTCTTAGAAAAGTATTTTAGAAAAATCAAATTTAAACACGTTTTCTAATTTTCTTTGATAATCTTTTTAGAAAAGTGGGGAGTTGGCTCGTTTAGTTACAAAAAAGTTTGTCCATTTTTCATTTTTCATTTTCCATTTCTCTAGAGAATGAGAAGTGTTTTACTTCTTTAGAAAAGCATGAAAAATCTAGAAAACGTGTTTAGTTGCAAATGGTGGAGTTTTCATTTTTCAAGGAATAGTAGAGATGGAAAACCATCAAAAGTAGTTTTCAATTTTGTAGTTATAAAAAGGAAAACAAGGATTTTTCTTTTCTTAGAAAAGTTTTTTAGAAAACTTGAATTTGAACAGGTTTTCTAATTTTCTTGTTTTCTTAGAGAACTTTTCTAAAAAAGTGAGGAGTTTTCTGTAACTAAACGCACCCTAATTGTTTCCACCTCCATCTCTCAATAAATGCGGTTAATAGAGAATGATCTACCTTTCGATACCCACCATCGACTACACCACCAAAATCGGCTGCTCGTATGTGTTCCATAACTAGTGGCGGATTCCCATACCTGAGTATATGTTTGAAAAGAAAATTCATCACATCTTCGAACATCGATTTGTTAAAGCGATTTCGGCTCACGGAACACATAATATGCTCTAAGATTAGTGGTGTTTAAAAGCAACAAATATGTTATTATTGGACGAAGAATAATTCTTGAATTCATTTTGTTATGATGTTAAGTGAGAATGTATTAATATAGATTATAGCATTTGAAAAGTAAAGAAAACTTAGAAGTTGCAAGTAGAGAATTGTAAAGAAAACATGAGAAAGATCAACTTTTAATACTACATGTGACACCCGTCAAATTAGGACTAGTTTTTAGTTCCTAATCATTTAAAAATACGTGTAATTAGTTCTATGTATTAGGCTAATTGTATGTATCAACATATATATTGTTGAATATATATCAATACGCGATTATATTTAATCGTTCATTTTCAAATCGGGCAAAATTTTCGATTCATTTATACGGCATTGGTGAAAAACAAATATTAAGTATTACAGAATTATTATTTAATATCCACATATTTATTATATATTATTTATATAATATATAAAGTATTCGTATCGTACAAATGTAAAACATTCGCGACAAAACATATAAATAATGTATTATTATTGGAAATAATAATTATTATTTACATTCGATTAAAATAAAACATATTTTGTTTTATATCATTTTACTCAAACGCGACGAAACCAATTAAATTATATCCGTCTCTCAAACGTAAAACAAAGATATATTATTTTATCTCACTAAAAGTATTTTTATGAAATACTTCCAATAAAAGTAATTACGATATCATTTATAGAAATTTATCGAATTAAAACATTTTACTACTTTTCGATCGGGTACAAAAACACGGGTATTTTGTACTTCGCATTGGAGCCACCCAACTCCAATTATTGGAGCTGGGCATAAACCACCGAACGCACCCTTCTGTTTTCATTTCATTCTCAATCTCCCTCTCAACTCTCTCTCGGCTCTCTCTCGGTTCCAAATCAAACAACAACAACAAATAACAAAAACAAGATCAAGCATCATCATCATCATCATCATCATCATCATCGTGATCATCCTCATCATCATCTTCTTCGTTTTCATCATCATCATCATCCGACCTCCGTTTTTAAATCGTAAGGAAACGCTAACTTATACTTTAAGATTTCGTATTTAAATAACATATCTTATCATGTATTAGTAATAGAAATGATGATTGCTAGTTAAAATACGGATTAGATGGGTTTGGGTGAATTTTTGGAACGACAGACTTGAACCAGACCTCGGAATACGGCGTATTCAAGGGAATACGGCGTATTCCCGCACAGAAAACATGAATACGGCGTATTCAAGGGAATACGGCGTATTCCCGCCCAGAAAACATGATCTACGCGGCGCCTCCTCAGAATACGGCGTATTCAAGGGAATACGGCGTATTCCCTCTATTTTTCAAGAATACGATCGTATTTAATGAATACGGCGTATTCCCCACAAATACCACCAATCCGGCGGATTCAAGGGAATCCGGCGGATTCCCCCTTTATATTTCATGATCCAACGGATCAATAAACTAGCCCGGCGAATTCTAGCTAAAACAGAACAAATAAATTTTCGAAAACGTCGACGATCTAACAACTGAAAATAGGGTAGCTTCTCGATGAAAAATTTATTGTAACGGATTGGGCTCAAATTCGCTCGGTCATTCAAAAACAACCCATTGGTCAAGGCTAAGTACCTTAGCCTAGTCAGTTTTAGGCCATCCGGAGTCATCTAGGGGTCGAAAATGACGTATTTTAGTTTTCGGACCCCCGTTTTTCCATAAACTTAAAACTAAAGGTTTACACTAAGTGTCAGACATCGCGACATATTTCATACTTATACGATACAACATTTAAACACTTCAAATATACTTTTATAAGTTCACAACAAATGAAAGTAGTAATAATAATTGAAGAATTATTATTTCAATCAATCACCAATGGGCCGTAAACATTTTCACAAACTCAAACATAATCATTAACCAAAGTAATTGGTCATAACTAGTTAATGGGATAACTAGCATAGATGGTCCGTAGAGTCATCTAATCAATTAAACCTTGCGCGTTTAATACGCCCGGCAAGTTTCAAGAATCTAATCATTTATCAAAACCTTGCGCGTCTAAGACGCCCTGCAGGTTCAGTCGTTGTAACGACATCAAATCATTGTGAATCATTATAATTGTTGGCTAACAATTCATTAGGCTCAGGTGAGTCTCATAGCCCCTTTTTAAATGCTTTTACCTAGGGGTGAGATACATGCTCATTTTGTTTTACATCTGAACACAAGTATCAAAACATCGCTATATATTACATGAGTAAATCATCTAATCATTTTAAGTCCTCATAGCATAGTTTGGTAATTCTTTGTAGCGTGAATGTTAGTGTATGGATCCATATGGGATTGACAATCCCCGTCCGGGTCAGCAAGCACTGACTGGTCAAAACGGACGCATTAGCATTTGTTCATACGTATGTTGATTAGGCATACGCATAGAGGCACCCTCGCTCAGGCACTTAATTGTGATCCTGACATCTCAGTTAAGCTCAGACTATGTGCTCATGGCTTTATATACATTATATTTGATTAATTTCAAACATCATTATTAAATCTTGTGGTTCATACATCATATCTTATCATTAAACCTGTGAGCTCACCAGCTTTATAGCTGACCTTTAGCATGTATTCTCAGGTTCTCAGCAGCAGTAGGACTGCCCTTCAGGATGCCCATTAGTTCGAGTCGCATTCAGACATCAAGAGATTGTCATGCATTACTATATTTTGTATAATTTAGTTATGCCATAGAATCTATATCATTTGAACTCAAGGGCTTTTGTAAACTATATTATAACGGTGTAAAACCTTTATTTTATCAATATATTTGTAAACGACGCATGTAGTGGTCGTTCATTATGTAATCTTGTGTGCTTTGTATATTGATTAGTCGCGCCCCGAACCGACCCGCTTCCGCATCATAATTTGGAGGTGCGACACTACATTACGGGTCTTTCTATACATGCATGTATGTTGATACTTCCAAATTTAATTCACATGAAGGTAGGTGAGTATGACAACTCATGAACACCACCACTCATTTTCTGCATTACCTTTTTAGAAACCGTATATAGTGTTGGTAATTTTAGTGTAATTGGGACTTACTAGAGACAAAGGGTATTCCAAGTTAAGTTATAAACCGAGTTGGTAAGTGCGGAGTGTAACACCTTGAATTTTAAAATGCGGGTTTTCAAAAACTTTTTAAAACAATCAAAGTTATATGGAAAAACATACCAACATTATATATAAAATAAACAAATCACGTTTATTTTTAAAACAACTACGGTGTTACGTTGTCATACCGAAACCCAGTATAAATGAAAACCCAAATATAAAACATCTAACTTCAATGCAACAAATATAAGTCTCATTAATGAGCTAAGGTTTTAAATTTTGAGTAAGCCCAACTACCCGCTTCACTCATCACTAGCTCCTAAGTTCCCTAGCCTGCAAGTACACAATCAGCAAGTAGAAAATAAGTGTCAGCTTGTAAAGCTGAGTAAGCATAATTGGTTCAAAAATATAAAACACCAGTAAAACCCTTAGTCAACAAAATGTGTTTCAAATTAGCAATTCAACTAAATCTTGCATCCACAATAATGATCGCCATGTCAACAACAATAATTATCAAAACAACAATAATAATCAACAAGGCAACAAAACAACAAGTAGCATGACAAGAACCAATATCCAAGTCCTAAAAGTCGTGCCTACTATTCATCTTTCAACTTTCATCTTTTGTTTACGCCTCTCAAATTTTCCATCAATTCATGTAGGGTTAGTACACTAGTCCACCAAGCACTCAGGGGGTGAATCCACGAGCCTTGGAAAACCAATTGGGGGAAACCTACTATCGCCTATATCGACAATGGCAACATGATTATGTCTAGAATATCATATGCCCGCCTATTGCATGACCACCTCACTATAAGTCACTATAAAACCCTCTCGGGGTACATTCGAGATATCTCTACGCCTCGCTATTTTGTTAAAGTTATTTAACACAACTCTCATTTATCTTTCACCAACTTCGACACATTTAGGGCCCCTAATTTGTGAGTGCATCCTAAGCATCATGCACTACTAGTGTACTAATAACACAACAACATAGCTCAACATAAAAACTTCAACAACAACAACTCATCCATAAGCATGCATTCGTAACCATACTAGATATCATCATGAACGTATATAAGTACAACGACAACGAAAACTACAATAGCAGCCACATAACAACACAATTTAATAAACAAAAACATCATAACAACTAATACCAGCATGTGTTAATAAGATCAAAAATGAAATCACAACTACCCATGATTAACCCGACCTGCACCTAAGAGTAAGCAAACCCCAAGTAACCCGAATGCAATGACTTTATTTGAATTAATTAACCATCTTTAAAACACTTAAGTGATAATCAAAAGTGTAATGGTTTTGATTGTGCACTCGATTTTCACAAATATTATCTTACCTTGTCAACAAAGTACTCCAAAGCAAGCTAAAAATGCCAAACACATCTTCTCAACCTATGTTAGCAAGTCTACAACTTAGCATACAATATGATACACAACCAAACGAGCTAACAAACAATTTGAGATAATTGATCTCGTCGCACTTCATTCTAACTTAACCCTATTGGAACCCAAACCAATCTTTATTCAACTTTAATGATTCTATGGTGTTAGTTACTGATTTAGAACCATCAATAGTGCTATATCATTCTTTGATTCTATAACCAAACCAACAACAACCAATTAATGATTTGGTTTTGCACATCTATAGTTATCTAACCATTCGACCCGCTTCTACTCATTCACATTTTACAATATGTTGCAGGTCACTAGACAACACATCAACCTGTCATTTTCCAGCAAATATGTTAAGTCCCCACGGTCGTTTATACGCATATATGGATGCGTACGCGGGATCAGATTACTAGCTTACAAGTGCGGAATCCTCGTAAACTAATCATTGAGATTATAAATAATATGTGAATGAATACGAACAGAATACAGATTTGAATAAGAGATAAATACTTTGATAAAGATAAATCAATATATTAATAAATCAATCGATTACAATAGTCTAATGATTACAATACCAAAAGAGTATACGTCTTATGATTCAAAGGCTAGACTAGCCTAGACACTTACATGAGTCTGGCTAAGGATGAAAACTGTTGCAACCAAATCATCAACCGAAACCTTAAACCTAAGACCTCTATTTATACTAAAACCCTAAACCTAACTTTGCTGGGCTTGGGCTTCTTCTGCGATTTCACCATCTTCGCAGCTCCATGGGCTCTGCGAATTTCACATGTTCGCAGGCCCAAGTTCTCTGGTCTTGGTCTTCTAGGCTCGTTCCTGAATTGTATAGCGATGGTCACCATAATATGTCCTAACAGACTCCCCCTTGACCATTGCTCTCAATTCATATGGACACCATAAATCATTTGTTACAAAATCTGCACCAATAGATGACTCCCCCTTAACTAATGATTTCTGGTCTTCACTGATTAGACCTGATCTTCTCATACAGCACTTGATCTTCAATCTACAGAGCTCCTGTAAATTAAATTTCTTATGATGTACCCTAGATCACTGTCATCACCAGTAGTGTCTGACTCTGTCTTGTATCTTCATAAATTCACAAAAATACTTCAACAAAATCTCACACACATACTCTTGGAATGATCATCTTTCTTGATCTTCAATCTTCATCTTCAATCTTGATCTTTAATCTTCATATGATGATGTACCTAATCTATCATCACACTGCTATGATCTAAAATTAGATGTATAGTCAATCCAAATACCATAACTGAAGCTTATCGAAACACCATGATCTTTATTCTTTTCCACCCGAGCATGTTTGAATATTGCCTAGATAATATGTTTATTTGGTTTCAGTAAATCTCCCATTCTTCAATTTATACAGTTAACTCTGTAACTGTTTATCGGAACACTAGTTTAGCCTAAACATTTCCGAGAAAACGTTATTGCCTAATTTTTGCTCAATGATAATCCTCTTACATATATTAACCGGCTATGCTGAAATTCAGTTAATCTTGTATTAAGGAAAATCTCAAGCCAAAATTATGTGTTCGACATATCTGCATCTTGCAAACATAATGTATTGCAATCTTAAAGTTCGCCAAACATACAAGTTCACAAGCCAAACTTGACTTCTCCGTTGACCTGTCAACCCTAAGGTTCACAAGTCAAACCTGGTCAAAGTTCTCAGTTGACTTATTGACTCTTTAACTCTATAGTTCGCAGAGTCAAACTAGTCAAACAACTCAAGTTCGCAGATTACAATTCACCAAACTTAATACGTTCGTAAGAATCGATAAGTTTGCAAATTGGAACAAGTTTGCTGGTCAAACTTTGGTCAAAATAATACAGACTAGCGAATATTAATTAAATTTAAAATTAATGTATTGTGAACGGACACAATCACCGAACATTCAAGTTTACAATTAATTAATAACATAATTTACGAGACTTAATTGAACTATTAAGTTTGCGAGACTTAACTATCAATTATATCCTTAAATTATATAACGTTCGCAAGTCTAAAATAAGATGCATAATTAACTTGTCAATCCTAAAATTCTCAAGTCTAAAATGCATAGGTCGTAATTTACTTGTCAACCTAAAGTTCTCAAGTCGAAAACGAATCAAAATATAAAGTTTGTAACTGAATTTTGACTTGGTCAAACTTTCAGTTCGCGGTTGACTTTTGTTGACCAAATCTCAACTCACTGACCAAATCTCAGTTCGCTGACCAAACTCAGTTCGCTGACCAATCTCAGTTCGCTGACCAAACTCAGTTCGCTGACCAATCTCAGTTCGCTGACCAAACTTAGTTCGCTGACCAATCTCAGTTCGCGAAAACGACTATAAACCTGAAAAATGAAAATGTTTTTGATTCTCAGCCCTAGAATCTCAATTAGAGATCCCACCATGGCTCTGATACCACTGTTAAATCCCCACGATCATTTATACGCATATATGGATGCGTACGCGGGATCAGATTACTAGCTTACGAGTGCGGAATCCTCGTAAACTAATCATTGAGATTATAAATAATATGCGAATGAATACGAACAGAATACAGATATGAATAAGAGATAAATACTTTGATAAAGATAAATCATTTATTAATAAATCAATCGATTACAATAGTCTAATGATTACAATACCAAAAGACTATACGTTTTATGATTCAAAGGATTGAAGCAACTAGACTAGCCTAGACAGTTACATGACTCTGGCTAAGGATGAAAACTGTTGCAACTAAATCATCAACTGAAACCTTAAATCTAAGACCCTAACTTTGCTGGGCTTGGGCTTCTTCTGCGATTTCACCATCTTCGCAGCTCCATGGGCTCTGCGAATTTCACATGTTCGCAGGCCCAAGTTCTATTGTCTTGGTCTTCTAGGCTCGTTCCTGAATTGTATAGCGATGGTCACCATAATATGTCCTAACAAAATATTACATAATAAAGTTAAACTCAATTAAATACGAATTTATTCAAAACAATATTACAGATTCGTCACCAATATGTCCATATTTATAAAACGACCCATTTGACCCGTTTTGAGTCCGAATTAGCAAAAACTTCAAGCTTCAAAGTTGTAGAAAACATAAAGTTCTACCCAGGTATCCAATTTCAGATTAATTGTACATGTGTACATTTATATATGATTTTCTAAACACGGCTGAATTCTGGAACATCACCTAATCGTCTTTTTGACTCGCATATACGATTAATTCATACTTCATCATCAAGAACCCTAAAAAACGAATTAGAATAGATTTATACCTTTCATTAGTTGTTCAAGAACCATCTTTTGACTCTCATCTTTTAGTTTGTTGAATAGTTCAATCATCCAAACAACTTTCATGTTCAAACCGACCAACAATTCCTCCTTGTTTGAAAACCCTAGAAATCATCTTTCCTCCCTCCTCCATCGACTTCACCTTGTGAGGGATTTAGGGTTTAATTATTATTTAATTAATTATTAAGACCTCCTATAATTACACTTTAGTACCCATCTTTCATACTTCACAATTTAGCCCCAATTTGGACAATTCTTTATATTCGAAGTCACACACTAACAAAATTTAACAAACTAAATGCATCATAGTTAACTTCACAAAACTATAATAAGAGAATGAATTTTAGGATGTTACACGGAGTGAACACTTGTTTAGATTAACTTGGACCGCCAAAAGCGGGGGTCAAGAGGCGGCGCCCGTTGCTCGTACCCGATTTTCCCGCCAAAACCGAACAGGTATAACATAACAGACAAGCATGTCTGTTCATTAAACATCGCTTCTTTTCGCGAATGGTTGGGTCTGTTCGTTGATTTAACCACCACAATCATTTCTGTATATAAAGAATTAACACAGAAACAATTTGGTTCTCTTGCACAAACGAAAACACAACATAATCTCTTTGTTACACTCAAAATTCTCTACCAAGATATTGAGTGATTTCTTGAATTACCCTAATATGGATTTCGTGATACCTAGACAGTGTTAGGTCGAAATACCTTATTGTGAAAGTGATTCATACACGATTCAAGAAATTCGTCCAGATTATCATCACACCCTATAACACGTTTCTAACATATAGCAAACCCGTTTTTAATTATCTCTGTCGAAAGTTGTAGGCTAACCGGAAACTGAGTTTGGCAACCCCGGTTTATTCCTCTATTTTTGCAAACGGACATTAGAAATCGGGTTTAGTACACCCAGTTTTAATAGTTTTGAAAATGGTTTCAAGAAAGCTGTAGCTCTAATAATTTGGTTGAAAAAAAGTATGGTTTCGTAAAAAAATTCCTTAGGGCAGTCAATAGTTAATGCCTTATTGGTCCCTTAACCAGATTTGGCCGGGTTCTAATCGAGTTTAAAACGGTCTTAGTTATAATCTAGCTCCAAGGAAAAGCTACAAGAGCACACAGTCTCGTGTCCGTTTTGTCAGCGTCTTTTTGCCACACCGTCGTGCCGTTTTTGACGTCGTCCTGGACGACATTTTCGGGCACCGTTTGCTTCAAAATGTCATTTCAACCTTTTTTTAAAAAAAAAAAATACAATTCCAACGCCTATATTGGTTTAAAAAGAATTACATTTTTTTAAAAAACTAGCATTTTTTTTTAGCAGAAAAAAAACCCCTAGCCTTTGAACGGCTCCTTTTTGAATTTTTTTTTTTTTTTTTTATCATTCTCTAAACTCTATTTAAACAACCATTCTTTCATATTTCAAAACACAATTCACCTACTACAATTCATATACTACTACTTCTACTACTATCCCAAAAACTCAAAAACGCTTTCTCACCACAATTCAACATGTCGTACAACCAAAACAATTTAAACAACCCGTACCTCCTCCAATCTCAATGGAACCCGCTATCCCCTACTTCCTCCAACTATCAATACCAAGTCGCACAAACGCAAATGGCCGGTTTTAGCCAATTCCAACACCATGAAAAACCATACAATCAACCAACATTCAACCAACCTCAACCGAATCTACCAACGCCAAACATGTCTCCAGACGATTACCAACTCTTTCAACAATGGAAAGCAAGCCAACAACAACACGACGTGCAATCCGTCGAAGAAACAAACCCGACTCCAACTTCTTCCAAAACAAACCAAATCCAAAAAATCCAAAATAGATCAACCCGAACCGAAACAAAAAAGGTCAACCGCAACATTTGGGAGCCGGAGGACAGGCTTCGTTTGGCCGAAAGTTGGATTTTAGTTTTCGAAATCTCCAACCGCGGCACGGATCAAGACGGCCCTTCGTTTTGTTACCTTGTTATGGACTCGTACAACATCCATAACCCGCCATTTATTCGAGGAAAAGACGCTTTGTCTTCAAAATGGAGACAACTTAATAGTGATTGCCAAAAATGGATGGGTATATGGAATCGACTCAAAAAACAACCCCAAAGTGGTACCGCTTCAGAAGATTTCATGGTGCGGTGTTAGAATCAATTTAAGTTGAAAAATGAGCAACGAAATTTCACACACTTGATGGCGTGGAACTACTTGAAGGATAGACAAAGAAGATTTCATGGTGCGGTGTTAGAATCAATTTAAGTTGAAAAATGAGCAATGAAATTTCACACACTTGATGGCGTGGAACTACTTGAAGGATAGACAAAAGTGGCTACATCCCAAGCCTTTTGTTGTCGGTAGGTGAAACGTTCCAAAACGCCGCGAGACGGTTGATTTGGATGACTTGGTTTTGTGTGTGATGAAGAAACGGAGGGTAACCAAGAAGATGAAGGACACTCGAATGCGGCTTTATTTGGTGCTGATCCCTTCCCACGACCGAAGCAAAAAGCAAGAAAACTAAAGTCTCAAAAAACGTCTTAAGTTCAACCGCTTCGGACCGCGCTTCGTTTGTTCACTCGCTCACAAACACCTTCGGAGGCATCCGATCCGACAAACAAAGTTACTACAAAACGAAGGATCTTGAGGCCAAACTGAGAATCTTGTCAATGACGACCGAAAACTTGTCCGAGCTAGCTAAATTTATAATGAAAATGGAGAAGATGAAGATTTATGAGCAAATGGGGTGGCCAACAAATTTTGAAGCGGAAGGTGGTGCTTCGGGCTCATAAAGTGGTGTTTGAGTAGTTGATTTTTATGTTTTAGTATAATTAAGTTATTGTCTAAATTTTTTGCATTTTTATATTTAGGACTTGTAATGTTTTCATTTAATTTTTAATGAATGAATTGCTTTTTAGACAATTTTAAGTAAAAATAACAAGGTAAATAGGTTTCACAAACACAGAACTACATCTTTGGGTCACTTAGAAAAGGAACAAAGCATAATCATTTTCAGTTAAGGTGCAATATTCACTCTACCAAGGGTAGTAATTAGCACATCAAATAGAATGAACAAATGAAGTCTTTCATGAAACAAAGGTTCATATCTTCACACAAATGTTACATTGTACATAACACAACACCACCTCCTTTCTATGATACAATCATCACCTCCTTTCCAACATATATAGCCTCATTCTATCTTTTAACAATAACCGAAATAAAATAAACCAATGATACACCTAACCAAACAAAAAATCATGTAAATAAAGCTAGCAACAAAAAACATCACCAATTGTAGAACGCCAACACTACCAACAGCTCAAACCTCCCGTTTGCCAATGTACAAAGGGGTGCTTAACCAGCACTTGGTGCTTTTTTTGTGATGACAAATCTTCATTTTTCGAATGTCCTGCTTACTACGCGGGGCCTGGTGAGGTTAGGAACAGTGAAGCAAATTCTTGACGTCTCTTGAGTGCACCAACAAGTAGCCTGAGTGATCTTAGAGATATATTTCAATTAAATCCATGCAAGAGAGCCATGATCATTTGTAACTTGTGGACGACCCCTAGTTGGTGTTGGTGGTCTATTTGCATTAAGCTCCTAACACCATTAGTTAGAAGTATATATTAAAGTTAACATCGATGCCTGCATCATAAGGTGATGAAAATGAAGGTTTTAAACGACGAGATGGTACCTGCATCCACGTATCTTCTATATGGCGTTCAGGGGACGTTTCGGATGACGAAATGACAGGTAGCAGTGGATGAATGAGCTTTGGAACCACCACAAGATCTCTACCCAAAACTAAAATTGCACCTGCATTATTTGCAGTTCCTACAGGATACAACCAGTGGAACAAATCAATAGTAGTTAGCAATAGATGTGGCAATTTCTCCCATTCACTAACGAATGGGTCAATTTCGGTAATGTTTCATCAGAAAATGAACCATAAGAATCTTTAGATAAAAAAGGAATGGGTTGAAAGTCCCCCAAAGTGTAAGATTAATGCACAGTTTCCTAAACTACTCTTTAAAAAATATTAAAAAATCATTGTTAGTGTAAGAATCATATTTAAAAAAAACCAGTTACTTGTTATAAGGCTAAAAATCAACACAAAATGAGTGGCCGTTTAACTAACACGAATAGTAGATGTTTCGACCCACCCGCCACTCTGCCGAATATATACATCATAGTCATGTGCTTACAAGTTATAAACAGGCTCAAGAACACATGAATCTTACCACAATAATTGGTGGCCGAAAAAAGGGTAATCAAATGTCCTTGGGCAAAATGCTCAAAGCCGTCCATTACACATTCATTTGCACGTACAATCAATTGGAGATCGTTATTGTTGCAGAACGTAATCACACGATCAGGTTGTATTATCATGTATACGAGAGAAAGATAAGTGTAACAAAACTCCCGGCTTAGAATTTTTGAGAAACAACACTCATCCCAAAAGTAACTAATCCAGGCCCTCTGGCGTTTGGTCGCAGTCCTTCCACGGTATCATTTACTTTAGGGTCAGACCTGTTTGGAAACTTACAATTAGAACTTGTTCTAACTAATTAAATTCAAATCAACTCAATATCAAGGATACATGGATCAGAGAACCAACCACAACAAATCCATGAGAACAATTGAACCAGCCTCCATTGTAATTGGTCGTTGAAGGTTTTCGATCTGCTCAATATGGTTGATTGACCTTCCAATACCACCATGCATACAAATGATCTTTTTCTCAATTAAAGCCACCAGTGGCAACCAGTTAAATAATCTGTTTATCCGGTGCCATACCCAGATCCCATCTCTCTCGCCCTGTTCAGAATAGATCAAATCTCATTACTGGAAATTTGAGGCAACTTCGACCCATTTACTTACGATTGGGTAGATTCAGGCTATGTTTTATCTGTAACTGGTCTAACAAGTAAATTTCAAGATGTTGGAGGGAGGTGAGGTGTTGCAGTCCCATTGAAATTGTTTCCATTTCCTTATAATTATTTATCTCCAGAGAAGTAAGAAATGAAGGAAAAACAGGAGACAACTGACTCCCACTAATACTCACATCATTTCCTGACCAACCCCCGTATAAGCTTAGGTCGACAAGTGAGGGTGGGAAATTCTGTGGTCCCCACTCTGATGGACCACTCTGATATGGGCTTCTTCAATCGACCTATTGTTAAGGACTTCAATTTGGGAGGCCAAAGCCCACGTGGAAATGAACCATCTATTCTTGGACATCTGTAAATTGACCATGCAATTCATCAAATATCTTGATAGAAGCCCTTAGTTGTAGCGCACTAGGTTCATTTTCAAACTGATCTATGGGCAACCGTCTGACCATTCCACCAGTCTTTGCAGCTACTACCACCTGCAAATCCATGGAAATTAGATATGTTGTACATGCACTAAAACTGAGAAAGAAAATAGCCGGAAAAAAAACAACTGTCAGCTCCGTGATGCAATCGTATCCCAGCTGGTGCAGAATTAGTTACAACATCGGATTTGGGCTTTATCATTTGTTTCCCACTAGGAGTAGCCTCTGCTCCGTGACAGTTCGACCCATTAGAACCCTTTTCATTTTAGGTAAACTCTTTGACGTTACCAGTTCTACAATTTAAAGATACAACATAACTCAAATGAATGGGTCAAAAATCTCCACTTCCAAAGTTGGTCAATAATTTGCTGAGAAGACCTTGAGCCCGGGAGCATAGCATTTTTCAGTGCTGACATCCGTATACATGTCACTATTAGCTCTTGGGGCAACAGGATCCCCTAGTACAACCGCACCATCAGCATCTGCTTCAGAAATCTGCTGTCTCGTTCTCTCATCAACAAATCCATACCTTGCAGGTAACCTCCCTACCTCTGCATTGGAAGCTGCAGCTGAATATCATCATCTAATGATCCCCGAATATCTGTGAAAAATAACAGTTGAGCAATCACTTTTACAGTAAGTTACTTATCAACAAGACTCTCAAAAGAAAGTAACATGTATCCAGCCATAGAAACTCAAGAAACAAATGTGATGCTATCCGATATGAACTCTCTAACGTATCAACTCAAACCATAAATTAGTTACTCCAACAATAAAATGTATAATTGAGGATCAAATGAGTTCTCACATGAATGGTGTTATGTGTTCCTTTATTGGCGCCACTTGTTTCAACCTTGACTCATGGATTGTGGAGAATGGTTCATCAAATTGTCATATTTGTGATATCAAGTTATGATCAAGTGAAGAAGGTGCAAAAAAAACTAGCTCAATTTTACCATTAATTTACAAGGGATATATAAGTAATAAAGTGTGTCTGAAAGAATCCCTTACGCTATGTTCCCGCAGTTAATGACTTAATGGTAATCCACACTCATCAAATAGTCGCATGAAATTGACCGTGCAAAACACTAAATATCTTGATAGAAGCCCTTAGTTGTAGAACACTAGGTTCATTTTCAAACTGATCTATATAGACAGCTGTCATACCATTCCACCTAAGCAGCATCTGCTGTACGTCTCGTTCTCTCATCAACATAAATATCCTTTATCTAATGATCCTAGTATTATATAAGGAGGCACAATAACTAAAAAAGTATTAGTGGTAGCATTTTCAAATGATTCAAACAAATTTTATTTATAAGAGTGGATAGATGGTATAAAGCAGGAATAAAATTTAATTTTCATAAACCTAACATCATATTCATATTGTTTGTAAATTGGTAATCATCAATCTAATATTATGATTAATTGAATAGGAAATTGTACAAATAGTTCAACATTAATAAATGAAGGAAAACGTATAACAATTGAATGTGGAGACAAAGATATGCACACCCTCATTTATAATTTATTAATGAATGTAGAAATTGAGAAACTACGTATGGGATATCGAGAGAGATGCTCACCTTCATTAACTCATGATTTGGGGGATATGGGAGATGAGGGTCCAGTAGTTGGATCCTCTTTTTCCTTTAATACACCTTTCTTTCAGTTTTGGGCATTCAATGATTGTCAAACTGAGAAGTGAAGGCAACAACATTTCTGGTAGATCCTTCAACTTTGGGCACCACCGAATTTCAAGATGTTGGAGGGAGGTGAGGTGTTGCAGTCCCATTGATATTGTTTCCAATTCCTTCAAATTCCATATTTCAAGAGTAGTAAGAGATGATGGAAGAAGACTAGACAACTGACTACCACTAGTACTCACATCATCATTATCTGCCGATCCTCCAAATAAGATTAGGGTAACAAGTGAGGGTGGGAAATTCTGTGGGCCCCACTCTGATATAGGCTTCTTCAACCCACCTATACTTAAGGTTTGCAGTTTGGGAGGCCAAAGCCCACGAGGGAATGAACCATCCATTTGCGGACAATACATAATCCACATATGTTTTAACGACGTGAGATTTGGCAGTTGGACATCGGGTATTGACTCCAGATTTGAACAACCACTTATCGTCAAACTGGTAAGATGAACGAAGCAACTCAATTCAAGGATGAATTTCAGATTTTGCAGATTAGCTATCTCTACATCTTGAAGCAATGGCATGCCTTTGTTGTTGTTGTTGATAAGCATCTCACTTTTGTCTCCTCCTCCTTCATATCCTCCCAACTCCCTTTTCATTAATATACCACAATTTCTAACTTTAAGTGACTTGAGCTTCTGCCCTCCTCCTACCGATGAGAAGGAAATATGTGTAAGTGAAGAACACCCCCAAATACTCAATGTCTCGATGTTGTTTGGACAACTACAACGATCCATACTCTTACAGTACGATATCCCTATAATCCTAAGAGATGTTAGGAGATTGCTCCCACACTTGTTATCATCATCATCCTCTCTCTCTCCAAGACTCACCAAATTATTACAAGACAATACTTTCAACTTCTGTAAACTCATAAGAACAGTGCTTGCCTTTGCTTCTGTTTCCCACATGTATCTTATCTCATTACACTTATCGATGATTAATTCTTCAACTGCCCTGAGATGCTCTCCAACACCTCTCCACACTTCATCATTAAGACCTGAAATAGATTCTATTTCCAACTCAGTGACTGATGAAGCTACTTGAACCAGATTTGTCAACACACTCTGACCGCACCCACTTACTTTAAGATGTCTTAGTGAAGGCAGTGCTTCTAGTGATACTTCGACCAAATTAGGACAACTTTCTATAACTAGCTTCTCAAGGCACGGAAATGCAACCCCACGATTGGTTGACCATACATTCCACCCCTTCATATCTTTGAAACATAGAATTTTAAGTGAGGGGAATGAAACACCAGTACCAAGAAACTCCAAACCCACATTATTCACCCCATCCATGCCTTCAATAAACAACTCCTCAACTGAAGGTAGCTGCCCAAGCGGTGGCAAAGACGTACTCTTTTTACAGCCACGTATTGACACATGTGTCAACCTAACAAAAGAGGGATCCACAACCCAATTTGGAAGCTCTGTTCCCCCATATGACACTATTTTGAGTTGTTCCAAAGTATCATGATGAGGCTTCAGCTCATCCAAGACTTCCTTTTCAACCAGATATTTCCGAGAACCATCGAACACGTCACTCCATTTCACCTCTAACCAATTAAGCCTCTTCTGTGAAAAGTTTGCTTCTCGTATATCAATTGCATTTTCCACTTTGTCCAACCCTTCAATAGAGATTTCCCCACACAGGTTCATTAATTCTTTAAGCTCACTAATTTCAAATCTGTTTTCACCTCCAATAATGATCTTCGAGAGTGTTTGTAGCCCTTTTAACTTACTGATCCCTATTGGCATTTCAATCAAACAGCAAGTTTGCCTGATGTCAAAATGCCTTAGATTTTTAAGCATAGAGAAATTGTTGGGTAAGTTAGCCAAGCTCTGACAGCCAAACAGAATAAGCGTATGTAAATTATAGAGATTGCAGACATTTTCTGGTAGTTGTGTGATACGAGTTCGAGATAAATTAAGATACCTTAAGTGCCTCAAACTACCTATGGTATCTGGTACCTCAGTTATCTCAAATCTACTTAAGTTGAGAACCCTTAACAATGGTAATTGAGGAAGTAAATCAACCAAAATCTTATTAGATAAGTAGAATCCTTGCCTATCACTTATCACCCCAACGGACGTTGCCAAGAATGTTCTCAAACTTCTAGCTCTTTCAAATGCCTTGAACTTATTGTAGGCTCCATATTGCTCACGAACAAATGACATATGGCGATACTTTTCCAATGCTTCACTCCCTTTATCCTTCTCCATCACATTTTCTAACCTAACAAAAAATTCACCAGCAACTGATGTCGCCAAGTCATTCATCAAGTCATGCATCACAAACAACGATCTGTCATTTGGTGCATGTTGGAAAAAGGACCTTGATAATAACTCTTCAAAACATTCATGACCGAAGTGTTCTTCTGTTGCCTTGTTTAGTGTTGATTGGTGCAAAAACCCTTCTGCCATCCACAGCAGAACCAGCTCCCTCCTATCAAATATCTTTTCCTTAAAGAACAAGGAGCAATATGCAAATAGCCGCTTCAAACATGCAGAAAGATCATGGTAGCTTAATCTAAGGGCAGGAACAATTCCACCTCCATCTTGTAAGCTCCATATCTCACTATTCAACACTTCCTTCCAATATTCTTCTTCATGTTGTTTGGTCCTCAATAGCCTTCCAAGTGCTATCAAAGCCAAAGGCAAGCGGCCACATTTTTCCACAATACCTTCACCGTGTTGTTTCAGCGTTGGATGTAAATCAAAGTTATTTACACCTAATGCATGTAAAGCAACCAATGATAGAGCTTCGTCATGTGACAAGCTTTGCAGTTGGTCTATACGATTATAGCCCAGCTTTTTGAGCAAATTCTCCTTTCGTGTGGTCATGACGATCTTACTTCCAGGAGCACATGAGTGAAATGGAGCCACCAGTCTTTCCCAATCCTCGTAACTTTCACTCCAAACATCATCCAGCACTAACAGAAAACGTTTTCTCGTAAGTTGATTTTTAAGAGCTACTTGAAGTAAATTAAAATCCGAGAATTCCTTGTTCTCACCATTTACCGATTCAAAGATAACTTTGCTTATACCGAAGCTATCGAAGTCATCAGAAACACAAACCCACGCCTTGACTTCAAAGTGTTCCTTCACCTGGCTTTCATCATACAAAAGTCTGGCTAGAGTTGTTTTACCAATTCCACCCATCCCAATTATTGGAACAATGCTAAAGTTTTCCTCAAATGATTCATCATCTGTCAATAACTTGTGGACTAATGCATCTTTTTCCACTTGCCGTCCAACAATCTTAGATTCATTTACCAAAGAAGTCTGAAGTTTCCTATTTATAATTTGTTTCCTATCATCTCTCACAATCAGACCAAGAGTGTTTTTTTCCTTTCCTAAATCTTGCAACTTGGTGGTAATATGATCTAACTTGTGACTCATCCTGGTACTTAGTGAGAAATTTGTGCAACATGTTGGGATGAACTTTCTTACCTTACTACTAGTGCTGGCTTCAGATTTGACATTCAACTCACTTTCCATTGCGTCAGTTGCCAAACCATCGAGTATATCATCCATGTCGTAAGCTAAATGTTGGAGACTATTCAACCATCGCCTGACAGCAACTTCTTCTATTTCTTTCTGAGAAGCATCGATAAGCACAACTTGGATCTGGGACAGTGTCGTCTCCAAATTCTTGAACTCGGATTGAATTCCTTGAGAGCGAACAATTTTCTTCATAGCTTCAGAAGCCAACTTCTGAAGAACGGCTTTGACGAGATCAGAAGCAATGATTTCAGCCATTGTTAAGTTTATGATGAGAGAGTAGAGAACTGAATATATGTAGAGATGATGAAACGGGTATAAGTAAAGTAGGAATTTAAAGGAAAAGCGATAGCACCACACAAAACTGCCATTGGCCAATAAGAAGTAGTGGATATAACTTTTTCTATTCTTGTAATACACTAATATTACTATATTCGTTCCGGAAGCAACTTTCAGTATTCATATGGGGGCTTTAAGGTGATGTGATCCGGTGCACCGTAAGTATAGTGCACCATCATAGGCGAAATAGATTATGTATTTACGTATATTCATATCCTTATATTAACTATATATATATATATATTAGCTAAACTTAACGAGGTAGCTTAGCCATGTGAGTTGGTAATATCCATGTTATCTATGTGGGAGGCTCTACTATCAATCCTATTTATATACATTATTAGTCCTACTAATTATTAAAACGATTTGTTGTAAAAAGACCAAATTTCAAGTACATTTACAATCAATATATTTTGTACAAGGAAGATAACCATTCTTTTAGTTGGTTTTGCTTCACAAATCTAATCTTGTCATTGCTAAAAACATAAAGGGAACAAGAAAAATGTTTGATTTTGGTGACAGCAGGCAGTCAACAACTGATCAAACTTAACAACAAATGGGAGAGGTTTTCTGTGTGTCATTTTATCAAACAGATTCAAAGCATCGTTCAAGTTGGTAACTTTTAGATACCTAAATTGAGGGAAGTCATCATTATCATTAACAATTGAACAAGAATTGGAGTTTAGGGAAGCTGCTGAATATGAGGTAGTGAGAGTACCAAAGAATCAAAAACCTAATTAACTGGAAGAAAGGATTTTTGGAAGAAAGAAGAAACGAGCTGTTGGTGGTATTAAAAAGATTACCTTTGAATTTGATAAAAGAATGAAATGCAGCAACATAATTTGAGCCATTAATCGTGGTTGCCGTTTCTTCCGCAGCTGAAACAGAGTTATGGTTTGACCCTGTAATAAGAAACAAGGAAGGGTATAAATTAACATGCCATTTTATTTTTATTTATTTATTATTACTCCGTATTTCTTAAGTTTAAATGCATTTTCCATTCTGCAATCGGAATTTTAAAAAACTACACAAACTTGAGGTTGTAAAAAATTATTATTATTATTATTATTATTATTAATTTTGAGTTTATTGAAATTGTCTTTTGTGTTTCTTGTTGAGAGTTGTTAGTGTTGTCAATATATATCAATTCCATTTTTAAATATTTTAAAGGGTGGTGGGGTCTAATTTTTTCTCTTTGGTTCATGCAAGTTCATGTGTGAGAACCTTCATCTATTAACTTATTAGTGAAACAATGCATCATAAGTTCATAGGAGAGTTGAACTTAGCATCGGAGATGATCTCATAGCCATTATTTGTGTAGTATGTGTGCTAGTAGTAGGCATTTGTTTTCTTACACTCTCTTCCAAAGTTTACGGTAGAAAGAAAAGAAAGAAAAGGAAGTACTAGGATGGGAAAGAAACGAAAATAAATGTGAATTGTGACACCCCCAAATTTGATGATTTGCGGAAGCTCGATTTGGGTGTCACTAATCAATATACAAAGCACATAAGATAATAATGAACGACCGCTATATGCGTCGTTTTAAACTTGCATTAATAAAGTAAATGTTTACATCAAAATAATGTTACATTAGCTCGGTTCCTGAAATTGAGAGATTACATAGCATAATTACTTTTACAAAATATAATAATGCGATCAAATCTCTAATTGTATGTATGCTGACTCGAGCTAATGATCCCTGCTTGTGCAGCCAACCTACTGCTGGGTACCTGTGATATGTACTAAAATGGGTCAGCGAAAACGCTGGTGAGCTCACAGGTTTGTATGTCAATGTATAGTTGTAAGAACCGCAAGATTTATATTGAATTTAAGATGCAATTAAGCAAAATAAAAGTTATTCAATCCATGAGCACATAGTCTGAGCTTAACTTGAGCGCTAGGTCCAATTAAGGAAACCTAACTGATTTGCCTCCTACGAGTGTCTAATCCACACTCGTCTTCCCAAATGCTAATACATCCGTTTGACCAGTTAGTGCGTGCTAACCCGGATGAGGATTGTCAATCCCATATGATATCATATACTAACATTCACGCTAAAATATTAGAGACTATGCTTATAGAGGACTTTAATTGATTAGCTTGAAACTCATGTAGTATTTGAAGTTTGGCACTTGCGTTCTACTTGTAAAACAAATCAAAGTAGTAATATCACACCCCTAGTTGAAAAGCAGTGAAAAATGGGGCCATGAAACTCACCTGAGTCTTGAAGTGTTTAATTTAATAAACTTGAAGTAATTAGCGGTGAAATGATGTCCAAAGACTTGAAACCTTAATGTGTCCACGACACTTGAATTGTTATTAATTGTACCGGTATCTCGAAAGACTACCATTTAAATTGTTTGTTTAACTTGATGTCCAAATTACCCCAATATGGTTGATTGTATTGTTACAAGTTACTTCGACTTGTTTGATTAAATTGATACAAGTTACAACGACTTGTTTGATCTTTGAAGTATGTTTTGAAAGCGCGTACGGCTCGTTGGTGATTAATTGTAATAATAGTCTTGAGGTTATTACATTGATTTCGAAGCGTTACTCTTGAAAGGCAAATTTCATTATGTTTGAAAAGTTGTATCGTGTAAGCGTTTTGAAGTTGTACAAGTTTGACACTTGGTGTAAAAATGTGCTTACGGAATCTAAGTACGGGGGTCCGGGGGCAGCGCCCCTGGTTAGCGGGGTCCAAGGGGCAGAGCCCCTGGCTGGGGTCGAGCTGCCAGGTCAGCTTGGAAAATTTTTATTTCTACTATATTGCTTTAAGGAAAAACGCATCTGGATTTGAATTTGGGTAAAATCAAGTGATAAATTTCGAGCCTCGACACTTAGTAAAAATCTGTGTTTTTGAGGTTCTGGTTTGTGCGACGTTGGGTGCGACGTTGGGTGCGACGTGAGTGTTTGCGTCGCATTTTGCGACGTTCGCAATTCAATGCGACGTAGGGTGCTGCGTCGCTAATGCGACGTTGGTTAAGTTGGCGACGTTAAGGTCTGCGTCGCTATGTGCGACATTCGCAAGTCAATGCGACGTAATAGGCTGCGTCGCTATATGCGACGTTGAGGATTCGTGCGACGTAAGTCGCTGCGTCGCATTTGCTCCAGGCCAAATGCGACGTACGGGATCTGATCGGAGTTTCAACTTCAAAAACGCATTTTCCGGCCATCGATCAGCCTAATATTTTTACCCAACCCATTTTAGGACATTACAAGGTTATACAAACAACTAGCAAGTGATAATACTTAGAAACGAGAGTTTTCGGAGTTGTGTCGGAAACTTACAAATCGCCGAAATGAAATTTCGGAAAGATAGAAAGATAGATCGTTGCGTGGTGGTCGTGAATCTCTAAAAATCTTGAAGATCCGAAGTCGTTTGATGCTAGTTTTTGGCGATTTGAGGGTGGTGGTGGTTTTGCAATTTTTGAGAGAAAAGATGGAAGAGAGAGAGAAGAAAGAATGAAATGAGAAAGATGGAGGTGGAAATGGGGTTTAAATACCCATTTTCAGTCTACGTCTTCGAGTTCCGTGTGGTGTTCGTTTTCCCGATTGTTTAACGTTAAATATTTATTTTATAAGTTAAGTTCTACATTTTAAATTACGAACAATTATTCAATTATTTTGTTGAAGTATTTTTACTAGTTTACTTAAAAATTACGTTATAAAAGGTAATCTGTTTCGTTTTGTTTGCGCACTTACATTTTTTTTAATCGCGTTTATATTGTTTGTGTAATAAAGCTTGGATACGAAATATTATTGATATAATATTTTTAAACATGACAACGTTATTAAATAATATTTGTATTACTTAATAAAAATCGTTCACCAACGTCCGTATTAATTGTGTCGAAATTCATTCGATTTGAAACGCATACGATTTAAACAAACCGCATAATTGTGTAGATATATATTCAACAATATATATAATAATTGATACATTAATTAGCCTAACACAGAACTAATTACATGTATTAAAACTTGATTAGGCACTAAATTCTAGTCCTAATTTGACGTGTGTCACATTCTCCCCCTGTTAGAAGAATTTCGTCCCGAAATTTATGTTGAAGTCGTGTTTGATGTTGAGTCAGTGAAGAGTTGAGGATACTTGAGTCGCATCTGGTCTTCCCGTTCCCAGGTGAATTCCGGACCGCGCCTCGAATTCCACCTAACCTTGACAATGGGAATACGACTTTGTTTAAGTTGTTTGACCTCACGGTCCATGATTTCGGCGGGTTCCTCAACAAAGTGAAGTTTCTCGTCAACTCGAATTTCATCGAGTGGAATGATAAGTGTCTCATCAGACAGACACTTCTTCAGATTTGAAATATGAAATGTGGGATGCACGCTGCTGAGTTCGGATGGCAGCTGCAATCGATAAGCCACTGGACCAATCCTTTCGAGGATCTCGAATGGTCCAATGTATCTGGGATTCAACTTCCCTCGTTTGCCAAATCGAATGACACCTTTCCAAGGTGAAACTCTGAGTAATACTCGGTCCCCAACCTGGAACTCGAGTGGTTTGCGTCTCACGTCAGCATAACTTTTCTGACGATCACGCGCGGCTTTAAGTTTGTTTTGAATTTCGACGATTCTCTCGGTCGTCTCGTGAATGATTTCTGGACCCGTGAGTTGACTATCCCCAACTTCGGTCCAACAGATAGGTGACCGGCACTTACGACCGTACAGTGCCTCGAAAGGTGCAGCCTTAATGCTGGTATGATAACTGTTGTTGTACGAGAACTCGCACAATGGTAGGTGTTTTTCCCAGTTTACACCGAAGTCTACTACGCAGGCCCGTAGCATGTCTTCTAGTGTTTGAATTGTTCGTTCACTTTGGCCGTCAGTTTGAGGATGGTATGCGGTACTCATATCAAGTCGAGTACCCAGGGATTTTTGAAGTGATTGCCAAAATTGTGAAGTGAAACGACTATCTCTATCAGAGATAATTGAGATTGGAACACCGTGTTTGGTCACGATTTCCTTCAGATAGATTCTGGTGAGGCGTTCCATTTTGTCGGATTCCTTGATTGCCAGGAAATGAGCAGACTTTGTGAGATGATCCACGATCACCCAAATGGTATCGCAACCGCTCGAGGACTTGGGTAGTTTGGTTATGAAGTCCATGGCAATTTGTTCCCATTTCCATTCCGGAAGATTGGGTTGTTGAAGTAAACCAGAAGATTTTTGATATTCGATTTTGACCTTGGAGCAAGTGAGGCACTTGCTGACATAGGTGGCGATTTCAACTTTCATGTTCGGCCACCAGTAGAAATCCTTGATCCCGTGGTACATTTTATCGGACCTCGGATGAATTGAATATTTTGACTTGTGAGCCTCGTCCATCACCAAGTCTCGCAGGTTCCCAAAACTAGGCAACCAGATTCGGTTTGAGAAATACCTAATCCCGTTAGGTTTGACTTCGAATTGTTTATCCATGCCCCGCAAGGCTTCATCTTTGACATTTTCGGGTTTTAAGGCTTCGAGTTGAGCAGTGAGAATTTGAATGTTTAAATTGTTGTGAATGGTCATACTGAGGGCTCGAACCCGAAGTGGTTTCACTCGCTCTTTCCGACTGAGGGCATCAGCAACAACATTTGCTTTGCCTGGGTGATATTTGAGCTCGCAGTCGTAATCGGTAAGCAACTCGACCCACCGACGTTGCCTCATGTTGAGATCTTTCTGATCGAATATGTGTTGGAGACTTTTGTGGTCTGTAAAGATTGTGCACCTAGTGCCGTAGAGGTAATGTCTCCAAATTTTGAGGGCGAAAACGACGGCTCCTAACTCGAGGTCGTGGGTGGTGTAATTCTTTTCATGAATCTTGAGCTGTCGGGAAGCATAAGCTATGACTTTGTCTCGTTGCATAAGCACGCAACCGAGACCTTGATGAGAAGCATCACAGTATACCACGAAGTCGTCGGTGCCTTCGGGTAATGATAGAATAGGAGCACTGCAAAGCTTTTGTTTCAATAGTTGGAATGCCGACTCTTGTTTATCAGTCCAGTCAAAGTTTTTGTCTTTCTGGGTTAGAGTCGTGAGTGGTAAGGCTATCTTGGAGAAATTTTCAATGAATCGTTGGTAATACCCGGCAAGACCCAAGAATTGACGTACTTCAGTTGCAGTGGTGGGTGCTTGCCAGTCTTTGATAGCTTCAATTTTGGATGGGTCAACGTGAATCCCCTGACTGTCAATCACGTGACCCAGAAATTGAACGGTTTTTATCCAGAACTCACACTTAGAGTATTTGGCATATAGCTCCTCGTGTTTAAGTAGTTCGAGGATGGTTTTGAGGTGTTGCGCGTGTTCTTCTTTGTTTCGGGAATATATGAGGATGTCATCGATGAAGACAATGACAAACTTGTCAAGGTAAGGTTTACACACCCGATTCATAAGGTCCATGAATACAGCCGGTGCGTTGGTTAGGCCGAATGGCATCACTTGGAATTCGTAATGCCCATAGCGGGTTCGGAAGGCGGTTTTTGGAATGTCAGCATCGCGAACACGCAATTGGTGATAACCGGATCGGAGATCAATCTTTGAATAACAACTCGATCCTTGAAGTTGGTCGAACAAATCATCGATTCGAGGTAATGGGTATCGGTTCTTGACGGTCAACTTGTTCAACTCTCGATAGTCGATACACATTCGAAAAGAACCGTCTTTCTTCTTAACAAATAGGACCGGAGCTCCCCAAGGTGAAGAACTCGGCCTGATAAATCCTCGTTCCAGGAGTTCCTGTAATTGGGTGGACAACTCCTGAAGTTCGGATGGAGCTAAACGGTATGGTGCTCGGGCCACAGGCGCATCACCTGGTACAAGATCGATTGAGAACTCAACCTGTCTTTGCGGTGGTAGACCAGGTAGTTCTTCGGGAAAGACTTCTGGAAAATCTCGAACAATTGGAACATCCTCAAGTCGCTTCTCCTCCGACTTTTTCTCCATGATGTGCGCGAGGATTGCTGGATAACCCTTTCTCAGAAACTTCCGGGTTTTTAGACAAGATATGATGTTAAGCCTCGTCCCACCGGTCTCCCCCTGTATGACCAGGGTTCTACCGACGGCGAGAGGTATACGAACAATTTTGTCATGGCAAATAATTTCGGCGCGATGTTTGGATAACCAGTCCATGCCCACGATGACATCGAAACTTCCTATCTCAACGGGCATAAGATCTATTGAGAAGATTTCGTCGGCTAGATTTAAAGTGCAATTAGGTATCACACTATCGGTTTCTATCAACTTGCCATTTGCTAGTTCTACGGTGTACTTAACGTCTAAAGCAACAGGTGTGATGTCAAGTAGAGGGCAAAATTCATCGGAAATAAAACTTCTATCGGCACCAGTATCAAACAGAATAGAAGCAGTTAAATTGTTGAGGAGGAACATACCCGTGACCACATTCGGGTCTTGACGGGCGTCCCCTGAGTTGATCACAAAGGCGCTACTTTTGGCATTGTTGTTGTTGTTGCGGTTGTTGTTGTTGTTGTTGCCCTTATTCTTCAATTTTGGGCACGTATCCCTAAAGTGTCCAGGGTTCCCACATTCATAGCAGGACTTAGATTGTTGGGCATTTTTGTTAGAGGGGTTGTTGTTGGATCTGGGGGCTTGGCAATCCTTAGTCGAATGCCCGAACCTCCTGCAGTTGTTGCAAGGGGTCCTACACTGACCAAAGTGGTGGTAGTTACACTTGGGACAATAAGGCTTGTCCCCGGTGTAGTTGCGGTTGGATTCGGAGTTGGTGGTGTAGACTTGGATGGCGTTGTTCTTCTTGTTTGGGTTGTGGTGGTGTTCAGTGGACTTGCGTTTGTTGTTGTTGGAGGATGAGGTGTTGGAGGTCTCACGGCTGACAACTAGAGCCATGAGTTCGTGGGCCAATCTAATGGCACTCTCAGTGGTGGTTGGTTTGGATGAGGCGACATTTCCCTGGATGTTCTCAGGAAGTCCGCGGATGTATCTTTTGATGCCTTTACTTTCCGGTTCAACCAAACTTGGGCATAGTAAGGCAAACTGCTGAAATTTGGTGGTATATTCAGCGACATCATTTCCCTGCACCGCCAGGTGCCAGAATTCTTCCTCCAGTCTATGCAGCTCTTCTTCAGGACATTATTTTTCTGTCAGCTTCTTCTTCAGTTCGGCCCAAGGAAGCCGATTTGCAACCTCAAGGCCTACAGAGTTTGCGTGGGTTTTCCACCACGTGAGTGCACCTTCCTGAAAGGTGTAAGCAGCGAATTTGACCTTGTTGTTCTCAGTGCAGTCGCAGAGACTGAAAACAGATTCCATACGCTCAATCCAACGGATCAAGCCAATGGCACCTTCCGTGCCCTTGAAATACAGTGGTTTACAGCTGAGAAAATCCTTGTAGGAACAAGGCTTGACAGCAGAAGTGGTGGTGGTACTGACTGTTTCCTCAGTCGTTCGGATTGAATCCCGAGCAGCCAAGGCATCGGCTATGGCCCGAGTAACGGCTGCAGCGAGTTCAGCTTCACTGTAACTCTTTTTCTTCGGCGGCATGATTCTTCAAGAAAGAAAGAAACAAAAGGTACATAAGAAATTGTACCAGAATGAAAATTACAATAGATGCATATATGTAAAAGCGGTAACATACGACATCGCAATGTAAAATCACTAATATAGAATAATCGTGGGGAATTGTCAATTGATATTACGAGTTCAAAAGGTGATAAACAATTCCAAATTACAAGTTCCAAAAGTTACAGGATTAGATGTTTTACAAAAGTACCGGGAATTGTTACATCCGGTCGAATTACATAGGTCCTACGAAAGCATATTAGGGTACAGATTCAGCCTAAGCTAATTCTGACGTAAGTTGAGTTGTGGCAGCAGTGCGTTGAGATGGGCCACAGACTCTGCGAGTCTGTTGGCCGTCCGGAGGGCGTCCTCGGTTTCCCTTAGACGTGTCTCGCACTGATGCAGCCTTGATTGTAGGACGGAGATTTCATTTCGGTTGCCAATCACTTGGTTGTGGACAACCTCCATGGTTTCGACTGTTTCTTCCACTTGATTTTGAAGAGTGTTCATGGTGCTAACAGTGTGCTCGTGATCTTCGGAGACTTGTTCGATTCGTTCCATAGCTGTGAGTCTCCAGATTTCACGAGTTTCTTGGAGTTCGATATCCATAGCGTTAAGTCGTTGTTCGTGGTGATGTACTCTAGTGGCTAAGCCCGGTAGAGTGGGGTGAGTTGAATATGGGCTAGCTCTAGGCAACCTGGTGTCCTTCCTAGCTACCCTTGAGTTTCGTCATTCATGTGGATAGGAGCGTGATGAACTTGGTGGTGTGTTTGCCATTCTGAGACAAAGCGTTAGGAAGAATGAGGTCTATATCCATAGAATAACTTATATAATATAGCCTAAGTTTGTAACGAGGCCTAACTATGTATACTTAGTATCACATAATAGCCTATTGGGTGTCTAGCACAGACTTGTTTGAGTCCCGGTTCTCTAGAGGTCAGAGTCAACTAGTGTATTCCTGTTCAACATGATCGTTTCAGACCTTACATCATCTTTCCTTAATTGTACATAGTTGATCAGGCTATGTTAAATTAAAGTCGTATGCTGTAATTTCTGAACTAGTCATGCATAATGAGGAAATACTGCCTAACGGTCATAGTCTAGGCCCACTACATGCAACCTAGTTCACTACAACCTTAGGCTCTGATACCAATCTGTGACACCCCCAAATTTGATGATTTGCGGAAGCTCGATTTGGGTGTCACTAATCAATATACAAAGCACATAAGATAATAATGAACGACCGCTATATGCGTCGTTTTAAACTTGCATTAATAAAGTAAATGTTTACATCAAAATAATGTTACATTAGCTCGGTTCCTGAAATTGAGAGATTACATAGCATAATTACTTTTACAAAATATAATAATGCGATCAAATCTCTAATTGTATGTATGCTGACTCGAGCTAATGATCCCTGCTTGTGCAGCCAACCTACTGCTGGGTACCTGTGATATGTACTAAAATGGGTCAGCGAAAACGCTGGTGAGCTCACAGGTTTGTATGTCAATGTATAGTTGTAAGAACCGCAAGATTTATATTGAATTTAAGATGCAATTAAGCAAAATAAAAGTTATACAATCCATGAGCACATAGTCTGAGCTTAACTTGAGCGCTAGGTCCAATTAAGGAAACCTAACTGATTTGCCTCCTACGAGTGTCTAATCCACACTCGTCTTCCCAAATGCTAATACATCCGTTTGACCAGTTAGTGCGTGCTAACCCGGATGAGGATTGTCAATCCCATATGATATCATATACTAACATTCACGCTAAAATATTAGAGACTATGCTTATAGAGGACTTTAATTGATTAGCTTGAAACTCATGTAGTATTTGAAGTTTGGCACTTGCTTTCTACTTGTAAAACAAATCAAAGTAGTAATATCACACCCCTAGTTGAAAAGCAGTGAAATTTGGGGCCATGAAACTCACCTGAGTCTTGAAGTGTTTAATTTAATAAACTTGAAGTAATTAGCGGTGAAATGATGTCCAAAGACTTGAAACCTGAATGTGTCCACGACACTTGAATTGTTATTAATTGTACCGGTATCTCGAAAGACTACCATTTAAATTGTTTGTTTAACTTGATGTCCAAATTACCCCAATATGGTTGATTGTATTGTTACAAGTTACTTCGACTTGTTTGATTAAATTGATACAAGTTACAACGACTTGTTTGATCTTTGAAGTATGTTTTGAAAGCGTGTACGGCTCGTTGGTGATTAATTGTAATAATAGTCTTGAGGTTATTACATTGATTTCGAAGCGTTACTCTTGAAAGGCAAATTTCATTACGTTTGAAAAGTTGTATCGTGTAAGCGTTTTGAAGTTGTACAAGTTTGACACTTGGTGTAAAAATGTGCTTACGGAATCTAAGTACGGGGGTCCGGGGGCAGCGCCCCTGGTTAGCGGGGTCCAAGGGGCAGAGCCCCTGGCTGGGGTCGAGCTGCCAGGTCAGCTTGGAAAATTTTTATTTCTACTATATTGCTTTAAGGAAAAACGCATCTGGATTTGAATTTGGGTAAAATCAAGTGATAAATTTCGAGCCTCGACACTTAGTAAAAATCTGTGTTTTTGAGGTTCTGGTTTGTGCGACGTTGGGTGCGACGTGAGTGTTTGCGTCGCATTTTGCGACGTTCGCAATTCAATGCGACGTAGGGTGCTGCGTCGCTAATGCGACGTTGGTTAAGTTGGCGACGTTAAGGTCTGCGTCGCTATGTGCGACATTCGCAAGTCAATGCGACGTAATAGGCTGCGTCGCTATATGCGACGTTGAGGATTCGTGCGACGTAAGTCGCTGCGTCGCATTTGCTCCAGGCCAAATGCGACGTACGGGATCTGATCGGAGTTTCAACTTCAAAAACGCATTTTCCGGCCATCGATCAGCCTAATATTTTTACCCAACCCATTTTAGGACATTACAAGGTTATACAAACAACTAGCAAGTGATAATACTTAGAAACGAGAGTTTTCGGAGTTGTGTCGGAAACTTACAAATCGCCGAAATGAAATTTCGGAAAGATAGAAAGATAGATCGTTGCGTGGTGGTCGTGAATCTCTAAAAATCTTGAAGATCCGAAGTCGTTTGATGCTAGTTTTTGGCGATTTGAGGGTGGTGGTGGTTTTGCAATTTTTGAGAGAAAAGATGGAAGAGAGAGAGAAGAAAGAATGAAATGAGAAAGATGGAGGTGGAAATGGGGTTTAAATACCCATTTTCAGTCTACGTCTTCGAGTTCCGTGTGGTGTTCGTTTTCCCGATTGTTTAACGTTAAATATTTATTTTATAAGTTAAGTTCTACATTTTAAATTACGAACAATTATTCAATTATTTTGTTGAAGTATTTTTACTAGTTTACTTAAAAATTACGTTATAAAAGGTAATCTGTTTCGTTTTGTTTGCGCACTTACATTTTTTTTAATCGCGTTTATATTGTTTGTGTAATAAAGCTTGGATACGAAATATTATTGATATAATATTTTTAAACATGACAACGTTATTAAATAATATTTGTATTACTTAATAAAAATCGTTCACCAACGTCCGTATTAATTGTGTCGAAATTCATTCGATTTGAAACGCATACGATTTAAACAAACCGCATAATTGTGTAGATATATATTCAACAATATATATAATAATTGATACATTAATTAGCCTAACACAGAACTAATTACATGTATTAAAACTTGATTAGGCACTAAATTCTAGTCCTAATTTGACGTGTGTCACATGAATACTCTTAATTATATTGTTCATAGTTAAGAAATAAATGAAGAGAAAGTAAAAATTTTGCGATTAACAAATTTACCCTTAACATAAAAAGTTACATCATTTTAGTATTAGGTTAAGGGGTTTTTGGTAAAAATAATAAAAACAATGTGTGGTTGATTGCTTCCTCTTTGAATCCTTCCGATTTAGAAGGTTAGCTCGGAAAGAAATATGGTTAATAGATAGTTAAGGTATTAAATATTCACAAAATGTTCAATTTAAGGAATGCACAAATTTTGTTTACTTAAATAACCCTAACTATACGTAATGTGTTGAAACGCCCTGAAAACGTGAATATTTTTTTTTATCTCATTGTATACTTTTCTCAATTTCAAATCACCTTTTTAAATGTCCCACAACTTGATTCTATAGTTAAAGTATATTTACATACTCCAAATAAATGTTTAAAACCTTAGAAATCAACTTTTCAAAAATCAGACGGAGTACCCACCGGGTACACTAATACGCCCCGCGTACTAACCTGAGTACCCACCGGGTACACTAGTACGCCCCGCGTACTCACTTTTAGCCCAACTTCTGTTCAAAACTACACATTAGTACCCACCGGGTACTAAGACTACCCACCGGGTACTTCATTAGACCTGTGCATTTTCAACTCAAAATACGAACTTTGCACGCGCATAACTTTTTACTCGTTAAGAGTTTGGACCTGAAAATTTGCAGACACCTCCATTATACCAAAATGAAGGTTTCCCTTTTTACACTTTTTCAAAATACGCGTTAACTCAAAATCTGGACCGTAATCCATTTTATGACTATTTCGGCACTTTTTATGAACAAGTCAAAATACAAACCACTTGGTTACTGACCTTCACACTTTACCAACACTTTCTATCATACATTTGACACCTAAACCAATAGTAACCATCAACATACTTACATCATTTCGTGTTTGACACTTTCACCCGTTTTAGGGTCCATTTGGACACTTTTTTGACTCATTTTCCCTAATGACAATATTTGAACTGATTTTCTTACACTTTTACATATAATTGACCATTTCAAAGGTAGTTGACTATATGTCAACACCAAAGTAACAGAAACATTATTCCAACACTTAACGAAACTTACAATCTTACAACATAATTTATACCCATCTTTGACACCAAAACATTTAACTTCAACTTTGACCACTTTTCCACCTTGACTTTATCAAGTCAGGGGTATACATCATTGACTATCAACCACTTTACACTTTAACCATTTTACGTCATAAAAATTCATTTTGGGCGATTTACACAATGGCATTCATAAACGATAATTTAAAGAGAAGGAGCTTATCTAACCATACAAGTAAGCTCCATTCCACTTTAACTTCTTGCAACCATGTTTACCCATTCAAGCCAATGGGTTCAACCGAACCAAACACCTACAACATTAAACACTTAAAAGGGTAAGCTTTAAGCTTAGTGAGCATACGAGAAATTAAATAAATAATACTGTAACAATTATTCAACAATCATAATATTTACTAACAACACTTAACATAGGAAGCTTTTCTTTACCAAGCTAGTGCACCATAATTCAATGGTACAACTTAGCTAAACACATTACTTTAACCTTCTTACATTATCAAGTTAGTATACTCAATCACAATAAACTTACTTGACTATTTTCTTTACATATTCCACATTGTTAAGGATCTATAACAACTTCCACATATCCATCTACTTATATAGTAAGTAATGAAAACAACTTCCACATATCCATCTACTTATATAATAAGTAATGGAAACACTTCCACATATCCATCTACTTACATAGTAAGTAATGTAAACAACTTCCACATATCCATCTACTTATATAATAAGTAATGGAAATACTTCCACATATCTTTACAAAGACTTATACCACATAATACCATATACTTTCACTTATCAAAAGTTCTATTAATTCTTACCATTTAGCATGTATACATATCACATGCTAAAACAACAACATAATCAATCAATAATATATAGAATCAACAATAAACCACAATAAAACATAAACAATACTTCCACCCGGTTATATGAACCTCTTGCTCGGAAGCAATCCGAAACATATAACCATTATCCATTTAATCCCCATATCACTCACCTTAACTTTATAGGCAATTATGCGATTTTATGCTTGATCATGAATGCCATGTCTTTTGACCACCTATCATATAACATATAAACATATAGCATCACATTTAACATCAATCGCTGATCAAATTCAACTAATCGTTATTATCAACTCTTTGCTCTTTACACGATTATATTAGCTTCTACATTTCATACTTGCCCTTTTTATTTGGATTATGATCAAAACATTCTTATTATATCATAATCATTCTTAATACTTACCATTACATAGATTCTCATTAATTCTTAAGGTTATAATCACCTTTTATTAACAAGACACTTTCATTCATCATAATCATATTTAGCTCAAATGTTAATTTACATGAATCACCATTTTAATCACTTACTTTCTTACTCAAACATCATATAATAACATTCCTAATAACACTTGAAGCTAGCTAATATAATTTTGTAAAGATTTATCATAATTCACTAACAAATACAATTCCACTTTATAGCCTTTAACTTGTATTAATAGTAATACAATCACTATTAGCTTTACTTTTATCAATTCCATTATAATTAATCATCTAATTTCATCTTACAACTTCTCATGATCATCATGATCATCAAGGACACTTAACCAGTTTAGAGTTCTTTACTTCTAACTTGAAATTAGGTTAATCATCATCATTAGTGAGCTTAACTAACACCAATTTAATATACACAAACCCTAAATTCGGATTTGAACTCACTAATTACTTAGAACCCATAAAAACCCATTTTTCTAGGTTAGAGAATTAAAGAATAATCACTTACCATGTGTTAGAGAAGATGAAAAAGGAGATTAATTGAGTGATTCTAGCTTCAATTTCGTGTTTACACTTTAATTCTTGCTCCCTATTTTCTTCCCTGCGTTTTTTTTCTTTCTTTTTCTTTGTTTCTGTACGTATGAAAAATGTATAGATATATATATGAATAGGCCGACTTATGTATGTAGTATTTAATTCTTTTACTTCTCGTACTTATTATTGTCTGGAACTTTAAAACCAAAAGTAATAATAACTTAAAATAATCACTTTTACCTTTATCATAATAATACTTTAAAATTTGGTGTTACATGTGTGTAAGGATAACTAAACTTTATAAAATGTGTTTTTGGATAACTAAAGTTTATAAAATTGTTCAAAAAGATGAATCAAAATGTTGCTAATCGGTTCTATTTTCCACTAGATAACAAGTTTTAAAAGTTAAATTATCTTGTTGTTACAAAAAATAGATTGTTCCCTAAATTGAACATTTTGTGAAAGTTTGATACTCTACGTGTGTATTAATCCAAGGAAATATCAAAAGAATTCTCCATCCTCTTCCTTTCACTTCTTTTTGAAAAAAAAACATCGGGAACTCATTCTCCCTCCTCCACTGCTTTCCGACAACATAACCTAGTGTATTTGCCACAACACACATTATAAAAAACCTATATGAATGAAGTACTACACTTAACATTGTTTTATTCAGCTTATTTGTGATTTAAATTAATCTATTCAATTATTTTCATTTAAAAGATAATATAAAATTTTTTTCAGAAATTCCATAACACTGTCACCTACACCACACTTTTTCAGCAACGGTGTTAAGTGTCTTAACACTGTAAAAAATAGTATTACCACACCACATACTCTAAGATATGATTGATTATTGACTATGGACCGTTGGATGTAAGAACAGGTTTTGTTAAAGTTATACACTCCTTAAGACATCCAGAAAAAAAGAACTTGATATAAAATATTTAACTAGCAACTCTTAATACGTTCTTAGCATCTTTTTTCATTTACAATTATTAAGATTTCCAGAATTAGAAGTAAAATTCTTGACTATCAAAACCACATGTACGCTTGACTATAGAGGCAAATTCATGATTTAAGGTGATCTTTAGCATTGACATCTCAATTTTTGTAAACCGTAGAAAAAACAAAGAATGTAACTAAAAATACATCCTTTAAAAGAAATTTTACACTACTGGATGGACTCGTAGAAACTGCTTCTTTTGCATTGGCTTCAAGCTATCTACAGAATTTTCCAAGATCACTCCGGAGTAAATCAAGATTTACTTATACACCAAGGATCACTCACAACTTATGCGGAATTAGTCAAGGGTGTTACACTAGGATTTGAATTAATTCCAGTAAAATCGAATATTCCATCAACTCATCATCGTTTGTACTTTCATTTGCCTCTACAAATACCAAAAAAAAACATACTTTCCATTTCATTTTCTGTTAGCTTAAATAAGATTTTGTCTTCCAATTGTCTGGATCGTTTTGTTCTTATATCTCTGTTATTGGCTTATAGCAATTTGCGAGTCAAAGAGAGATGCGAGTTGCAACATCTTCTCTAGCTTTTTCCATAGTTAATACTTGATACGAATGTTTAAAACTTCAGTGTAAGATCACATGTTAAAGAAATCTTTCTGCCTGCATACAATTCATAATCAATATGAAGGCTACACTCCTATCACTGATCTTTTTTACATAATCATTTTTTTAACTTTTTTATTTTCTATTTTACATGTCTCTCCGATTGCTAGCTCTTCGATAACGATTCTTTTTACACTATCATCTATGATCATTTTTTTCTTCATGTCTACATATGATTGCGTTTACAATCTATGTGTACCAAAGCACATTGCTTTTAAAAAAGAAAATATTCAAAACACTATGCTTTCAATCCTGAAAAAAACACAAAACAGATTACTATTATCAACAACTCCTCCAATAATTGGTATCATTGGGAAGCATATACAATAAATTACAGCAGCAATGGCGACTAGCACACAAAAATTCACAGGTTAGAATCTACAACACCTTTTCTATCATAATGCTCTGAGGCTAGCATATATGTGTAATTAGACTAGATTAAAAACTTGTATAAAAAACCTCAAATTTGTTGTTGGTATTAAGGGTTATAGAATGCAAAAAAGACGGTTCCTCTATTTCCTTGGTCTCTTTGATGGAATTTCTGATGGTGATTCTGCCTGCAAAATAGATTCATCCTTGCTAAACAACATATCCGAAAAATGTACGTACAAACTGAAATAACTTATGGTCTGAATATTCGTGTATAATGTAAAATTAGCAGATATCAGATCATATTTTTGTATCTTTTAAGGAGTCTAAATTTATCATGAGTGGTATATCGAAGACCAAGCGTGACAATTTGGAGTTTTGGACTGCATAACCATTAAGCCCACCATGCGATATATCTATGGTCTAAATATATATATGAAAACATATAAAACATGATTTTATGCCCTTCTAACAAAATCGAATAATGTGCTATTATATATACTAACAACAAATACATCAAAAACAATGTAATGAGTATAAGAACTATATGTAGGGAGTATAAGAGCTATAACAGAACATCATAGATCTGATGTCTCAGACCAGCAAGGCAACAAAAACAGTACGGATTGTAGGTGGCAAATTCAATCCCTTTACTTGTGCATGGGCTGATTTGAATTGTGTTGAATCACAAATAGGTTAAATATAAGTTACAAAAAAAGAAACAAGTCAAATGGGTCGTCTGGCCATATTTGAATGCACTCGTAAATCAATTTATTCAAACACTAAAAATGATATTGTGATATTAATTTTTGTAATCACAATTAACGCATATCTATTTTTCTCCTTTTATAAATGAAATGGAACAAAAAAGTGTGCAGTTAAGCCAACCCGTTTTAGCCTGTTTCACCAATTCCAAATTGTACTTTGAACATGTATTTTACTTTTCTTTATAGGGCAAATAGCCCAAAAAGGTAACGTAAGATTCATAATTTCCCAATAAAGGGAATATCACTTTTTTAATCGCCCGAAAAGGACCCATAGTTTTAATTTGTACCCAAAAAGGATTATTGTGTCAAAAAACTTAAATTAAGGGGAATATCAACCGCTCGATTTTTTATTTTTTCAAAATTGACTCTTGAAACGACTTGCATGAGTTATTATGACTTTAAGAGGTTGACATCGTTGCATCATCAACACACAAGAAACCTTTAATTCCACGAATCGTCATCTTTTGGATACGTATTTATCACTTCAATTTTGGAACCCTAGATGGCTTGCTCATGATCCCCAAATGTTTCAAACTTTATTCGGTGGTATAAAGTGTTTATAAATGATGCACATCACCTTTAACCGACCTTAATTTTTAAAAAATAAAAAATCGACCCGCTGATATTCCCCTTAATTTAACTTTTTAGACAAAATAATCCTTTTTGGGCAAAAATTAAAACTAAGGGTCCTTTTTGGGCGATAGGAAAAGCGATATTCCCCTTATTGGGAAATTTTAAATCTTACGTTACCTTTTTGGGCTATTTGCCCTTCTTTATACTATATTTTTTGTTAAAAAAAACTTTCTTTTAGTATTTTGTTTTTTTAAACCATTATTTTAACTTTTTCGTAACATTCTTTTTGAAAAACTCTATTTAAATTTGCTTTTAACCTTCTCTAAAACCCCTTTTTGACTTTTGTTTTTTTTATTTAAACCATTATTTGTATTGTATTGTATAATTGTATGTACGATGCACCAAATTACATGGATGACGCATCAATCTTACTTGTATAATGCACCAAATATACATTTGTTTTAGTTTTAAAATAACTTTGGGTCATATAGTTTTAATAAATAATAAGACCATCGTTCTATAGAGATATTGCATTATCATTCAACAAAAAGACATTGCATCATCGATCGATAAAATAACAACACTACATCATCGTTTAATGAAAATCAAGTATCATTCTTGTGTATACAATATTGTGTCATCATTTAATACAAATTAATGCATTGTGTTTATCTAAACTTTAAAATAACAATGCATCATCGTACGATAAAACACTTCATCGTCGTTCAATAAAAAGCACACTGTCTCACCGGCTTATAAATACATTGCATAATGGTTAAAAGAGTGCTTCCTCGTGTAATAAAAAGGATGAGTCATGTTTTTGAATGAAAATGTTGCATCATCGTCATTCAGTAACTTAAAAATTAGGGTAGAATGGGTCATGTCTTTGAATGAATATACTCCCAAGTTACCCATCGATTTTACATCCGAATTGATCCAATGTCTAAAAGAAAATTCTTTCACTTCCCCTCAAAATACCCTAGCCTTTGATCTTCAATCTATAAAGTTAATATACTTATAAATATGATTTTTAATGAATAAGATATGATATTAATATTTAATTTAAGGGATAGTTATGTGCTTCTAGAAGCACAAAACTTACGTGTCACCAAAAATAAAATGATTGATGAACTTAAAGATTTTACACTTTTTATATATATATATATATATATATATATATATATATATATATATATACACACAGAAAATACTCTCTTTTAACCATTGGTAGCACACATTTAATATGCTCCTAAATGACATTCCATTAATTTAATTGGTAATCCATAAACTTACATAATAATAGTGAGATGCATGGCACAAAATAGTCGTACTTCCATTTCATTAAGGAAGGGTGTGTTTGGTCTGTTTAATGGAATCACTATAAGTATGAAACTGATAGTGGCGTGAAATGGATGTAGGCATCATTTCTATGCCATCACTTAGTTACCCAGGTTTAAAGAAACCCTCATTTTAAGGGTTTCATTCCCATCTTTTGAAACTCAGGCCCATTAAACAAATACCTATTTTCATTCCCCCATTCACCCATATCAAAACTCTTGAACCGAACACACCCCGAGTCAAATTAGAAAGTTTTAAACTTGATTTGGTTATTCCTCGAGGAATATATATAACCCTAAATCCAAGGGGTTATAATGTAATGTAATTTATTATAAAATAAGGGGGTGATTAGCTTGAGCATAAATTTCCTAGTTTTTTAGATTAAGTGTGTTCTCGGCAACAACATATTATAAGGCATTTTTGAAAGATTGAAATTTTAAATTTCAAGAAACTTTATTTACAATTCATTTTGCATACACAAAAATGTGGGAATGTTTCAAAACATAATCCCATAAAATAAAAGGGAAAATCTAACTTGTGACTTTAGGGTACAAGTTAACAACATTTAATGAAGTTGAATTTGCTTTAAATAATATAAATTGTAATTAATATAGATGTATAATCGGAAATTAGTGAGTTTAATAAATGAATTTTGTAAGCTCTAGTGCATTTAATGAGGCTTAGCTTTAATCCTTAGACACACAAATTAGCTAAATCCAAAATAAAAACTCTTAAAACTAGCTTCTATAATAATCTCCATCTCAATCTTAATCTCCATCTTTATTCAATATCGCCAAACACACTCTACGAGCTTAAAAAGTCATTTTCAATAAGTCTCAACTCCTTATAAATCCAAAATAAAAACTCTTAAAACTAGCTTTTATAATAATCTCCATCTCAATCTTAATCTCCATCTTTATTCAATATCGCCAAACACACTCTACGAGCTTAAAAAGTCATTTTCAATAAGTCTCGACTCCTTATAACTTTACAAAAATATTTTTCATACAAAAAATAAGCTAAATAATACTCGTAATAAAAATGTTTAACAATAACATAAGAAGTTTACAAAATTACATCCAAAAGCTAAACCAAACACCCCTAAAGCAACAAAATTGGTAATAAGACATCATTCCTCTTTTCCTACTTTATTTACTGGGAGTACTATTTTATTTGGGGATTTGAAATCGAATCGAAATTTTTGGCTCTCTTTTTTATGTCTTAAATTAAAATAAAAAAACAAACGCTGCAATGAACTCATTCACACATTGAAACACTACCGAATAAATTCTCCGTCTCACGGCAACCCTCCGCCGCGCCGTACCTTCTCACCACCGGAAACATCTTCTTCGTCTGCGGTACTTATTAACTGTAACGCTCTTTCAGTTTCAATCATTAAATCTTTGCTTATATCTTAACCTTTTTGACTGTGATCTGATATTTATTGACCAGATCCAGTTTACGAATAAGTTTGATTTACATCGACTTACTCTGTTTGTCAGATTATGTTTAGTTTATTATAGTGTATACCTGTATAGTATACTCTCTGTATTGTCCGTGTTTGCAGTTTTGGAGATAAATTACATACACATTTCTTAAATTTTTTAATAACTCTGTTGTTTTGAAGAACATAGCCAAATACTTCATCGACACGATTTATGCAAGTGTTATTTTTGTGATATTAATGTTGTTATAGAATGTAATCATTTATAGGTTTACGTAATATACGTTGACATATAGAACACCTTCGTCCCATGTGCCTTTATATACGTTGACATATCACTAATGCTACTTGTCACTGGTATAACTCGAATAAGGAAAATAATTTTATAAAAAATACTTTAAATGTTATAATTGCCTTTGCTTTATGCAAAATTTTATCGGAGAGGTATCTTTGTTTCGTTTATATATGATTGATGACTTTTGTAGGAACAGATCTTTATATATCAGTGTCTCCATATAAATATATTGTTGACTATAATTAGTGATCGATATGAGCAAAAACGTGAGATGTGACAATCACCTTTGCAGCTACTACCACCTGCAAATCCATGGAAATTAGATATGCTGTACATGCACTAAAACTGAAAAAGAAAATAGCTGGAAAAAAAACAACTGACAGCTCCGTGATGCAATCGTATCCCAGCTGGTGCAGAATTAGTTACAACATCGGATTCCGGCTTTATGATTACTTTCCCACTAGGAGTAGCCTCCGCTCCGCGACAGTTCGACCCATTAGAACCCATTTCATTTTAGGTAAACTCTTTGACGTTACCAGTTCTACAATTTATTGATACAACATAACCCAAATGAATGGGTCAAAAATCTCCACTTCCAAAGTTAGTCAATAATTTGCTGAGAAGACCTTGAGCCCGGGAGCGTAGCATTTTTCAGTGCTGACATCCGTATACATGTCACCATTAGCTCTTGGGGCAACAGGATCCCCTAGTACAACCGCACCATCAGCATCTGCTGTCTCGTTCTCTCATCAACAAATCCATACCTTGCAGGTAACCTCCCTACCTCTGCATTGGAAGCTGCAGCTGAATATCATCATCTAATGATCCCCGAATATCTGTGAAAAAAACCAGTTAAGCAATCACTTTTACAGTAAGTTACTTATCAACAAGACTCTCAAAAGAAAGTAAAATGTATCCGGCCATAGAAACTCAAGAAACAAATGTGATGCTATCCAATCTGAATTCTCTAACGTATCAACTCAAACCATAAATTAGTTAATCCAACAATAAAATGTATAATTGAGGATCAAATGAGTTCTCACATGAATGGTGTTATGTGTTCCTTTATTGGCGCCACCAGTTTCAACCTTGACTCATGGATTGTGGAGAATGGTTCATCAAATTGTCATATTTGTGATATCAAGTTACGATTAAGTGAAGAAGGTGCAAAAAAAACTAGCTCAATTTTACCATTAATTTACAAGGGATATATAAGTAATAAAGTGTGTCTGAAAGAATCCCTTACGCTATGTTCCCGCAGTTAATGACTTAATGGTGATCCATACTCATCAAATAGTCGCATGAAATTGACCGTGCAAATCACTAAATGTCTTGATAGGAGCCCTTAGTTGTAGAACACTAGGTTCATTTTCAAACTGATCTATATAGATAGCTGTCATACCATTCCACCTAAGCAGCATCTGCTGTACGTCTCGTTCTCTCATCAACATATATATCCTTTATCTAATGATCCTAGGTATTATATAAGGAGACACAATAACTAAAAAAGCATTAGTGGTAGCATTTTCAAATGATTCAAACAAATTTTATTTATAATAGTGGATAGATGGTATAAAGCACGAATAATAATTTTCATTTTCATAAACCTAACATCATATTCATATTGTTTGTTTGTAAATTGGTAATCATCTAATATTATGATTAACTGAATATGAAATTGTACAGATAGTTGAACATTAACAAATGTAATGTAATGTTTGTTTGAATGAAAAAGTATATAATAATTGAATGTGGACTGTGGAGACAGAGAGATGCTCACCTTCATTGTAACTCCTTAGAATATAAGGATCCAGGGGATATGGGAGATGAGGGGCCAGTAGTAGTAGTTGGATCCTCTTTTACTTTTACTACACCTTTTTATCAGTTTTGGGCAATCGATGATTGTCAAACTGAGAAGTGAAGGCAACCGCATTTTTGGTAGATCTTTCATCTTTGGGCAATTCTTAATTTTAAGATGTTGGAGGGAGGTGAGGTGTTGCACTCCCATTGATATTGTTTCCAATTCCTTAAAATCCAGTATCCAGATATCTGTAAGAGATGATGGAAGAAGACGAGACAATTGACTACTCACATCTTCATTATCTGACGATCCCCCAAATAACCTTAGGTGAACAAGTGAGGGTGGGAAATTCTGTAGGCCCCACTCTGATATGGGCTTCTTCAACCCACCTATTTCTAAGGATTCCAATTTGGGAGGCCAAAGCCCACGAGGGAATGAACCGTCCATTTGCGGACATTCTGTAATCGTCATCTGTTTTAAGGAGGTGAGATTCGGCAGTTGGACATCAGGTATTGACTCCAGACTTTTACAATTACCTATCCTCAAACTGGTTAGATGACCGAAGCAACTCAATTGAAGGATGAATTTCAGATTTTCCATATATCCTATAGATACATCTTGAAGCAATGGCATGCCTTTGTTGTTGTTGTTGTTGATAAGCATCTGACTCTTGTCTCCTCCTCCTTCATATCCTCCCAACTCCCTTACAATTACTTTCTCACAACCACCAACTTCAACTGACTTGAGCTTCTGCCCTCCTCCTACCGATGAGAAGGAAATATGTGTAAGTGAATAACACCACAGAATACTCAATGACTCGATGTTGTTTGGACAACTACAACGATCGATACTCTTACAATCCGTTACTCTTAACATCCTAAGAGATGTTAGGAGATTGCTCCCACACTCATTATCATCATCATCATCATCATCCTCTCTCTCTCCAAGACTCACCAAATTCCAACAACCTCTTACTTCCAACTTCCTTAAACTCACAAGAACCGTGCTTGCCTTTGCTTCTGTTTCCCACAAGTATCTTATCTCAGCACACCCACTAATGATTAATTCTTCAACTGCCTTGAGATGCTCTCCAACACCTCTCCACACCTCATCATTAAGACCTGAAATAGATGTTATTTCCAACTCAGTGACCGATGAAGCTACTTGAACCAGATTTGTCAACACACTCTGACCGCACCCACTTACTTTAAGATGTCTTAGTGAAGGCAGTGCTTCTAGTGATACTTCGACCAAATTAGGACAACTTTCTATAACTAGCTTCTCAAGGCACGGAAATGCAACCCCACGATTGGTTGACCATAACTCCCACCCATCCATATTTCTAAAACTTAGAATTTTAAGTGAGGGGAATGAAACACAAGTACCAAGTAACTCCAAACCCACATTCTTCACCCCATCCATGCCTTCAATAAACAACTCCTCAACTGAAGGTAGCTGCCCAAGCGGTGGAAAAGACGTACACTTTTTACAACCATGCATTGACACATGTGTCAACCTAACAAAGGAGGGATCCACAACCCAATTTGGAAACTCTATTCCCCCATATGACAATATTTTGAGTTGTTCTAAAGTATCATGATGAGGCTTCAGCTCATCCAAGACTTCCTTTTCAAGCATTTCCTTACGAAAACCATCAAAAACATCGCTCCATTTCACCTCTAACTCACTAATTCTCTTCTGCGAAAAGTTCGCGTCTCGTACATCAATTGCGTTTTTCACTTTGTCCAACCCTTAAATAGAGATTTCTCCACACAGGTTCTTTAATTCTTTAAGCTCGGTACTTCCAAATCCGTTTTCAAGTCCAATAATGATTTTGGAAAGTGTGTGCAAGCTTTTTAGCTTACTGATCCCTATTGGCATTTTATTCAACTTCTGAGTTCCCCGGATGTCAAAATGCCGCAGATTTTTAAGCTTCAAGAAGTTGTTGGGCAACTCAACTAATTCATAACAGCCAAACAGGATCAATGTCTGTAAGTTATAGAGATTACAGACATTTTCCGGTAGTTCTGAGATTTTAGTTCGAGATAAATTAAGATACCGCAAGTGCCTCAGACTTCCTATTGACTCTGGTACCTCACTTATCAGAAAATTACTTAGATCGAGAACCCTTAACAATGGTAGCTTGGGAAGTAAGTCAACCAAAATCTTATTTGATAAGTAGAATTCTTGCCACTCACTTATCACCCCAACGGACGTTGCCAAGAATGTTCTCAAATTTTTAGCTCTTTCGAATGCCTTGAACTTATTATAGCCTCCATATTCCTCACGAACAAATGACATATGGCGATACTTTTCCAATGCTTCACTCCCTTTATCCTTCTCCATATCATTTTCTAACCTAACAAAAAATTCACCAGCAACTGATGTCGCCAAGTCATTCATCAAGTCATGCATCACAAACAACGATCTGTCATTTGGTGCATGTTGAAAAAAGGACCTTGATAATAACTCTTCAAAACATTCATGACCAAAGTGTTCTTCTGTTGCCTTGTTTTGTGTTGATTGGTGCAAAAACCCTTCTGCCATCCACAACAGAACCAGCTCCCTCCTATCAAATATCTTGTCCTTAAGGAACAAGGAGCAATATGCAAATAGCCGCTTCAAACACGCAGAAAGATCATGGTAGCTTAATCTAAGGGCAGGAACAATTTCACCTCCATCTTGTAAGCTCCATATCTCACTATTCAACACTTCCTTCCAATATTCTTCTTCATGTTGTTTGGTTCTCAATAGCCTTCCAAGTGCTATCAAAGCCAAAGGCAAGCGGCCACATTTTTCCACAATACCTTCACCGTGTTGTTTCAGCGTTGGATGTAAATCAAAGTTATTTACACCTAATGCATGTAAAGCAACCAATGATAGAGCTTCGTCATGTGACAAGCTTTGCAGTTGGTCTATATGATTATAGCCCAGCTTTTTGAGCAAATTCTCCTTTCGTGTGGTCATGACGATCTTACTTCCAGGAGCACATGAGTGAAATGGAGCCACCATGGTTTCCCAATCCTCGTAGCTTTCACTCCATACATCATCCATCACTAACAGAAAACGTTTTCCCGTAAGTTGATTTTTAAGAGCTACTTGAAGTAGATTAAAATCCGAAAATTCCTTGTTCTCACCATTTACCGATTCAAAGATAACTTTGCTTATACCGAAGCTATCAAAGTCATTCGAAACACAAACCCACGCCTTGACTTCAAAGTGTTGCTTCACCTGGCTGTCATCATACAAAAGTCTGGCTAGAGTTGTTTTACCAACCCCACCCATCCCAACTATGGGAACAATGCAAAAGTTTTCCTCAAATGGTTCATCATCTGTCAATAACTTGTGGGCTAATGCATCTTTTTCCACTTGCCGTCCAACAATCTTAGATTCATTTACCAAAGAAGTCTGAAGTTTCCTATTTATAATTTTTTTCCTATCATCTTTCACAATCAGACCAAGAGTGTTTTTTTCCTTTTCTAAATCTTGCAACTTGGTGGTAATATGATCTAACTTGTGACTCATCCTGGTACTTAGTAAGAAATTTGTGCAACATGTTGGGATGAACTTTCTTACCTTACTAGTGCTGGCTTCAGATTTGACATTCAACTCACTTTCCATTGCGTCAGTTGCCAAGCCATCAAGTATATCATCTATGTCATAAGCTAAATGTTGAAGACTATTCAACCATCTTCTGACAGCAACTTCTTCTATTTCTTTCTGAGAAGCATCGATAAGCACAGCTTGGATCTGGGACAGTGCCCTCTCCAAATTCCTGAGCTCGGATCGAATTCCTTGAGAGCGAACAATCTTCTTCACAGCTACAGATGCCAGCTTCTGAAGAACAGCTTTGACGAGATCAGAAGCAATGATTTCAGCCATTGTTAAGTTTATGATGAGAGAGTACCGAACCGAATATATGTAGAGATGATGAAACGGCCGGTATAAGTAAAGTAGGAATAAAAAGGAAAAGCGATAGCACCCCACAAAACTGCCATTGGCCAATAAAAAGTACCGGATATAACTTTTTCTTTTCTTGTAATACACTAATACTACTATATTCGTTCCGGAGGCAACTTTCACCGTTCATAAAAGGGGCTTTAAGGTGATGTGATCGGGTGCACCGTAAGTATCGTGTACCATCATAGGTGAAATAGATTTGCGATCTAGTGAGAATACAATGTTTACGTGAGAATTGTCAGAGTGCATCATAGTCATCTATTTTTTGATCAAAAAACCTGATTTTGAAGGTGACAATTTTGTAAATATTTTAAAGTTTGATTTTGTTTTAAATATTCTAGCTGTCAAACACTCAAACATTATGCAGAATCACCATTGGCCAATAAAAAGAAGACTGACCTCCAAGGTTGTCAAGATCGGACCTATCTTACCCAAGATCGTTTTCATCTTTGCAAGATCGAGATCGTAAAGTATGATCGAGATCGTAAAATCCTTCTTTAATAAATAATTTATATAGAAAATAATTCATATATACATTTATTATAAAATTAAAATGATCATACGATATTGGTTACGATCTTATGATGGATCTTACGATCTTATTAGCGATCCTACAATCTAAATTTATGATCTTAGTTACGATCCTATGAAAATTAAGATTTTATAACGCTTTAACACGTTTTTGTGAGGTAGTATCGTTAGATCGTACGATCCTACGATCAAAATCGCGATCTAAATAACCTTGGTTACCTCTATCACGTGGCTTAGTGGCTGATAATCACCCTTTTTTCTCAAAAAGGTACATATATAATAAAATGCTAGATCATAAATTCAAGCTGAAAAGTAAGAGAATTTTGGTTACATGAACTATGCTGCTATGATTTCACAAATGATGCTTTAGTTTTATGTTGTTCACATTCTTACACTATGTTACAAAGTTTACGGTAGAAAGAAAATAAATGTGGATACGTTTTTTCTTTTTTTTTTTTTCAACGGCAAAAAGGAAATTGAATATATAAAGATCAACTAGCAAGGAGCTAGAGATCAAAATACAAAAATATCCAGAAATACAACAATTACATATTCTAAATTCTACCCGGATCTTTAACTGCAAAGATTGCAAAAGGGGTGAAAAAACTCATGCCGATTACAGAAACTCTTAATTGTTCATAGTGGATACTCTTAATTTTAAATGTGGATACTCTTAATTTTATTGTTCATAGTTTAGAAAGAAATGAAGAGAAAGTGAAAATTTTGTGATTAACAAATTTACCCTTAACATAAAAAGTTACATCATTAGGTTAAGGGGTTTTTGTTAAAGTAATAAAAATAATGTGTGATTGATTGATCCCTCTTTGAATCCTTCCGATTCAGAAGGTTAGCTAGGAAGGAAATATGGTTAATAGATGGTAAATGTATCAAATTTTCACAAAATGTTCAATTTAAGGAATGAACAAATTTTGTTTACTTAAATAAACCCTAACTATACGTAATATGTGTAAGGATAACTAAACTTTATAAAATGTGTTTTTGGATAACTAAAGTTTATAAAATTGTTCAAAAAGATGAATCAAAATGTTGCTAATCGGTTCCATTTTTCACTAGATGACAAGTTTTAAAAGTTAAATTATCTTTTTGTTACAAAAAAATAGATTGTTCCCTAAATTGAACATTTTGTGAAAGTTTGATACCCTACGTGTGTATTAAAATATCAAAAGAATTCTCTCTCCTCTTCCTTTCCCTTCCTTTTGAAAAAAAAACCCCTCCTCCACTGCTTTCCGACTCATTCTCTTTCTTTCCAAAATACAACTCTAGAACATAGCCTAGTGTACTTGCCACAACACACATTATAAAGAAAAACATAGTGAAGTACTACACTTAACATTTTTTTATTTAATTTATTAGTGATTTAAATTAATCTATTCAATTATTTGCATTTAAAAAATAAAATAAAGAAATTCAGAAACTCTAGAACACTGTCACCTACACCACACATTCTCAGCAACGGTGTTAAACTCTCAACACTTTAAAAAATAGTGTTATTACACCATGTGCTCTAAGATTGATTATTGACTATGGACCGTCGGATGTAAGAACATGTTTTGTAAAAGTTATGTACTCCTTAAGACATCCAGAAAAAAAGAACTTGATATAAAATATTTGACTAGTAACTCTTAATACGTTCTTAGCATCTTTTTTCATTTACAATTTTTAAGATTTCCAGAATTAGAAGTAAAATTCTTGACTATCAAAACCACATGTACGCTTGACTACAGAGACAAATTCATGATTTAAGGTGATCCGTAGCATTAGCATCTCAATTTTTGTAAAGCCATAGAAAAAACAAAAAATGTAACTAAAAATACATTCTTTATAAGAAATTTTACACTGCATATACCGGATGGACTCGTAGCAACTGCTACTTTTGTATTGGCTTCGCCCTATCTACAAAATTCTCCAAGATCACTCAGGAGTAAATCAAGATTTACTTATACACCAAGGATCACTCACAACTTATGTGGAATTAGTCAAGGGTGTTACACTAGGATTCGAATTAATTCCAATTAATTCGAATATTTCATCAACTCATCATAGTTTGTACTTTCATTATCAACCCTGTCTCTACAAATACCAAAAAAACATCCTTTCCATTTCATTTTCTGTTTGCTTAAATGAGATTTTGTCTTCCAATTGTCCGGATCGTTTTGTTCTTATATCTCTGTTATAGGCTTATAGCAATGTGCGAGTCAAAGAGAGATGTGAGTTGCAACATCTTCTTCTAGCTTTTTCTATAGTTAATACTTGATACAAATGTTTAAAACTTCAGTGTAAGATCACATATTATGAAGGCTACACTCCTATCACTGATCTTTTTTACATACTCATTTTTTTAACTTTTTAACTTTTTATTTTACATGTTTCTCCGCTTGCTAGCTCTTCGATAACGATATCTTTTTACACTATCATCTATGATCATTTTTTTCTTCATGTCTACATATGACTGTGTTTACAATCTATGTGTACCAAAGCACATTGCTTTTAAAAAAGAAATTATTCAAAACACTATGCTTTCAATCCTGAAAAAAACCCAAAACAGCTTACTATTATCAACTCCTCCAATAATTGGTATCATTGGGAAGCATATACAATAAATTACAGCAGCAATGGCGACTAGCACACAAAAATTCACAGGTGAGAATCTACAACACCTTTCTATCTTAATGCTCTGAAGCTAACATAAATATGTAATTAGACTAGATTAACAACTTGTATAAAAAACCTCAAATTTGTTGTTGGTATTAAGGGTTATAGAATGCAAAAAAGATGGTTCCTCTATTTCCTTGGTCTCTTTGATGGAATTTCCGATGGTGATTCAGCCTGCAAAATAGATTCATCTTTGCTAAACAACATATCTGAAAAATGTATGTACAAACTGAAATCACTTGTGGCCTGAATATTCGTGTACAATGTAAAATTAGCAGATATAAGATCATATTTTTGTATCTTTTAAGGAGTCTAAATCTATCATATGAGTGGTATATCGAAGACCAAGCGTGACAATTTGGAGTTTTGGACTGCATAACTATCAAAGCCCACCACGCGATATATCTATGGTCTAAATATATGAAAACATATAAAACATGATTTTATGCCCTTCTAACAAAATCGAATAATGTGCTATTATATATAGTAACAACAAATACATCAAAAACAATGTAATGAGTATAAGAACTATATGTAGGGAGTATAAGAGCTATAACAGAACATCATAGATCTGATGTCTCAGACCAGCAAGGCAACAAAAACAGTACAGATTATAGGTGGCAAATTCAATCCATTTACTTGTGCATGGGCTGATTTGAATTGTGTTGAATCACAGATAGGTTAAATATAAGTTACAAAAAAAGAAACAGGTCAAATGGGTCGTCTGGCCATATTTTAATGCACTCCTAAATCAATTTATTCAAACACTAAAAATGATATTGTGATATTAATTTTTGTAATCACAATTAATGCATAACTATTTTTCTCTTTTTATAAATGAAATGGAACAAAAAAGTGTGCGGTTAAGCCAACCCGTTTTAGCCTGTTTCACCAATTCCAGTTTTTGGCCAGTTTCAACTTCATAGCCAACCTACCCATCTTGCTACCTCTAGTAGAGATTACACATGGCAAGCAAAATTCCATAAATATGAACACGGGTTCTGTTATATCAAATAGATAAAATGAACATAAGGCTAAATGGTTGAAAACTTACTGCATTTGACAGCTGCTCACGGATATAAGCCATTGATCTCAACATGGCCCCTAATGTGTCTCTGGATACCTGAAACTTCACCTCAGATTCTCCTGAAGTAGTATCTGTATCTTGAAGCTAGAAACACACAAGTATATTAGTCCAACGGTAAATACAACAAAACAACAACAATACCCAATCCCAATATTAGTCCAACAGTAAACATGAAGGCATAAAACCTCAGTTTATGATACTCATTGCATGTTTTTTTATGTGACTTCATATTTTCAAACAATTTTATCATCTTAAACTAATAAACGAACATAAAATTTTAATTATCTATTTCATTGATGGTTCTGATTTTAATATGTAAAAGACATCTAACATTCAGGGTATTTGCTGCATTTATATCAGTCGACCAAGATAGAAATAAGGCAAATGCCCAACTTCAATAGTTTGTGTCACTTCTAAACTTTTTTTTTATTGAATTTGAGGTGGCAATTTTGACTCATTTACTTACAAATGGGACATTTTAGGTTATGATTTATCACCTACGGGTAAACTGGAAAATTTTACATAAAAATATAACATGTCAAATGGGTCAAACAGATTGAAAGTCACTCAAGGTCTAAATCATTTTAGTCAACAATCTAAATTGTTGAATTGTTGTTGTCTTTGTAATCATAACTAAGTGCATAAATTATATATATCTATAAGCTTTTGAAAATAGGCAGATAAGTGTTTGTGGGTTCAACCAAACTTGGTCCAGCCCACTTTGAACCATACTAAAAAATGATCCATTTAATGGAAACAAAAGTACTGTATTTTTTATGTCATACCTTCAAATTAATGACAGCAACCCTATTAGCAGGGGCGGAGAGCTGTTCATTGATGTAAGCCATTGACCTCAACATCGGCTCTAGAGTAACTGTAGAAAGCTGAAACTTAACCTCAGATTCACTTGCCGGTGTCCTCCTATAATCTTGCAACTACAAATAGCAATATTTATATATCAGAATCAGTAATACATAAAAATAACCAGTACCTTGAAGAAATCTGCGAGGATATGATATTCACGCGCCCTATAACTGATCATCCTTCTAAGTTAAATTAATAAATTTCCTATGCCTTCCTCATGAGTTCGGTATATGGTTGTGGTGGAAATGAGATTATATTGACTTTTTATCAAGACAAGCACAGACCTCTTTTTAGTTACAATGTGGCTGGGAACACTCCCACTCAAAATCTTAAATGGAGTATTTGTTTATTTCTATCGTTACGACTTACGAAGTGTCCAAAAGACTCCTCGTATGTCTTTATTAAAGGGTTTTAAGTATTTTGACACGTGGTCAAACATTTTATTATTATGAGGTGTAAATATCACCATCATGATTTTAGTGGGATGAAGTAAAGCTCCTGAATATTCACAGTACAATATTTTAATGCCTTAGTGCCAAGTAAGCAAAATTGACACACACGCAATGCAGCTGTTAACTAAAGGAAGAAGTGTGCAATTATGAGATTTTCCTGTTCTTAGACTTCTATAGTACAAGAAGGGAATGATTAGGAGATAGAGTACCTCAAACTTTCATGCTTTTCCATAGATAGCTAATGATTGGGTTCTCCACATTTAAGCAAATTTAAAATAGATTTATCAAAATCTAGGATCAAATATGACTTTATTATAGGTGTAGGTTAAATGGTGGTCAATATAAACAAACTTATGTCAAATTTTTATTATAAATACATGCTATAAAGATTCAATACCTTATCAGTTAGATGACTAAAAAGAGAAAGGTGATAATTAGTAGGGAATTAAATGAACAGATTATGGAACTTTGATTAAAGGCCTACAATTACTTCACAATACAGAAATGGACTTATTATTATTGTTATAAATCACCAACAATACAGATAATAATAACCAAAGGTTCCAATCAATTATATTCATATATATTAAATGCCTACAACTTGAAAGATCTACTTAATATAGTTACTTGGTTCGTTCTAACACACACATGTATGAGGGATATAGCTGATAAATATAATTGGAAGCACTTGATCATTCAGTGAATTTATCAATCCTTCAGCGTGAGGCCTTAGGCTATAGGTCTGATATCATAGAGATCCAAATGGTAACTGATGAGATTCTTAAAAGCATTTTCTCCCTCAATTCTTTTAAACTAACTGTCTGCATACAGTTCACACCAGTCTTCCAATTTATGTTCACTACAGTTTCTTGTAAGATACTGAATATCTTTAGAAGCCAATTTAAACGAAGCAACTATGAAGTTTATGCATATTACTGTAATAAAGATAAGCGTGAATTGCATACCTTGAGGTTTATGACAGCTACCCTGTTTGCTGGAGGCAAAGCTCTGTTTTCCATTACCCATGTCATTGACTTGAGACAAGGAAGAGTTGCCTGTACAAAAACAAAAAATAAAATAAAAAATACAACAAAATTACATTATCCCTCGTACTAAATAAATAATGGTACATAGAGGTGGTAGAAGAGGTAGATGGGGCAATGGGTCAAATAGGTCGGGTTGAACAGAAATACTTTTTTGTATTTTTTCTATCTTATTAAAAATACTTAGTGGGTCATATACGCTTACAATAACTTTTTTAGTTCATTAATTTTTAATAGGATAATTTAGGAGGTCTTGTGGACTTTTGGCCCATTTGACCAGCTTCCTTTTGAGCTATTTGTTAACTTGAGCCGTTAGACATGAATCATGGTGCACCTCGACCCATTCTTAATTAAATTATCAAAATTACCAGCTCTCAGCAAATCATGTCATACCATGTTGTCAGGATGCCCATCATCACGGCGAAGAGAGACGGGGGCCATGCGAGGGAGATTTAAGTCAGTAACAGGTTGAGCCAAAAGACCGCCATCATTAAGATTAAATCGTCTTGTTACTTCATCTTGGCGTGGCCACAACAAAGGTGTTATATCAGGTGCGGACGAGCCAGTCTTACGGTTATCATAACCAACCACACTGACCCGTGAACTATGCGGTGTGAAACTTGCCACATTTGTCTTTGCAGCAGCCACCTTCTTCCCACCTTCTCTAAGGAAAGCCATTGCTACAGTAAATGTATCTGGAGCAACGGCCCCTTCCTCGGCAAACTTGATAGCTTGACGAATTAATTGATTGTAACGAATACCTAATGACTCAGGTTCATGCCCTTTTACATATAATTCTAATGAATAGTTGCATTTTGCATCTCTCGTCCATCTTTTAATAACGTACTGGGATGGCAATGTGAGAACGTTTGATACTGTGAAAACGGTCAGAATATGTCTACAAAGAATTCCCGAACACTCAAACATCTGGCAACTGCAATTTGCTCTTAATTCTCCAACATTCAAGGAAACGATATATGATTTCTGGTTATCTTCATATTTTGCAACCCTAAACATGCTTACAGCACCATCACCATCGATCCTATTTGCAGTGTACGCAAATGTTTCAACCAACTCTTCTTGAAATTTTGAAAATATCGTTTTTGTATATGAATTTGCTGCTTGTTTCTCCATGGGTGACGGTGTTCTCAATACTGGTGTGGTGCAAATAGTATCGAAATCCGATTCTATTTCCTTCTCAAACGAATTCTCCAAAGCTCTTTCATACTGTCTAAAGAACGAAGGCACAGTAGTGTGTTCGTTTACATAACCATCAAAAAATGAGCTCTCAAAACTCTGATTAAATAAATAACCAGCAAAAAAGGTGTCACGAAAATATGCTGGGACCCACTGTGGTCGCACAGCGTATATTGACTGCAGCCAATCATTCCTTCTAAGATCATATCTATCAAGAATACAATCCCAAGAGGATTCAAACTCCTCAATCGTCTCTGTCAAATTAATGCAATTGTATAACTCGGTCTGAAAATTAGGATGCATCTGACAAACATGTTCCAGCCTTTCATGACCTTCTCTTAGTACTTGCCACTTGCTGATACAGTGACGGGTTCCAGGGAAAACATTTGCAACTGCAGCTTGTATGGATTTTTCGGGATCGGTGACTATTGAGACTGGAGCTCGATCACCCATGGCAGCAAGAAACGTCTTGAAAAGCCATGTAAATGTACATTCAGATTCATCTAGAAGCAATGCACAACCGAACAAAATTGTTTGACCATGATGGTTCACCCCCGTGAAAGGAGCAAATGGCACTTTATAGTGTTTCATTCTGTACATTGTGTCGAGTGTAACAGCATCACCAAAATGACTATAAGCAGTTCTCGACCTAGCATCGGCCCAAAACACATTAGCCATACAGTTATCATCGTCTAGTTGTATAGCATAGTAAAACCCCGGGTTCTCAGCTTGCATTTTTCTGAAGTAATCTAAAAGATTCTGAGCATCTCTTCCTAATGACCTTTTACTAGTAGCATGGCTAACAGAATTAGTAATAGAATCTACAATCTGGACCCCACGGTTTGATTCCATAGAAGCACTTCTAGACAGATACATAACACCATTAGGGACAGCTCCTAACATAGGATAACTTTCAGATGTATTCTTCATAGCACCGGAATGTTGTCGTTTTTGTCGTCGGTGATTCAACTTACGAACATTTGTGATCGGGTGATTATGTTCCTTCATAAATTTTGTTGCAACCCAGCTATTTTGACTATTTGACTCGATCCTAAGCATAGCATTACAGCCATCACCTGATGCTGTACATAAAAATTCACACACTGCAAGGGTTGCACCAGATGTGGGTCGAATATTTTGATTGACACATGTTGTGAACCCGACACGTTTAGCATACTCATTGTAGAAAGTATTGGCAGAATCTACATAAGCAAACTCTAAACCCACGTGTGGCTCCGTATCCAAATTATTTTCTTGAGATGTGGAAGTTCCAGCGGGGTCTGGTCCGCCGTTTATATCATCAAATCGATCAAAGGCAACACTATGTTGCCCCATGGTCTCCTCTGCGACACTCATCAATCCGACATCCATGCCTAAGCACACTTCGTATGAACGTTTTCACATCCTTTCAGCTATGAAATTTCATACACGAATTTGCTCTTTTTCTAACATTATAGAAAAAGCGGCTGCCATCAAAAGGAACATTTATTACATAATCTGTAATAAAATTTCATAAATTTAAAAGGATCAAAAATACAAAACAAATTTCATAAAGAAAAATCACTAAAGGGAATTATTGCATAATATAAAGTTTCAAAGTCTATAATGGATCAACATTGATAATTTCGATGGGTTCTTTATCAGAGAGCTTTTGAAGTCAACTCATTTGTATACCAACATGTTGCTTTTAAATGCTCATAAATTCTTGAACATGGAAACATAATGAATTTAGTATTTGTTTAGCTTTATGAGATAGCGAACAGCAATCAGACATATTGAAACTTCAAAGTTTTCAATGATAATCCCTTATTATTCGTTAATATGTTGATAATATATAACTTAGTAAAGAGTACAAATGCTATCATAAGAAAACTTCACTTATATTCCCTCAAGAAACAAAGACCTGGTCATATTACTTAACTAAAACCTAACATGAAGTTACCTACTTAAGAAAATGTAATATTGCATTGAATAATAAAAACGAGGAGTACTAAAGAAAGAAGTTACCCACTTATTGCATTGATAACGTTACAAGAACCATATCATTAAAGAGGTTAATCTTGTCTAAGCAACCAATTAAACATTAATTTCTATAAACATACATAAATGAACCTAATTTAAGTTTTTCGCATACTTCTACTCAAGTTTATAAAGGTTGCCCTCTGTTCAAAGCCAACATTATTTCTCAAAGAGAACCAACAAACAGCTACCCTGCAATATATAAAAATCCCAACATGTTTTATGTTGGTTACCAAACGACATGACATGATATCTAATTATTCAACCAAATCATCATATAGAACTCTGCAAGTACATATGAGTGTAGGGCAACATAAACACGATACCTCATAAATCTTGAGTTATACAACAAGAATACACCTAAAGCTTATACATCATCCTTCTGCTACTTAATAATTTGCCATGTTCAATTCATATGAGTCATCACAGAATCAGTTGCTGAACTTACTGTATAATTTCAAAGTTGACAGTAATAATTCACTTTGAGCATGACAGACTTATATCTACATTTGATTTGATGACTTATAGACTATATATACATACATACATACACGTGTATATAATATGTAAAAAAAATAGGTTAAAAAAAAACCTAGAATCTATATTTTAATTTAGACATAAAAAAGGTACTACAAATATCTAAAATCAAAAGTACAACACATCTTTTCAGCTATATTCCGTACAGATATCATTCATGACAATGTTAGCATCATTTTTATATCAAATTAATCGTAGATTCATGCAAAAGTATAATCAAATTATAAAATTAGCTTCAAATAATGCAACGTATAAACAAATTCATGAATATAATATATTCGTATATATGCGCATATATATACATGTATGTATGTGTATATGTATACCTTTAATTGAGGGGAAATAGAAGGTTAGAGATGATCGTGGTGGTTGTTAGGGTTCCGTTGATTGTTTCACCGGCGAGAGTGGAGAGTGTGTTAGGTGTCGCATAGATTTGTGATGATAGGAGTGGACGCGCTACTATCACCGTTGGATTAAGATCTAACGGTTGTTAGGGTTTGAATAAGAATGCGTTTGTTTGTTGATGGGCACAGTCAGCGGTTCGGATCCAACCCCGCGAAACACTGAAGTATTAAATATTAATATTAATATTAAATATTAAATATTTAAATTTAAATTAAATGTAAATGATAAATAAAATGAACATAATAAACTGGGCATCCGTATGATTGCCTGTATGTCCATTTATCCAAAGTCTTAAATATCACATTTTTGAAGAACGGCCAAATTATACAAAATAGAAACGAACTATTCACTCATTTTAGATTTTAGAAATCAACTATCAAAAGTATCACTAATAGTTATAAACTTTAAATTTAATCATAATTCTAGCAACCTTGTACCACGTCATACTTTTTACTTTTTTCTGAATTTCGATGTACCATATTGCTAGTATTATGATAAAATCGTTAGTTGATTTCTATTATTAATACTTTTAATAGTTGGTTTCTAACAACGAATACTTCATTTCTATTTTATGTAATTTGCCCTTTAAAGAATGGAATTGAAATTTCATTACCACTAAATTCGGTTAAATTATGCCAACGAAATGCAATCTTAGGATATTACTAGTATTTGAAAAACTAATTGAGTTATTTGTAACAAACCGTATTATGTTAATATTCTGAAATTCTAAATCAATCATTGTGTTGTTTAAAACATAAATTCATATGACACGATTCAGAGAAATCAATTGGATGCTGCCTAGTGAATATTCGATGAGTTTATTTGGCTCTTTATGGATAGTGTTGCTTTCGTACGCTACTAAAAGTTCATTTATATGCGTTTCAAAGTGCTAATAATAATAGCAACTCGCGTTACCAATATGAATGACTTAGATATTTGTATAGCACATATTTATTCGAGTGTTTCATATTTAGTTTGGTCCTCTTGGACCACATCATTGGTGATGTTAAAGATTTCTGAGCTGTAGTTTGGATAAGATTTGATGTAACTAGCGGATTTTGAGGGGACCTCAGAAAGCAACACTTGAGTAAGTACACCCATAATGACGTGTATGATGTGATCCCATTGGTTTTATGCACAAGGAAATCTTGAAGTAGAATGTGTACACGTTTGATCAAAGTTGTATTAACATGTAACAAGTTGGGTTATTGTGAAATCACTCGTCAGTGCAACTACATATCAAAGAATCACGGGCCTTCTACTACATGTTATCGGACATGCTGCAGTAGAAAGTTACTTTGGCAATCTCTCAGAAGAATGTTTCTGTAACTAGGATCAATAGTCTTGGTATTAGATTGATCAGTCATTATTATTTTCTCAACTACTGAATAACTGGTTAGTAAATATGTAGGAAATTATTTAGTCATTAATTTGTTGGTTTCTTTTATGCTAAAGCGCTTGCGGAAAGTAAGATAAGATTAAAATGTTACATTGTTACCACTTAATGTGGCAACTTATAGTTTAGCCGAACAACAGATATGGAAGGGTAACTTCTTCCCTGCTTAAATTATACTGGTACTGATAATAATAATTAGAAGGAATTGTACGTTCACACTTCACACTACTTGTACACACTTGGCTTGGCATCAAACTCCCCGTTACAGATATTGAAATGGTCAGAAGGATTTCTTTTCATAAGACACGAGGCCATGCACTCCTCCTTCAACCTGTGCTGCTCCTGTTCGTACCTGAAAAAGTCAAAACAAATAAACAAAATTTAACAAGATGTTTGAGATTACTCTTTCATAATCTATATTGCATGCCATTGTCCGCTTGATAGCATTGGTACTTGGGGTGGGGGGGGGGGGGGGGGGGGTTGGATGTTCATTAAAGTTACTAAGATTTTCAGTCACAATAATTACTTACACTTAACAGTGTAAGTGAATCAGATTCGAAAAGCAACTAATAAGTTGCCATAAAAAAACAGAGGTGGCAATCAACTCAGTTATTTAAGAAAGGGGCAATTCAAGTTATGTTCAAATCTCTAAATCATGTGGGCAAATACAAAATAATAGCTCAACAGAAAACAGTCAAATGGGTCAAAATGCACCCAAAAGTGAAGAAGCATATAACATCTTTGATCATCAGATTACCATTCACATAATATATCTTTTGTAATAACCGATACACTAATTATTTCTGATATAAAAAGGAATGAAAAACTGTGTACATGTAATAAACATGCCAATGATAACAGAATTAGGAGTGGCTAGTCAGTGATCACATGCCAATGGGAGCTGATAAATCAAAGAGGTATTTACTTCGTACACAGAAATTAAAGATGATTAGACTAATAAACCCTTTCAGGCTTAAATTAATTTTTTTTCCTCCTGCTTTTCATTCATTTTGACCCAAAAATCTAACACCAAAACCATTCACATCTCCGTGTAAATTACAAGACCCTTCCCAATTACTACAATGTACTAAATTAAAATGGTGCTGCTTATTTTCAGTCTTTCCTCATCAGATACATATTCAGTCAAAATTGATTCACAATCAAATTAGCAGCTACCGATTAAGAAACAATCAATGAGTACTATGAGACTAGTATATCCAATTCATGATTAGAAAACTAATTAACCAGTTTTTTCGTAAAACACACAAGGAAGAGGAATGTAGGCTGTGGGTGAACAGCCATGTGCTTCATTACATAGGTAATAGAAACCATACTCCATATCCCAGGTTTAGAAATCCAAACAGAACAATAGGCTGCATATGTTGTTTGCCCCAAGACAAAGTCAAAAAGTTCCAATCTCAGAACAAGACTACATTTTTGTTTGAGGCGGTGTGGCGTGGAATTTAGTGGCCGGTGCAAGTGATCCGGCGGCAGTTGGCTGGCGTCGGGGTAAGGTGTTGACGCCGACGGGAAATTAGGAAGCCACAAGTGAAACAAATGAAGACGGGAACCAAGAAAGGATTTTGTTGTCAGTTTTACTTTTTTTGGCTTAAGGTGAAAAGAAAAGATAGTGATTTAATTGGAAGAAAACTGTTCGAGGGTATACCAGTCAAACACATTTACAATATGCGATATAGTAATGATCCCCCTGGAATATCAGCAACCCATGCCAATAACCAACTATGCCACAGATGAAGTTATTTGTGCAGAAAGCCAAAAGGGTTTAAAATAAAATATTAGCCATACCTCCAGCCTCAGAACCCCAGACCTCAACAATTCATGAGCTGACTGCAAAGAAGAAGCACCAAGATCTTGGAAACCCTGCTTAACGGCATGCATAGTGTATGGAATGAACTTCATTACAGAACCTTTATCTGCAACGGCCCCAACAACTCCCTGAGCAATCTTTAATTTAGCAGTATCACCTAGGTAACGAGCATCACTTCCTTTTGTCATTGCTTCAAGAGATCCCATCCCACGATATTTTTTAACCCGCTTATCACCCTATAAAGACAATGTGAAAAGTTATAAGAATTGAGACCATCAAGAATTCATACACATTCATATGCACAGCATAATAACAAATGCTAATACAACATTATATTTACAATGAAGGTTAAGGGACTTGGGAACAAGACAGATAGAATTATCTGTTTTTAGGCTAATTTAAGGAATGGTTGGAGTGTGTTACAACTGAAGTAGCAATAATCCATATAAAGTGTTCTTCAAAAAAAATCATTAAGAGTACGATTTTCTGATTATTAAGAGCCTAAATAATCAGATTTGGTGATGCAAGTATGAAGTTTATATATGAAAAATGATTGCCATAAGCCCGTAATAATGTGAATTATTCTTTAAGTCGTTATATAATCACTTTAAAAGCCTAAACTAGACCACCCAAAAAAATTGATACTTCTTGGATTACTGAAGTTTTGATTGCAACCAAATTGCATTTTTCCATCTTAATTTAGCTTTTTGTCCACTTTAACTTAGACTGCAATATCTAGAGATATAAGAACCATATATGAGGTAAAAAAACAAAAGGTTTAAACAGATTACTTGTTTTTACAGCTTCACAGTTAACATGAGTAACATTGAAATATTTTAGACAGTTTGGTGACCAGATAGATCAATGTCCCAACAAAGTTTGCTACTTTCAGAGCACTTCCAGAGTACAGGGCCAATTTCTAAGCCAAATGTACTAACTCAGGTAAACACTTTACATTCAACAAATACAAAGATTCTCAATGACATAAAAATGGGTCACGTTACCTGATACACATAGGCTCCGGGAGCTTCAGTGCTTCCTGCTAAGAAACTTCCCATCATGACAGTCGATGCACCTAAGGTCAAAGCTTTGACAATGTGTCCAGAATTTGAAATCCCACCATCAGCGATAACCGGAATGCCACTTTGTGCAGCAACAGACGATACCTTGTACACTGCAGTCGCCTACAAAGACAATAAAAAAACAACCTTAAAATATTAGGTTCCAATTTTCAACGGTTTATACTTACTTCTGACTGGAAAGGTAATTACTCCAACCTAAGGATATTTAAGCAATACCTGTCCACGGCCCACAGCACAAACTTCCTGCGTAGTACAAATCGAACCAGACCCCATCCCAACTCTCAACCCATCAACACCAGATTGAATCAAGTTCTGAGCTTGATACATCGTAACCACATTACCACCAATCACATCCAAATCAGGATACATCTTTTTCGCATACTTAATCATCTCAATCTGATAAATCGAATTCCCTTGAGAACTATCAATCACAATTACATTAACACCAGATTTAACCAGATGCTCCAATCTTTCCTTATCACTCTCCCTCGTCCCAATCGACGCCCCAACCAAAAACGTCCCATCCTCCGCAATCGATGGCATCCCACCTTTCGGAAACCCCTTAATCCTCTCCACGTCCGATTTACTCACCACATTCACTACCTCACCTTCTCCACTCACTAAAGGAACAAAATCCAAATCCTTAGCAGCTAAATAACCAGCAACATCTTCAAACTTATAACTATTCGGTAACGATACAACATTCTTCACCATATAACTACTAACCCGAGCTTCCTTATCAGTTACACCCTCCCATTTCCCCTTATCAACAAACCCCAACAATTTTCTATCAGTTTTCAACCCATTTTCAGTTACAAACACATACCGTGAAGTCTCAAACACATCACCGGACAATATTGAATCATCCGGTGACCCGAAAACGATACCCGTATCCACGAAGGGGATACGGTGCGATTTTGCGGAGCGAATTAATTCCGATTGTTCGGAAACAGTGTTGTTAGAGTGAATAATACCTATACCACCTAACGCAGCCATGGAAACAGCCATTGAAGATTCAGTTACTGTGTCCATCGGAGAAGCAACACACGGTACGGACAAGTTTATGTTGCGAGATAGCTTTGTGTGTAACTGTACGGAATCAGTGGGGAAATCGATGTAATGAGGAAGGAAGATGACATCATCGTAGGTGTAAGAGTAGCCTTGATTGAAGAGTTTAGTTGCCGGAAACCCATCTTCGAAATCTCCGATAGCGGTGGTCATGGTGGTGGCGTACGGTGGTGATTAGGGTTTTTAGCAGGAGTGAGAGTTTGAAGGACAGAAGACAGTGTCTTAGTGAGTGAGTACGTACGTGAGTAACTAAAAGTGGATTAATTTATAAATTTAACCCTCTAAAATATGTTTGTTAATAAATAGTCCCCAATATTTTTGGTTTTACATGTTTTGAGAAATGAGTACAAACGAGATATTTATGTTAGGTAACGAGGGTATTTGACCCGCGCTTCGCTGCGGGGTAGCCTTATATAATTGTGGGATTGGTAGAAATGTTGTGTTTCCAAGCTAAAAATACGACCAATTTTGTAAAAATAATTGAATTTCAATTAAAATTACAAAGTACGTTGCATGAGTTATTATAAGCAACCCACAAACACAACCTATGCTACAGAAAGCAAAAGCAAATAAATGATGCGTAGTTAAAAAGATGCTAAAAACGTATCCTTTGAGATACATATTACTATAAAGCTTCTCATTACTGGTATTTCATTGAATATTTGCTCTTTACGTAATACTAAAGTAATATAGCTAGCAATAAGTGTAGATTCACCGAAATGGTTGTTACGGTAGATCAAATGCAAGCGATTATGTAATTCACTCATAATAAGTAAACATTCAGATATTGTGGTACTTTGCATTCCTTTTTTTCCTCTCTAGCTACCTTTAGAAACACACTCGATCTGCTCGAAGTTTGACACCTAACTATCAATTTACGTAATAGACTATAGACACACGTGCACTGTCACCACTCAATACACCTGTAAAGACACGTTTTTATATCTACATAGAAAACATATCTAAAGTGACGTACCTTATCTCCAAATCTAAATAATTGTTTATGAAATGGTTTGTGTTAATCATGTGTTATACTGTAAAAATTAGATTTGCGTGAATGAACGTAAAATCATACGCAAGCACACACGTACCATATTAGTAAATTTTCAAAAGATAAATTCCATTTCCTTGTTGATAATACTTGCCCTACAACAAACTTTTAGTGCTGTAGAGAAAGGCTCTACCAGTGTATTAGCTATAAAATAAATTTCTGCGGCTTAAACTAAAAGATATAAATTGTAGAATAAATACAGACTACTAATAAAACAAAAGGGCTATTAAATTAATTTACAAAGATACTTGTGCATGATGCTCGTACCTTCTCAAAACTTTAGAAGTTGCGCATCAAGTTTAGAATGAAACTTTTAGAAGTTCAACAAATACATTGTTACTTCAATTTTCTTATTATTGATCATCATTTTATCCATTAGAACTGTCATATTCTTAAAAAAAAAAATAACTAATAAGTGGCCGGATCAACCTGCATACAAAACATGATCGAATGAGAATAATGTACTATGCTAATACCATCTATATATAGCACGCTTAATCTTTTAACGAAGTCACATCAATGTGAAATATTTCTGACCCGTGGCCGGTAATAATACTTGTTATATACGGAAGATAAATATCTTCTGATAACTTGTGAAAAGAAAACATTTCAAAACCATTGGAGGCAAAGTAAATTTACATCGTTGACACATATTCCTTTTTCGTTTTCTGGGTTGAAAAATGTATATTTGGAGAAGTAGAGATCTTCTGACGTTTAAACAGATAACAATATGAACTTACAAGTATGGCCGAATTTTTATTATTATTATTTTTTTCAATAAATAGAATCATAGATTAATAATATTCATTGTAATATTCACATAAACATTTAATAAAATCTAAAACAAAAATAATTTTTATCTCCTTACTTCCTTGATCCTTCCTTCCCTTCATTTTTTTCGTCCGCTTCCGCACCAACTTGTACTGTACCTATCTGCTTTCTTTCTTTGAAAATTGAAACTTGAAAAGTCCATGTTCATCCATTATCACACTATTCCATGCCATAATTAATACGGAATAATATTAACCTACATTACTTTTATTTACAGTTAACCGTCAGATTATTATGTAAAATATACAGTATCATTTTAGAAACAGTGTCTATCATGTTGGGTGCAACATATGAAGATTACAGTTAAAAAGTCAAATTGTATAAAATGTATGTTGAATAAAGCACCATCAATATCTCAAAACCAACCATTTTAACATAAAAAAAAAAAAAAAAGGTTAAATTAGAACATTATGTGTAAAATAAAAAAAGTACACATCAAAATATGAAACTTGATGAGAAATTTGTTCTTCTTTGGCCTCCTTCTACTGATGGCCATCCATTCATATTTTTGTCACCAACCTCATATGGCTCCCCTAGGAAATTGTCAACAACAAACCATTTAGATAGATAAATAAATAAATAAATAAATGAACCTTATTCTGAGTTGAAGCATCTTCAGTTATTATTGTTGTTAACTTTTTCACAAACTTGTTCCACCCTGGAAAGTGTTATCTGGAAAACATCATAAACAAAAAAACAAATATAACAAAAGAAACATTTAAATATCATTGCAATGCTGAAAAAGCTTCGAACACATAACTACAATTGATCGATCACGCATACATAAAAAAGGAAAAACATTATAATACCTGAACAGATGAAGATTAATCTGGGGTGAAACATCCTCATATGAATTTAGAAAAAACAAATATTAATACTCCGTAGATACATATCACAAAATTAAGCATCGTTAACTAAAAATAACAACAGAGGAAAACTAAAAGATAAATACCGAAACTATTAATCTAGAATTCTAGATAATCTACCTTAAAACTTCTATTCGTCAAACGTAAGATTTGCTTCCTCATCCTTCTATTCGTCAAGACGATGTTGGTGAGCCGTTTCTCGTCATCCCGAACTTGGACTTAGCTGCAAACATCAAAAGAACGTTAGTGAAGGATCCCGAGCCGGAGCTTAAAAGCTCTTCGGCTGGCGATTCCCAGATGGTACCCGCACTACGTTTTAGGTAGATACGGTTTGTACGCCACAAGGTCGGGACCCTTCTTTGATTGTCATGTTCCGTATATGTAAATATACTGATTATGAGAGAGAGTGAGTAACGTGTGTGTAAGTATTGAGTGAGAGTAAGATGTGAAGCCCCCTGAACACTTTGTGGTTAGGGTATTTATACCATTTACACTCGCGCTTGTATGATATTGATGGTATGCTCCGAATCTTCTTTCCTTGTCTCGATATAAAACATTACCATTTTGGTGTTTGTCTTGAACATGGATACTTCTTTTCCCTATGCGCCGTTTGCTAGTTCCCAATGCCTATATTCGTTTACAAGGCGCCGTTTGTGGATGTGACAACTCTTTATTCATGCTGACAAGTCACTATTCCTGATGACATATGGAACCATTCGGATTGTGTCTATATGGTTCATTTCACCCTTTGAATTATATCCATATGGTATCATGTGTTACTCTTTGTGTCGAATCCGAATGATATATAAATCACTTGGCTTTAGTCTGCATGGTTCATTTTGAACCATTTGGAATGGATCCGTATGATACATATTGGACCATTTGGAATGGATCCGTATGGTACATATTGAACCATTTGGAGTGGATCCGTATGGTACATCATCATGTCCCCCAATCTAGATTGATACATTCAAAAGGTGTATCGGTCTAGATTAATTATCTCGATTGGTCTCGCAAGTGATTGATTTGTTATTATGGCGATTCCCTATAAGGTAACCTCACGTCGTCTGATCGAAACGTAGTTTGTACGCCAAAATATGTGTGATTCAGAAGTGTACTGGGCCATATGTGGTTGATATGTTAGCCCGTTATTTTATGCTTCTTGCTTTAGACATAGGTTGCACGTTTCGTACATATGTTTTGTAAGCATCTCATATGGGACGTCATCATGTCCCCCAATCTAGAGTAATGCATTGAAATGAATGTCTTGGTGTAGATTTATTTTTTCAAATATATTATATTTTATATATACACTTTAATTTACGCTTCTTTCCAAGGATGTGTTCGATTTTGTCTTTGATGGGTGTTTAGGATCTTAAGGGAAACTTCAGATCCTTGGGGAAGCTTCGGATCCGTATGATTCATATACGAAATTTAGATAGGATACGAATGGTTCATATTTAGGCTCTGGGTATAATTCGGAAGGTTCATATTCAAGATTATCATAGGATCTGAATGATGAGGCTTTGGATATAATCCCGAAGGTTCATATCATAGGATCTGAATGATGAGGCTTTGGATATAATCCGGGTGGTTCATATTTAGGATTACTATTTAATCCGAATGATACATATTCAGGCTTTGGATATAGTCCGGATGGAATCCGTATGGTTCATATTTAGGCCTTGTATGGGATCCATATGGTACATCATCAAGTCCCCAATCTAGATTAATGCATTCCAAGGATGTGTCAGTCTAGATTAATTGTTTTGATAGATCTTGTAACTAATTCACTCATTTGGTCCTCGTAGGAAGGGTGTCGAAACCACGTTCAAATCGATAATGGTGGATGAAAAAATTAATGATCGAAGGTACCGAGGTAAAATACGATGCACCTGAAACTTTTTGTGGTTGTAAATCCAAATATGGTGACTGCATTTTGGATTCACGAGTCATTAACGAAAATGATGTTACCAACTAGATCAGGTAGTTGATGCTATGGTTCCTCGTACCTAAGAGCATGTGAATTCGATCGAACCAAGGCCCATTATCATCGATACATGTTGGAACATGGATCCGGTTCACCCCGGATCCAACCCGCCCACTAACTAATTGCAATTAAATACTAATAAATATAACCATGAGAGACGAGTTAGTACTCGTACCGTTCATGTATGAGAAATGAAACTAAGTATATAGGGAATCTAGGTTGTAAACCATGAAAGCTTTTCGATTGTGATTACTTTCCCGACCGGTGATATAAACGAATGTTTGACGCTTCCGCTATGAGTATTCAGGTATGTACCAAATCCTTTATTTTCAACGATACTCGAAAGGAGGGTGCTGCAAAATGGGGCTAGAATGAGGGCTTGACCCTAGCTCCAATCATGTGGTTAACATCCAAGTGGAGATATTATTGCACGTTTGAATGTGATATAGTCTAGTTTAGTTGGCCTGATGTTGCAATATTTGGATTGTTTGTCCTAAGTTGAGAGTTGGTTTATGTGACTCGGGCGAACGCTTATGTTCCCTGAACATTTAGAGAAGGGGGCATTGCGAAAATGCGTTATGATGCCACTAAGTCCAAAGACACCAAATTATCAGAAAAAAACTCCCATGCCGGACTAGAAATCAAAGAAAAGTGATGCTTTGGCACCTTTAATATATAATGATAACACAGCTGGAGGTGGACTCTTGCTATGACTACTTGGGAGTAATGTTTTTGAACTAGCTAGAAAAGATGATAGTGGCTCCTTTTAAAGGGATATTGATGTCAAACAAAATATTCAATATACCGATATGTTTATGATCAAGCAGGGATTGTTCATGACAAATATATTAATGATAGTACCACGTCTAAGGGTACCGAAGTCGAGTTCAAAGATCCATGAATAATCTGGAGGCTTGTCAAGATTTAGTAATGTTGCGACGCCTATCAATGAGCTCCATTTTAGATGAGGAACCACTTGGCGTTGGCAAGATGTGATACGTTAAGCATGGTTACATAGGTGTGTTTACAGTTAAGGAAGATGCTCTGGGAAAGATAGACGAGAGCATAACTAAGAAGGAGTTGAGGGAAAAAGAGTAGGAGTCTAAACATGACCATATGTAAGCTAGATGACAATTGGAGCACGAATTTAAATATAAAGAAGAAAAATTATTCTTTGGCCTTAGATCGGGAAGTAGTTAATTGCCGAAGGGGTAGAGTATACTTTCGAGGAGTTAAGGTCGGGTGTCGAACACCTTCTTCCTTTTGCCTCTAAGAAACGAGGTTATTTCATGGTCGGGTGTCATGAAGATTTGGTCACATACTCTAGCAGCACTGAGAACGAAGTGGATATGGCAAAGATCAGATATTCTAATTCAAATGATATGTGTTACCTTCAGAAGCTGGTCGATGCCCTCCCAAGATGCAATACAAACATCTGAGACACTTATTCCATGCTTGTGGTCGTCCTCCAGACGTTTTCCAAAGCTTCACTCTGGTCAAGCTGCCTCCTTATGCTGGTTACACCTCATATCAATGACTTATTTTTAGATTCAAGACCCTATACGGTTTACTTTTACGAATGGTTTAACTTTTGTGCTTTTGATGACATTTTGTAATGACTTATATACCTTCAGGTAAGGACCGGTGCTATGTTATACTTAGATAAGAAATGATTTTTTGTTTCCCTCCGGATGGAGATATGATTTTGTTATCCTCGTGTTAAAGAGAGGTATTTTGTTACCCTCCGATTAAGGAATGGTTCTTTGGGTATTTCAACTTTGGAGCAATTTTCTTTCATTTCGTATCTAGTACTTTGATAGCACCATAGCTTAGCATAGCCGTAACATAGCTAAAATGTTATGTATCTTAACATTGTCGAAGCTTAAAACTGCCCTGGTGTGACCAAGCGGTTTGTGTTTATACATGGTTTCAAGAAATAATTTTACGCCAAGCGGTATAAACAAAGCTTCCCATGGGAAGAATGACTTTTTAAGTGTTCGGTATTCATTATCTTTACCATATAGCACTTAAAAGAATGAGACAATAGGGTATATGTAACTCATTTTGGCTAGGCCATTGTCATAGATCCTGAGCATGTTAGAGAGGTTATGTCAACCACTGATCTTGGGAAAATTACAAGAATGTATCTTGTGAACTCAACTTCATAATAAAGTTATATAATTTAAACATAGTATTGATGAAAACTCATCCCATTCCAATATTGATGAATATTATTTTATGTGAGAACAAGGCTTCCCTTGTAGACATTAGGTAATTAGTTAGGTGAAACGGGCCTCGTAATCGTAACTAGTAGCTACACATATGGAACGAATTTGTGAGGTGTGCTCAACCTTTTGATCCTATTATCGTTTCCAAGGATCCAAAGTATATTTGAGGAGAATGCTCAACCGTTCGGATCTGAGGCCGTGGCCAAAAATCCGGAGCATATTCGGATAAATCAATATCTTTTTTTTTGTGCAATGTTCCCCCATTTATATATTGAGTTGTTGATATATTGTGTTGATGTGTAGCAAGTATGGTCTTAATGTGTCATTGCCGTAGCATGGATAAGCCATATGACCTTGCTATGGTCCATCTGTAATATCATTTGGACTTAGAAATTGCCGTAGCAATAATAAGTCACTGATCTGTGTTATATCAATGTGTGATAATTTTGAAATGTATGGCGCGTAGCCGTATCCTATCATTGTCGTAGCATAGATAAGGGTGTTTTTCCTTTGCTCTTTTTATCAATGTTGATAATTTTGAAAGGTATGGCGCTTAGCCGTATCATATCATTGTCGTAGCATAGATAAGGGTGTTTATCCTTTGCTCTTTTTATCAATGTTGATAATTTTGAAAGGTATGGCGCGTAGCCGTATCATATCATTGCCGTAGCATAGATAAGGTATGTGAACTTGTGGTGGTGTATTTGAAATACCACCTTGTTCACAATTGCCGTAGCGTTTAATACAAGGCGTCCCTTGTGAGTGACTCCATTATAGGATGAAGTAATAGGTTTTTTGTTACCCTTTTGTTTCTAAGGCCGTTGCCGAAGATCTGGAGCTTATTAGAGGGGTTAGCTCAACCTTTTAGTCCTACGGCTGTTGCCAAGGATCTAGAGCATATTAGAGAGGTTTGCTCAACCATTCGGATTTAAGGTTGTCGTTACAAATCCGGAGCATATTAGAGTTGCTCAACCCTTCGGATTTAAACTTGTCGCCAAAAATTCGGAGAATATATACTAGAGTTGCTCAACGCTTTGGATTTAAGGTTGTCGTTACAAGTCCGGAGCATATTAGAGAGGTTTGCTCAACCATTCGGATTTAAGGTTGTCGCCATGAATCCGGAGCATATTAGAGAACTTTGCTCAACCGATTCACATGGTAGCTCAATTTGTAATCTACGTCAACAAATAGAGGTGCGCTTTCCACCCCTCATGGTGGTAATAATCGCTTTACTTTTTATCATAAAAAATCGCAAGTAAAACTAAACTAATGTACAAACATTAATATGATATAAAAGAACACGTAGATGCCATATTTCCGGAGTTCATTTTATTCCAAGTTAATGGAACCATTTTCTCTCCGGATCCTAAAGGTCACATGCTTATAATCGGGGTGAGCTTCCTTCTATATTAGTCCTCTAAGGATTAAATTAGTATTTCCATGAGGTAACATACCTGAAGATCGAAGATTGTTGTTTCGAGGTTGGGTCGCTGCCTTAGTGTCTCCAAAGGCTGCGATGTTCCTCGTTGAGACACCGTGCGTTTGGCACTTACTTGAAAACATGCTTTGCCTTCATCCAGTATGCTTTGATTTCATCCAAAATGCTTCAGTTTTATCCAGCATGCTTCGGCTTCATCCAGCATGTGTAGGCTTCGTGCAACATGTTCCAAACTTATCCAACATGTGTAGGATGCACCTTTCATGCTTTATCATGCATCCAACCTGCATAGGTTGCATCCTTCATGATTTATCAAGCATCTAATATGCTTCAGAAATACGCTTCGGCTCCAAAGCATCACATATAGTATGTCTTCACTAGTCTGGAGTTTCTTGGAGGAATTGAATGTAAGGTTTTCAAGTTTTACTGTTCCTCCTTTGGGATGAAGTGTATTGTGCCCGCACTCCTTCTAACTTTTATCCTTTATCAGGTCTTTTGAGGATGCTTTACGGAGGCTTAAGATCCATAAGTGAAGCTCCAAGTCACTAGGAAAGCTTCGAATCCTTAAGGGACGCTTCACAAAGAAACCATTTGAAGTGTTTTGAGGTTTATTTTTGAGTTTTTAGTGTGAGCTTAAGAGAAGCACTCTTGTTTGAGGAGAGTGAGATGATTTAGAGATCGGAGCCTCGTGGTTGAGTGGGGACGATGGCGTGGTACCATCGTCCATCTGAGACTCAACTTGACCGTCCGTAAAATATCAATGGGTTGGTATAAGTCGAGTCCCACGGATGGCGCCACTTGTTGCTACATAAATCCGCCGGGTTTGTCAAGACGATGTTGGTGAGCCGTTTCTCGTCATCCCGAACTTGGACTTAGCTGCAAACATCAAAAGAACGTTAGTGAAGGATCCCGAGCCGGAGCTTAAAAGCTCTTCGGCTGGCGATTCCCAGATGGTACCCGCACTACGTTTTAGGTAGATACGGTTTGTACGCCACAAGGTCGGGACCCTTCTTTGATTGTCATGTTCCGTATATGTAAATATACTGATTATGAGAGAGAGTGAGTAACGTGTGTGTAAGTATTGAGTGAGAGTAAGATGTGAAGCCCCCTGAACACTTTGTGGTTAGGGTATTTATACCATTTACACTCGCGCTTGTATGATATTGATGGTATGCTCCGAATCTTCTTTCCTTGTCTCGATATAAAACATTACCATTTTGGTGTTTGTCTTGAACATGGATACTTCTTTTCCCTATGCGCCGTTTGCTAGTTCCCAATGCCTATATTCGTTTACAAGGCGCCGTTTGTGGATGTGACAACTCTTTATTCATGCTGACAAGTCACTATTCCTGATGACATATGGAACCATTCGGATTGTGTCTATATGGTTCATTTCACCCTTTGAATTATATCCATATGGTATCATGTGTTACTCTTTGTGTCGAATCCGAATGATATATAAATCACTTGGCTTTAGTCTGCATGGTTCATTTTGAACCATTTGGAATGGATCCGTATGATACATATTGGACCATTTGGAATGGATCCGTATGGTACATATTGAACCATTTGGAGTGGATCCGTATGGTACATCATCAACCATCATAGCTCAAATCTCAATATATGATATCTAAAACAAAAGTGCTTGTAATTAGTAATAATAATTAGTGAGAAAATAGAAATATTGACAAAAGAGGAATAAACATGAAAAACAATGGAAAAGGGTAATGATAAAATTTGAAGAAATCTGGAAAGAAGATAGAGGTTGAAGAACAATCCAATAGGACAAAACTTTAAGGATGGGATACAAAAAGCAAAGGAGTAAAGTCGGTCAACATTGTAGAAATTAAAATAATAATAAAATGCTGATAATACGTGTAGCCAACCAGTTAACCGATATATACGTGTGCGCACCTAAATCAATTGAGTAAGCCTAAATAAATAAAAAACACAAAGATTCGAACTCGAGACCTACGGCATGTGCTACCGCATCAGCTTCCGTTTAGCTAGCACGGCACTTTTGTTCAATTTTACGTTTCTTATATATATATATTACACATAGAATATGCAATGTGGCAACATCCGATTGGTCACGCTACTGTTCATGTCATGCTACTTTGTTAATAATGATAATATGTACTTCAATTACGTTTAACGTGCAAATACTTTAATTACGTTTAACATGAAAAAACCGAAACCATAGCAATGCCACTGAGCCCAATACTGCCTTTCAAAAAAAAAAAAAAAAAAAAGTAAAATTGTATCAACTGAATATTTTATTTAGTCAAAGTGAGATAAATTAATTGTAACAAAAATCAATGGGTCACAAATTTTTTTAGTTTTAGGATTAATCTAATATTTTCACACTCAGTTTAAATTTGCCTAAAATATAAAACCAGATTAGTTGAAATAGCGGATTTTTAGGATTAACCAATATTTAATATTAAATTTTTATAGCTCTAGCAGTAAGTAATTGATCACCTCGTAGTTTATATGAAAGTGCTTAAATAGTATAATTTTTACTTAAATTAGAGATAACTTGTTTAAGAGTCAAATGGATGTTTTGTTTGGTAATTTTGAATGTAAAATGAACATTTTTAGAGGTTATTGTTAGGCCTCTCCCAACCGTGACACGAACTGACGCGTCAGTTGCCTGCCAGCTCAGCGCCACGTCAGACTGACACAACTGACACACAACTGACACACAACTGACACACCCCTGCCAACAGCAACATCACTTCCCTTATTTTCAGGGCCCCACACACTATTTAATCTATTTATTTAATACAAAAACTTAAATAACACATTAAATTAAAACTAAAAACATTACATTAATTAAAAATTAAATATTACAAATCCTAAAAAAATAAAATGTTACAATTCCTAAAAAAAGAAAAAATTACAATTCCTAAAAAAAGAAAAAATTACAATTCCTAAAAAGGAAAAAAAAATACATTTATTAATAATAAATTAAAACTAGCTAACGCGTTCGGAAATTTGGTGGGAGGCTCGAGATGTGTTCGATGAGGGCATCGCGAAGACGATGATGGACGACACGGTCACGCAATTCTTTATCCATACGTAGTTGCACCGCTACCCTTTCTTCCCACGTTCGTTGAGGTAGATTTTCCGGGTTTGTCCAATACTCTTCCTCGTGTGTACACATATTGCGTCCATTGTCTTCGATTATCATGTTGTGTAAAACTACACAACAATACATGATTCGCCGTATTTTGTTGACGCTATATGGTCTAGCGGGGTTTTTCAAGATTTGCCAACGGCCTTGAAGTACCCCGAATGCCCGTTCCACATCTTTCCTTGCCGATTCTTGGTACCTCTTGAACCTTGACTCGGCTTCTGTCAACGGATACTTGAACGACTTCACAATCGTCGACCATTCCGGATATATTCCATCGCCGAGATAATACCCTTTGGTGAATTGTTGACCGGCAATAGTGAAGTTGACTTGAGGAGCTTGATCTTGTAGTAAGTCTTGGAATAAATCAGATTCATTGAGAACGTTGATGTCGTTGTTCGATCCGGCAGGACCAAAGAAAGCGTGCCAAATCCACAAATCGTAGGAGGCAACGGCTTCAAGCATGATTGTTGGATACCCGTGATCACCTCGAGTGTATTGACCTTTCCATGCAATTGGGCAATTTCTCCAAGCCCAGTGCATACAATCTATACTTCCAAGCATACCCGGAAAACCGTGTAGTTCCGCATGGCGTTGATGCAATCGTTGCACATCATGGAGTGTTGGTTTTCTTAAATACTCACGTGAATACATATGAAAAATACATTTACAAAAGTTGTCCAAACAATCGTATGATGTTTGTTGACCCATATGTAGGTATTCATCGAACAAGTCGGCGGCACAACCGTATGCCATTTGCCGTAAGGCCGACGTGACTTTTTGGAAAACATTAAATCCGGGTTTTCCGGTTGCGTCTAGACCTTGATGGAAATAAAGAAAGTAAGGGGGTATCGGATGGTGGGAGTACGATAAGATACCTTGGCATAAATGTATAAACATTGGCCGACTCATCCGAAAGCGACGACGAAAGAAATCAAGCGGGAATGTCGGGTTCTCGGCAAAGTAGTCTTGATATAAACGTTGGCCGGCGGCATAACGATCTCTTGGAAAATAACGTCTCGGACGTGGAACGCGTACTTCAATCTCCTCGTCCGAATCGGATGACGTATCTTGTTGTACACGGGTAGCGACCGGATTATATGCGGCTAGGACGGCATTTAAATCGTCTCGATCGGAATCGGATCCAGACATGTTAAGAAAATGGTGTTTTAATTTGTAGATGAATTGGTATAAAAATGGTGAAAAAATGGGTAAAAGAAATGAAATGGAAATAATATTGAAGTTGTAGAAGTTGTGAAATATTTTGTTGGATTGGGTGTGAATGTTGTGAAAATGGGTGGAAAGTGGTAAATTGAAAAGTAAAATTGTATAAAGTTGTGGAATATTTGAAAGTTAGAGTGTGAATGTTGTGAAAAATTGGTTGGGTTTGGTTTGAATTTATAGTGGTAAATTGATTTTTAAATTTTTTTTTTTTTTTTTTTTAAGCTTGCAACGGATCCCGACCGGTGGCCCCCACTATTTCCCTCTCTCTCTCCCGTCGGATTCCCGACGCACACCCACCGACGCGGCGTACCGACGCCCCGTGCCAACGGCGTCGGTGCGTCGGTACAACCGACGCCCCCCACCGACGTCCCGTTAGTAGCAGTCTTAGATTGATTGATATTGATATATAATCATTCACCACCTACTTTTATTTATTATTTTCTAATATAATACAGTATATAGTTATAGTTATTTTTTTTAGAAAAGCAAAATTATTATTATTATATTTATATATATGAAATGAATGCTCATACTACGTGCCCATAGACTACATACAAACACATCAGACCCATATGTAGGGATGGCAATGGATCGGATATGGATCGGATGATGCCATATCCACATCCATATCCATTTAAATATTTTCGTCCACATCCATATCCATATCCATTAAATTTCAATTCATCCATCCGTATCCATATCCGATGGGTTAAGCGGGTTAATGGATGCCAATTGGATATTCAAAATATGTTAAAAAAATTCTTAATATGAAATGAAACTAACAAATATTGTAACAAAATATATATATATATATATATATATATATATATAACATTACATAAGGAAATATAGTACAAGAGCGTTTAATTGCTATCTTTAATGAAGAATTATTTGTTACAATTACTGTAACACCTGCTAAATTAGGATAATTATTTATGCCTAATTGATTGTAACTAGTTGTAATTAGTATGTAATAGGACTAATTGCAGACTCTATTTGTACATATATAAGGTGAATTATATATATATGTGTGTACTTACGCGATTTGGATTAATCGTACGAATTAACCGGACGGAGTCCGACACAGTTACTTGGACGTTGGTGACGAAAACTTACCTAAATAATGAGAACGTATTTTATTATATAAAATACACAGCGAACAAACATTATTTATAATACCGCGACGACAATTTAAATAATTTAACGAATATGTATTAAACGCGAGTTAAAAATTTTAATACTTCGACAAATGTTTTTATAATTAATTTCAAGGTATTTCATTAAAATATTTCCGTCATCTTTTAAAAATATAACTGCTTGATTTAACGTTTAAACGACGGAGGAAACGAACACCGCACGGAGCGCGGAGGCGCGGACTGAAAATGGGAGGCTTAACCTCCCACTTTCTTTTCTCTTTCTTTTCACTTTCTCATTTCTTTCTCTTTCTTTCTCTTATTTCTCTCTCAACTAACAAAACCACCACCATCTTACAAAATCACAAAATAACACCACGAAACGACGCCGAATCATACCACTCCTTTGGAATAAAAGAACCCCGGCATCCCGATCTACCTTTCCATCTTTTCGGATTTTCGATCCGACATTTTGTAAGTTTCCGACAAAACCCGAAACTCTCCGTTTTTGCTCATTTTTACGTTTTTATGGTTTATATATGCTTAAAATGTCCAAAAATGGGTTGGGTAAAAGATTTGGACCAAACGGAAGTTTTTCGACCGTTTTTCCGGCCACCAATTTCCGATCAGACCGCTACGTCGCAGAGACGCTGGGCTATCTGCGACGTAGCTCAAAACGTCGCATTATGTGGCCAACGTCGCACTTAGCGACGTCGCGGCCTACGTCGCACAACCCTTCGTGACGTCGCATTGTGCGACGTCCGTCACTACGTCGCATTAAGTTGCTACGTCGCGCCTAGCGACGCCAGCCCCTACGTCGCATTGATTTGCGAAGGTCGCATCATGCGACGTACATGCCTACGTCGCACCCTACGTCGCATGCTACGTCGCATTCTACGTCGCACAAACCAGAACCTTGAAAAGTCAGATTTTACTAAGTGTCGAACTTACACAACTTCAAATACTTATGTCATACGACTTAACAAACGTCATAGAACATACTTTCTATTACAATTACACTAAATTGAGTTATAAATGATAACACTTTGAATCATTATTTCAAACCGTCACCAACGGGCCATATTTGTTTTCAAACTACAAACGGATTACTAAACAAACACTTGGACATAATGAGTTGTGTAAACAACTAGCCTAGATGGTCTTGCGAGACATCTACTTACTTAACTTTATATGTTTAGGTATTTGAAGGTTACGGGTTCGGAGAACCTACGGTTGATATTATTTACTCGTTTATTGATATAAACGTACTTGCAAAGACTCAGGTGAGTCTTACGGCCCCACTTTTACTGTTTTATCTTATTGGGGGAGATACATGCTACTACTTTTCCTTGAACACAAGTACTAAACTGTTTACTATACCAAACGAAATTGCATGAGTTTACTTACAAACAGAAGTCTCTCCATCATATATCGTTAGTTATGGACTTAAGCGCGAACAGTAGTTAATGGATCCATTAGGGAAATGACCCTCCCCACCCGGGGCAGTAGCGCTGCCACGTACCGATTTACACGTATAAACGGGTGACAACTTATTCGTTACTGATGCTTGCTCAACTACGAGCATGTCACGGGAGCAAACTTATTACTTACGGGTTAAGCTTCGATTATGAGCCTCATGGCAACGGTATAAACTTACTTATTTACATTTGCTGGACTGCAAATACTGATTTTACGATTGCTGGATTGCAATGGCTGATTTTTACGCCTACGGGCATTGCTAATGAAATCTCGTGTTCAAAGCCGATATTATTTACAAACCTGTGAGATTCACCAACCTTTTGGTTGACACTTTCTAGCTTTGTATCTCAGGTACACTTACGGAGTAGGTTCACTCCAGGATTGCTAGCTAGAGTCGCATGATTTACAAACTGCATTTAACGAAGATTCTTTGGCATTATCTTTTGTAACTATGATTATGTAATAGAATCTTCCGCTATACGCGCGGACTCTAGGAAACTACATTTTTGTGTACGAAAACCTACGGTTTTCAGACGATTCAAATTATGAAATGTAACTATTTTACAAACGTCTCATTTAGAGGTCGTTTGCTATATATCTTGTGCTTTGTATATTGATTAGTAACACCCAAAGTATGCTTCCGCAAAACAGTGAATTTCGGGGGTGTTACAGATTGGTATCAGAGCCTAAGGTTATAGTGAACTAGGTTGCATTTAGTGGGCCTAGACTATGACCATTAGGCAGTATTTCCTTATTAGACATGATTGGTTCAGGAATTACATCATACGACTTTAATTTAACATAGCTTGATCAACTATGTACAATTAAGGGAAGATGATGTGAGGTCTGAAATGGCTATGTCGAACAGGAATGCGTTAGTTGACTCTGACCACGAGGGAACCGAGACTCTTACTTGTTATGTGCTAGACATACACTAGGCTATTATGTGAGATACGAGTATATACATACATAGGCCTCACTCACTGACTATACTACTAGGCTATTATATATTGAATATATATATGAATAGGCCTCGCACGTAAACACACTCGCTATAGAGATAGCCGACGTTTCTCTGGTGACACTTACGAATTTCTCTCAGCGGTTTGCACCGACCATGACCGACTTGATTTCCGTCACACCACCTTGTGGCGTACTCTAATGATTTTATGAAAATCACATCTAACACCCGGAAACAACGTACTTCCAAGGACTAAAATCCTCTCTCTGTCATTTCTATAGAACTCAAAGACGCGAATTCCCAAATGGACGACCACATGTCTGATAGTGACCAAGTCCACGAGGAACAAATCCAGTACACGTATCTCGATGAGGACATCGTACCAGAAGAAGAAATCATGCTGGAGGGAAACGAAAATCAGAATTTCGAAATGACTGGCATCGACATAGAAGAATATGAAAGAGTGAGAGATCAGGCTGTGGGACTAGACGGCCGAAATTGGGCACTTAAGCGTAAGTGCATAGACTATGAACAAAGATTGAGAATCTCAAACCGATCTGTCCCTACACGAATCAAAGATAAGATCCGTTACTGGAAGAAAGTGGCCACTAACATAACCCGTAGGACCAAAACATGGATCAAACGTTTGGGCAGGAAATCAACGGAGGAGACTAGGTACCGCTCCACGACTCAAAGATACAGGGACATGCTCGAGGCACGCTACCACCCACACGACCTGAACCTGGAGTCGGAAGACGAATCCGAAAGCCAGGAACCGTAACTAAGAATGAACCAACCGACTAGCAGAAACTGTGGACCGCCTTGGCACACTATGGAACAAATTAATCTACATTAAGAATAGTGTAGTTTTTGTCTTGTAATCTACCTCGTAATCTAGGGACTATCTAGCACTACTTTATAAACTAGTCGGATGTAACCATTCCCGACACCTTTTGTAATATCTCTGTAGGATGTAACTTTTGAACTCACTTTATCTATCAGATATCCTTTGTTATCTCAACTCACATTAATTGTCATTTTCCATGTTGATGTTATGTATTACTGCTTTTATACATGTACATCTGTGACAATTACAATTTCATACAAAATCTCATGTATCTTCATTTCTTTTATTGAAGAATCATGCCGCCAAAGACACGACCATACACCGATGCCCAGATTACCTCCCTTATAACCCAGGCTGTTACTGAAGCCTTGGCTCGGAATACTCCACCAAACTCCTCGAGAAACAGCGATGCCGCTGAAACCACTACTGCTAAACCCTGTTCATACAAAGACTTTCAGAACTGCAAACCTCTAAACTTTGCAGGTACTGAGGGAGCTATCGGTCTAGTACGCTGGATCGAGAAAGTTGAGTCTGTATTTCTTATCTGCAACTGTGCGGAGGGAGATAAGGTTAAGTTCTCCGTTAGTACTTTTACTGACACCGCACTCACCTGGTGGAACACTTATGCCCAGACTGTGAGTGTTGCTACTGCTTACCAACTCCCGTGGGAGGAGTTGAAGAAGATGTTGAGGGGCGAGTATTGCCCCAGGGATGAATTGAAACAACTAGAAGTGGAATTCTGGAACCACAAGATGCAGGGTGATGACATCACCGGATACACCAACCGTTTCCACCAACTGGCACTTCTGTGCCCAACCATGGTCGATCCTGAGTACAAGAGGATCGAGAAATTTGTTGATGGTCTTCCTGAAAGACTCCAAGACCTGGTAACTTCTTCCAAACCGGGTACTATTCAGAGCGTCATCCGTATGGCCCATGAACTAACGGCAAATTCTGTCCGCCGTGGTACAACTTCAACCCCATCTGCAAACAACAAACGCAAGTGGGAAGGTAACCCCAACTCATCCAAACAAACCTTCAACAAAAAGCCTGAGTACATTAAGGCTTATACATCTGGAACTTCGGAAAAGAAAGGGTACAGCGGGAACAAGCCTTACTGTTCCAAATGCAGCCGCCATCATGACGGTTCTTGTCCTTGCTCCAACTGCAAGCGGTTCGGGCATCTAGCCAAGGATTGCCGAATCAACATTTCTACCCCCAACACTAATGCACCAAAAGCCTGCTTTGGGTGCGGAAATACAGGGCATTTCAAGAAAGATTGCCCAAAGCTGAAAAACAACAATAACCCTGCTCGCGGCAGATCATTCGTTATCAAGGCTGGGGAAGCCAGACAAGACCCGAACGTCGTGACGGGTACGTTCCTTCTCAACGACCTTACTGCTTCGGTGTTATTTGATACCGGTGCCGATAGAAGCTTCATATCTGAGAAATTTAGCCCTTTACTTGATATTACTCCCACTGCCTTAGATGCTAAATACATTGTAGAATTAGCTAACGGCAAACTGATTGAGACTGATAGCATCATACACAACTGTACACTTAACCTCACGAACGAAACGTTTTCCATTGATTTAATCCCTGTCGAGATCGGCAGCTTCGATATTATTGTCGGTATGGATTGGTTATCCAAGCACCGAGCTGAAATCATCTGTCATGACAAACTCGTTCGCATACCTCTTGTCTCCGGTGGAACCTTAGTCTTACAAGGGGAGACCGGTAGACGGAATCTGAATATTGTATCCTGTCTGAAAACGAGAAAATATCTACGAAAAGGGTACCAAGCTATCCTCGCACATGTAACGGAGAAGAAGTCGGAGGAGAAGCGACTTGAGGATGTTCCGATCGTGCGGGATTTTCCGGAAGTCTTTCCTGAAGACTTACCCGGACTTCCGCCACCTAGACAAGTTGAATTTCAAATCGAACTTGTGCCCGGAGCTGCACCCGTGGCACGAGCCCCTTACCGTTTAGCACCATCCGAAATGCAGGAGTTGTCTAACCAACTACAGGAACTCCTGGACAGAGGATTCATTCGACCAAGTTCCTCACCTTGGGGAGCTCCGGTCTTATTCGTGAAAAAGAAAGATGGATCTTTCCGCATGTGTATTGACTACCGAGAGCTGAATAAGCTAACCATAAAGAATCGGTACCCGCTTCCTAGAATTGATGTTCTGTTTGACCAACTCCAGGGATCGAGCGTTTACTCAAAGATTGATCTACGGTCGGGTTATCATCAACTCCGAGTCCGTGACAATGATATCCCAAAGACAGCTTTCCGAACTCGTTATGGGCATTATGAATTCCAAGTGATGCCATTCGGTTTAACCAACGCACCGGCCGTATTCATGGACCTTATGAATCGGGTGTGCAAACCATATCTTGACAAATTCGTCATTGTGTTCATCGACGATATTCTGATTTACTCTCGCAATGAGCAGGAACATGCTCAACATCTGAAAACCATTCTAGGACTTCTGAAACACGAAGAGTTATATGCCAAATTCTCTAAGTGTGAGTTCTGGATTCGAACCGTTCAATTCCTCGGGCACGTGATTGACAGCCAAGGAATTCATGTTGATCCCGCCAAGATTGAAGCAATCAAGGGCTGGGAGTCACCGACCACTCCAACCGAAGTGAGACAATTCTTAGGTCTTGCTGGTTATTATCGCCGATTCATCGAAAACTTTTCAAGAATAGCTGTTCCCCTAACCACACTGACTCAGAAAGATAAGAAGTTCGATTGGACGGATAAACAAGAGTCAGCCTTCCAGCTATTGAAAAACAAACTTTGCAGTGCACCAATCTTGTCCTTACCCGAGGGCACCGACGATTTCGTAGTTTACTGCGACGCCTCACACCAAGGACTTGGTTGTGTGTTGATGCAACGGGAAAAAGTCATTGCCTATGCCTCACGACAACTGAAAATCCACGAGAAAAACTATACGACCCACGACCTCGAGTTAGGTGCTGTGGTCTTCGCATTGAAAATCTGGAGACATTATCTCTACGGTACGAAAAGCACTATCTTCACCGATCACAAAAGTCTCCAACACATATTCGATCAGAAAGATCTAAACATGAGGCAACGTCGCTGGGTTGAGTTACTTAGTGACTACGACTGCGAGATCAAATACCATCCGGGCAAGGCTAACGTAGTGGCCGATGCCTTAAGCCGAAAAGAACGAGTGAAACCCCTTCGAGTCCGAGCACTTTCTATGACAATTCGTAACGAGCTTCCTGCTCAAATCCTTACCGCTCAACTTGAAGCACTCAACGATGAAAACTTGAAAAATGAAGCCTTGCGAGGCTTGGATAAACAATTCGAAATCAAACCCGATGGAACTCGATACTTCTCTAACCGGGTGTGGTTACCCAAATTCGGAAACTTGCGAGATTTGGTGATGGCTGAAGCTCACAAATCTCGATACTCTATACATCCTGGATCTGACAAGATGTATCATGACGTCAAAGGGTTGTATTGGTGGCCTAACATGAAAGCTGACATCGCCTTGTACGTCAGTATGTGCCTAACCTGTTCCAAAATAAAGACCGAACACCAAAGACCCTCTGGGTTGCTTCAACAACCTGAAATTCCTCAATGGAAATGGGAACAGATTTCCATGGACTTCATTACCAAACTACCGAAAACTTCGAGTGGTTGCAATACCATTTGGGTGATCGTGGACCGTCTCACGAAATCTGCTCATTTTCTGGCCATCAAGGAAACCGACAAGATGGAGCGTCTGACTCGCATCTATGTCAAAGAAATCATCTCGCGACACGGTGTACCTATCTCGATCATCTCGGATAGGGACAACCGTTTTACTTCTAACTTTTGGCAATCGCTACAGAAATCTCTTGGTACTCGTCTGGATATGAGTACCGCTTATCACCCGCAAACCGATGGCCAAAGCGAGCGAACTATTCAAACACTGGAGGATATGCTACGAGCCTGCGTAGTCGACTTCGATACTTCTTGGGAAAATCACTTACCGTTGTGTGAGTTTTCGTACAACAACAGTTACCATACCAGCATAAAGGCTGCACCCTTCGAGGCACTTTACGGACGTAAGTGCCGATCACCTGTCTGTTGGACTGAGTTAGGAGAATCCCAACTCACGGGTCCAGAAATCATTCAAGAAACTACTGAGAAAATCGTTGGTATTCAAAACCGGCTGAAAGCCGCACGTGATCGTCAGAAAAGCTATGCTGACGTGAGACGCAAACACCTTGAGTTCCAGGTAGGAGACAAGGTACTTCTCAAAGTGGCACCGTGGAAAGGTGTTATTCGATTCGGGAAACGAGGCAAACTAAATCCTAGATACATCGGACCATTCGAAATCCTTGAAAGAATTGGTCCAGTGGCATATCGCCTGCAACTTCCTGCTGAACTTAGCAGCGTACACAACACATTCCACATTTCTAACTTGAAGAAATGTCTGTCTGACGAGACGCTGATTATACCGCTCGACGAAATTCAAATCGATGATAAACTTCATTTTGTCGAGAAACCTATGGAAATCATGGACCGTGAGGTCAAGCAATTGAAACAGAGTCGTATTCCCATAGTAAAAGTCAGGTGGAATTCTAGGCGCGGCCCTGAGTTCACCTGGGAACGGGAAGACCAAATGCGACAGAAATATCCACATCTCTTCCCAGACAACGCACCGTCCGTGCACTCAAGCTAATTTCGGGACGAAATTTCTTTAACAAGGGGAGAATGTAACACCTGCTAAATTAGGATAATTATTTATGCCTAATTGATTGTAACTAGTTGTAATTAGTATGTAATAGGACTAATTGCAGACTCTATTTGTACATATATAAGGTGAATTATATATATATGTGTGTACTTACGCGATTTGGATTAATCGTACGAATTAACCGGACGGAGTCCGACACAGTTACTTGGACGTTGGTGACAGAAACTTACCTAAATAATGAGAACGTATTTTATTATATAAAATACACAGCGAACAAACATTATTTATAATACCGCGACGACAATTTAAATAATTTAACGAATATGTATTAAACGCGAGTTAAAAATTTTAATACTTCGACAAATGTTTTTATAATTAATTTCAAGGTATTTCATTAAAATATTTCCGTCATCTTTTAAAAATATAACTGCTTGATTTAACGTTTAAACGACGGAGGAAACGAACACCGCACGGAGCGCGGAGGCGCGGACTGAAAATGGGAGGCTTAACCTCCCACTTTCTTTTCTCTTTCTTTTCACTTTCTCATTTCTTTCTCTTTCTTTCTCTTATTTCTCTCTCAACTAACAAAACCACCACCATCTTACAAAATCACAAAATAACACCACGAAACGACGCCGAATCATACCACTCCTTTGGAATAAAAGAACCCCGGCATCCCGATCTACCTTTCCATCTTTTCGGATTTTCGATCCGACATTTTGTAAGTTTCCGACAAAACCCGAAACTCTCCGTTTTTGCTCATTTTTACGTTTTTATGGTTTATATATGCTTAAAATGTCCAAAAATGGGTTGGGTAAAAGATTTGGACCAAACGGAAGTTTTTCGACCGTTTTTCCGGCCACCAATTTCCGATCAGACCGCTACGTCGCAGAGACGCTGGGCTATCTGCGACGTAGCTCAAAACGTCGCATTATGTGGCCAACGTCGCACTTAGCGACGTCGCGGCCTACGTCGCACAACCCTTCGTGACGTCGCATTGTGCGACGTCCGTCACTACGTCGCATTAAGTTGCTACGTCGCGCCTAGCGACGCCAGCCCCTACGTCGCATTGATTTGCGAAGGTCGCATCATGCGACGTACATGCCTACGTCGCACCCTACGTCGCATGCTACGTCGCATTCTACGTCGCACAAACCAGAACCTTGAAAAGTCAGATTTTACTAAGTGTCGAACTTACACAACTTCAAATACTTATGTCATACGACTTAACAAACGTCATAGAACATACTTTCTATTACAATTACACTAAATTGAGTTATAAATGATAACACTTTGAATCATTATTTCAAACCGTCACCAACGGGCCATATTTGTTTTCAAACTACAAACGGATTACTAAACAAACACTTGGACATAATGAGTTGTGTAAACAACTAGCCTAGATGGTCTTGCGAGACATCTACTTACTTAACTTTATATGTTTAGGCATTTGAAGGTTACGGGTTCGGAGAACCTACGGTTGATATTATTTACTCGTTTATTGATATAAACGTACTTGCAAAGACTCAGGTGAGTCTTACGGCCCCACTTTTACTGTTTTATCTTATTGGGGGAGATACATGCTACTACTTTTCCTTGAACACAAGTACTAAACTGTTTACTATACCAAACGAAATTGCATGAGTTTACTTACAAACAGAAGTCTCTCCATCATATATCGTTAGTTATGGACTTAAGCGCGAACAGTAGTTAATGGATCCATTAGGGAAATGACCCTCCCCACCCGGGGCAGTAGCGCTGCCACGTACCGATTTACACGTATAAACGGGTGACAACTTATTCGTTACTGATGCTTGCTCAACTACGAGCATGTCACGGGAGCAAACTTATTACTTACGGGTTAAGCTTCGATTATGAGCCTCATGGCAACGGTATAAACTTACTTATTTACATTTGCTGGACTGCAAATACTGATTTTACGATTGCTGGATTGCAATGGCTGATTTTTACGCCTACGGGCATTGCTAATGAAATCTCGTGTTCAAAGCCGATATTATTTACAAACCTGTGAGATTCACCAACCTTTTGGTTGACACTTTCTAGCTTTGTATCTCAGGTACACTTACGGAGTAGGTTCACTCCAGGATTGCTAGCTAGAGTCGCATGATTTACAAACTGCATTTAACGAAGATTCTTTGGCATTATCTTTTGTAACTATGATTATGTAATAGAATCTTCCGCTATACGCGCGGACTCTAGGAAACTACATTTTTGTGTACGAAAACCTACGGTTTTCAGACGATTCAAATTATGAAATGTAACTATTTTACAAACGTCTCATTTAGAGGTCGTTTGCTATATATCTTGTGCTTTGTATATTGATTAGTAACACCCAAAGTATGCTTCCGCAAAACAGTGAATTTCGGGGGTGTTACAATTACAAATAAACATATATTTTGACAAATGTAAATGTGTAATCTCTATGTTTATCGGCTAATCTCACATGTTTTAATTGTCATCTATCGTATATTGTGACTTCACTATATGATCGAAAGCAAAATTTGGCTCGGTGTGATATATTTATGCATTTGGATTTGCTATATGAATTTATAATACAAATAAAAAAACTCATCAAATATACATTATATATTTTAAATTTAAGACTTTATATAATCAATAACATCATAATAGTTTATGGTTTATATGTATGTGAATATGTTAATTTATATGTATTTATGCACGTATATGTATATGTGTATGTATATGTATATGTTTATGTATTTCGGGTGATAATGGATATATCAATGGGTGATAAACTGTCATCCATATCCAATCCACTAATCATCCAAATCCATATCCACTATTCATCCATTTAGATCGTCCATATCCACCATTAAGTGGATGGATCGGATGGATATCCGGTGGATCGGATGACCGTTGCCATCCCTACCCATATGACCCCGATCCAAACTCCTATTTAGTACCCCACTTATAATGCATGACATACTACCCTACATGATTACATACATACATACAAGACATATTACCCATTATATCAATTTGATAACAACTATGAATAGTACTTCAAAAATTTTCAATTGTCATCCTTTAACTTTCAAACCTTCTTTAATTTCTACCCTTTAACTTTTAACCCTTTTTCATTTCACCGCCTAATGTTTTAAACCTTTTTTATTTTCTATCCTCTAATTTTTAAATATGTACCCCTTATCTTTTAGAATATTTTCACTTTTTACCCTTTAACTTTTAACTACTTTTCATTTTCTTCGTCTCATTTATTAACACTCTTTCATTTTCTACCCTTTAGGTTTTAACATTTTCCATTTTCACCCTTTATATTTTAACTTTAATTTTTTTCACTTTTTTTACTAATAGCTTATACATTTTTTTCCATTTGCTTACAAAATAATTATAATAATAACAAAAAAAATTAGGTTATAATATTTCATGTTTTAATTTATAATTTAAAGAAAAAAATTTGTAAAATTTTTTTTTTAAAAAAAACAAAGTTATGTTATTAATTTACTTTTTTTAAATTATACATACACATAAATGTTTGCATGCTTGATGTCGTGTAAACGGGGTTTTAGTTTTAAAATGAAAAATACCTAACTTACTACACACAACACAGGCAAGAATACCTGATCATATATAGTATAGTTTAGTAAGTCCGAGTCGAACACAGGGAACGGATGTCAATATTAACAAATTAGAAATTGCTACAATTAATTAAAGCAGTAAAAAGTGGGGACGTTTTAGTTCCGATCGAACAATTAAATAACAATTATAAAAGAAATGATTTATTAAATAAAACTTAATTATAAAATAAAGAAATACCAAAATAATTACTTAAATAAAAGATTTAATTCAAATGATAAAAGAAATGCATTTGCTTAGATTACTTTCCTTAAAATCCGGATATCATTTTATTCAATTGCTCACGTATGGATTCTATCGCGCCCTTTCAAATATATCAATCCTCCTTACAAGATAAACTGAATTCAATACAATTAAGAAAGACACAAGGTTGTTTTCAACACATTAACAGTTCAATTTAACGTTGTCCACAAAACTGTATTCTAAATTAATTCAACACCGTTTATGTGATTTATTCTTTTGACTTGAATCAACAAAGTCTATAACTGATTAAAGTTATCTTGTCCATCAATAACCATTACTAACTATTAACCCTAGCCCGTCAAACTCAATATATTCGGCAATAATTATCAATCAAAATCAACAACTATCAATAAATTCACAACCAACAGGAAATCAATCTCAACTAATTATGAATTCACGCTAGGTAATCAGCAACAATCATTAAATACCCAAGGATTAACGAATAAACACATAAACATTTAATAAAATCAAATACGTTCGCAATTATAACAATCAATCCATCAATTAAGTATTCTCATCTAAGCAAACACATAATAGAACTAGCCAATCATACTTTTACAGAAAATCAGAACCAATATCATATCACAATTCATAATCGAATGAAAAGAAAAGTGTATTCGAACCGAAATAATGAAATAACGAATGAATGAATGAAAGCCCTTGAATCTTCTTGCTCTTTTCTCC